>JABXJD010000049.1:760000-1465000 GCA_013375575.1 Percina caprodes | reverse complement strand
ATCTGAACATATTTGGCTAGAACTTTTACTGAGCAGACTCACAATATTTAAATTTTGCTCAATGATGAAAACCTTGTGAAATTTGATTCTATAACTGCTCATAATTGAACTGCAATTTTTGGAAACGTGCTTGACAAATAATGACAAGTCACTGCGGATGCTGCCATTACATCTTCGGTGTAGTGGACTGCTAGGTATTTCAGCTTTCTGATGTTTTCAAAGTTCATGCAATTTCAAATGTAATTTGTGTTTTTTTTTAAATCAAAATATAATTATCAGCATCTGTGAGAGTCCACAGTCAAATAATTATTTTGGTGACATCAATTTGAGAATTAATTTAGTTACATTCACTGTTAACACCAAGTCTATTACCCATGACACAGAATACACTATTTGAACTAACCCTTTAAACCTTTTGGAAAAGCAGTTCAATAAATATCTGTTTATGCCAGTTCTTAGTGCTTATGTAGGTGTATGTGGCATGAAAACCTTATGGATACTGCTTCCTTTAAAGGGTTACCAAAATAACTACTTACCAACGTCTTTTGTCTTTGGAGTGAAAGCAGTATGTATGCCAGACAGTGCTGCAAACTGTTAAAACCACAAAATACTAAGGTTAGCATTAATGTTGTAATGTTTCACAATGAACTTACAAAGACATGTACATTTCATCAGTGCTACTGTTGAGGAAAACAGGAGGAATGTTGTGCATTCCACACAGAGACCTGAGAAAGATGGCCAGGCACATCCACTCAACACCATGGATTCCTTGTTGTGATGCTGCACAACAGCTTGTTGAACAGCAGGTAGACAGCATCGCTGGGATTTATTGGTGGTGTGTGGCAGTGCCTGGCCACCTTGCTTTGGTCTTGGGATGAAACTCGCCAAACCCCAGCCTCTACTGTGCTCCTACCGCTACTGCTGTAAACATTGTCAAAATCTCACCCAGTGTTGCTAGTAGACCACTAGTTATTTTTCCTCAGTGCATCGCGCCACATTTCGACAATGTTTACAGCAGTAGCAGCAGAGTATAAACCATCAGATAAGTGTTATTTTAATAAACTCCAGGGGCCTCATGTATAAAAGATTGCGCAGTTTTTATACCAGAAGATGGCGTACGGCCAAAACATGAAAAGTACCTACGCACAAAAATATTCACATACGCCACTGCCCCCGCCTTGCCTCCTCCCATAAATTAATATGGATATGACTCTAGATACGCCACCGATTTCATTCTTTGTCCAATCACTACGGGTTATCCCACTGTACACGGAAAAAACGACATCTTGTGACGTTGGAGATGCTGATCGCAGAGGTGGAGGCGAGGAAAGAAAACAGTTTTATTTGGATGTTTGTAATCTCGGAGAAGCAATAAAAGAAAATGCCCAGAGTGGAAAATGGTGACCGGGCAGTGAATGCAAAAACCATGGCAGAAATAAAAATAAAAAACGTATAATGTAGATACAGAACCACATGCTTCTCAGTGTCCGTCCAAATTACGCACAATAATCAGTTTGATCTTACTGATGTAATGCCATTTATTTTCTAAGGTGTAGTAGGCTCAGTGAAACTGAGTCCCACGCAAGGGGGACCTGACTCAGAGGAGGAGAGGTTAGTGAGGCCAGCGTCTCCACGGTGACAGTGCGCACGGATCCGCGGTGCCACGCATGGATGAAATAATGAAATAGTAAATAGGACTACAGTAACAGATATGTGCAGAATCAAGACAGTCAAGACGGCCCAGTGTTTGTTGGACCGGGTCCACCTTGTTCACTCACATAGCCTACAAATCATACACGGGATCAATCAGGGTTTGTTCCTGGGGAGATGGATCCGTGCGTCCCTCCTCATGACCACCATGGATGTTTCAGCAACTAGACTCACAGACGCTACTGCATTTGTCCGTGCCAATCTTTCAGTTGTACAGTAAGATATTTCATCCATGGGAAATACGGTGGATGACTGAAAATATTTCCTAAATGGATTTTTCATTAATTTCCCGTCCTCATGTTTAACATAGGTTATGTGAAAGATGTGTAACATTATCCACATAAATGATCAAACTTTTATGGAATATCAGCGACTGCTCAACAGTTTGCGTGACGGCCCACATTCTCATGTCAAGATAATTTTTTATACATCACAAAGTGTCAGTGAAAACCAGCGTAAGCAAACTTTTCGTTCGCGTTTATACATGAGGCCCCT
The DNA here is from genome assembly GCA_013375575.1 of Percina caprodes. NCBI lineage: Eukaryota > Metazoa > Chordata > Actinopteri > Perciformes > Percidae > Percina > Percina caprodes. Next base: position 1,462,795 of record JABXJD010000049.1, on the reverse strand, counting down.
GGTGTACTTACAAACTTTCCGATGCATCCTTTTATGAGTCAGACCATATTTGTACTACTGTAGAAGTTTGATACCGTTCTGGGCTTCTCCAGAAATGCACTATAACTAGCATTTACAACATCTGCTGCCTTCATCCTGCAATGTGGGCCACCTGTTTTTTCACAGAGTCAATAGCCTGACTCATTGAACAGCCTAATATCTTTCTTCACTTTTCTGTAAAACAATAACAAGGTACGTGTTTTTCCTTCATTTTTGATTTGGAAAAAATATGCAGTGTTACACTAACAGTGGACTGACAAACCTCTTTGAGCAAGACTGCGGAGACATGGCTGCTGTGTACAAAAATCTGACCACAATCGACCAAATACTACTAAAACTGAGCTAAAAATAACCTAAAACTGAAAAAGGGAAATTAGTAAGATTCAAGCATATTGTGATTTGGGGGCCTTTATGAATTGGCTTCAATGCAAACACACCTCTTCCTATCAACAAAAAAATGAATAACAGTTAATGAAAACAAGCGTAATAAAAAGGGAAATTAGATGAAAAATTTAAATTGTAATTAAAAATGACAATCATGAGGAAAAAGGTAAAATTCATAACATCTGCTAACTCACTCATCACATATCTCTACATTACTGTACAGATTCACAATATTTACTGTTTTTCCTTGATGAGAAAAGGCATAACCTGATGAAAACATTGTGAAATTTGTTCCTAAAACTGCTTTTGTCATAAGCCAATATTTAAAATCATGCAGAACTGTGATGTGACATACTGTATTTTACTGTATGGCCTTGTATGCTTCACTCTGTCCTTTATAAACCATCACTGGGCCACAAACACACACAAGTCTAATATTCTAAAGTATTGGTTCACACTGTCTCACTGTTGGTTCATATGCCAAACACTGGTCTCAAACACCATGATCATGCAAACACAGAAAACACCCAAGCCATACTGAATCTTAGTCATATACAGAAGCTGTAAGTTAGCATTGTTTTAGGTCATTTTAAAGCACTTCCTGTGTTTGAATCTACACTAACAGTGGACTGACAAACCTCTTTGAGCAAGACTGCGGGAGACATGGCTGCTGTGTGCAAAAATCTGACCACAATTGACCAAAACTACTATAACTGACCTAAAAATAACCTAAAACTGAAAAAGGAAATTAGTAAGATTCAAGCATATTGTGATTTGGGGGCCTTTATGAATTGGCTTCAATGCAAACACACCTCTTCCTATCAACAAAAAAATGAATAACAGTTAATGAAAACAAGCGTAATAAAAAGGGAAATTAGATGAAAAATTTAAATTGTAATTAAAAATGACAATCATGAGGAAAAAAGGTAAAATTCATAACATCTGCTAACTCACTCATCACATATCTCTACATTACTGTACAGATTCACAATATTTACTGTTTTTCCTTGATGAGAAAAGGCATAACCTGATGAAAACATTGTGAAATTTGTTCCTAAAACTGCTTTTGTCATAAGCCAATATTTAAAATCATGCAGAACTGTGATGTGACATACTGTATTTTACTGTATGGCCTTGTATGCTTCACTCTGTCCTTTATAAACCATCACTGGGCCACAAACACACACAAGTCTAATATACTAAAGTATTGGTTCACACTGTCTCACTGTTGGTCTCATATGCCAAACACTGGTCTCAAACACCATGATCATGCAAACACAGAAAACACCCAAGCCATACTGAATCTTAGTCATATACAGAAGCTGTAAGTTAGCATTGTTTCAGGCCATTATAAAGCACTTCCTGTGTTGGAATCTATACTAACAGTGGACTGACAAACCTCTTTGTGCAAGACTGGAGACATGGCTGCTGTGTGCAAAAATCTGACCACAATTGACCAAAAACTGAGCTAAAAATAACCTAAAACTGAAAAAGGGAAATTAATAAGATTCAAGCATATTGTGATTTGGGGGCCTTTATGAATTGGCTTCAATGCAAACACACCTCTTCCTATCAACAAAAAAATGAATAACAGTTAATGAAAACAAGCGTAATAAAAAGGGAAATTAGATGAAAAATTTAAATTGTAATTAAAAATGACAATCATGAGGAAAAAGGTAAAATTCATAACATCTGCTAACTCACTCATCACATATCTCTACATTACTGTACAGATTCACAATATTTACTGTGTTTTCCTTGATGAGAAAAGGCATAACCTGATGAAAACATTGTGAAATTTGTTCCTAAAACTGCTTTTGTCATAAGCCAATATTTAAAATCATGCAGAACTGTGATGTGACATACTGTATTTTACTGTATGGCCTTGTATGCTTCACTCTGTCCTTTATAAACCATCACTGGGCCACAAACACACACAAGTCTAATATACTAAAGTATTGGTTCACACTGTCTCACTGTTGGTCTCATATGCCAAACACTGGTCTCAAACACCATGATCATGCAAACACAGAAAACACCCAAGCCATACTGAATCTTAGTCATATACAGAAGCTGTAAGTTAGCATTGTTTCAGGCCATTATAAAGCACTTCCTGTGTTGGAATCTATACTAACAGTGGACTGACAAACCTCTTTGTGCAAGACTGTGGAGACATGGCTGCTGTGTGCAAAAATCTGACCACAATTGACCAAAAACTACTAAAACTGAGCTAAAAATAACCTAAAACTGAAAGAGGGAAATTAATAAGATTCAAGCATATTGTGATTTGGGGCCTTTATGAATTGGCTTCAATGCAAACACACCTCTTCCTATCAACAAAAAAATGAATAACAGTTAATGAAAACAAGCGTAATAAAAAAGGGAAATTAGATGAAAAATTTAAATTGTAATTAAAAATGACAATCATGAGGAAAAAGGTAAAATTCATAACATCTGCTAACTCACTCATCACATACACATTACTGTACAGATTCACAATATTTACTGTTTTTCCTTGATGAGAAAAGAGAATAAAACATGATGAAAACATTTAATTTGTTAAAACTGCTTTTGTCATAAGCCAATTTTTAAAATGAACGCATTGTAACTGTGAAATGACTCTTATTTACTGTATGGCCTTGTATGCTTCACATGTCCTTATAAACCATCATGGGCCACAAACACACAAAGTTATTATGGATTCAGATATGGTCCTGACACTGTCTCACTGTTGGTCCCAAAAATAGCCCCACATCATCACATACCATCATCATGCAGACACAGGCATGATACTTTCTATAAAATCATCTCTCAATGCAAATCAAACCAGTATTAGTCTAACTGAATTAAAAACCATGCCATCTCTAAGCATGGTGAAGAGTATGTGATGATGTGGGGCTATTTTAATTCTAAAGACCAAGGAACTTTATCTGGTGCAAAATATCCTGAATCCAGGAAAAACTGGCCTCTAATAATAAAATCTGCCTGCTCTAAGGGAATTTAAGATAAGCATATGTATATTTATGACTTATGAATTTTAAATAAGAACATTTATTTATCAACAAAACGTTATTCATTCACAAAAAAATTAAAATTAAAGGTTGGATTTTACCTAAAAATTTAAATTAGGTATTAAAAAATTTCCAAACATGATTTTAAAAAAGGTAAAATTCAACTTAACATCTGTAACTAAACTGATCATCACATATCTCTACATTACTGTACAGATTCACAATATTTACTGTTTTTCCTTGATGAGAAAAGGCATAACCTGATGAAAACATTGTGAAATTTGTTCCTAAAACTGCTTTTGTCATAAGCCAATATTTAAAATCATGCAGAACTGTGATGTGACATACTGTATTTTACTGTGGCCTTGTATGCTTCACTCTGTCCTTTATAAACCATCACTGGGCCACAAACACACACAAGTCTAATATACTAAAGTATTGGTTCACACTGTCTCACTGTTGGTCTCATATGCCAAACACTGGTCTCAAACACCATGATCATGCAAACACAGAAAACACCCAAGCCATACTGAATCTTAGTCATATACAGAAGCTGTAAGTTAGCATTGTTTCAGGCCATTATAAAGCACTTCCTGTGTTGGAATCTATACTAACAGTGGACTGACAAACCTCTTTGTGCAAGACTGCGGGAGACATGGCTGCTGTGTGCAAAAATCTGACCACAATTGACCAAAAACTACTAAAACTGAGCTAAAAATAACCTAAAACTGAAAGAGGGAAATTAATAAGATTCAAGCATATTGTGATTTGGGGGCCTTTATGAATTGGCTTCAATGCAAACACACCTCTTCCTATCAACAAAAAAATGAATAACAGTTAATGAAAACAAGCGTAATAAAAAGGGAAATTAGATGAAAAATTTAAATTGTAATTAAAAATGACAATCATGAGGAAAAAAGGTAAAATTCATAACATCTGCTAACTCACTCATCACATATCTCTACATTACTGTACAGATTCACAATATTTACTGTTTTTCCTTGATGAGAAAAGGCATAACCTGATGAAAACATTGTGAAATTTGATCCTAAAACTGCTTTTGTCATAAGCCAATATTTAAAATCATGCAGAACTGTGATGTGACATACTGTATTTTACTGTATGGCCTTGTATGCTTCACTCTGTCCTTTATAAACCATCACTGGGCCACAAACACACACAAGTCTATTCTAAAGTATTGGTTCACACTGTCTCACTGTTGGTCTCATATGCCAAACACTGGTCTCAAACACCATGATCATGCAAACACAGAAAACACCCAAGCCATACTGAATCTTAGTCATATACAGAAGCTGTAAGTTAGCATTGTTTTAGGTCATTTTAAAGCACTTCCTGTGTTTGAATCTACACTAACAGTGGACTGACAAACCTCTTTGAGCAAGACTGCGGGAGACATGGCTGCTGTGTGCAAAAATCTGACCAAAAACTACTAAAAGCGACCTAAAACTGAAAAGGGAAATTAATAAGATTCAAGCTTATTGTGATTTGGGGGGCTTTGAGACACAATCATCGAATCTCAAATCCAGCAATTACAGTAAGCAAGTACACACAGGGTTTAAAGCAAAAACTTACCTTTGATGGGGTTTATGTATTTCCAGACACACAATGCTTTCTCCTTCTGCAGTCTTACGTGATTTTGTGCATCACAAATGGGGTCTAGTCTGCCTCGCCTCACTGTAAAATATTATGTCAAGTCAGTCATTACATATACAGCATTATCAAAACTCATTTTAGCTGTGGTATTATGCTAGGCATCGACACAGCTCAAGCTAGACAGCAGATCGTTTGTGACAATTGATTTTATTTACAAACGCAGGTTTCTTTACAACATTGGGTAAAGCCAATGTACACAAACCAGTAAGAGCCATTAAAAAGGAGTTCCACAGTCGGCTTTTATTTGATTATTATTATATTATTATTATTATTGAATGATAATATATTGAAATAAAAGATTATTAACTATAAGTATGTTAATGATGTTGCTGTATTTCCGCCGACCAGTTTGTTTGTGGTTGTTACCATAGTAACATCGTGTCATGGCTCCATTCATTCTGCCTTTTTATTGTGGTTGTGCGCGGGCGTGATCGAACCTGCTCCGAGTTGATTGACCCAACTCATATCAGCTGTTCTGAAACCAAAAACTCAGTTTCCCATCCCAGGGTAAATCAACTCAGACATCAGGGTTTGTTAACCCTCCTTCCTGAAATGGAGCCCAGGTCTAAAATCGGTACAAAACTAGTTTATATGCCCATTAACGATAATTCGTGAATATAGAGCAATAATATTTTAAGCAAACAACACAACCTACCCCTCAAATGAAAGCGGAGCCTCCGCAGCTTTCCATCGCTAGCGAGCAAAGCCATGTACAGCAAAGCGTCAAAGCCAGCAGCCAAACCGCTATAAAATGCCAATTGCTTCGCTGAATATGACTGAACCCTGACAGAGTAACTGTGATGACAGAATTAGCTTACCAGCTAGCTGCAGTGCTAAAGCCGTTTACGAGCTCCGTTCGGCTGTAGCGTAACAGACGAGATGCAAACAACGGGAGACACGTTCTCGCATGACACAAAAAGGACACCGCGTTTGTTTTTAAAAAACAAAACAATAAACAAAATGCGCCTCTCCCACAAACCTAGCTTCACAGCGGAATGGGTTCAGGCCAGGAGGGAACTACTGGGAGTCAAATGTTGCGTTCAAGATCGTCTTGTTAAACGGCTTAAAAACACAGACAGCATTTTAAGTGCTATTTCTATTTCAATCATGTTAACGCTTGTTATTTACCTCGGTCGAAACATCCGCGTTCACACAAAGAGGCTGCGAGGCGCCCACGACTTTTCTAAGCAGGACTATCCCTGATATCGACATAACACCGCCAGTCTCTTCATCGCTAGCTAGCTAAACCAAATGGATTTTACTCTTTCAGAAGCTAGCGCTGTTTAGCTAGCTGACAGCGGATCCAGTGAATCCAGATCCAGCATTAACATTAGTTCATGCTGGCAATAAGATATAAGATAAGATAGAATGTAAGACCAGCAATAAGAAAAGAAATAGAGAACAATAAATAATTAGTACAAAAACAATAGTAAGAAATATGTAGTTAAATAGTCATGACCTTATTTACATTATTATTAAGTAAATTATTATTAATTATATAAACTAAAGCTTCTTTGAGTCCATCAAGGCTGTCAATCATATATGTATAAAATATAAAATATGAAAGCCTTACTTTTGAAGTTCATCGCAGTCCTCGGCTTGTCCACACTGCAAGCCCGCTGAACTTCCGCGTTGTGTGTAAAATTGGCGCGTCATTGTGTATATTTTCGCGGAAACGTGTATAACTTGCAATGTCTCTTACAGCCTCTGGGGGCGCTGTTGGATACACACGTCTTGGTCTCACAAACCCATCCTGCCTTGAGAGACCAATATGTATGAACATCAGAAAGGCAGGGGATGGGCCATTACAGTAGAATAGCTATATTAACTGTTAACACTAGAAACTATGTAATCACATATGTATTCATAATGACTTATATTATTAATTTTCAATAATTATAGCATTATAAAGTTTTTAGTTTACGAGACCATCAAAATCGGTTCCGTAACCCGATTGGTCTCGTAATGCTGGTGAGTAAACCTGAAAATTGGTCTTGTAAACCATGTATGCCTACACACACACACACACACACACACACACACACACACACACACACATACCTCTCACTTTCTGTCTCTTTTTTTTTTGAGCAATTTTTTATTGATTTTCCATTAAACTATGTAGCATTTTCTACAGCACATAATAGACCAAATGTATACAAACATGGTATGGCTGTGTTAAACAAATTCTAACCAATGTGAAAAAATACCCCCCTACCCCACCATCCCAGTTTGTCCCTTTGAATCCAGATCTTCACAAGAATAATTGAACTGTCTGTTTCTTAAACACACACACACACACACACACACACACACACACACACACACACCCCTGTGACCTGACCTGTTTTGAGCAGTCTGGTCTAGTTAAGAGGGCCTTGACTTTGAAGGTAACTTTGGGCAGAGATATTTATTAGCACAAACTCTGTACAAACTGGTTCCCAGTTAGACAGGTGGGCAGCAGAAGACAAATCTAGCAGATCTAAATCAGAGGCAATTGGACTTGGTGTGCGGTCTTGAAGATGTTTCAGTACTCATCTTAGAGGCATCAGTTCTGATCATAAATCACAATGTTGGGCTGATGAGGCCTCTCAAATGGAATCCTTGTTTTCCTTATATGTGCTGCTTTTGTCTTGTTAGGTTAAATGTGATCATTAAGCTTAGTTATGCTTGCATTGTAAGGGATGCTTTGTACCCATTTGAATAAAGTACCTGTATTTAGTTACATTGATGCCTACTGACCTACAATTTACTGCTTCAAGAAGTTGTTTCCTGCACATTACTGTATGTGGCAAGACAAAAAAGTCATTAGACCTCAGTGAGTATGGCAGTGGTGGAGCTGGAAATTAAATCTGAATCAAGGTAGGCTAATCTGAAGCTTAAATGTCACTATAAAGGGATTACTTGACCAGATCACTGCTGCCCTCTTTGACTGATGACACTGCCTTCTGATTGGACCACAAATCTTTCTGCCCTGCCAGGTGCTCTGACTTTATTGAGCATTTTGGCTTAGATTTGTCAAGTATGCAGTCAATGTCAGATATCTAACAGTGTTGTTTAAAACATGATGTAATGTTTGGGCTCTTACCTTTGGATGACCTACCTGGGGATGTTATCCATGTACATGTTGATGCTAAAAAGCACAAAGTTATGGAGAACTAGATTGGTTACATTTAATTTTGAAATATATTTTATTTATGTACCAGAGGTTAAAGTCAAACATTTTGGTCCTTGACCCTTTCAACTGTTTACTCATCTCTTCCCTGCGTCATAAATCAGGATTATAGCAATCCTATCTGAAGAAAAGGAAAGTAAAAGGTTGTTGTAAAGTTATGGAATCGTTAAGCATATCTATATTTTTATCATAGTACAGTTATCGTAGTGCCTGTGATGGAAAAACTCTTTAAACTACTTTACTAAGTAATTGTGGTCATAAGGTCATTATGATTTGAATAACTTTGAAGTGAATATGTGACAAACAGTTGGAAATTACAGTCAGTTTACCAAATTTATTCAGGAGACAACCTCGGGTTTAAAGTAGGGTCATTAAAGTTGTCTCGGTGTGTAGTTGTTACACCTACTTCCTCATCTTGTCTGCCAACCTTTGACTTCTAAAGTTCATAACATTATTTCAATAGAAATCATGAATGCCTGCTTTTTGTTTTTGGTTACCTGTGTGTTTTAGTTTCCATCTCTTTATGTCTATGTCATAGCTCTCTACTTTCTCTCTAGTTCATATGAGCATTTGTGCATAGGTAGTTTTATACAGTAACAGCTATCCAGGTGAATAAAACTTGTAATAGGTTTTTAGTTCCAAGAAGAGCAGATAATGATTATCAAATCACATGAAAGAGAGCCGGTGCTTTCCTCTAGTGTAGTTTTAACACTTTAGTAAACAACACTGATGGTACTGCGCAGGTAATTTGCTAATTCATAATTGATCCAAGACTGTTTTATGTCTAGAAATTATGGCTGTGCTTGAGAGAGCCATAGTTGCTCTGTGTTCCTAATTGCTTTTCTAAGTAGTAACTTCTAGAGACCCAGCTGTTTGTGAAGGCTACAAGAGAAAGGAGTAAAAAAGAACGAGAAAGGAGATGTATGAGGCAACTCCGGCCCTAATGACCTCTTGTACTTTTTCACTTATTTATCTGTCTCCCATGTACAAGCACACACACAAAGGACACCATGTGGGCCATGCTGTCCCATTTCTGCTAACATCATTAGATGAAGAGTCCTGAGAGGATTTGAAATAGCTGATATACTGTAGAATAATACTGAACACGAGACTGTAACACACACATGCAGGTATGCATGCAAAGAACAATGGTTCATTGATGTTGTAGACTTAGAATTCACAAAATTTGACAAGCAAGTCTCTCTTTCATGCTGAAAATCCAGAACATAATGTCTCTTTTTAAAAGCCAAAATGTAAGGCAGCAGCTGGGCAGTGAAAGGCTTGTTGGTGAGATGGCTTGAATGCAGTGTGTAAGCAAACGTTGTGTAGGCATGACTGTTACTGTAAGCGTGTGTATAAATGAGACTCTGTTTTGCCGTTTTTGGCGATCTGAGTTGAAGAAACTCTGTGTACTGAATTTTGTGTTTTGTGGAGATGATGAATACTGTAGTGTGATAGTTTTAGTTTAGTTTTACCTGCCAAGAGAATCTTGTTCATATTTCCTTTGATTCTATTTTCTGCAGGTTCCTTAAGAATAACAGTAACACTGCACAAAAGCCACAAAAGTGTGTAATTGATGATATAATGTAATCCACGATTAGAAAATACAATGTTATCTCAATCAGCCATAAAATTTGATATACACATTCCTTCCTTTCTTCAGGGAACATTCAGCCCCTGTTAATGTGCATGTTTTGGTGTTAACATTCTAATTTCAAAATGCTATAATCTTTGATTACTGCGTATTGTAGTAACTTTTTAAATCTCAAAGAAACAGTAAGGTGAAATGAGTCACTCCAGACAGTGTGGACAGTGATATCCCAACATACCAGCTTGTCAGACAACGATAAACAGTAGCAAATTGGGCCTGTAATCTCTCAAATCTCTCAAGATGTTATCAAAACAGTCCAGCAGAGATTACCAATCTTGTGTGCTTGTTTACAAAAGATGGGAAAGATTCTTCACTGGCAACCACCTTTAGTGCACGATCCAAATACTATTGGGCTCATTCTATTCATAATTTTCATCATGTGTATAATTGCATTTATTAGTGTAATTATTCGTCACGTGTGTGTACTATAGTTGAAGAGTATCAAACACTGTATCTGCTCTCACTGCTCAACAGATCAGCCAGAAAAAGCTGAAGAAATTTGAGAAGGAGTACCACACCTTGAGGGAGCAGCAGGAGCAACAGGAGGCCCCAATCGAGAGATATGAGGTAGACATCCACATTTTCACCTGTGCATATTAAGCATTAGAAATTCTCCATAAAATTAACATAAATTTGATATTTAGGTAGATCTGTTTTTCAAAAGACATGCAACTCTGATTTGCTTCTCCTGACAAGAACATAAATATTTATATTCCCTGTCCTTGATTTATATTTATATAGTTTATAATTAGTTTAAAATAAAACTATTTTAGTATCCAAAGTATTAAATTTCATTTCACAACTCTGGAACTCTTTTGGTGTTACCACTAAATGGTGTTAAAGTAACCATATTCTGACAGATTTTCCAATAAACAGAATAAATCTTTTTTTGTAGACCGTGACAGTCCTTGTTTGGGAAAGAAATACTACAAGGCACAAAAAAAAAACATTAAGTGTACATGCCATAAGTCATCTCAACGGTAGCGGGTTGGTTGTAAATAGTACAAGATCATCAATTACAGTGACTGAACTCCTGCTTGGTTTGCTCTTGAAAAATGCTTCCAACCAACCAATGTCATTGTTTTGTATGTCAAACAAGATATTTTGAGATGTTTGCATTATTGCTATTTCTGAGGGTTTTCACATACTCAACCTTTAAGCCAGATTGCAGTCAGGTTGGTTTTAATATGCTTAGGCATATTTCAGATTATCACAACTACAATTATGTATTCAAATCATTTTTACCAATGCCCTGTTTGTTTACCTTTGAGTCAGTTCAATTAATCCTATTTTTAGCGAGCACATCAGGGCATTAAAAATGACATTTCTTTTATTAAAGAAAAACATTTGACTACATTGAGCGGCATTATTTCAATGAAAAGCATGTACACATAAATGAGAATGTGTGAATTATTTACATTAACAGACTTGCTTGTTAGACAGTTAGGTAACTAACAAAATGGCATCTATTCAAATGCTGGAATTTTAAATCTTTTTTTGAAAGTAGGATAGTGATATCTAGTGGAAGTGTGATATTTATAATGTATCCCCTTAACTCCTATGCTTCTCATCTCTAGGAAATTATTTTATATGTATGTCTGTTTTTAATACAGCTATCTCTCGCTGTTAATGATGTACAGGTTATGTGACAGGTTATGCTAGAAATGTTAAAAATTACAGAAAACTCTTGCTCTATAATTCCGCTCTCAACTGATCATAGTTAACTTTCACACTCACACAATTTTAATTCAGTATATTTTTTTGCACTGAGCCAGGAAAGATGCTTAGACATGAATTCACACCTCTCATGATTAACTCATTTTCCTTTCTCTGCTATCTCTTCACTCTTCTTCCTTTCATGTTCCCTCACTTATTTCTGTTCACACACTTCTGTTTTTTGCCCCCCTCTTTTTCTTGTTTCATCTCTCTACCTCCGTCCAGCGGGAGAACCGTCGTTTGCAGGAGGCTAACATGCGTTTGGAGCAGGAGAATGATGATCTGGCACATGAACTAGTCAGCAGCAAGATAGCCCTTCGCAAAGACCTGGACAACGTAAGCCAAAGAGAAAAAACAAATTGTGTCAATGTGTGTGTGTGCGTGCGTGCATGCTTCACTACTGTAACCACACTTAACAGAAGCATGCCATAGATGTGGAACAATTGTGCAAGAACTGAAACAAAATGAGAAAGAGTCCAGGCACGAGTATCTTTGTGCAACAAATACACTTACAAGTAGCAACACCTTTATTTACACAACCTCAAAATGTCATTAGTGTGTCAGGCTCGCTTGACTTACTTTGAAAAGAAGGACAGTAGAGAGAGCTATGACAGAAGTAGGTCAAGTGTAACTTTCAATAACCTCATTGACATTGGGTTATTTTTTTCATGTGTGTTTGTGTCAGGCTGAGGAGAAAGCAGATGCCCTGAATAAAGAATTGCTGCTGACCAAACAGAAACTGGTGGACTCTGAGGATGAGAAGAGACGACTGGAGGAAGAATCTGCGCAGGTTAGAGCCAACAACGAGGCACTTTTCAGCCTGATATCTATATTATAGACATTAGCTGAAGATGTGTTTTTCTTCAAATCTCATGTGGCACACAAATGGTCGGAAAGTGACAGCACTATTGCAACACAAATTCTCAGGTGAAGGTATTTTTTCTAAAAATATTGTGAAGAGTTGCTACTTAAATCTCCTGTCCTGGGGCCAAGAGAGAGACTAGCAGGATATATGCTATATTAATGTAGCAAGCTGTGACCGAGCAGTCTATCTTATGAACAGAACCAAGAGTCTGCAGGTTTTATTTTAACCAAAACACTGGTATGGCTGATTTTACTGATAAAGTCTCTTTCTGTGGATGATGGTGTGTTAATTGATATAATCACCTTTTTTGGTAGGAATAAAACATGCAGACTCATGGCATGCCAACCTTAAATTTATTAAACTGTTGTCTGAAGAAAGGCTGTAATTTCTCTTTTTCTGAGGTAGCAGTGCTGACCATACCATTACTGGTTATGTCAAACCATAAGCCATTAAATCCCCTTTAAAAATACAGGAAATGCCAAACAGAATCATTTATATGTCTCTCTCTCTGTATACTGTATTCACCTTTCAACATACAGTAGGTCTGGCTTCTAACCATTTTATCATTTAATCTGTCCATGCCATTTTCTCCCTGTCTGTATGTATTATTGTATGACCTCCGTCTAAATCGTACAATTGGTAGAAATATCTATATTCCAAACATTTTCAGGGCTTCTTCTATCCATCCATTCATCCAAGGAAGTAAGTTCATCTTTGAGGTTGATTTTCTTGAGTATGATGAAGAATACCTCCTGAGGTGAAGGACAGACACACTTCCCTTTGTTCCCATGGGTGTTCAGTGCTGTCCTTCAAATGTGTCCTGTCTCCTTGAGTGTGTAGGTCTAGCTGTGAATGATTTATGTGCTTGCATAGAGGTTACGTTGAGGGTGTGACTTTGCCTTGGGCTTCAAGTCTGCCAATCCCTTTCTTTGTTTTCTTCACAAGCCATGGCAGTCACAGTCTCTGGGGCCTCTGACTCGGCTCCTGTCCTTGGTGTCAGTATCTGTGTTTGTTTGCTTCCACAGCTGAAGGAGATGTGCAGACGAGAGCTTGATAAGTCTGAATCAGAGATAAAGAAGAACGGCTCCATTATTGGAGAATATAAGCAGGTATGTACTGTGAATCTGAATTGTGTGCTTTAGAATTGATTTAGTATAGAAATCACTTAAAAAGACTCAAATTCAGAAGTCTAGCAAGAGTGTTGATTCCTTTGAGTTTGCTTATAGTACAGTACTCTGAGCCTTGATGTTTAAATCTTATTACTTAAGTGTGTCTCTTTTCTCACAAGTACATTTAGGAGAAGTGAAACCATAAACTGTGGCAGACTCACGCCACTTTCCTTGAGACTTTTTTTGAACACTGATTTTCAGTTTAGATCCAACATCATAACCCCTTCTACACTCCACTTAACCTCCCACCAGCCCAAGCCTAGACAGTTCTCCCAAGGCTCTTTAACGTGATGATCAATACATATGTCAATCCAATACATAAATACAAATATTAAACTATACAATTACACCAATGTATATTAATACATCCTAATAAATATACATATATACCTAAAACTAAATACAAAACTAAGAAATGTAAGCCGAGAAGAGGATGAAAAGTATATATATTTAAATAAAAGGGAGCAAGATATACACAGGAACATATTTACATGAAGTTGTTCCTCACAGTTGTAGCATTCTGTATAGCACTTCCTTTATATGCACTTCTATAGTATCTATAGTATCTTTAAACCTTTTTGTGTTCATTCCTTGCTGATAAACTACAGTACCGTATGTTCTCCAGTAATGCAATACTATCAAAATACCATTAGTCAATACTGTAAGAGCAAATATAAGAGTGCTTCTCAAAGAACAATGCGTTACAAATCATACAGGTAAATAAAATGTATAACCATTAACCTAAATACAATAACATGAAACTGATCAAATAATACTAGATAAATAAAGAATATGAAAATGAGTCAGCCAGCCTTTCTGTACGTCCCTGTCATTAAACAGTCTTGGGACTCTGATGAAACAAACTCTGCCTCCAGTAGTTTTATGCCTAGACTCTGGAAAGTCTGGTAATTCTGTACAATAGGTCCACATTAGAGTTTAGTTTACACACATGTTAACAATTTAAAGATTTTTACTGACATTTAAAAGGTTACTCGATTGAAGACTTAAGGACTGAAGAGAACTTGAGCAAAAGCTGCCAGCAGTTGGCGATCTCTGCTTAGCAGCAAGTAATGGTCTGAAGTTATTAGTTTCTTTTAAATCTCAAAGACAACATAAATGAAAAGTGAATATAGATGTAAACCTTTTTTTCACTTAACATCTCAAAAAATTTGCACTAAACAACTCTTGTTCTGATCCTTTCATGTTTTAAGTAGGCCAAGCAGTCTTTATCGTCGAAATAATACTCAAGACATCAACAACCTACAGTGACGAGACTGGTTGAGCACCTCTTCTCAACTTATCTTTCCTTATTTGGCTCTTCTTTTCAGATCTAAGCTATGATCAAGCCCTTGCCAGCTATAAATATTTAAAAAACAATATGAGAGAAATCTGTTTTCATTCATCCCTCTAACTTCTAATTGTATGAATTGTCCTTAAGCTGAACCCAGAGCCTTTGATGTCTGAGCCTGTAAGCATATTTTGAGTTCCTGTCTCTCTGAATTCCTCTTACGGTGATTATCATCCTTTCAGATATCATCCTGTCACTAAATACTTAAATATAAACCTACCCAGATCAAGTGCTAATAGCATCAGCACATTCAGACATTATGCAACAATCCAGCTCATATCGCTGCCTCTGGAAGCAGACACAAATAGCAAGAAGACTAATTTAGAAACAGACCTTAATTTCACCTGAGTCTAAAAATATAGCAGATCTGAACACTGATTTTGAGCTGTCAGGGATTTGATGGTTGTGCGTCTGTGTGTGTATTATGGGTGAAAGCAGCCTTTAGATTGCTTGCATGCAGCTGAACAGCTAAATGTGATAATGGAGCTTTCTTCAAAAAAATTAAAAAGAAATTCTTTTTGTGACAGGGACTAGGAGGGTGATAGATGGAGAGAGGGAAACAGTAGTCATTGGATGAGAGTAGAGGGAGTACAGCAGCATTCAATCCTCTGGGATTGACAAATAGTACAATGCCCCAAAATAGCTTGCATTGTTTTCTAACCCAAAAAACTCAAATTATTCTTCAAATAGCATTTTCCTTTTTCAGTGGCTGTGAATGCCAAGTTTCTTTTTGTGGGATTAGAGTCAAAAAAGCTTTGTGTGCTAATTGCCCCTCCAGCCCACAAGGACAGAGAAGTGTCCGTTAATGTTGAAGCTAAAAGCAGTGTTGAGTGGAGTATTGTAATCCCTGTTTTAGAATTGGAGCCTGCGTACATACACTCGGGCCTCCCGGGTATTTGCCAGGGACAGCGACAGCGACATGTGCCACTGCGTGTGTCTTTGAGGCCCTGTTAGCATTATATTTATTTCATTTTTACAGTTTTAAAAATTCTGATACTGAATACTTAAATACATTTTTTGATTGAGCACTGCATCCTAACTGTCTGCTTCTAGTGAAAAGCTTTATTCATAATGTCAGAAGTATGATAAAGCAATTAACATACAGCAGCATGTGCTTACAATACTGTATGCCCATTGTAAGCATATATACTGTATACATTGACAGCAAAAACAAGAAATTGTATGTGGGAAAAAATAGAAAATGAACAACATGAAAAATGGCCCATGGGTATTGAGCCTAGAAACAAGCACAAAATGTTAAAGTGTCAGAAAACAATAACCAGAATAAAGGAAACAACAATGCTGTTCATCCTGATGTAAGATGAGCTAAATGATCCTTGAAAGTTTACAGATGGTACAGTGATAAAGATTCCTGACAGAAGACTAACATGTCCGTCTTCCTACGACCCTCTCACATAGACTGTCCTCTTCACCATATTCCTCTTAGCCCTTCTACAAACTATGAAAAAATTTAAAGTGAGAAAAAGCCTACTTCCCATGTGGGGTAGAACACTTGAAGACAGAAGGCTAGTGGCTCAAGTTAAAGCTTCACAAAGTACATTTTAGCATTCCAGGGGAGTACTCTAAAAATGAGTACCACTAAAATAAGGAGGCAGGAAGAGTAAAAGAGCAAGAGGGCAGCTGCATGATCAAGAGGGATAAGTGACCAGTAATGATGAAGGGAAGAGAGAGAGATGGGATATATAGGAGGAAAGAGATGGATATTTGCTTTGTTAAAGATACACAGATAGATGTATAGACTGATCTCTAAGGAAGGAGGATGACAAGAGATATACAGTATGTGCCACAGGGAACCAGAAAGAAAGGCCGAGAGCAAGAATAGAATAGATAGAGAGGTATATCGTCTGTCTACAGAGAGGTGGGATGACCCGATGTTCCCGTTAGGATGACTCATATCACATCGATCTCTGTTCGTCGGCAAGCTAGAGCGTGTGTGTGTGTTTTGGGTGAAAGGCAAAGGAGGGTGATGCGTTCATTACATAGGTTTCCCGACATATTAATGTAATAAAAATTTATATTCTCCACATTTTATTTCATCCTGCAACCTTAGTAGAACCAATGCTTTAAACTCATACATATTAATAGAGTCTGTGGATATATATATATATATATATATATATATATATATATATATATATATATGTACAGTATTATACTCAGACTCAAAAAATGCAAACAAGCTACTGTATCAGTATTATGTTTTTAATTGATTTATCTTCAGCTAACAAACATGGTGCAGCTCAAGATGCAAAAGCTGTACTGTACTGTCGCACTGTCAAGTTGAGTGGCTCAGTAGAAATTAATTGGAGTTTGGATGAATTGTTGATCACATTGATGGCAGTCTGAAAGCTCTGTAACTGAACACACTGTCTCTGGTTCATATAGATCTGCTCTCAGCTGAGTGAACGACTGGAGAAACAACAGACAGCCAACCGAGGAGAACTGGAGAAAATCCGGGTGAATTTTACACACAAACACACACCTTGAAATACCGCTGTGTGCACGCTGTAAATTACCAGTCTGGACTATACAGTGAAGGAAAAAAGTATTTGATCCCCTGCTGATTTTGTATATTTGCCCACTGACAAAGAAATGATCAGTCTATAATTTTAATGGTAGATTTATTTGGGGTGGCAGTAGCTCAATCAGTAGGGAGTTGGGTTGGGAACCGGAAATTTGCAGTTCAATCCTCGTACGGACCAAAGTATGATGGTGGACTCGTAGCTGGAGAGATGCCAGTTCACCTCCTGGGCACTGCCAAGGTGCTTTTGAGCAAGGCACCGAACCCCCAACTGCTCGGGGCGCCTTTCCATGGGCAGCCCCCTCACTCTGACATCTCTCCATTAGTGCATGTATAGGTACTGAGCGTGTGTGTGTGTGTGTGTGTGTGTGTGTGTGTGTGTGTGTGTGTGTGAAATTTTAATTTCCCCTTGCAGGACTAATAAAGTATGCATTATTATTTGAACAGTGAGAGACAGGATAACAAAAAAAATGTTATAAATTGATTTGCATTTTAATGAGGGAAATATGTATTTGATCCCTCTGCAAAACATGACTTAGTACTTAGTGGCAAAACCCTTGTTGGCAATCACAGAGGTCAAACGTTTCTTGTAGTTGGCCACCAGGTTTGCACACATCTCACGAGGGATTTTGTCCCATTCTTCTTTGCAGAGCTTCTCCAAGTCATTAAGGTTTTGAGGCTGACTTTTGGCAACTCAAACCTTCAGCTCCCTCCACAGATTTTCTATGGGATTAAGGTCTGGAGACTGGCTAGGCCACTCCAGGACCTTAATGTGCTTCTTCTTGAGCCACTCCTTTGTTGCCGTGGCTGTGTGTTTTGGGTCATTGTCATGTTGGAATACCCATCCACGACCCATTTTGCCCTGGGTGAGGAAAGGAGGTTCTCATCCAAGATTTGATGGTACATGGCCCCGTACATCGCCCCTTTGATGGAGTGAAGTTGTCCTTGTCCCCTTTGCAAAAAACACCCCCAAAGCATAATGTTTCCACCTCCATGTTTGACGGTGGGAATGGTGTTCTTGTGGTCATGGCAGCATTCCTCCTCCTTCTCCAAACATGGCAAGTTGAGTTGATGCCAAAAAGCTCCATTTTGGTCTCATCTGACCACAACACTTTCACCCAGTTGTCCTCTGAATCATTCAGATGTTTATTGGCAAACTTCAGACGGGCATGTATATGTGCTTTCTTGAGCAGCGAGACCTTGTGGGTGCTGCAGGATTGCAGTCCTTCACGGCGTAGTGCGTTACCAATTGTTTTTTATTGATGACTATGGTCCCAGCTGCCTTGAGATTATTGACAAGATCCTCTCGTGTAGTTCTGGGCTGATTCCTCACTGTGCTCATGATCATTGCAACTCCACGAAGTGAGATCTTGCATGGAGCCCCAGGCCGAGGGAGATTGACAGTTCTTTTGTGTTTCTTCCATTACTTATTTCCCTCAATGCAAATCAATTCATAACATTTTTGATATGCGTTTTTCTGGATTTTCTTGTTGTTATTTTCTCTTACTGTTCAAATAAATCTACCATTAAAATTATAGACTGATCATTTCTTTGTCAGTGGGCAAACATACAAAATCAGCAGGGGATCAAATACTTTTTTCACTCACTGTAAGTGGAGTATAATTGCAGAACTGTGCTGTTAGGGACAAATGTATGAATGTGCAGTATGTCTTTTACAGTTAGCCTACTAATTAAAAAAAATGTGTGTAGTGTAGACTTAGAATAAAAATGCTTAACACATATTTTACAGAGCTTTATTTACAGTGTATATAAATTCTACATTTGTATTTTCAATTCTTTGTATTTTTTGAAAATTATTGTAGAGTAGATGCATGATTGATACACTCTATAGCCCTAGATGCAGCTGTTACCTCCATGTTGAACGTCAGAACCTGAAATGCCCAGAACAGTTACAGCTCTCACTACCGGAGTTTGCAGATGTGTTGGGAACTATGTTGCCATCTTATTGTCTTGCCTGGGAGTGAGATCAAAGCTTTAGGGGGAAGAATGACAAAGGGGGCCAAGGAGCCAGGGCCAGGCAACTCACATTTGGGACTTGGCTGGTGAACTGTTTGTATAGACTGTAGCTGGGAGAATGGCCATTTTGGCAGGGAGCTCTGTCAGGGCTGCCCAAAAACTCACAAAAGGACAGACAAAATTTTACCAAGGACAAGTCTTGTAAAGGATGTAGCAGCACTTCTGTGTGTGTGTGGGTGGGTGCGTGCGTGTGTGGGTTAGAGGTAAATGTCTTTCATCGTGTTTGTTCTTGTGCTTTTCACAATAATGTTTCAGCAAATACAATATAATTTGAAGCAATTGCAATTATAAGTGAAGAAGGGGAACACTGATGTGAATAATATTTAATTAGAAATGTTAATGCATGTTAAATAATATACGGATATACAGTACTACAGAAACAATTTCAGCTCTGGCAATCTGCTTCTTCATTAATGCTCTCATCCACTTCTGCAGGGATGAGCCAAGAAACTTTATGTATAATTGCTATTCAGCTTTAAACTCTGTTGACAATTTAATCCAAATATGTAGTAGTGTTATGAAATAATAATTTTTAGGGAATATGTCAACAGACACAGTCAACTGTTGTTGACTCGACTATTGTTGTTAAATGAGGTGCTGTGGACAATGCTGCTTGTTACTGCAAACTACTGCTAATGTATCAAGGGGTCTCAAAGGAGTCAAGCTACTAAGCAGGACCCAGGCGGCACTGCCATTAGGATGGTAAGTAGCCGTGAGCCACACTTTAGAAGAGCAAGTGAAGCAGGAACACTAAAACTATAATTTGTATGTATGTATTTGTGATGCAGTAGTATTGTCTGAGGCTGAGTATTTTAAACCTTCAAACACCAGTATAGCATAGCTCACAAAAACTTTGTCCCAAAAGAGTAGTGTTGTCGGCGTGGTGATGGCGTAATGGATATGACACATGCCTTTGGTGTGGGAGACCTGGGTTTGATTCCCACTGCACTACATCAACCAGTGTCCCTAAGCAAGACACTTAACCCCTAGTTGCTCTAGAGGCGTGCGACCTCTGACATACAGTTGTGTTTAATATAATACCAGTCCAACATCACTAACCTAGTAAGTGTTGTAGAGTCATAGAAAATTTACAGACCCAACAGCCATAGCATGCATTCTGCTCAATCTGTGTAATTTAATCTGTAATTGAAAGGGGCATGTTTAAAATAATAGCAGCAGTGTTCAATTAGTGAGGTGATTGATTCTGTGAAGAAACAGGTGTCAATTACAGCCCATATTTAAAGAAGGAAAGAAGCAAATGTGCATGCTGGTTATAGTGCATTTCACACTGAAATACAAAAGCAAAATGGGTCGTTCCAGACATTGGTCTGTGGAACAGTGGACTTTGAATAAAAAGTTGATTGGAGAGAGGAGTGAAGTGCACAAAAGAAGTGCAGAAAATGATAGGCTGCTCAGCAAAAATGATTTCAAATGCCTTGAAATGGCATCCAAAGCCTGAATGACGTGGGAAAAAACGGTCAACTACCATTTGAATGAATTGAAGAATAGCCAAAATGGAAAAGGCTCAACCGATGATTAGCTCCAGGAAAATCAAAGAAGACTTAAAGTTACCTGTGAGTACTGTTACGATCAGAAGAAGGCTTTGTGAAGCAAAGCTATCAGCTAGAAGCCCCCGCAAAGTCCCATTGCTGAAAAAAAGACACGTACTGAATAGGTTGAAATTTGCCAAAAGACACATTGGCCAAAGGAAAAATGGAGCAACATTCTGTGGACTGATGAGAGCAAAATTGTTCTTTGTGGGTCTAGGGGCTGCAGACAGTTTGTATGACGACCTCTATGCACTGAATTCAAGCCACAGTACACTGAAGACAGTAAAGCATGGTGGTGCAAAAATCATGTTATGGGGATGTTTCTCATACTGTGTTGTTGGGCCTATTTATCGCATACCAGGGATTGTGGATCAGTTTCAATACGTCAAAATACTTGAATGCTGAAGAGGAAATGCCTTTCAACAAGACAATGACCCAAAACACACCAGTAAGCGAGCAAAGTCTTAGTTCCAGATGAACAAGATTGAGGTTATGGAGTGGCCAGCCCAATCCCCGGACCTCAATCCCATAGAACCCTTGTGGGGTGACATCAGAAATGCTGTTTCTGAGGCAAAACCCAGTACTGCAGAGGAATTGTGGAATGTAGTTCAATCATCCTGGGCTGGAATAACTGTTCACAGGTGCCAGAAGTTGACTCCTTGCAACACAGATGTGAAGCAGTTCTCAGAAATAATGGTTATGCAACTAAATATTAGTGCAGTGATTAAAAGTAACTTAAACCCTTTAGACATTTTTCAGTTTATGCAGTAAATGTTTTTTTAAACTTAAAATTATTTTTTTTTAAACACTATTATTCTGAACACAACTGTAGATAGCAATTGTAAGTCTCTTTGGATAAAAGCATCAGCTAAATGACTTGATGTAATGTAAAATTAGTTGAAAATGAACAACAAAAAGTACCTTAATAGGGTGTTGTTCTGCAGCACACTCAGTATGCTTGTCTTTGTATGGATTTTCTGTTGCTTGCTGCTTGCACAAATGTCCTGTGCCTAATAATAGCTCATCACATACAGCACAATGGCACCCAAAAAGAGCTCATTGATAAAAGGGCATGATGGAGTGCAGCCCTGACAGAAGAAGAAAAGCATAGTTGGCTTGTATGGCTACTGTACTAATGAGCTGCCATGGTTCAGTAAATAAGCAGAGCACTGTCTCTGCTCAAATTATAAAAATATAATTTCTGCAAAAAGATAGATGAGGCACCTTTGATTTAGAAACAAATCATGTCATAGTATGCCAATAAAATGTCATAAAACAGTTATAGTATGTCATAAAGTCAAAACTAAAAGTTCTACTTTTGGAGCTTGGCTAACCTGGAATGTTTCTTTTATTGTTCCTATTCTGCCTTTCTTCTCTGTTTCTTTTACTCTTCTCAAGTAGTATAAAGATTATTACAGTGGGTACGGAAAGTATTCAGACCCCTTTAAATTTTTCACTCTGTTTCATTGCAGCCATTTTACAAAAATCAAAATAGTTAATTTTATTTCTCATTAATGTACACTCACCCATCTTGACAGAAAAAAACAGAAATTTAGAAAGTTTTGCAAATATATTAAAAAAGAAAAACTGAAATATCACATGGTCATAAGTATTCAGACCCTTTGCTCAGTATTGAGTAGAAGCACCCTTTTAAACTAGTACAGCCATTGTCTTCTTGGGAATGATGCAACAGGTTTTTTACACCTGGATTTGGGGATCCTCTGCCATTCCTCCTTGCTGATCCTCTCCAGTTCCGTCAGGTTGGATGGTGAATGTTGGTGGACAGCCATTTTCAGGTCTACAGAGATGCTCAGTTGGGTTTAAGTCAGGGCTCTGGCTGGGCCAGTCAAGAATGGTCACAGAGTTCTTCTGAAGCTACTCCTTTGTAATTTTAGCTGTGTGGTTAGGGTCATTGTCTCTTGGATGGTGAACCTTCGGCCCAGTCGGTCCTGAGCAATCTTGATGAGGTTTTCTTCCAGGATATCTCTGTACTTGGCTGCATTAATCTTTCCTTCAATTGCAACCAGTCGTCCTGTCCCTGCAGCTGAATAACACCCCCATAGCATGATGCTGCCACCACCATGGTTCACTGTTGGGATTGTATGGTGATGAGCAGTGCCTGGTTTTCTCCACACATACCGCTTAGAATTAATGCCAAAAAGTTCAATCTTGGTCTCATCAGACCAAAGAATCTTATTACTCATAGTCTGGGAGTCCTTCATATGTTTTTTTGGCAAACTACGCAGGCTTTCATATGCCTTGCAGAGGAGAGGCTTCCATCGGGCCACTCTGCCATAAAGCCCTGACTGGTGGAGGGCTGCAGTGATAGTTGACTTTGTGGAACTTTCTCCCATCTCCCTACTGCATCTCTGGAGCTCAGCCACAGTGATCTTTGGGTTCTTCTTTACCTTTCTCACCAAGGCTCTTCTCCCACTATTGCTCAGTTTGGCTGGATGGCCAGGTCTAGGAAGAGTTCTGGTCATCCCAAACTTCTTCCATTTAAGGATTATGGAGGCCAATGTGGTCTTAGGAACCTTGAGTGCTGCAGAAATTGTTTTGTAACCTTGGCCAGATCTGTGCCTCGCCTTCTGTCTCTGAGCTCTTTGGGCAGTTCCTTCAACCTCATGATTCTTATTTGCTCTGACATGCACTGTGAGCTGTAAGGTCTTATATAGACAGGTGTGTGCCTTTCCAAATCAAGTCCAACAGTTTAATTACACACAGCAGGACTCCAATGTAGGAGTAGAATCATCTCAAGGAGGACCAGAAGAAATGTACTGCATGTGAGTTAAATATGAGTGTCACAACAAAGGGTCTGAATACTTATGACCATGTGATAGTTTGGTTTTTCTTTTTTATAAAATAGAAATTATATAGAAATAAAATGAACTTTTTAGATTTTTGGGAAATGGTTGCAATGAAACAAAGAGTGAAAAATTTAAAGGAGTCTGAATGCTTTCCATACCCACTGTATATTATGAAGAGAAGTTATTACCTTTTTTCCCCCTCTAACCTTCTTTTATCCTTCTCTAGTCCAAAGTGGAAGGCTGTGAGAAGTGCAGTAGTCTTTTCAACAAGGAAGGTCGTGTGCGGGCCGCTGTGACCACAACACCTGCTGGGGGGACTGAGGAGACAGATGAGGAGAAAGAGGGTTTAAAGAACCAGCTGAGAGAGATGGAGCTGGAACTAGCCCAGACCAAACTGCAGCTGGTGGAGGCTGAGTGCAAAATCCAGGTACAGTAACACAGTTTTGGCCCAAAATGAAAATACAAAGTATGAGAGTTCAAGGTTAACATACACGATTGAGGCCACAGAAATGTTCATACATATGAGGGATTTCCCTGTCACATGATTTACCCTTGATTTTGGAGGAGCTTGTGAGTTATGCCTGATCTATTGAGTTGTACTTTAACTTTAATCAAACTAGTTCTGATCCCATTACGACAATCTAAGGTAGAAGCCATTATACAGACAGACCTTGAGCACAGTGATTGAGCTATACTAGTTTTTGTTGCAATGACACATTCAACACTACTTTTATAAAGAACATATCCAAATCAATTTAATTGGAAGACTACGGTCGGCTTTATTAGGGGAGTCTAGATAATTTCCAGTTAGTCCAGTCATGTATCTAGAGGATATTTTGTTTTGTGTTTTTATAACGTGGGCAACCTGCTTTACTGTTAAAGGAGTGTGTTACCTGCACAGCAATTAAAGGGGAGGTCATATTTCTACTCTCATGACTGTATCAACCCTTGATGAGAACCACATAGGACTGGGCACCGAACATTGATACTTTTATGGCACCGAACAAAATACTCCAATCCTATGAGTATTGACATTTTTTTTTATCTTTCAGTACCAAATTTCAGTACCTGAGAGCGTGTAATTGCAAGCTTATCTGCCCTCTCTGCATATTGACAGAGAGCGGAAGTCCAACACACGCGCGTGCAGAGGTGCGGACGGAGAAAACTACGTCGGCTCTGCAGTTTTGTTGAAGCTATATTGAACTAACTAAAAATGTATATATATATTTATAATGTTTTGGAAAATTTTTTCTCTTTTTTGTTAATTTTGGCCCAGTTTGGATTGATACCAAACCTAAGTATCTGACTGGCGTACTCCTATCCAAAAGCACATCCGGTGTTACTAATGTTATTCTGAGTGAGCAGTGTTCCCAAAACTGTTTTGATTAACAATTAAGGTGGAAAAAAAGAAGTTTTGTGTTTAATGCATTTGTGTTGATTTTGAAATGGATTTTGTGTTTTCATGGTATAAGTATTGTTAAGGAACCAGCATCGAAATTGACACCAGATCAAAATATTTTGAACGATGTCCAGCCCTAGAACCACATAAAAAGAAGTACCGGGGAGCCACTGAAAAATTAAAAATCTTCATGAAAATGAAAGAAATTAGCTGTTAACAAGACATGGGAGTATTATTGGTGAACTCCACTTTATTTAATGTTTATAAATGATTAGTTACATTGCTGTAATTGGTGTCTAAAGCAGTATTGATATTTACGAGGAAAGCTTATGAAGGACCTCTGAAAGGAGTTTATCAAAAATGTTGTCAAAAAAGAAAGATGAGTATACATATTACGGCATCTCTTAGAGTGGTATGCAAATTGGAATCAAAGTTGCTGATTAAGAACAGAAAAAGTGGTAAAAAATACTAGAAATAAAAGTACATAGAGGACCATACTCTTAAAAACGAGCTTAAATCTGTTTAGTTATTTATTGGCAGACTTCTTTTGACCCCTGTTGTTCTGTGATTGTCATAGTGATAGTTCTCTTTCCTCTTCAATCAGGACTTGGAGCACCACCTGGGTCTGGCCCTCAACGAAGTGCAGGCTGCCAAGAAGACCTGGTTCAACCGAACGCTCAGCTCTATCAAGACCGTCACTGGGTCCCAGGGCAAGGAGACCACCTAACCCAATAACCCCATCCTCCAGTTTTACCCAGACCATATCTGGAGCTCAGTGCAACGCACTTCCCTGAAACCTCTGGACGTCTAACTTAACCCACTGGGCCATAACTTTAACATTGACCGTTAAATCCCAGGATGACCATTAATACAGACTGTGTTACTTGTTCCTCTTATCAAGAATGTCCTCATGTTTTCCTGTTCCCCACGCTCCTAATCTTATCACCCCCATCCATGTATTCTCCTCCCCACCCTGAATGACTACAGCCAAATGTGCTGACGAAAAGGGGTTGAAAAACATGAAGTACAATGGTACCACTCTTCCCAGAGACACAATGTGCTTCCAAAAGTGTAAAAAAAAAAAAAAATAAGAAATGCTTCATTTAGTTCTGTCTTTGTACTGCTGATATTAAAGACCCGCAGAAGGAAGGTAGGACATCTGACCTGTTACTGTCCTGACGGGGTAGAGAAGAAAACACTCCGTCCTTCCAAACTGTTCTGCGTGCTCCCATCTAAAACTACTGGCCAACCAGTCCCTGTGTAAAAAAAATAAATAAAAAAATAGTTGAAGGTACGAGAGCTAATAGAAGCCTTTTCAAAACAGCTTTTTCTAATTTACGATTAACAATACCTTTCTTTTTATCTATGTATGTACATAAATGTGTTTATGTAATGAGTGAGTGAGTGTGTGTGTGTACGTACGCATGTTTGTTTTTGTGTCGACTATGAGGTGTATGTTCATATATGTGAGACTGATAAAAATGTGTTTGAATGCATAAATAATTGACTGTAATAATGCTAAAATGTGTGTATAAAAGAGAGAGAGAGAGAGAGAGCGTGTGAAGGTCCATGGGAAAGAAAAAAAGCACTAAGGTCATGAGTGTGTGCATGCATGTTAGGGAAAAAAAGTTTTTCCCTGGTTGTCTAGTTTCCTTTAATTTTTAAACGTGTATATGATGCGAAAGAAGAGTTTGCTGACAAAGCCTTGATCTGAAGGTTAATAAAAAATTATACTAGTGGATATGAATATATAATTTACAGTAAGGAGAGATGCACAAATGCTGTTGTGACTACCAACAGCAGCAGCATAACTTTCCTCGCATTTAATTTCAGAAATAAAACATGATTAAGGTTTGTTTGGTTTAGATGTCCCAGCACAAAGACACTAAAAAAGGATCCAAACCATGCAAATCTCTCCATGTATTATACAGTATGTGTATGTATGTTACAACACTGTTAAACCCCAGCGTAGTACTTGTCACAAACTATGAACATCACTTAGGGGAAGTGTAAAGTCAAAATGGACACACACACACGGTTGTAACGGCTGCTGCACTTGAACACATCTTTAAAAGCCCCCTGCACTTTACTCAGTCAGAGCACCTCTGGGATGAGGTGGAAAAGGATAGCCACAGCACAAGCATCTTGCAGCTTCCAAAAATCTGCAGAAATAGTTTGACTTTATCAAACCAGCGTGGAGCAAAATCCACACCTTGTTGCATTCATGCCTCAAATAATTGAATGTGATCAAGAGGAAAAACCATGTTACTCAGTACTGAAAGGGTTGAAATTTTGAAATAGCCACTGAGTGTATATAAACACTTGTGAATGTGGAGGCAGAAAAGACACACACACACACATACACACACACTTAAGCAGCCAGAAGTGAAACTTTGCAGGTTAAGTGTGGATCAGTATTGCAGGAGTTACAGGGATATCATCTGAGGTTAAAGCAGCATGTCAAACTGACATGCACTCTAAATCAGTCCAAGTGGGGTTAAAAAAGGGCTTGCTTGTGTGTCTGTTTTCATATTTAGCTGACTAGAAAGGGGGCTCAACAATATTCCAATTTCTATTCATACTCTACTGATCATATTAGACTGACTGAAAATAAACTGATAAAGCTATATTTCTTTTGCCAGCCTAAAATGAAGGTGGAATGTAATTGGCTGAAATCTACTGGTGATGTCAGAGGGAATGTCCAATTGAAGTTGAAAGAAACAAAGGAACAATACTCTAAAAGGCACTGGCTTGTATATAACAAAATATTTGAGTTTATGTTTATGATTTTCTACTCTGTAACTATAACTAATGTTGCCTACTTGTACCTACCAACCTGCTGCCGTGCTACAGTTTAATCCACAACAATGTTTTATGTTTTTAGTGTTTATTTTGCTCCATGCTTCTCAATCAGACTGCTGCTTGGTTAATTAAATGCCAAAATGTAGCTTGATCATACAACAGCAAAAAAATTATCAACATGTGAACATGTCATAGTGTAGGATGCATTGTGAATACTTCATGAATTTCAATATAAAGATACCAACACAAAATGAGTCTGCCTCTTTTTTGCAAAAGAAAAGTCACACGCTCTGACAGCTCAACAGACATTAAAGGAGACGAACTGAAGTTAAGCATAAAGTATCCAGTGCTTACAGTATGTACACAGCACAAAGAGCTCTAAGCAGTCACTGATCACAGAAATCCCACAGACTGTCTACTAACCATGCCATAACAAATAGATATAAAACATATAATACAGTGTCAGAAATAAGTCATAGCATAATGTGTCACAAAAAATGCTATAAAAGTCAATTCATTGTATGTATGTCAAAAGTAAAAGATTTAGTATGTAGTATGCCATAAGAAAGTTTAGAAAAAAATCATAGTATGCCATAAAAAAAATTCTTAATTTTTTCTTGTTTTTTTTTTAAGTCAGTGTAGTCTTCAAAAAGTCTTTTTCAAAAAATGAGCCTTGAAAAAGTGGGGGTTATCTTATATTCGGACCAATACGGTATGTCTATCAAAGTTATAAAAGTGATAGTATATTATAAAAGTGATAGTATAATTATAGTATGTCGGAAAAGTCATGAAAAAGTCCTAGAAGTCAAAGTATAGTACGTCAAAAGATCATAAAAAAGTAACGGTATAGTGGGTTGAAAAAAATCATAAAAAGCCATAGTATACAGGTAAAAGCCAGTAAATTAGAATATTTTGAAAAACTTGATTTATTTCAGTAATTGCATTCAAAAGGTGTAACTTGTACATTATATTTATTCATTGCACACAGACTGATGCATTCAAATGTTTATTTCATTTAATTTTGATGATTTGAAGTGGCAACAAATGAAAATCCAAAATTCTGTGTGTCACAAAATTAGAATATTGTGTAAGGGTTACATTTTGAAGACACCTGGTGCCACAAAGTAATCAGCTGATTAACTCAAAACACCTGCAAAGGGCTTTAAATGGTCTCTCAGTCCAGTTCTGAAGCCTACACAAACATGGGGAAGACTTCAGATTTGACAGCTGTCCAAAAGGCGACCATCGACACATTGCACAAGGAGGGAAAGACACAAAAGGTTATTGCTGAAGAGGCTGGCTGTTCTCAGAGCTCTGTGTCCAAACACATTAATAGAGAGGCAAAGGGAAGGAAAAACTGTGGTCAGAAAAAGTGTACAAGCGATAGGGATCACCGCGCCCTAGTCAAGATTGTGAAAAAAAGGGTGTGGACAGCTGCTGGAGTCAGTGCTTCAAGATCCACCACCAAGAGACGCTTGAAAGACATGGGTTTCAACTGCCGCATACCTCGTGTCAAGCCACTGTTGACCAAGAAACAGCGCGAAAAGCGTCTCACCTGGGCTAAGGAAAAAAGAGCTGGACTGCTGCTGAGTGGTCCAAAGTCATGTTTTCTGACGAAAGCAAATTTTGCATTTCCTTTGGAAATCGAGGTCCCAGAGTCTGGAGGAAGACAGGAGAGGCACAGGATCCACGTTGCCTGAAGTCTAGTGTAAAGTTTCCACCATCAGTGATGGTTTGGGGTGCCATGTCATCTGCTGGTGTCGGTCCACTCTGTTTCCTGAGATCCAGGGTCAACGCAGCCGTCTACCAGCAAGTTTTAGAGCACTTCATGCTTCCTGCTGCTGACCTGCTCTATGGAGATGGAGATTTCAGGTTCCAACAGGACTTGGCGCCTGCACACAGCGCAAAATCTACCCGTGCCTGGTTTACGGACCATGGTATTTCTGTTCTAAATTGGCCAGCCAACTCCCTGACCTTAGCCCCATAGAAAATCTGTGGGGTATTGTGAAAAGGAAGATGCAGAATGCCAGACCCAAAACGCAGAAGAGTTGAAGGCCACTATCAGAGCAACCTGGGCTCTCATAACACCTGAGCAGTGCCAGAAACTCATCAACTCCATGCCACGCCGCATTAATGCAGTAATTGAGGCAAAAGGAGCTCCAACCAAGTATTGAGTATTGTACATGCTCATATTTTTCATTTTCTTACTTTTCAGTTGGCCAACATTTCTAAAAACTCCCTTTTTTGTATTAGCCTTAAGTAATATTCTAATTTTGTGACACACGGAATTTTGGATTTTCATTTGTTGCCACTTCAAATCATCAAAATTAAATGAAATAAACATTTGAATGCATCAGTCTGTGTGCAATGAATAAATATAATGTACAAGTTACACCTTTTGAATGCAATTACTGAAATAAATCAAGTTTTTCAAAATATTCTAATTTACTGGCTTTTACCTGTAGTATGTAAAAAACGTCATGAAAGGTCATAGTATATGACCGAAGTATATGTCGAAATAAAATCATGAAAAAGTCAGTTTAGTATGTCGAAAAAACAGTATGCTATGTTAAAAAGTCATAGTATAGTACATCAAATAGTCATAGTAAAGTGTGTCAGAAAAAGTCATATTATAGTATGTTGAAAAAAAGTCATAATATAGTATGTTGAAAAGAGTCATAGTATAGTATGTCTAACAAAGTCATAAGTCATAGTAGTGTGTTGAAAAAAAATCATAGAAAAAGTCATAGTATAGTTCGTCGAAAAAAGTCAGAAAAGTCATAGGTTTTCATAAAAAAGAGATGAAAAAGTTATCAAAATATAGTACAGTAGGTTGAAAAAAGTCATAGTATAGCATGACGAAGTCTGTACTTGCCGTAAAATGCAGATAAAAATATTGTTTCCATCCATAAAAATGGCAATAAATAAAATTAAATAAAATTCAATGTTTTGTATCTCTGTGAAATAAAAAATAAATGTTTTAATTGTTTCTGTATTGACTTCATTTTGCACCTTATGTGTCGAGACCAACCTCCGCCAAAAAAAGTGATAGTATAGGATGTTGAAAAAAGTCATATAATAGGATTTCAAAAAAAGTGATAAAAAAGTCATAGTGTAGTATGAGGAAGAAAAGTCAGTTTAGTATGTTGAAAAAGTGATAAAAGTAATTGTATAGTAATGTAAAAAAAAAAAGTCATAGTATGTCAAAAAAAGTGATAAAAATTCAGAGTATAGTTTGTAAAAAAAAGTGATAAAAAGTCATAGTATAGTATCTTCAAAAAAAGTAATAAAGTCATAGTATAGTGTTGGAGCTATTTATTATTTTGTTATTGTTGTAACTATTCATTGTTTTGTTATATATAATAGTTAAATATTTAATTTAATATCAGTTTTGCTTGAATTTTACAGCTACATACATTTGTTTATTAATATTTTATTTGGGTTATTTTTAGTGCTTTTGTTTTGAAGGTACCAGGCAGCCTTAGCCACCAGGTGTAGTCTACATATACAGGTGAACAGGGATGTGGGAGGTTGACACCAGGGAGGGCTGATGGTTTCTTACCAGAGTCACAGAATACCAGAGCCTGGAGACGCCATTGCTCCTTCTTGTGAAATGTTTGTATGCCGAGATACTGGATTAATAAACCTCACAGAATGCCATCTCAAATCAAAGTTTTAATCTCTGCGTAAGATTCACTCCTTCGGTGCCTCAGTGGCTGTTGAACATTGAGTTTTTAGTTTATTTTGTTCAACCTGAAGAGATTAGCCACTACAGTATGTCGAAAAAAGTCATATTATAGTTTTTCATAAAAAGTGGTAAAAACGTTACAGTATAATGTTGAAAAAAGTGATCAAAGTGTCATTGTATTGTATGTGCAAAAAAATTATTAAGAAAAGTCATAGATAGTAAGTTGAAAAAAAACTCAAAAGTCATAGTTTAGCATGATGAATAGTCTGTACATTTCTGTAATTTTTATTTATTTTACAGAGATACATAACATTGAATTTTTTATTTTATTTACATAGTATGTCAAAAAAAATGATAAAAGTCAAAGTGTAGTATGGAAAAAAGTGATAAAAAGTCGTATGTCAAAAAAGTGATAAAAAGTCATAGGCTAATATGTCGAAAAAAGTGATAAAAAGTCATAGTATAGTATGTTGAAAAAGGTCATAGTATAGTATGTTGAAAATAAGCATAGTATATCATAAGAAATATCATAAAAAGTAAAAGTATGTGACAAAAAAAACAGAAAATCTTTTTTTTCATAGTATAATATGAATCATAGTAATCGTCATATAAGAGTAAAAAAAGTCAGCATAGTATACCATAAAAATGTCATAGTATAGTGTATCATATAAAAGTAAAAAGATCATAGTAACATATTCCATAAAGTACATCAAAAAGTCATAGTATATTACATCATAACAAAAGTAATAGTAAAAGTAATAGGATAGTATTCTTTTACATACATTCCCCCATTAACTATGTAGTTTAACAACCGGGCGTAAAGAAACCTTCATGTAATGTTATCAAGCAGCAGTCAGCCATTACCAAAACAATTTTTTCTGATACCTTACTTTGTTTTTCTACAGACTAAAACAAGCCAAAGCTCTTAAAGTTTAAATATTGTCTACACAAAAGAAGCCATAAAATAGTCTAAAATTGAAAGGAATTCAGGAACTATTTGAACAAAGAATAGATAAACATTACCAGACACCTCATGTC
Organism: Percina caprodes; assembly: GCA_013375575.1. NCBI lineage: Eukaryota > Metazoa > Chordata > Actinopteri > Perciformes > Percidae > Percina > Percina caprodes. Next base: position 1,429,900 of record JABXJD010000049.1, on the reverse strand, counting down.
AGCTTCCAGTACTTCATACACAGCAGAAAGAGGGTACACAGATTATTAAAGAGTGCTATCTGAGAACACAGAGAGGTGAGCTGTGGGAGAGAGGATGTAAGTGGATGTGAGGCATTCATTTGGAAATAGTGGGATTGTGAAGCTGATTTAGCCACCTGGTACCTATGTCAGTCTTTTTGGTTTAAATAGATCTGCTCTCAGCTGAAAGAACCAAACAGTAAATCGGCCCTGAGAAATCCTGAGTACTGTGAGATATGAATTGAAAGCAATGCCTTGCTCCAATTTGAGTGCATAGTTTACATTTTGATACTTTGTTTGATACTTTTTAACTAATATAAGAATGAATGTAAATACCATGGTTTTTCCATTTTTTGAATGTATTTGTATAAAAAAATTAATCCATCAAGCCATCTATTTTGTTTTTTTTGGTTATATGTTAAAAACAGAAAATAGAAAAAAAGCATTGTATTTCTGTTCATTGTATTTTTCTGTATCGGTACAAAAGAAAAATTTTTTAAAATGTACAAGGACCAAGTCTAATTATATTTATATAATTTGACCGTGGACCTTAAAGACAAAAACTCTTCTTGCATCCAGCTGAATTAACATATTATGATAATACCTTAAGTAGCTGTTGGAAATCAAAACCCTTGTCTGTACTATTCTGACCCTGCTTTTCCACATCAACACCTTCCCTCCCTCACTGTTAACAAGAGCATAGAATGCTGCTTTTGAGGCTCTTCACTCACCTTAAGATGTCACTGGGTTTATTTGCTTATTGGTGGTTTGCATCTTTACCTGTCTCCCGAGTACAAAGTCATTCTATAAAAATCTAAAAAGCCAAACATGTCCTTTCCTCTCCAACATTTCCTATTGCCGCTGAAAAGGAGAAAGAGATAAAAGAGGCCCATGCTGTTATAATGAGACTTCTATAACTCACCTCTTGGGAACACTTGAGAGATTTTTGAACATGAAAATAAACCCGTTTTCTTCCAGCTAATTGTATCTTGTGAAAATATCCTCTGTCAGCTACTTGAACGAGCAGTTTCCCTCAAGCTGGATGGAAATCTATCCGCAGCTTTTACTTACTTTGGCTCCAGTTCTATCTCTCATCTTCTCCTTCCAAGAACATCTCTCATAACATATGGCTGTGTCAGGGATGAGTTATTTTCTGCCATGGCCAGTGAATAAAATGTACAGTGTGCACTGATTGTGCCCGAGGCCTTACATATATCTTTTGGAGTGTTTATAACCTGTGTGCGGGCCCATAAAATAATCACCTTTAGTTATGACGGCTGTTGGGATTTTAGCTCCGAGTCTGGCACTGAGGCTACAGATTGCAAAGCAGCAGGCATGACGAGTTGGAAACCCGGTACCTGCAGCGGCTGGAGGTAACAAGCGTCAGCATTATGCAATCAGCTTGACACCTCTCCCACTCCTCTTTCTGTCCTACGTTACAGAGCTATAAATAAGACCAGCAAGGCAGCAACAGCAACAGAGTAAAATGCAAAGGTGGAATGCTGATGGGACGGGCGTCTTCAGTTGCTGCTCATCGTTGATGATTTGTGAGTCAGGGATCAAGCTCTGTGTATGTATGTAGGCTAGTGTGGAGCTGTTGGGACTGTAGAACTTCCCAATAACCTCCTGAACTTTCTGTCACCTCATCTCCTGACTGCGCGCGCGCACACGCGCACACACGCACACGCACACGCAGAATGAATCCGCGATCTCCGAGATTGTAACTAACATCCGAACATCCTGAAAAGTAACCAAGCACATACAAGTAGGTACATTTTTTAAAAATTCAATTTTGCCAACTCAAATCACTAAATCAATGCGTGCTAGATATATTTTACTGCTATTTGTTTCATTTGATTGAATTGATTTTGATTTTAGTGTTGACACTTTCAAGGATTTAAATATTTGTTTCATCACCGTTTCAAACACAGAATACATTATGTCTTTTTTATTCTTTACTTACTTCTGGAGAACAGCATGTGAATATTTGGATGCTTGTAGCAGCTCTTGAAGGTGAAATCTTGAGCGATGAATCACTTTAGTTTCGTCTCCGTTCTCTCATTTGTTCAGGAGAGGAGTGTGACAAAGCAGAGCCGCCACCTGCTTACAAAAGAAATTTTGTCTGAGTACAAAATTTACACTTCCCACTCTGCTGTGTCAAATTACTTTTGCTATTATTTCCCTCTTAATGGACAATTAAGCCTTGAGGGTATTTTTTTTTCTTAATCCTTGACACATGATTACCATAGTCATGTTAAAAAAATAAAAACCTCCTCTATAACACCTCCTCTCTATTCTTTTTACACTTAAACTTAACCCAGAAGTACTTTATCATCTTGTTTTCCCCTCATTTTTAATCATGGACAGATCACTTATTTTAGCACTGATAATAAACGTCCTATTTTGATGAACAAAATAAATCATTTTTCTGTTCCAATTATTCTACCTGATTGCCCTGGTTTAATATCAATTTACTTCCACTAAATTGCATTTAAATCAGTGCTCTGGTTCTCCAGTACGGTGGCCGACACGGGCAAACGCCCTGCAACTTCAGGAAACACATGCACATAGACAAAACACAAGCAATCTAAGAAAACAACTTCACTAATTTGGCAACACATGCGCAGCATTCAGCAAACGCGCTGCATACACACACAACACAACCAAATACATAAACGCGCTGCATACACACACAACACAACCAAATACATAAACGCGCTGCCAATACACACACAACACAACCAAATACATAAACGCGCTGCAAATAAAAAACAATGCAAAAAGAAAAGCACACAAACCATGAAAACAAATTAAAAAAAAGCTGCATCAGATTCCACATCGGAAGTGCTCCAGGCCTCTAGAGGGAGCTCTAAGTGGAACAGCTGGATCTTTGACCTCGAGAGAGAGAGAGAGAGAGAGAGAGAGAGAGAGAGAGAGAGAGCGAGCTGGGACCCGGTCTATGGCCGGGACACGTTCAATCCATAGATTGTATATTATTAATTAATATGTATATACTATTATTATTATTAATAATAGTAATAATAATAATAATATACAGTCTATGGTTCAATCTCAGAATGGTGTGATTCATTTGAATCATAATGGTTCTTCCATTAATTGCAATTGGGGTCATTTTTTTCTTCTTTTGTTAAACATCTTTTTATTGGTATTTCATAAGGAAAAACATATTGCGTACAACTTCTATAAAATATTATAGAAATGGTTTTACAAAAACGTTTACATATACAAACCCCCAACAGGTCTAGTACAAAAGATAATCAGATTTAATAAGCGTACAAAGCTACTCCACATCCTTATTGACATCACACCTCAGGTAGTTATCAAAGCTAAGAGTTAAGAAAAGAGCCAAGGGGATATTTATTGCCTAGTTCTACTCTATCAATGAAGGGTTTCCAAGTCTTATAAAATGATTCAACGGAACCACGCAATATACTATATATCTAAGTTTTTCCAGTTGTCTTTGATCAATATAATGAAAGGGGGAGGTTATGCTTGTTTCCAGTTGAGTAGAAATAATCTACGCGCTAGAAGGGTTATGAATCTTGCTACTGAGAGAGAGGGTCCTGTAAGAGGACTGTCCTCTCCCGGTACTCCCAATTTGGGTTCTTAAAGGTGGCCTGCCCAGTGGAGTTGTTTCTTACCAAAACAACAGGGAAGCCACCTGTGAAAACATTGCTCCAGACAATACTAATAGTAAAAATCAATCCACAACATGTAGCTTTAATCAATCATATTGCTAATACAGCAAACTGCTTTGAGAGTGTGGTGACCGGAGATTTGGATAGCTTCACTTTATCTCCATCATGAGCAAAATAGTGCAGTTTTCAACAAATGGCAGTATTTATAAGTTTTGTTGAGTTGTTGCATGCAACAATTGCTTTTTTAAAATCAAGATCTTGTTTGTTTTGCTCACTAATGTTCATTGTAAATGTGGATTTCAGACCTTGCCTTCTGGTTCCTGCTTCAAATGGCCAACCCAGTAATCAAACCCAACAGATAAAACAGTCCTTCATACCCTCAGCCATCTCACTGCTGAACGTAAATAAAGGAAGGTAATAGCATAACCACCCAACCATGCTTGGTAAATACTACTTTTGTAGTTGTTTTTATGTTTTTACGTTTTATTATATATTGTATTTAGTTGATATTGTGTTATTTCTGTTGTCACTGCTGCACAACCAATTGCCCCTCTGTGAAGGGAACAAATAAAGTTCTACTTGACTTGATACCTTTATTGAAATAGCTGGCTGTTTTTGTTGATTGGTGGCTTCCACATTCACTTTAACAGAGCACCCGTCTACCTGTAGGTTTTCCACCTTAATTAAATGTCTCAGATCAAATGAAAAGGGTGCACTTCCTTTTTGTCTCTCTTTGTATATTGGGTTCTGGGTTTATATACCATACATACAGTACATGCCTTTCTCCTTCCCGGATGTAAATACATAACTGTCTGTAGAACAAATGATGCAGTTTCTGATGTCAAGTAAACAACATAAGTATGCATGCACGATAACAGGACCCTAAAATTGAAGTTAGTCATTAGTTTTATTATTTACACTTGGCTGTGCTTTTCTGTGGGAAAAGGCCTATTGTTTCCTATTAACATTTGACAAATAGCATTTTCTGTGACAAACCGCTAGAGTACTCGAACAACAAAAACTAATACTAGTAGTACAAGTATAGTTACATATATTGTATATATAATAAAATAATTTACAGTTTATAATACCCCTTAGACAAATTAGTAATTTGGGGCTACTTAAATAAAAGTAGCTCAAGTATGGTTAAAATGCTGTTACTGCTGTTTATTTATTTATTATTATGTAGGCACACTATAGTCTAGTTATGAAATGTTGACATCTGGTGCAAATTGGTTATTTGGTTTTCCAGGAGGTGGCAGTAGCTCTGTGGGGGGGGATTTGGCTTGGTGACTGGAAGGTGGCCCATTCAAGTCAGACCAAAGTGGAGTGGTGCCAGTTCACCTCCTGGACCTGGGCCCTGCCGAGGTGCCCTTGAGCAATCCACTGAATCCCCACCTAGGCCTACTGTATGTGGCAGCCCCTTAGCTCTGACACCTCTTGATTAATGTAACTATGTCTATGGGTCCTGTGTATTTCAGGCCTATCTGTTTAATATCACAACAGTTTAAACATTTAATTTCTCCATTAAGGGATTCATAATGTGGTTCTTTTAATAATAAGCAACACTTACCAAGAAAGAAGCTAATAACTTCACGGCCCAGCAACATTCTCCACTTGAATTTCCCAAGAGAAAGGAGTAATGTTACCTCACCCGAAACCAACGTTTTTGAATATCAAACAATCACCTCTGTAGCTTGAAAAGTGACTCTGGTATATTTTGCAGTTGAACTTTGTTAACGTTACTCCATCGAAAGCACAACAGATATCAGCATTGCAGTTTCACGTCGAAAAGTAACAAAAAATGTCACACAATCACGCTTTAGCATAGGATGGTCTCTTGTGTCCGTACGTGTCTAAGCTAACAGCTAGCTGGCTAACGGTTAATTAGCATACAGGTGCGATGCTTGCGTGCCTAACCGCGGATTGTACGACAAAGTAACGTTACTGTGTACTGTATCGTTGAAAAGATAAGTGTGCGTTTGTGTGATTAAACAGCTGCAGACTTGTATTAATATTGGTTTACTTTGTTTTTAAAATATTATGAAATGCTGTCAAATCAATCTGATTTATGAGCATATATCACAGTTTACCGTTACCGACTGAAATACGAAACGGGTCATCCTAGGAACAGTTGTCAGCAGTCCAAGGTAATTTATTGCCCTACAAAGTGTATGAACCTGGACCATGCTATGTGTATGCCTCTTGTATAGCCTACGTTTTCAGATGAGTGTGTATAACAGGGAATGTGATGTAACAGTGAGAAGAAGCACACAGCCAAGTTTGAGCATCAAACTGGGATCTAATATTTTACTGCAAGCTCCTATATTAAAAAGCATTTTGCTCTAGATGCTTGTTTTGTTGGCTCATGTTGATGGAAGTTGGCATGTAGGCCTACTTCAGATTCTTCAGACTCCACATTGCACTCACTTTTGTCCCTTTCAAGGAAAAAAATATACTCTAAAAAGTTTATTGATGTAGTAAAAAAAAAAAGTGAACTGCCACAATTAACAATCCACTCATATATGTTGAGCAGGGTTTAATTTGTCAGGATACCAGTCATTGGCAGGAGTTTAATCCTCATCCACTCTGTCTCTGTCTTTGCTTTCTCTCTCTTTTTTATATATCACACACACACACACACACAGCTTTGATTGATTGGCAGCTGTGCCTGTGTGTAGTGTTGACTGCTGGAGATGTCACTGGATACTTGGGCTCAGCCATCAGCAGTGCTGCTCTAAATGTGACTGACAGCTTATATGTGCGGAAACTCTTCTAAGACAAACTTGCAAATTATCTCTCATAACCTTGACTCTGGAATTATTAGTTCGACATAACGACACAAGTATCATCACTATTAGCTGTCAGAATGTAGCACTAACAATGTTAACAAGGAACTTTAATATAACATTTGCCAATGTGTTGTATAAAAGAAAACCCAAATATTGTGTGTAGAGTTTGTGTTGTACAAAATGAGCTTAATCGCCCAAAAAAAGACATTCACATATTCAGCACTTTCTCAAATTTATTTTCAGTTCGTCAAGCATAGATTAGGTCAAAAACAGTGACAACCACAGATCATCACTGCTGTGAATGTTGCTACTAATCAAAACAATCAATACAGTGAGATCATATGAGCCCCCTTCCTTTACGGTCATTGGCCTCAGTTCAGCACGACCAGTAAGACTCCCACCCTGTCATTGTTATTTCACAAAGTTTACTTTGATAATTTCATTGATCGTACAGATTGTGTTGACAGATATCACTTCATAATTTCATAGGCAGCATTGTAGAACAGTTTCTTTTAATCCCCTTTTTGTCAAAAATGAAATGAAATCAAAATCATATTTACAGAAAAATACCCATTACTCGTAAAACGCTACTTTTGTCAGAACATTATAAATACAAATTTAAAAAGGGGAAAGAAATATGAATCCTTACAGGCTGGATATGCCCAAAACAACCCTCACACAGAAGTAGTTCAAAAGATATATAGATGTATATATGCATGTATCCATATATATATTCTGTATATATGCTTCTCTACAAAAAAAGCAAATTTACTCTTTCTATGAGCAAATACATTCTACTCTACAATCACTATAACAACAGTGTACATTCCCAACCAAAATGCTTTGATCGTTTATCAGGAGGATATTGGACTTAAACAATTAGTGGACAATGACCAGGAAGAATGCAACAACATGCTCAATATGACTGCAGTATTTTGTGTGTATGTGCGCGTGCATATGGTGTGGGAAATAGATTTCTATTAACCCCCCCCCCACACACCATCACCACCACCACCCACCACCACGCATATGCACATGCACCTAGAGAAAATGATGTGTTCAGCTGTTAGTCTGGTTTGCTTTGCCTCTCAGTCGAAACGTGATCCTGGATCTATTTCTGCTGCTCTGCAGAGTTCAGATGGACTTTCCAGCTATTTATACAGCTCTTCTTTCTCTGCTTCCAGACAAATCTAACACAACTCCCAGACTTAAGACTCAACTCTCTGTGCTAGCACAAGAATGAGCAAGACACAGATTCCGTTAATTTACACAGGAGATTTTCTTTTCTTTTAAACTGATATTTCATTACGGTGTAGACATTGAATATCAGATCACATACTATATATTTTCTCACTTCTGAGACTGCAGGGATGATCAGATTTGTGCAACAGAGTCTTTGGTGTCTGGATAAATCCCATTCCGTTGAACAAATCAGAGCCCGTTTCACCTTTCACCTGGCAGGGGGGTGAAGAGTTACCAGGCTCGACAGTCTCCAGACATAAAGTCCGAAAAGCTGACGTTACCTGGCAACGAAAGCACTCAGAACCCTTAAACTACTGAACATATTGCAGCATCTAAACGTGCAAAGCTCCTGCATTAGGTACCAAAAAAGGTTTTCTTTCCTTTCTCCCTTCTCTCGACAGCAAAGCTTGAGCTGTTCTGTCACTGCTGTTTCTCCAAAAAGCAAAAAGTGAAATTGATAGTTAGGAATTGTAACTCCAGATTCTATGAGTATAGGCGTAGCCCTCTGAGAGCTGACGCTATTATATACAGTGCTGTGGACAGTCCGTTATAAAGCACCAAGATAACAAATGAGGGAGGTGTGTTTTCTCAGCTCCACATGGCTCAAATCCTAAAGTACAAACAAGCCCTAACCACTTGTGTGACTCTCACTTCATACAGTAAATTTTATGTGTAATATACAATCCACGGAGCAAAGAATATCAAGCTGTCTCAATGTGTTCAGCTTTTTATTGTTGATGAATGCTGACATAATTAAATATATGATTATGTGTGGGTGTGTTTGTCTTTTTGCATATGTATGTGTGTGTGTGTGTGTGTGTATGTATATGTTTGTGTCAGGTGGCCCTGAGAACATGTGTGGGAGTATTGCTCATGTGTGTTTTGTGCTTCTTAGATTTACAGGTATAGTTGTTGAACATTTTTAAATGCAGGTAGGGGATGTGTGTGTTTACAATAACTGTCACATTTTCCTGTTTCATAGTGATCTCTTCGAGATATGCCTAAAGAACACTGGAGCAGGAAGAACATCCATCAGAAAACTCACTGGGACCCGGGTGCAGCACAAACAACCATTACTTTCCATGTGGACATAACTGTCCAAGCCCTACTCTACCTGGAGTGTATAATGTTTTCTATTCTGAGAAATGTCATAGTCATTGTCATCTTTCTGGTGGTGCAAGAGTATGGCAAACACAGCTGGAAACTATCTGACTATAAATTGAAATAAGATTTTTTATAAGGATTGTGTAAGGAGCAGCATTAGTTTCATTTTCCTGTTTCTTATGCTTTATCTTTTTCATCACCAAATATATACTTTTAAAGAACATGATAATGGGATCATTTTTTATTTATTACATTTTTAGGAGGGTCTTATGTATGATGGCCGACAGGGGCAAACGCCCTGCAACTAAAGAAAACACATGCAAATAGAAAAAACACAAGCAAATTAAGAAAACTTCATTAATATGACAACACATGCGCAGCATTCAGCAAACGCACTGTGAATACACACAACATAATCAAATACAGAAATGTGTTGCAAATATTGAAACAATGCAAAAAGAAAAGCAGATACAACAAAAAAACGCTGCATCCAGATTACACAGTGGAAGTTCTCCAGGCCTCCGATTTTCGATTCCAGGGGGGGGAGAGAGAGAGCCGGGACACTTTCAATTTCAGAATGGTGTGAAGCAGTGTGCAACTGCTTTGAGATCACAGACTGTAAATAATTCTGTCTGAGATATGTTTTCTTGTGTTTGTCGGGTGTGTCTTGGCTCAGGTCACAGGTGATCCTCAATCAGCAGAGATGTGTCTGTAAACTTGTGGTAATAAAACATATAAAACTGCATCAGTGTTTAACGTTGACGTTTGTTTAAGTCATATTACATGAGAGGGTTTAATTTTGAGCTCCGAAAGACGTTTCGCTGAAGTGTAGGCCTCCTCAAGTGTAATATTGTAATTATATAACAGCGGTAACGGTCAAAATGGCTGCCTTCCAGTTGGGCGAAGCTAATGAAGGTGAATGGGAAAGTATGTCCGCATTGATTAGAGCAATATGTATATCAAATCTGGTGAAGATTGGAGGAACTATGTCCAAGCTAAGGCCTTCCATGCATTAGGGGGTGTTATTGAGCCCGCTTTCAGGTATGGGCCAAATCGCTGAACAATCACGCAAAGCTCCCAGGTGTTAATGGGGGCGCCATTCTTTGTGAGTTTTTGTATATACTGAGGCTGTCAAAAATGTGGGGGCTAAAACCAATTAGGGGGCGCTATAGAGCAACCATACCACTCCCAAGCCTAAATGTGAATTCAGATGAATATAGTTTAATATTCTGCACATGGCTGCAAGATTTTGAGTTTTCATGGATCCTAAAGCCCTCAAACAACTCTTCGTAAAATGAGAAATTTTGCACGAAAATCGCCATATTGTAAATTTTAAAATTTTAATAACTTGATAGAGTTCCAGATGATACGCATGTTCCCTCAAAAGTTAGTATGATAAATTATTACTTTTGTTGAATTCAGGGCCCACGTTAGGGGGCAATATGGATCCCCCTGGCAACACCAAAGGCCAATCACTACAGAACTTTGTGATTTTTCATAGGTCTGAGATGTCTGCAAGTTTGTGACTTTCCCAGCATGCTAAAACCCTCAAGAGAGAGACGGTGCGGAATAATAATCCTTACAAAAACAATAGGTTCCTTGCACTTCGTGCTAGGACACTATTAATAGGGCACTTAAATAATTAAACATACAGTCTATGGACGGGAGGCATGAGACGGTAGGTCTCCAGGGTGCAGCCATACCCAACTCTAACAAAAAGGCAGAGTGCTCTCTCCCCGTGAGGCTGAAAATCAAGCTCTTCCACTTAGCGCTCCCTCTAGAGGTCTGGAGAACTTCCGTTGTGTAATCTGGATTTAGCGTTTTTTTTGTCTGCATCTGCTTTTCTTTTTGAATTGCTTATTTTTTGGGGGATTGTGTGCTTTTCTTTTTGCATTGTTTCTATATTTGCAGCGCTTTTCTGCATTTGATTGTGTTGTGTGTATTTGAAGCATGTTTGCTGAATGCTGCACATGTGTTGTCAAATGAAATAAGGGGTTTCCTTTATTTGCGTGTGTTTTGTCTATTTGCATGTGTTTTCTTAAGTTGCAGGGTGTTTGCCCCTGTCAGCCACCGTACTAAGGTACTAGCAAAACTATTATTTCACTCACATTTCACTTTACAGCCTAACAAGAAACAAACATGTGGAAGCTGAACTGTGCTTAACTAAAAGACAACAACTCCCAAACCTCTATAAATAATAACAGCCTGTGCCAGTTTTAGACCGACTGTGTTTCCCTGAGCTCTCACCCAGCCACCCTTTCTCCTAATGTGGTCGTTCTGCCAACAGACCAGAAGGACAGGGTCAGTAGTCAGGGTGACTCCTCTTGCGTGTCAGTTCAGTCTGAGGGGAAATGAAAAGGTTGCGCACTGAGGTATGACTGTCTGCCTTATTAATGTGGGCCATCTGGACTGAGGGGACGGGGGCAGAGAGAGAGATGGAGAGAGGGCAGAGGGGAAATTAGGAGATTTCTTTAGCCGACAGAGAAGGTCTGTCTCTACACAGTAAAGCTCCAAGTTATTCACCTCCACGTGAATTCCACACCAGAATGAAAAGTCAGGGCAAAGCAGTGCCTCTCTCAAGTGAGATGAGATGACTAAAGTTGCTTTGTGATTTAATGGAAAATGCTTGGAATAGCAAAGCATGGAAGCGAACTCCTGCTGTAAATGCATATAACTGTGTGGAAAGTCTAATTGTTTAAGTTAAGGAACCAGCAGCTCAAACATAAATGGCCGAGAACTCGTGTGCTTGCTCCAGCACACAAAGCTGGAGGAATCCTGGACATCCTTTAGTTTATATCCAATCGTTCCAGCACAGCTTGATGGCACAAGATGTATTCCATCATTAGTCAGTGGTGTCACAACATCTAACACTAATTTGAATTATTGTCTTGAAACATGGGCTTTGGAGCCTTTGTGAGTCTATTTTCTCACTGTCAGATGTTTTTGTTGAATAAAAGCCAACACAAAAACAGGAGATCAAACTGGTGCCCAGATCAAGGCAAGTGTGAGGAGAATCAAAACCTTTCTGTTTGATTTTGCCTCTTCTGACTGACACCTTGTCTCTATTAAAGGCTAGAAATATCTGAAAATAACTGATGAAGAGCTTTCAGAAGTATGTAAACACCACAGAAATTTGCAGACATCCCACACAGCCCTGAGTGAGTACTATGTGTGTGCTGTGACTGCTATCTTAGTGTGTACAGTGTTGTGACATGTTTGGTTCCAACAATACCCCAAAATTAGACCAAACATACTGTTACGCATAAAGCACTTTAATATCTCATCTCTCAGTCTAATTTCTACATGCGTAAATAATATGTGCAATATGTGCTATAGCAGCATTAAACCCACAACACTAGGACAACACAGTCAACTACTAGTAAGCAATATACATGTATTTTGAGACTTCAAATGATAACCAACCAAACTCTATTTCCCAAATATCTCAGCAACAGGTCAACAATCTTTTGAATAGCTGGCGCAGAAGTGCCTTAAAATGCAGAAACTCTAATCTCTAAAACTCTAAACTCTAATCTTCATAAAGACCCTGTTTCTGTCTCAAAATACAAAGTCAATATATTTTTAATTTAAAAGCTCATTTTGCTTCCTCAAATGCATGTTGTGGTGGAAATGTTCGGAATTACGTATCTGTTTAGAGCATATTTGACCTTACAGAAACAATTTGTAATGTGTTTGACATGTGTCTCAGCCTATGGTGGCTGACACTTAGGATGCACCATTCCAACTTTTTCTCTTCCAATACTGTTAACTCAATTCATGGTATATGCCAATACCATTACCGATCCAAGTCTTTATTCTAAATGTAAAATCTGTAAACCTCACTGTGTGGAGCTCATTGGAATTGTTGTAATGTACTGTAACATGAGGCCAGGCATTGCTGTGGTCGATACCGTTTGAGCATGTTGGATTGGTGCATCCCTAGCTGAAACTTCCTCAGTGACTGGAATGGCAGCCAAAGTTAAAAACCCATTCCTTCAGAAATCTACAGGTGACATCACCAACCACTGAAATATGCCCAGACAGGAAATCCAATTCAAAGTTCCCCTTTGAGGATTTTTGCTGGCTATAACTTTAATTAGTTCACCAGTAGTTCTGCTCCATCTTTCCCATTGTGTAAAACACCCTTTGACAAAGCTGTTTCAGCCACCAGCCACATCACATCCATACAGTAAAGGATTGCCATAAGAGGGTGGAGGAATGGGTGTGTGTGAATGTGTGTGTTTGCAGAAAGAAGGAATAGTAATATGTGTGAGTGAGCTGTGCTTTTGGTCCCTAAGGCGAGCGGGACAGAGCTGACGATTGTTCTGAGTGTTGATGGGTGAGTCCGATAACGTGGTAATGGTAGATAGAGGAGCACATACATCAGAGTATTCACATACTATACACATACAGTACTGTATTTCTAACAGTATTCCCTGCCAGCAGTGAGACTATAGAAAATGTGCTTTCAGACAGGAAAAGAGTGTGCCCAGGTGTGATTAGGTTATGAGTGTGTTCAGTAGCGAGCACCTCTGGTCCGGGTCAAGTAAACAAACCTCGGGCAGCAGAGAGCGTGCTCAGAAAGGCTCAGAAAGACATCAAAGATAGAGGAAAAGTTTGAAGGAAGGAAAAAAGGAAGCATTATTATTCTAACAGCACAGGTTAATAGAAATACCAAAGTTAATATTGCATCTCCTAGAACTAGCTTCAATTGCTCAGTGTATATAAAATTGGAAGAAAGCTATACTGTGATATTATAGTTACATTTCACTTTATAATTCTAAAATAATTTATACCAACAATAGTTATATCTTATAGAATATTTACATAAATACATCATCATATAGTAATATTATTGTCAACACATCGTTATAGAAACATACACCATACATATATGTGTATATAGTCATGTTATAGCCACACGTACACACACATACAATGAATATACAATCATAATGAGCTATTGCAACGCTGTATTGGGTAAAACTCCATCTGACATTCACATATTCTCAAGTAAGTAAGCTCAAGGAGAGGAGTTCTGGTGTATTGCTATTAGAAACAAGTTCAGCCAGCCCAGCCTAGCCTAGCACAGTCGCAGCTGAACATTTCTCGTAAAATCCAAGTATTGCTTTGTGTAAAATTTCTCTCCTCCGAAGTGATAATCTGGGCAGAGGGTAGAGAAAACAGAGAGAAGAGCTATGAGCCTCTCGGTCAGTACGTGAGATAGTTTCTTCCGCTGCTGTTGGGCATAGAGTTTTCCCCAGCAGAGAGATTAAACCAAAAACTGTTTCGGATCTGTGAGTCCGCACCTGGATAGAAAGGCAGCCCGCTAAGACGGACAGAAAAAACACGTGTCCTGCGTATACAGACAGGTAAGTGTGAAGAGAGTATCCAACAACCTGCTGCCTCTAGAAGTCAGAGAAGAGATCCTGGGGACCCAGATGAATGATAAAAGGAGCGATGGTCCGCGGCTGGTAGAAGGGATTGTCAATGAAAAGACCACCTGCAGTGAGATGAAGAACAGAGACAAAGAGAGCAGGAGTTACTACTGTTACTACTACATATACACACACGACTTTTAAAACGTATTTAACAATATAGTTTGAAGGAATGAATGCCTATGGAGGATAGATAGGCAATTCCATAATGACAAAGAAATCCACTAATGTTTTTTAGGACAAGAATACTAAGTGTACTGTACTGGAAATGTTGCAGTAAAAAAGATTCTTACCTGGGTGGCATTAATAACATTACGTGTCCAGGAGATTAAATTAAAGGAATAGTTCAACATTTTGTATAATACACTCATGGCTTTCTTACTTAGATTTAAAAGACAAGATAGATAGATAGATAGATATTATCATCAATTGTAATATTTGCCATTTTGGTCTACTCTGTCTGCCCTGGAGATATCCCTTCTCTGTTGTTCTTACTGAGGTTTCTGCCATTTTTCTCCCAATTAAAGTATTTCCTTATCTGAATCTGGGGTCAAAGAATAGAGGGCGTTTGTCGGTGTGATTTGTGATTTGCAGTATTGGGCTATATAAATATAAAACTCAAACCTTTTCACTTGGGGGATTAACTCACCCCCAACCCAGAGGGAGCAATCCACCATGGTCTTGTTCATGAGTGAGAGTAAAATGGAGCCTGAATTTGACGTGTCGATTCGTGCAGCATCAGTAGTAAAGTGAGGGATGTACCGTACAGTTGGCGGAAGGTAATGCTTTCAATTCACCAGATGACCTACGTACGTTCCAACTTTTACCTATGGTCATGAGCTTTGGGAAATGACTGAAAGAATGAGGTTGAGGATACAAGATGCCAAAGTGAGTTTCGTCCCTAGGGAGATTGGGCTAGAGATAGGAGCTCAGAGTAGAGCAGCTGCTCTTGTGTGAAGTGTTTCGGACATCCGCTCAGGATGCCTCCTAGGTGCCTTTCTTTAGAGGTTTTCCAGACACGTCAGGCTAGAAAAAGACCTGGGGTAGACTCAGAATACACTGGATTATATATCTCATCTGTCTGAGGAACACTTCTCAGTAAGATCTGGAAAACATTGCTGATGAGGCCTGCTATCACCATAACCCAGTCTCAGATAAGCAGCAGAAAATGGATGGATAAATAAAAATGTACTTGACAAGATTGATACTATTGATAATATCTGTCATTAAATATGAAGCTGGAGCCATGAGAGTGATCTTAGCTTAGAACAAAGACCGCAAACAGTGGGGAACAGCCAGGCTCGGTCCAAAGGTAAAGACATCCACCTATCTGTACCTCTCTGCCTTGTCTACATGATGTAACGTGGACAGAGTCTCTCTAGCTGTTCCCCCGTTTCAAATCTTTACTGTATGCTAAGCTACACTAACCACTCCAGCTACTGGCTTTATATTTAGCGTACAGACATGCGAGTGGTATCAATCTTGTTATGTAACTCTCAGCAAGAAAGCAAAGAACTTAACCCAAATTTCCCAAGACTATTCCTTTAATATTTTACAGCTATTCCAGTCATGGAACATCCAGATACTACTTGCCTACTTACAAATGTTAAATCAAAGATGCAAAGACTAAAAATTAGATCAGACACAGATAAGGTAGTTTTGAAGGTAATGTACATACATATATGTACATATTTGCTGTTTCTCATGCTTCAACTATTTGTGCACTTAAAATGAATTTAACCTTGAACAGAACAAAAATAAACAAAATGCAACAGAAATGAATTTTCAATCATTTGAGATTTAAGTAATTCTTTGGTGATGTCAGACAAATATCATTTGAAATGTTTTACAAAAATTCAATGGAGCTCAACCAACCATTGGACAAGATACTGGGTCCTCTCATCCAATGGCTGTGCCTCATACAGTAGCTGTAACCATGGAGACGTCGTCAGGGGGTTATCTCTCGCTGCTTGGATGACCAAGACGTGGTGAAGGGCCAGCATAACTCTGTCTTAACTGGTGTTGACCGTTCACTAGCATGCCAGAGTATTTTTTTTTGTAGCATTTTTAGCCAAGTTCCTCTTAGTTCTTACTTTTTTCACCAGTGATATTACTGTATTGTAGGTCATTTTTTAGTAAAATCTTTAAATCTTTATTTGAAACACTGACTGAGTCAAGAGGGATAGTTTTGAGCCAGTAGTTTTGGTTTCAGCGGCTAAATTGGTGCTGATCCCTATTTGACGGTTGAGGAAAAACGTAAAAAAAAACACAATTACAAAAAAAGATACCAAAATAATAAAACATAAAATGCAATGACAGTGTGGTTTGAATTCACGTGGGCCTCTTATTGCTGCTTTTGATTAAAAAGTACACTACAGATTGTTTGATGTAACAACCCTACATTGTCTGATAACAAGACAATAAGGAATATATAAGGATATAGATGTAGTATAAGTAGGAGTAATATATTTTGTCTTTATTATTTGACTATAATTTAATTCAGCTACACCAATGCACTGAGCTCTGCAAAAAAGCTGTAGCTGGCTTATGTGACGACCTATGAAGGCTCAGCATATAAGCTGTAGGTGATACCTCCGATAGCTGTGGGAAACCTGCCAAAAATAAATCTACGTGAGGTAATGGGATCGTGTAGCTGAATGCAAGATGCAGGATCTAACAAGAGCTTTCTAAATTCATCTGTTGTCGTCTTGCCTTTCTCTCTGAATATCTCTAAACTGAGGGTCAAAAGGATGTAACTAGATGCCCTGAGGTATGTGGAAAGATTTAAATTGAATCTGTGTACTGGCATAAGGGTGGAATATTAAAGCTTGATGTAAGTTAAGTTCACAGTATTGTGTGCAGGTTAAAGGAGTGGGGAACTCCTTTTACGTGTTAAGTAAGATATCTGCTCTAAAAGGTCAAAATCAAACCCAAAACCAAAACTTTCCACTGCAGCAAGTCCATTACCAGCTGAAAGCCTTTAAATCAGATATACACCAGGCAGTGTTCAGCCTTTATAGGAGATAAACTTTATTCATTTTTAACATTATTATTTATTTATATACATCCTTCACACCGCTCATTATTATTTTCTTTTTACAGAGAATGTGTGTATTGTGTGATTCATATGGCAAAAGCTATCCCTTTCCTGGCAAAGAATGGACACAATAACAAAAAGGCTGATATATATATATATATAATTTAGACTCAAAGAATGAGGTCACAATTCACAGTACAAATCCTTCAAGTTTTTGTTTATCTCTTAAGAACTTAAACCTGCAGTATTTTTTTCATATTCATAAAAGTTTCTGGAAACAGTAAAAAAACAAAAAGCAAAAAAAAAAATCGCTTTTACAAATCTTCATGTCAAGTCCTTAATCCTCTTCCCATCACTTATATTATAAGAAAAAAGTTTCCCTTCTAAAAATGTCACGGTTTGAAAAAAGCATACACTATGTATGAAAAAGCGTTTGGTGTGTGTATCTCCTGTGCTAAAAGAAGTGGTAGTGGGGGACAGGGTAGGCGGGCACTTTCATGACAGGCAACAGAAGCATTCTCTTGGGCAAACCTAGAGGGGAGACATGAGAAGAGCACAGCTCTGCATGAGTCTAGGGCAACAAATCAACCAAGTGTTTCTATTCTCACTACTCTACGCTACATCTAGGTCCAACAAACAGCCTTCACGCTACGTACACAAACAAAGCTCCCAAAGGGGGAGTGTAAATCTGTGAGACACGAGGTGACAACCTTCATCGGTGGTTAGAGGAACCGAGAAGGAGAGAGATTCAAAGGTAAAGAGAAGAAAACAAATGGCCAAAGCTAAAGATTAATTTCGATTTACTAGAACTTGGGTTTTATTTCTGTAATATTAGCAATCTTTTCCACAGATTTTCAAAACATTGTACTTATAACATTAATTGCTGAACAATTTTTTTATTTCAAATAAGTTTGGCACATTTAGGGTTTAGTTCTTTTCAATGACGTCCCACTGCCAGATCTCAGCAGTTAATCCGGTGAGTACCATGTTGTTATTACCAATAGGAATAATAGACAAAGCTATTCATTTAGAACCCAAGCTATAATAAAGCAGAATAATCCTTTAAAGGAGACAGTTGAGCAGAAGAAGTTGCCGTTGGCACTGTCCTATTGAAATGTTTAGGAAATGATCCCTCAAGAAGAGCTTTAGAATAATGGCTACGTTCTAATGTTCTGGGCTTTACAGTTTGATATAATGTTCTGTGCGCCATGAAATATTCTAGTGAGTCCAGCAGAATTGCAAAATGCATTCGAAGCATTTGCCAACAAGGAAGCCCAAAACAGCAACGGGTGCCAGAGCACAGCAAAAAAAGCAGGAAACAGGATGATGAAAGCTTTGTTTCCAAAAGATAAAGTTGTAGTCCTGATGTTTTAAAGTGCCTGTTTGATTGGAATGTAAACTCCAATTGGGCTAATCCCAAGACTGTTTTTAATTAACAATTTGGTTTTACTCTCATTCAGGAAAATTGATTTAATACTCTCAGTGTTAAAACAAGTGTTAATAAACAATCTCTCATTCTTATTATTTCCATCATCTGCAGATGCTCATCATAAGTCAACTGGGTGTATTAAGAAAACCTAGAATTCCACCTTAACTTACCTTAACAGAAGGTGTATCTAATACTTTGTAGTATTTGTGCTTTGCTTCAAATCTGCAACAGGGTCTCTGGTCACATGTTGGCAACCACTCAACAAGAATGCAAGCTTAACAGAGACAAAAACCTGCACAGCAAGGTTTCAACATACATGCTGTGCGGATGCAATTTGCGAGGATGAAAAATTTCATTCCAGCGCCTAATTCTGAGTATAATTCTATTTCATGTGTATCTTTTTTTTTTTTTTAGATGTCATGAATTGAACTTACGGTCAAGCTCAGGTTAAAGCTCAAGTTCAGCTGAACTCACAATGATCACCCACCAGGATACGTGACATGTCCTGATGAGTCACAGGGCAGAAATGCACAGTGGCCGGGTATGAAGCAGTCTCCTGAATGCCTTCTCAAATAACAGGCACTGAAATTTGCTGGTTAGATGAAAGCAAACACTACCATTGAATTCTGAGTATTTCAGTAAGCGCCGCAGTCACAACATACGAAAAGTGCGCGAATGCCAGGGACTGAAACCTAACACGCCAAACGAATGCAGAGTTGCAGCTCCACCATAAACAGAAACACTAAGGCGCACTTCATATTCAGAGCTGCTGGGATCTCAGGGGTCTACTCAAAGTCTGCCTGGGGCCCCATATCAGTTTCTCCTAGGACATAAGACCCATTCAAACTCAAAGCTGTAGGATGGACAGAGAGGCATACATGTGTATATGCACAACACAAGGCTGAGTCTGTCGAGGTAAATGTGACTGCGTGTGACAGAGGGAAGCATGTGTAAATGAATTTAGTGCAAAAACCTATGCTCTTAAAGGTCAAAGACTAGTATTGTTCTTAGCCTATGCATGTGTGTGAGAGAGCTCATTGGCCACTTTCACCAGTGAGGACATAGAAAGCCCTTAGCAGCAGCAACATGACAGGCGCAGTGCTGCAGTGATAAAAATCTGCCCTGCCACCGTCTCAAATGACAGTGGGTAAAGTGAGGAACTTACACTATGCGTTCTGCTAATCTCAACAGGAATTAAGATGACTGCAGCAAAGTCAGTGTGTCAGCTTGTGTATTTAGTAAGAGGTGGCTGTTTTCTAGTCTTTTCAATTTGAATTCATGCAGGTGTGTTTGTGTCATCATTATTACAACCAGTTTCTGGAAGGTTTGAGTTGAAAGTGACAGAAAGCAGTTATTTACAGAAAGAATAGTGATCAAAACACAATAGACGAGGATGTGATTGGCAACAAGCAGATTAAAGAACAAGTGGTGAGTGGACAATAAGCCAAAAGTACAGACAGATTTGCTTGAATCATGCAACAAAGAGGCAATAGTATAAGATTTGTTTAACCATGACTGAAACACTGTGCCAAACCCTAAAACTTGGATTAGAATGGGAACTATTTTTTTTTTGAGAAAAGAGAAGAAATAAAGGCAAAAAAAAAATATGAAGAAGGTTGGAGGTGTAACATAAACTTACTGAATAATTAATTTACCCACTAATGGTTAGCAATTGTGGTATATTGGGTTAGAAGGGAACTGTATGGTTAAGAGGGAAAAGAAGGTGAAAGAAGGTTATAGATGGAAGAAGGATTGTGAAATGGGAAAACAGACAAGAAGCACGTACCGTATGCAGGAGCAGCTGCTGCAGCAGGGCTGTAGCCATACGGTGTCCCAAAGCCTGTTGGGGAAAGGGTTACAGGGTCTCATTCATTTGCGCACTTGTTTAACTCCAAGCTGTATTTTTCAACATCTTCAGATGATTTGGACATCCTGCACTCAAGCAGACAGTTATGGGTTCAGGGTAAGAGACCTGAGTGGAAGTCACGCTTCTTTCTAACAGGATCAAAAAAACTGTAGTGTATTCACTCACTCAATCAAACAAACACACAGCAGAGTCATATATTGGTGGTGGTTCAGCACAAACTGAAAAGTAATAAAATTCAGATATAAACGCAAAATGAATACTATGATGTTCAGTAAAACTTGCTGTGACGATGTGACAAATGTGGGCAAAAAATCTTGACATGATGTATTTATAATGCTACAATGCATTAAAATAAAGAAAATATCAGCTGTACAAATAACTGTATTATTTCAGAGGCTGATAAAATGGCCCTTATACACATATATATATATATATATATATATATATACATATATATATATATATATACACACACACACACACACACACACACACACACACACACACACACACACACACACACACACACACACACACACACACACACACACACACACACATACATACACTGCCTTGGTAAAAACATTAAAACCACATACAACTATACTCTCACTACCTGGCGTGACATATCCAGGTGTGGCTGCACTGACAAAGGCTCCTCTCGCGAGGGCTGCTCTTCCTCTTCCTCTGGCTACCTGAGCTGCTACTGCTGAGGCTGCTGCTGCCGCGGCCAGGGCTCCTTTAGTCTGGACACAGACACATTAGATGTTAGCATATTTCAAACATTCATGATGCACAGATACACACAGTATTTAGATACATAGATACACCAATACAACGTTCTGACGCAGTGTGGGTACACAGGCTCATAGACTAAATAAGTGGAAGAATCGGGATCTGATAACTGTCAAGTATTGATCTGATTAGACACTTGTTAAATGCAGTGCCATTGATTGCTGATGGCAAAGATTGTCCTACGGCTCTACACAGGTGATTACTGATTACAGAAAAAGTTTAAACTTTATCATCTTTCAAGCTGCACCGACCAGTTTGGCTCTCAAGGCTCTCAAGTAACAGAATGCTTTGATTTTATGTTTTATTCTGTCTTCAGACTAAAGCAGTGCCCTCTATGTCCAGTATCTATTGTATGAGTGTCTCTTTACCTGGGGCAATATCTTCTTTTTCTTGTTTGCAGCAGCGTTGGGACCAGAGAAAAGCTTTTCCAGAGCTTCCAGAGCAGCACTGGCCTTTGCTACTTTTTTGTTGGGGCCTGCCCCACGAAACTTCTGCCCATCGACCTCCACCTGATATGCAAACACACAAACACAAGCACAGACTGTAAAATATGCATCAAATAATTTTTCATGATAAAACTTATACAAAAGGAACATTTTGCATTTTGGGCATCTGGTAAAAAGTATTTTTTCCATAATAGATCTTCTTTTCTAATTATTTCTAATAGTGGTTTCACATTTATGCTACAGCTCTGTCAAAACTAATAATCACATTTTGCTTAAAACCCATTCATTTATCAGTCAAATTAAATTGTGTATGTGTGTAAGTACAGTAGTACATGTATTAAATCAGCCAGCAAGGCTGAACAGGATGGCTTATTTAGTGCTGCCCTGCTGTCAAGCAGGTTTGCTAATCAATCAGCAGAGCAATGAAGCAGCCAGGCATGTCGCAAAACAAGACATCCAACTGAGAACAGGCCTGCTCCAGAAACCAAGTGGACTGATTGACGCTACCGGCGATCAGCCTGTTTCTGTGTGGCTCAGCTTCTGTATGCGTCACATTGCAAGTTTTCTTTATTTTTTTGATTACATGTCATGGCTCCACACTCGTTTACACGTGTACATGTTTTAGAATGTTTTGTCAGAGTCAGTCTGTGTGTGTGCATGAAGCTCTCACCTCCATAACAAAGCGTTTGTCGTGGCTGCCTCCGCTTTCAGAGATGAGTTCGTATTTGAGGCCCCGTCTCTTTTCGTTCAGCTCCATGACGGGGTTCTTCCCACTTGCCGTCAGTATGGGACCCTGAGTTCGCACCTGGGGAGTGAAAAGATTATTTTAGTAATTTAATTTAAAAGAAAAAGCTTCATAAGTAAGCACACCGTGGACAGTAAACTTGGTAGACGGAGCATTATGTAACAAAGTTTGGATACCTCTTATGTGTTAATCAGAGTGACTGTTACATTTTAGTCACTTAACTAAAATCTCAGACTTAGAATTTAAGAAAACAAACGTATGAACTCAATCCCCACCTCCAGTGCATTGGAACTGTCCGTGGAGTGTTTTGGGTTATTGCTAGTGTGTGACGACGTCTCACTTTTCCCCTCACCATCCGACTTCTCGTCTGAACTCATGGGATCCAGGTCTGAGTCAAAACCTGTTGGGTAACCCATGGCCTGGAGAACCTAGAGAGGCAAGATGATGATAAAATATAAAAGAAGTTGGGTTGGACAGAAAACAGAAAACTAAAGCAAAATTTCTTTGTTTTGCTTTAGTTGATTTAAAAATCCAAAATGATTAACAAAAATACACATACTACTGTACCTACACACATACACAATCTAAATAATGTCATAGGTTTAGTAGAAAAGGTTTACCTAAACACTTTAAAGCGAATAAGAATAAATATTAAATCTCTTATGAAAACCTTTCCGCGTTATTGAGATCTAATGTCATGTTGTCACACAGAGGTGTGTTACTGGATATCTACTGTAGCTAGCTGAAATTAAATGTGCTTAGTCAACCAGGTACTGGAACATCTACAATACAATCATCAATACAAAAATGAATTCCCACTGATAAATTAATGTCCCTTTTTTGTGTGAAAACCATAGACTGTATATTAAAGGACTGCGCATGAGTGACGTCATCCATTGATTTGTGGAGATCTGCTATCCGTTGTCAAGTTTGCCGGTACAGGCGCAGCCATCCTAGTTGCAGATTTTAGATTTTAGACGCGAGGGAGGAACAAGGGAGGAGCGGCTTACATTCAAATGACACGATGACTGCTTTACGTTACACACTTTCACTGGCAATCACATCACAGCCATGCTCTAAAAGACCCATGCTTTATCGCAGATTTTAAAATCAACGAGTCCATAATTTTAAAAATTATGACTTAAAACTAGCGATTGAGACCATAAACTCATTATAAAAATGTTTACTAAGGTAATAAATCAAGTGAGAAGTGGGTCACTTTCTCATAGCCCTCTACAGAAACCGACCTCCTTTTGCAACCACACATGTCGCCCTCTGCTGGAATTCAGATAGAATGCAGGTTTAAGGCACTTCGGCATTTGCAGCACTTCGCCGAACCGGATGCGTTGTCCATTAATATTAAAAGTCTATGGTGATGACTCTGTTTTGAACAAACTTTTTTGTGGTTATGTGTTGATGACACAAATGACTATATTTTGACAAAGAAAATACACCGGAATTAGTAACAAATATCCTGCGTAATACTGCATGTACTGACATGTACTATAGTTTTAATCCTATTATTTCAGTCCTCACCAAAGTGACTACTACCTCAGCAACTCATTTAGATAATATTTTTACTATGTATATGTATGTATATCACAAGAATATGAAATCCAGTGTCCTGTGCATTGATGTGGCTGATCACTGTCCCATATTTCTAATCACTGGTAACAAGAGTGAAAATTTCCCCCCTGTACTAAATATTAAATACAGACGAATTTTCAGTGAAAGAAATGTGATACATTTCAGACATGCTTTAAGTCAATTATCATGGAGTGAAATTTATCTAACAGTGGATACTCAGAAGGCTTTTTCATTGTTTATTAAAAAGATTACGCAGGTTTACAACTCATGTTTCCCTCTCCAATCAGTGCCTTTGAAACACAAATTTTCCAAACCGTGGATAACTCCAGCTATCATGAAGTCATTGAAAAACAAAAATAGATTATATAAAAAAAATACCTTCTTTGTCCTACTCCATTTACTCTGTTGCAATTTAAAAAATATAGAAACAGACTAAATCATGTCATAAGAGGAACAAAAATCCACTATTATGTGAAATTAGTTGAACATAAAAACAATCCAACTTCTTTGTGGAGAACCATCAATTGCATTCTTAGTAAAAAACATTCTAAAAAACAGTTACCAAATGAATTTAAGATTGACGATTCTATCGTCTCAGATCCGCAGCAATTGCCGAAAGATTTAATACTTTTTTTTCTGATGTAGGTCCAATGTTAGCAATACAAATTCCATCTAGTCATTCTGGACCACTAGGATACATGAATCTTCCAACGTCTGAGGATTTTAACTTTACATCTGTTGACGAGGATGAGATTAGAGATATAATTGTTAATTTAAAAGACTGATATGATTGATAGTAAAATATTAAAAGCGATTAACCCTGTTATTATTAAACCATTACTTTATATTTTACTTTACTTTACTTTCCCTAGTCCACGGAGTTGTGCCTGTAGAGTTAAAAATAGCTACAATTATACCAGTTTATAAAGAAGATGACCCTGCAATTTTTAACAATTATAGACCAATTTCTGTTTTACCAGCCCTGTCCAAGGTTCTTGAAAAACTTGTTTACAAAAGATTAATTCAACATCTGGACAAAAATAATATTTTATATGCACACCAGTATAGTTTTAGGAAAAAACACTCTACTTACATGGCACTTGTCCATTTTTTGACTGAAATATATAAAGCAAAAGATAGAAAAGAAAATACTGTGGGTGTCTTTCTGGATCTTTCGAAGGCATTTGATACCGTTGATCATCTCATTCTATTAAAAAAACTTTGACAAACAAGTCCCTACTCTGGTTCACCAGTTATCTTTCAGACCGGTATCAAACTGTCAACTATAATGGGACAGAATCCCCTTCCCTTCCCCTTCAGTGTGGCTTACCACAGGGTTCCATCTTGGGTCCCTTGTTATTTTTATTATATGTTAATGACCTCCCTAATGTCTCAGATAAACTTTCTAAAATCTTATTTGCAGACGATACAAGTGTGTTTTACTCCCATAAAAATCCTGAAATTTTAGTAAAGGTAGTTAATGAAGAACTTGACAAGTTATCTACTTGGTTCAAGTCCAACAAACTGTCACTCAACATAAAAAAACAAAAAAACATTTTTCAGTATTAAGTCTGATACATTCAAATCTTCAATGAAAATTCTAATTAATAATATCTCTATTAATAATGTTAGATCTGCTCGTTTCCACAGCGTTATACTAGATGACTCTTTATCCTGAAAACCTCACATTAGTGCCATAAGTACAAAAATAGCCAAAGTGGTCGGTATACTAGGAAAAACTCGGCACTTGATTAACAAAAAAGTTGCAATTATGTTGTATGTTGTATTCATATATCAATTACTGTAATGTTGCTTGGGCTAGCACCCACCCAACTAAACTGGAATCTATTTTTTGACTTCAGAAGCAAGCTTTAAGAATAATATTTTGTGTAAATCGTAGACACCCCTCCCAATTATTGTTTGCTCAGGCAAGTATTCTTAGTGTTTACCAAGTGAATCAACTTCAAATTGCTTTATTCGTTTATAGTTCTATATAAAAGTTATTTCCTCAGCATTTTTGTAATATTTTTACTTTTAATAATGAATTTCACCATTATCCGACTCGTAGTAATTGTCTTATTAGGCCTCCCTACTTGCAAATGACTCAAACACAGTTTAGTGTATTATACAGAGGGTCAAAGATATGGAACAGTCTTCCTACCTCACTTATAGAGCTTTCTAAAGAACAGTTTAAACAGAGAGTAAAATTGTTGCTCCTAAATTGTCTGAATTTTCCATATGGGTTTGTTCTATAAATGTAATTTTAAATCGTTTTATACAAAGAAATTTGTTTTCTTTTGGGTTTTTTTGTTTGGTTTTTTCTTTTTACATATATTATATATAAATTGTTTTTAAATTGTTAAATGTAATTGTTTCTATGGAGATTGCCACTTATTAAGCCCCTTGAAGGTTTTTCGGCAATTGTCCATCACATCTTTTTGTAAAACATACTAATACTAATACTACTAATACTGTTTTTAATGTTTTTGTTGTGAAAATAAATCTAATCAAAAAAGGTGATTCAGAACAATATGCATGAAGAAAATATTAGAAGAATTACATGTTTTTCACCTAAATAGGTTATTGTGTTACTGCCAGCAGATATATATATATATATATATATATATATATATATATATATATATATATATATATATATATATATATATATATATATAGAGAGAGAGAGAGAGGGGGAATCAAAAGGTGAGTGCATGAGAGAAATTGAGTAAGAAAGAAAGAGAATGGAAAAGGGGGAGAAATAACCTTTTATGGGAAAGGAGAGGATAGTGGATTATCCCAGCTCTGTGCTCTGGAGAGCCTCTTTGTTCACAACCACTTTGGGATTACATGGATTTGCCCACCTCCGCGCGCGCACGCACGCACGCACGCACGCACGCACGCACGCACGCACGCACGCACGCACGCACGCACGCACGCACCAATAGGCATATGCAGAGGGAAATATATTTATAGATACCCACAGGTTTAGATATACACAGATTGGCTGGAGCAAGGGCTTAACAAAATCTTCAGGTAGCCAAAAAAGAATCATCCGTTTTTTTAATTTTTTTATTAGTGGGTCTTTTTTATATAATTTATCTGTTCTGTATGTACAGTATGTCCAAGTAAGCACAAATATACTATATATAAAACAGCATGTTCTTCTCCTGTCAGTTGCACATAACACACACATACATACTTCACTCCTTTTCCTCCTTACCTTGACGGCAACGTGGAGCTTGGCAGTCTTCTTGGAGGATCCAGATGCTTCGTAAATAGATCCATCCAGATCCACAGACATGGTGAAGACCGGAGCGTGAACCGGGCCCGACTGGGACAGCAGGCGATACTGCAGCCCCGGCCGGATCTGGTTCAACCGCATCAGGGCGTTCATTGGCTGGTTGGAGTCTATGGCTTTACTGTCTAGGACTAATGCAAAAAATGGAGGGGGCATGGTTACTGTAGAAAGTAGAGCATATTAGGATTATTTAATAAGGTTTTGTAGGGGGTGTTCCAATTATCCAGCTGGAATTGGACAGACTGGGCCAATTCAGAGATAGTGTAAGTAATAAATCACATTTTCTAAAGGTTTTCCACACACTCACTGTTTGTTTTCATGATGAATAAATGTGCCTCTCTATTTTCTTTCTCTTTCAATCACTTTCCCTGTTTGCCAATATCTAAAAAATGTCTCTCTGTCTCCATTAGTCATGGTTAATCTTCTCCTTGTATGAAAAAAGAGCTGGCGATGGTTGGGTGGCCTACTAAAACGTTAGCAATCAATACTATTGATCTGCCCCCAAGGGATGGAAGGAAGGTAGAAGGGAGAGAAGCATAGGGGAAAAAATAGAGAAAGGGAAGAGAAGCAAGGCTTGTCTGTAGACAGACACATGACTGCTTCTATCTCTAAGCATTGCTGCCATCTTCTCAGTGGTTTGAATAAAACCAAACCCCAATGCTGAATACAACATTTGTAAGATGGTATGTATTATTATGCCTACTCTCTTAAGGCAAGCATTTATTTTCTTCCCATCTTTAAATTGGACTGAGGTTAATTAACAGGAACAATCAGGTAATTACACTGTGATTGTTCTTTCTTTTCTTTCTTCTCGTACCTTTCCTCAGATTCCTCTTCATCTTCTTGATGACATCCTTGTCATCCATTGCTCCATCCTCATATGGCCTCTTTAGACCTAAGCCTAAAAAGAAAGCAACAGGGAAAGACGCAGAGCAAAACATAAAAAAAGTTACAAATCAATCAGTGACTACAAGAGATGTTTATATGAACACATACAAAGGCGCTTATGTGTAACAGAAAAGAAAGGGCAATGGTGTGGAAAACAAGCAATATGTGAGAAGAAGCATTAAGATGGATAACCTCGCAGACAAGATAAACAGAACAGACAGGCTGACCATTAACAGTCAAACATTGAGGGAGACATATAAGCTCCTTTCCTACATGCACCTTAATCTGTAAATGCTCTGGCAATATTCCATGTCAGTGTCACGAGGCACCAAAGGATTCAAGTCAATTATCCATGAAAGCCGCTTTGAAAATTTCTATTGTCTGAACAAAAGCAGAAACAATCCTGCATAACCCAAACACAGGTTTATAACATTTCACAGTGTTTTTTGCTGTGACACTGAAAATAAATTATTAAAAATAAAAAACATTTTTATGGTGCTTCAGATATCAGCAATATTGACAGCACTGGTGTGTAGAAAAACCACCAAATGCATCCAGAAAGGTCATGTCATTTTTGAAAAGATTTGATGGTAAGTCCGACCTATGTCCAAAAGCCCTCTGCCTGAACCAAGGAATGCTGTAGTTTTATGCAAGAATGACAGACTGATGAACAAGACGGATTAACACACATTTTAACAGAGTGAAAAATTGATATATACAAACTGAAAGCCTGCATAGACTGAAAGCCTGCATAGACAGATAATCATGCACATACAAGGACAGAAAGACAGACATGTAGAGGACATATTGGACAGAAGACACACAGGTTGAAGTAGACAGGCAAGTAGACGCACCTTCTTTATCAGACCATGGGTATTTCTGCGATGGTTTATTTGAGGGAAGAGGCTCCATCTCCAACACCTTGTAAATTTGTCCAAATGCCATGAGTCTGAGAGCATGCTGTTAAAGGCAACACACGGTGAAAGACAGAAAAGCATATAAGATACATTGAGACCTTTAAATCTAATGTTAAATATGTACATATATTATTTTTACATCAGTCTTACTGTGACATATTCTCCTTCATGAAGAGAATGATTAATCAATAATTTACATTTTGTACTGATTTTCTGTTGTAGAGTTTGCATTAAATGTGAAGTGAAGCTGCTGTGCTAATGTAGGACAAAGCAGTAGGTGGTAAATTATGGTCATAAAATTGAGAGACAAGACATTAAGGTTTCAGGCTGTTATGAGTACAGTAGCTTCACAAATATTAGGAGGCCAAGTCCAAACATAGAAAGACATGGTGAAAGGTGTACATATGTAAATGAACATTAAATCTCAGCCAGATCTGCATTAACGAATGTCTACACATGGCTATAAAAACCTTAAGTTATCTCAATTCCATTCACTTTATTTATAAAAGGGCACAATAAAATAATATAATTAAGGAAACGCATGATTTCAACACACATCATCAAGTTTATCCACAAAGATAACTGGAGTAGACAAGCTCTAACATTTTTGCCCTCAATATCAATATCTAATAGCAATACCATCAGCAGACATACTCAACAGTATGTCTATGTGTTAATTTATAATTCTCTATCTACTGTACACATTCTCAATTTACACAAACAATTCAAAAGATAAGCAGATGTGGTCACAGTCGCCCTGCTAATACCAATCCATTAGGGAGGTAGAGTGCTTTAGATATTCATGAGGCTCTGCGTAGCTCATTGACAGAATAGCTCCCTCTCTTCTATCTGCTCTTGTATCTGCTCCAATACAATTATGCCCATTGACATTCCAGCCTCGTTCAGGCTGCCTTCAAAGGAATTGGACGGCAGGATTCACTAAGCCATGCGGCTCAGAGGCAGCCCTGCTCAGTCGAGTGTATGTGTGAAGAAGGACACGACAGCATGCACGCCCACAGTGCATGCACACCAATACGTCCTCGAGGTGTCAGAGATGGATTTATGGCTTGCAATGGCAATAGTTTCCCACACCAATCATTAAAATGCAGTACCACACAGGTAGTGCATGCATGCTCGCACAAGTGTGTGTGTGTGTGTGTGTGTGTGTGTGTGTGTGTGTGTGTGTGTGTGTGCATGCAGATTGTGTGGTTGGGGTGGTAATGGGGTCTTTCTGTGTGGTAATAGGCGTGTTGATAACTGATTCCCAAATACTGAGAACTAAGGGCAAGTGCAGCTGGCTGATAACAACGGTGTCTTTAAGCTGACACGTGTGTGTGTGTGTGTGTGTGTGTGTGAATGTGTGTGTGTGTGTGTGTTGGTGTGTACCTGTGCACGGTAGGTAATGGCCTCAGCCTGCTGGTCGGTCATGTTGGCTAGTGTGTTTGTTGGCTCTTTCTCACATGGGTCGTGTAAACCAGGACCACCTGGGGAAAGCAACAGAACATGACACACAAAGTCAGTTTTTGTCACTTTATGTACGGATACTGCAGCAACATTTAATTAGGCTTCACTGTTATGAAGTAAGCAATAATGGAAATCCTGTTTAATAAAATAAAAGCAACAGGATAATTGACTGGTCAAATTGGCTAGGAGATATTCAAACCAGTCACTTAATTACAAAGGTAAACCTTCTCTATACTCTAATTGTGCCAAATGTGTAGTAAATGTGAATACTGTCATGTCTGAGTGTGTGTGTTTTAAATATTCTCTTGCCAGGGTGGCACATTTTTTCCCTGTAACATAATGACACGACTAATATCACTTTTTAAATATTAAAAGATAACAGTTCTCAGTACCTTCTAAAGTAGGACCATAACAAGCCTTAGTCTAGTAGAACAAAACTAGTTTTTGCATCCAAATATAAAAAATAAATAAAATAAAACTCAGTTTTCACATCCTTTGAATAATTGGATTTTTGCCAAAGATACACAACATTTTGTAAAGAACCATTCAGCTGCTCTTAATTAAGATGCTCTGATAATGATGACCTTGCCAAGACAGATGTGTACACACACACGATCCTTTGTTAATTTCTCTAATAATTCCAGCCGTTTATACATGCATCCACCATGGCTCCATACCTGGTAGGAGTATGCCTGAGGCCAGACACTCCATGACCCGACGCAGAGCTTCTCCCGCCCCAAGAGGTCTGTTACAGGTGGCAATTGCCTTCTCGCAGATAAGCTCTAAGGGCTGTAGGATCACCAACACACACACACACACACACACACACACACACACACACACACGGAATAATGCACAAAAATGGATAAAAGTTCATTGGGGCTGAACACTTTCTTTTAATTTAAGGTAATTACAGCAAAAGACTCACCCATCCCTTGAGAGGTTCCCAGACAGGGTGTCTATTGCACATGTCTCTAAGTATCCTGAGAATGATAACGCAGGACTTGAGCCCGTTCACTCGAGCCTGAGGTAAATCGAGGGATGGAGAGCAAGGTGAAGAATGTTAAGGTGAAAGAATGCAAAATGATGCAAAAAGGAAGATTAAACAGAGAGAGGGAGGAAGGGAACAAATTGAGTGCAGTGTGAAAACACACAGATACATACAGACAAACCTGCTTTACACAACAAAGCCACTTAATGAAGTAACTGCATCTGCCTAAAACCCAACAGAGAATAAATATCTTGAGTTTATGACACTTAACATTTTTTAATAAGTGTACTAAACATGTTTGCTTATGTTTCTTAAAAATATTGCTCTTAAGTGGGAAAAAAATCTCTTTTTTTGTTTTGTTCATATCTTCAGAAAATACGTGCATTCTGAACTTGGAAAATGTCGTCAGTAAGGATTGGAAAGTGAGTTGGGAGACAGATGGGGAAAGGGTGTGGGAGGGGAATCAAAGGGAAGCATTGACATACTGTACAGAGCAGGCAGGTTCACATAATAGCCAAAAAGAAAAAAAGTATCAACCATTGCTTTTGTAGCCTTACGATTCTTCTTACATTTATCTCTTTTCCAGTCCATATACATACAGCATAACATTGTATATGATGAAAATACACATTTTGGGAACATTTTTAGAAATTGAGAGAATCTAAAAGTATTTATTCATTAAGTGATGTGTAATATTTGGCAATTTTTGTTCATTGATTTGTAAAACAACATCATGCAAACTGAACTGGAGATAAGCGAGCAGAAAAACATTCGTTTATCAGCCATACTGCCTTTGATTATAAGGTCATTTGTAATCATTCTAACATAATTTAATATGTATGTATGTCTTTTTTCACACTTCTATCTACTTTAGATTAGTCTTATCTGAGTAGGTACTGTATATTGAGCACCACAGCTATAGCTGACAGTGAGTGAATGGCCTCTGGGCGAATCGTCAGGCTACAATAAGCATCAGGCAGGAAGTCAGGAAGTGAGTGGGTGCCGACCTGGAACCACTTGGCGTGTCGCAGCGCTGCCAGGGCCAACAGACATCTGTGTCTATCCAGCACCTCCCCCTCTTCCTCCTCAGCCTCCACTCTCTGCGCAGCAGCACCCAACACTGCCACAAAACAATAACAACCCAATATAGAGAATGTAAAACACACACACGTCATGTCTGAGTGTGTGTGTTTTAATTGTGTGTGTGTGAATGTGTGCAGACACACTTGAAATTGTATGTAAATACACACATACATACACACACATGCATGGATATTTTGGTACATACAAGGTGCTTTTCATGCCATAAAGTTGTTCCTCTCCTTGTAGAAAGCGCTGACTTTCTACAGGTCATAGATCTGTGATAAATGCTTAGAAAAACGTCCTCACTCTTTAAATGGTGTGTCATTTTCAACACTGTGATTAGTCTAACATGTGTTAACTGCATCACATGTTGACATCACTAGCACATAGTAATGCAGGATGCATTGTCCCTTGTATACATACAGTGGGGCTCGAAAGTTTGGGCACCCCAGGTAAAAATTTGTTTTAATGTGCATAAAGAAGCCAAGAAAAGATGGAAAAATCTCCAAAAGGCATTAAATGACAGATTAGACATTTGTACAATATGTCACAAAAAGTCAGATTTTATTTCCATCATTTACACTTTCAAAATAACAGAAAACAAAAGAATCCCGTCAGCAAAGGTTTGGGCACACTGCAGAGTTTATAGCAACCACCACCTCCTTTGGAAAGCTGAGACCTGACAGTGTCATGGATTGTTCTCAATCATCGTCTGGAAAGACCAGAAGATTTCAATCTTAAGGTTTTAAATTTCCAGACTCATCTGAGCTTGCCCCAACAATCAGCACCATGGTTTCTTCTAAGCAGTTGTCTAGAAAACTGAAACTGAAAATAGCTGACGCCCACAAAGCAGGAGAAGGCTATAGAGAAGATATCAAAGCGTTTTCAGATGCCAAAATCCTCTGTTCGGAATGTAATTAAGAAATGGCAGTCATTAGGAACAGTGGAAGTTAAAGCAAGATCTGGAAGACCAAGAAAAATATCAGACAGAACAGCTCACAGGATTGTGAAAAAAGCAAGTCAAAACCCACGTTTGACTGAACAATCCACCCAGAAAGACCTGGCAGACACCGGAGTTGTGGTACACCATTCCACTATAAAGAGATACTTGGTACAAACATGGTCTTAATGGAAGAGTCATCAGTTAAAAAAAACTCATCTACGTCCTCATTACAAAAATCAGCGTTTGAAGTTTGCAAATGGACATATAGACATTCTGATGCATTGTGGAAACAAGTTTTGT
This sequence comes from Percina caprodes, assembly GCA_013375575.1. Classification (NCBI taxonomy): domain Eukaryota; kingdom Metazoa; phylum Chordata; class Actinopteri; order Perciformes; family Percidae; genus Percina; species Percina caprodes. The sequence continues at coordinate 1,395,854 of JABXJD010000049.1, read as the reverse complement.
GGACCGATGAGGTTAAAATAGAACTTTTTGACCGGGATGACCAAAGGCACGTTTGGAGAAGAAAGGGTACAGAATTTAATGAAAAGAACCTTTGTCCAACTGTTAAGCATGGGGGGTGGATCAATCATGCTTTGGGTTGTATGGCAGCCAGTGGCACAGGGAACATTTCACGAGTAGAAGGAAAAATGGATTCAATAAAATTTCAGCAAATTTTGGACGCTAACTTGATGCCATCTGTGAAAAAGCTGAAGTTAAAGACAGGATGGCTTCTACAAATGGATAATGATCCTAAACACACCTCAAAATCTACGGTCGATTACATCAGGTGTAAACTGAAGGTTTTGCCTTGGCCTTCACAATCTCCTGACCTCAACATAATTGAAAATCTATGGATAGACCTTAAAAGAGCAGTGCGTGACAGACAGCCCAGAAATCTCAAAGAACTGGAAGACTTTTGGAAGGAAGAATGGGCAAAGATACCTCAAACAAGAATTGAAAGACTTGTGGCTGGCTACAAGAAGCGTTTACAAGCTGTGATACTTGCCAAAGGGGGCGGTACAAGGTATTAACTCTGCAGGGTGCCCAAACTTTTGCAGATGCCACTTTTTTTGTTTTCTGTTATTTTGAAAGTATAAACGATGTTGATAAAATCTAACTTTTTGTTACATATTATACGAATGTCTAATCTGTCATTTGATGCCTTTTGGAGATTTTTCTATCTATTCTTGGCTTCTTTATGCACATTAATACAATTTTTTACCTGGGGTGCCCAAACTTTCGAGCCCCACTGAATACTGTGTGTATTGAAAATTACACACACTATTTAACAATGATTTAGTATTTTAACAGTTTACATCCATCCAGTCACTGACAAATCAGTGAAAGGGAGATCAACCGGGGTTACAAGGGAAGAGACAACTGTGTGGGATGGAGAGCCCCCCCCACAGACATACACCTAACAAATACCTAAGGAGTGTTTGATTTAATGTATGGGGATTGTTGGGGCACACCCAATCATATTGCTGTGCCCAGCAAGGTAAATCAATCTCTCCTTTATGTATTTGAGGATTTTATTTATTTTGATCCAGTCTGCACCAGGCAGGAGTCAAAATAGGAGTTCATTTTTCTTCCGAATTACTTAAATGCACTTAATTTCACAGGCTCATAGAGAAATGGTGCAGAGAAAGCAATTCAACTCCCTGTCTGGGCAAACACAGAATCAAGCGATCCTAAAGTAGAACTAAAATGAAAAAAAAAGTCTGACCCAGTTTGACCCAGTCTCACAAACACAACACAGGTGGGATCGAGGCAGGGTTTAGTCAGAGCAACGTGGTTGGTAAAAGAGAAGCATTATAATTTTTATATGTAAACGTTTGATTCAAGCCACCAAGCACACCACAATGGTTGAGTTACTGAGTTCTCACTTATTCAGCTACTTTAGATTCAGCACAAAATCTATGATGTGCAAGGAGAGTTGAATCAAACACAGCTGTGTATGACTGAGTGCAGTTACATGGGGTGAAGAGAGTTTATTGTGTAGGAAACCTACTGGAAGTGACATAAAACATACTGAGTCCTTTGGGTCTCTATGAAAACAGACTACAGTAGGTAAATATTTTCCTCATCACTCTCCCGTAAAAAGAAAATCCTTTCCCAGAAGAGGTATTAAGTTGAAATGTCATATGTGTCCAATGTGTAACACCATCTATCTCACATTATCCCTGTACTGATCTGGCCATTATTGCAGCGTAGCTCCTCTTGTCTAATGCATGGAGTGGTGTGTGTATTTGTGTATCTGTGTGATGTATAATGGTGTATCTCAAGGTCTGTCAGAGTGATCTCAGCTGCCTGTGGGGCCACTCTGCTACAAGTGAATCATTATAGTCTTTCTCCTCTCACTTACTTGTCCTCACGCTGCCCTTTCAAACGCTCCACTGGCCACTCCCTCATTCAGTACTCTTATTTTATCATTATCCCCTTCTATGTTACTCCCCCTCAGTCTGATTTAAAAATTCCCTTTGCTACCATGTCTCCTCTAATTTACTGTCACAGCACCCTCCCTTCCTCCCTCCCTCTGTGACAACACAAAGCAGCGAGCTGTATCGGAGCTCAAGGAGCACACAGGCAGGCATAACTTCAATCAAATATTCAACTGTACATAGTCTTGTAAAATGTATAAAATCAAATACAGTAACCCCCATTTCACATGATGACTGAATGAAGTGGCAGATAAAATGACCAAGAACTATTTTAAGCTATAGCTTTTACTACTTCAAAATGTGTGCACCATGTTGTTGTGTATGATCTTGTGTGTCTTTCAGAGATTTTTTTACAGGCTCTCTAATACGTTAATAATACATTTCTGACCAGACATGAGCTCCACGGCTGTCTGATGGCATCTGAGCAATTATGCATCCAGTGTCACAGGTATCTTTATTTGTACAAAATACTACTGTGTGTGTGTGTGTGTGTGTATGGCTTCTCCTCTTCTTTCAGGTGTGCGAGAGAGAAAATACGAGCAATCTTCTCCACCTTGCCGTGGCACATGGAGTGATGTACGGCTAACCTTCGTGCTATCTCTCATCTCTTTCTGAGACTGGAGTGTCTGTTTGGATAGGAGCCGAAAGATGGATGGGCAGCTTGCTACTGCTCGGTTATTGATTTTGCTGGCCTGCTGGCCTTGCCTCCCTGTCCCACCTCCCACAACCAATTATAATCAGTTCCTGATACCCATGAAAAGGTGTGTGTGTGTGTGTGTGTGTGTGTGTGTGGGAGGGTATGTATCCTGTAGCTGTCTTGTCTTGTGTCAGCATCAGTTAGGTGAGGTCATTCCTCTTGTTTAAGGGAAATTAAAAAACATTCTAAAACATACACATACAATATTACAATGAAGCTGTGTTGAGGTGGGGAGTGAGAAAGAGGGAAAAACTATAACTTGTGCGTTCCTACCTCTCCCATTCTTCTTCCCCTGCTCCTGCTTTTCCTCCACCACTTCTTCCTCCTCCTCCTCCTGTTCATGATGTCCTTCCTCCCCATTCTCCAACTCCTCTTCTTCCTCCTCCTCTTCCTCCTCATCTTCCCTCATGGCCGGCGAGGTTAGGGTAATCGTCAGTGTGAGTTTGGGCTCTGTTGTAGTTCGTACCAAGATGGCCGCCTCGGGCAAGGAGCTTGTGACCTCATATTTCTCTTCTCTCAGCTTCTGTCATGTGTTAAACAAACATAACTGGATGGTCAGAAGCCAATGTCACAGCATGACTCAAATCAATCTGAGCTTGCTGCTACAACAACATCACCAGGTAGAAAAGGAGAAATATCAAATGAATAACGTGCATGAGAATTTGTTTAAAGAGAAACTGATTAGCCCTGAAGATAGATGATCTCTTGACAGTTCCAAATGGGGCTATTTTGGTCCCTAGATGTGACTGATATCCTGAACTAAAGCAGCATTTTGAAATGTGAGAAGAATCTTGAACATGCTTGTCGACACATCATAATTGACAAAAACACAGACTTTTGGTGGTGGCACATGTGCCTACATAAAATAAATACAGTAATGGGATAGCAACAACACCAAAGTTCCTGGAACAACAACAAAACATTTTGCAACAACAACCTCAAGTACACACACATTAGCCCCACTGGCAAAAAGAGGTACACACAGAATCACAAAACGCATATAAAGTCATAAGTATTAAATAAACATTTGTGCATGTAAAGTTTGCATGTAGTTGTTTCTACTGTACCTGATGTGTTTGTATTCATGTTGTCGGGCAAGAAATCTGTCATCCAGTCCCAGTATAGTGACTGGTCCTCACAAGGTTAATCATGTTTGGATTTTTTAAACATGCTTCATTAATCCCGCAAGGGAAATTACAATATGTGACAGTAACGGTTAGGGTTAGAGTAGGGTGGATGTACTTGATGTACAGTGCTGGGATAAAGCCTGACGTGGTGTGTGACGCTTGTGTTGTTACGATTAATATTAAAATTGGAAATATCTTATATATGTCTGTGGTCTCCCACATTTTTTAAATCAGTTAATATTTGAAAATCCTCTCCTGTGCACCAGGCATAAGCTTCCAGGACATTAATGTAAGTCAATGCAATGTCCTCCTAAGTGACAAAAACAAGTGTGTGTGTGTGTGTGTGTGTGTGTGTGTGTGTGTTTCTAACACTACTTAAGTGAGCAGTGAGTCACAGAGGGCCCATCTACAACCCATTTGGCTCTGATGAGAAAATCTGAATCTCTGGTCACTAGGCCGAGACATGAGATTACCTTCCTGCCCACACACACACACATACTTCCTGTTGTTCTCTCACTGACACTACTTAACTGCAAAAGAGAACGAGCAGAGAAGAGGCACAGGGCAGAATTTATTCATTGAGTAATTTCTGCACTAGCCAGCCAGGTGGATGAGTTTTTAGTATTTCTTTGCCAGACCCTCCTCCAAAGCGCGCTGAAGGAGGTTCTATCAAATCTCCACATAACATTTGGGGATGGGTGGAAAACTTGCTCTGGTTTAATGGCATTTCTTTAAACAAATCAGAATCGTCATGAGCTTTGCTAAACTCCACACAGAGCCGCTGTAAAATAGTTGTGTGAGAGAAAACTCAGATTGAACAGATAGTCTAGCTAGCTGTCTTAATTTACCATGCAGTGATCTGAGGAGTAGTCAAAAACAGTCCTCATAAATACACCAAATTTAAAATTCCAACACAAAGAACGTGGAAGGAAGTGGAAAATACATGCATCCGGCGGAATTTCCTTCAACACTGGAGCAATCCCAGACGTGGAATGCAAAGGATATGGACTAGAAAGTTTTTAACACGTAAGATTTTTAGCGAATGCACAAATTTACCTGGCTGAACAAATTGCTTAAGGGATTTACACAGAGAATTCTAATCCCTAGAAGCTACATAAGGCCAGAAAAAGTGGAATACTATATAATTCCTAGATCATTTTAACATTACAAGCAAACAATCACTGCATGTAAAAAAGATGAAAAATATATCCTGCGTATTTGTGCCGGCATTTTCGTTGCACTCTGTAGCCTGTAGACTTGTTAATGAGGAAACATGACACTGAGCTCATGACAAAAGCATTAATCACACATGACTCATACATACTAAAACACCTCTCAACTTCTCACTTGACAACATTGCTGTCTCTTGCCTACTTATGCCAACACTCTCTTTACACTTGCACATAAACCCAGCACCTAGCAGTGACAAACCCTCGTAAAATGCATAAACTTATCCAAATAACTTAATTCATTGACATCAGACATTGGAGAGGATTGCGCAATAAAAATGGAAATGTTTCAGATTGCATTTGGCAGACTAAGACTGAAGGTTTGATGCAAGGTTGTGTGTGTTACCAATATGTTTGCGAGCGAGTGTGTGAGAGAAAACAAAAGACAGAGACTTAGAAGCAGCATTATGTGCCTGTATGCATGCATCTGTGCTAGTCTGTGTCTCTAACCTCTATCTGTGTGGGTAAATTATGACAGACAGTGTCCAGCAGTGTCTGTGTGGGTTTGTCTCTGCACATCAGCACTAGCTCCAGGTCCATGTCGCCTTTGATCAGGAGGCCTTTGGACACGTGGCCGATCCTCATCACTCCACACAGCACGCTACCACTGCTTGGCTCTCTGTTTTTAAGAAAAAATAAAGGACAAGTAACAGTTGTGTCTCATGTGGTTATGAATACAAGAACACACACATTTCAATATACTATAGCTGAGAAAATTCAAACGTTAATACATCCCTTTTTTCCAATAAAATCTGTGCTTGAACAAAATACAGCTAAAAGGAAAATTACTTTGTGATGTATAGATTTAAAAGAAAAAAAAACACAGTCACATCAATCAAACTCAATCCTAAAGAAGTTTCTAACATCCTTTGACGAACAAAACACCACTTCTTCATAATAGCTATATAATTAATGATTAAATGATCCAATCTGCCAGTTTAGATTGCAAAATAAGATCCGCCAAGGCAATTCAAGACCTTAAAGAGTAGTAAACCCTTAATAAAAAAAGATTCATCAAGATAACCGACCATGGAGAATGTGCCCAGAGATTGTCAAGTGGTTAAGTTAATTTCCTCTGGAGCCGCACGTGCTCCTGCTGTTCATTAAACTCTCTGCCAGAAAACAAAATAAGTGTATTTCCCACATTTTGGCCAACAAAACAAGCCGGAGGACGACGCCTCCTATGTCAAGTTTATGGATTTTTTATTATATAAACTAAATAATCAATCCATTAATAAATTAATTAATAATAAAATAAAACATTAGTTTTGGCTCTGCTATTTGTCACTACTACCCCACCTGTAGCTGTCACTGGAACCCTCAGTTTCACTGCTGGGCTCATCACCAGGATCGTCCTCCTCTGTGCTGTCTGCTGGTTGGCTGTCAACTTGGCTGTGGATGTCGCTGTTGCTCTGATCCAGCCAATCAGAGACGTGTTTGAGGGCGCACTCGACAGTGGACACCAACTTCTGAACGGCTTCCAGCTCTTGAGAGGAAGGGTAGATGGTGGAGTGTTTTGCCATGACGTGGCGGTCATCATTACTAAAGGAACGGAAGGACCTCTGAAAGGCAACGATGAACAAGAAGTTAGTTTTCAAATTTAGTACTATCTGATTAAAATTGACTGGAAACACTAAAACACGCAAACCTGTATAGACAAACACACAGCGAGAGCTTTAATCAATCAAATCGAGCTTTCGCCTACCCGTTGAAGCCAGACTTCTCTCCATCACACAAATGAAAGAAAAACACAGATGTTCGCACAAATACTTGCACCACAGCAAACAGCAAGAAACAAAATCAAGACAAACACACAATTACTGTCTCGCTAAGCGTGAGGTTAAATGGCGTTTTGTGTGTGTTGCTTGCTATCTGCAGACTGCCTGTGTCTTTTTTATGGTAGAGAAATACATATGTAACTCAGTGATAGTTTCCATTTAATGGCACTGACCCTGACATGCACATGTTAACACAGCTATCAGACCACTGACCACTATCCTCATATCCTCTCTACCAGTCCAGATTCAATCAGACATTCTGGCCCTGGGAATTTATGTCAGCTCTTCTGTTTTTTTCTCATTTGCTCCTTCTTACTCTCTGGGAGGGATCAGTAGGAAAAGACTGGAAGGTGGAGATCAGGTGGGAGGCATCAGACAGGGGGTTGCACAGAGTAAACAACAGAAAATAGAAGGGACATGCCATGGAAGCCAAGAAAAAAAGAGAACAGAGGACAGCAGAGGTAGGCTGTGGAAACAGTACAGAATCTTTAAAAAGAAAAAAGGACGTAAAATGACTGAACTCAAAGATTAATGGAAAAGTAAAGGAGATGAGCAGGTGCATCTGAGGCTTTTGTGATTCACACTCTGCAATTAATACCACCCAGTAGGGTCCCTGTAAATTCATAAGAAAAAACACCTTGTTAAATGTATGTCTTCTTAAGGCTGGGTGATATAGAGAAAATCAAATATCACTATATTCTTGACCAAATACCTTAACGTCGATATTGCGACGATATTGTATGGTTGACTATTGGTGCTTTAACAAAATGTTATTTATGTAATGAGATTTTTGATAAATATTCTCCAAAAATTATTTAATTACTTAGTGGGTAAAGGTAAATAATAGAACAGCTAGAACAGTCTGGTAAGTTCACAAAATTACATCACTTTACTGTAATGCAGCCTGTAAAATATCCAGCCTTGCTATATCGCGGTTCACCTTTCACGGTCTCGCTGCTTCACGGATTTGCATTGTGCATTGTGTTCTGCTTCTGTTTATAAGAATCTTTTTGCCCAGAAGAAAAAAGAGCAACAACAACTACCGATAACTATGTTCTTCTCTCGAAAAACACACCTGCACCGCGGGTTTTAGAAGAAAAACCCGCTACAGAGCGGAGTCGGGATGCAGCGGCTCCGTCAGAAGAGCAGGGAAATACACCTGAGTCACGGTTTTTCCTCCTGTACTTTACTTTGTATTTTTTTTTCATAATCATTTTTCATTTTCTCCCGTTCTAATCCAATGACTCTGGTCGCGGGGGGGCGGTGCTGATTTCCGCAATTTGAAGCCTTCAGTTCGTATTGATGATTAAAATTATTATTTTACAGTACAGTAGTTATTTGTAAAAAAACATTTATACAGTACTTTTATTTGTTAAATGATTGGGCCTGTAAAAAGGTTTTGTTCTTTGGTTTCAATGTATTATGGAGTATTTCATACTCTTTATAATTTTATAATAATTATAAAGGTTACTACTTCACGGATTTCGCCTATCACGGGTTCTTTTTGGAACGTAACCCCCGTGAAAAACGAGGGTTCACTGTATATCCAAAATCTAAGACAATATCTAGTTCCATATCGCGATACTGATACAACATCAATATACAGCCCAGCCCTATGTCTGCTGTTTACATCTTTTAACGTGTCACAGCATTTCAGTGGTTGGCTTTGTTATGTGACCATTAGCTATTAACTTATGTAATTAAATGTAATGGAAAACTGATACAACAGGGAACTTAAGTGGCAATGTAGATAACAGATGATGGAATAATCCTGTGCAAGCATAATTACTTTGAGACTGCATTATAATCTATTATCAAAGCACATTTGCAGCAATACACATAATGTAAATCCCTTGGGGCAACATAAATATACAGTGCTAGAGAGAGAGAGAGAGAGCGAAAGAGAGAACGAGAGAGATAGCAGCTTGTTTCTACTTGCATTACTTTTGTGTTATTATACACATTTAAACAATATCACTGTAATTCAGTTTTGCTTTGTTGGGCCTGTTATCTCTTTCTTCACTTTTTCTCTCTGTCTTTTCCACTCCATGTTATTTAATTTTTTTTTTTAAATATAAAGACATTTAAGATTACAAGATATTGTTTATATCATCACTAAGTAACCTGAATATAAAGTATGAGGTTCATTTTGAATCATTAGATGTTATCGCACTATGTTGAGGAGGCTGCTCTCAATAAGCTGCTTATCTCCAAGACCCACATTTCCATTTATTCACTACACAAAGAGTTAAAGAGAACCACACACCAGGTATGCTATATGACAACACCCACACCCACACACACACACACACCCACACACACACAATCCCATTCCTAATTGAACTGGTGGCATTCTCTTTCACCAGAGTGAGTGAGATAAAGCTATTAAGGGAATGTAGGACAAGCATGGCACATTAACTGCAGCCTCGTAGCCTGTGTAGCTCAGTATGCAGAGTGTGGAACAAATATTCAGGGTTAGACTCTACATTCCCACTGGGACTCAATTGTTATTCTCCAACATTTTGGCACTGGAGAGACATGGAGTGAATTTAGATACCTTGAAAGAATATGCCAATATTAAATATATTCATCATCATGGCAATCAATACTTTTAAATGTGGTTTCCATAAATATTCATTAGTGTTATGAGGCATGTAATGAGGTTGATCCTTGATTAAAACGTATTAAGGCTACATTTACATTGCTACTTTTTGGCTTAAAAACAAATATCTTTTGCTACGATTAAACCTCTCGTTAACACTGCTCTGGCGTTTCAGAGCCCCTAAACCAGAGAAATTTAAAAACACTTTTAACCTGTTTTGGTTTTGGAATCTCTGGGGTTGTGTTACTGTCTCAACGGCCGCAAACGGAGACCTTTGTGATTTGGGTCATGACATCTAAGAGACTAAACTACTCATGTATGAGAATGTTGAGATATGCGGTTTGGGCATGTTAGGTTAAACAGAGATTATTTCTTCTACTGGAGCTAAAAACACGTGTGCACGGTGATCACTCAAAAGTCTGCTTGAAAAACAAAACATAGCAATGTAAATGTAGCCTAAGCCTCCTTCACAAGATAGGCAACAGGACAAAAGAAATACGTTCAATTCACCCTTTAATTGCAGAGCGTAGAGCAACAATCAGTTGATCAACATAAACTTAACCTACAACAATTTTGCATGAGTAATACATAACTGAAATATGAAAATGTTCTGCTTATGTGTTTTATATAATTGGAAATGTGTAATCTTTGGATTTTGCACTTTAATGTGTTGATACGTTCTTCCCTAAAATATGAGCTATACTTTCCAACTGATGTTTTACCTCTTCTCTTTATAGAGAAAAAAAAGTATTGTACAAAAAAAGGTGATAACAGTGTAACTGTGTGTGTGTGTGTGTGTGTGTGTGCTTTCATGCACACGTACAATCCTGTGTGTATCTTTATACTTGTGTGCCTTCTTAGAGCAGTGTTTAACAGACCAACAGTTGCAGATTTTATGAGCCGTTGCAAATGCTTCAGCAACCATAAACCACATTGCGGAGAAAGTGTTCATGTATCCTGTGTGTGTGTGTGTGTGTGTGTGTGTGTGTGTGTGTGTGTGTGTGTGTGTCAGTACTACTCGACCATGGGGGAGTTGTTGCCCAGACGCTCTGATCACCATGTAAATCAGAGCAGTTAAGGAGGACTCACTGACAGGAATCGACCCTCTAGGCCTGGTGTGCCCAGATAATGTTGCAGACATTTAGACAAGTGACACAATAAGTAAGCTACTGTAGCCAAGATAAGAAGCAATGAAGGATTTCGCAGTTTTACATTAATTTGAGAGTATGGTTCACTGAAAATATGTTATTTGTTAAAACAAAATTTATATATATATATATATATATATATATATAGAGAGAGAGAGAGAGAGAGAGAGAGAGAGAGAGAGAGAGAGAGAGAGAGAGAGAGAGAGAGAGAGAGAGAGAGAGAGAGACAGAGACTTCACAACGTGATTACAAAAACGCACACTCAATCTGTTAAAGACAACACCCTGGTTGTCCTTGAATCCACCCTGACCGGCACATAACCCACCAGTGTCCCTCACTAACAAAATTAGACTGTGTCAAATTTCAGCACATTGACCTACAGGTGATCCTTGGAAGTAAAAAAAAATTTAGTTCAGTTGTCTTCACGGGCCAAAGTTAATGCTGCTATCTCTAAATTCAATATATCATGCTCAAATTAAGTTTGTCTATTGGCTGTAGAAAATTAAACACAGCAACAACTCCACAGCATGGCATACAGAGGCAAGACACATAAGCAATTTAAGTGACGAGACAAATTGTAAACAACCCAACAGTTTAGCCATATTATCTAAACCACTTTGTGTAGAGCTAAAACTGAATGCACATAAAACGTCAGAAAAATTCTCTAAACTGGCTAATCTGCGGTTTAAAACCTACCTGATCGTCTGGCTGCTCAGTGCTAATGTTCCCCAAATATCAGCAATAAATAAAATATTACAGTATCAGCGAAAAATGGCATAACATATTAAAATAACACATCACCAGAATCATAATTTTAACATATATATATATATATATATATATATATATATATGTGTGTGTGTGTGTGTGTGTGTGTGTGTGTGTGTATATATATATATGTTATATATTGTCAATATATATATTGTATATATTGTATATAGTCAAAACTTTGAATGTGTCCCCCCCAAGCGCTACAACGAAACTGGCTCACATATGTATACACATTTGTATATAAAATATGATGTATATTATTATTAAGTAATTAAAAAGGTGTAAGATAAACAATACTTTAGCTCACTGTGAAGTGAAAACCTGGACACAGATCAACATTTTGGCATGCAGTGTACAAACCAGGTCAGAGTTATTGCATAAATTCAACATTTAGCTCCAAAACAAATTATTTTACTAAAGCTCAGACATTTAAAACAACTGATAACTTTTTGAAGAGCCACATATAAATAATCCATAACTTGTAAAATCGTATGAGGGAAGCTTCCCCTCTAGGAATCAGAAACAGACATGCATCCCAGCTGTCTTCAAGCCACCAGCACACACCACCAGCATGTACAGTGTACCTTTGTATGCTATTGTTGCATAGTGCTTTTAGACCACACACTTACCAATTACACTCCATTTCATGCTCCAGTAAGGCCGGCTGGCTGGCATGTTACATAACCACATTACACAGCATTTACGACTTGCTGTGTACTAAACTAATGTGCACACACACCAATACAAGAAAAAATAAGAAAACACACAAGAACATATCATAGAAAAAAAATCCAACACATTGGTCACTAAACACAAAGCTTATGAATGAAGTATGCACATAAACCCATACAATCAATTCCACACAGTGTCTTACACACATTACTGCCATCACTTCCATTCGTCACCACACATTCTGTGCTTAATGCCCTGCAGTCAAAGCATTTTCTGTTCAAGGTGTTGTGGTCAAACACGAACACTGTCAGTACCAGCTACTTTACTTTAGAAGCAGCAGAATCCAATGACTCTGCCTGTCTCTTTAAGTCTCTTCCTGGCTCATCTTGTCTCTCTGTGGCCATCTGCTATAAATTACACAACCCAATGCCAAGGACAAGACTCACTCGCAGAATATCAGCAGTGATTGGAGTCTCTATACCTGTGATGTTTTTTATTCTCCAACAATCAACCATTTTTGAACATTGTACTGTGTGTGTGTGTGTGTGTGTGTGTGTGTGTGTGTGTGTGTGTGTGTGTGTGTGTGTGTGTGTGTGTGTGTGTGGGGGTTCAGGACATGCGCCTAAGGAGTTTATGTGCTCTTATTTTTAATAAGTATGTGCCTAAAATGCATGCAGTGCTTAGATAACAGCACAGAGAGGTGGAGTAAGCTTCCAAAAGTAAACAAAGGACCAAAGCTGAGAGATCGACAGAAGGAGAAGCAGGGAGATACAGACAAACTGTATTTTAATATTTTTAGCCAGCCACAGAAACAAACGTTTGTTTGTACTGAAGCTGACAACACAGACCAACACATCCTCATAGTAAAACTACACTAAAACCCAGAAAAACAAATTACAACCCAATAATAGCATGCAAAACTATTTCAAAAGTAGTAAATGCCACACTTCTTTAGCCTAACCAAATAAAGTTGAAGGAGAAAATAACATCAAAAACTTCAAAACCCATCACAAAATGGCTAGGAGTGATGGAACAAGCAACACACACACACACACACACACACACACACACACACATAAAAGTGTCGTCTCTGTAACATCCAACAGCCTCTGGGAGATTGCATTAAAAATTCATCCAGTGATTTATCTGCACTCTGCTTGGCAAGCCGGCCCGACACACTCCGCTATCCTGTTTTATTGTGCTCTCTCTCTCTCTCTCTCATTACTACATACGTACAGTCTCACACATAGATAAAAATATATTTGATAAATCATCAGCAAAACCACAAAAAGGCTGTCCATGTCATGCCAGACCTTTCAAATGTCCTGATAAACATTTGATGAACATGGATACGGAAAACTAGAAAAAACATCTATACCCATTGCACCTTTTAATGTGTCGGCATGGTTTTAAAGGTATATAGTATGCCTATAAAATATTATGACCGGACCGCTAAAAGCCGATGAGGCAACATTACACTGTTTCTGGCCATACTATTACAGTATTGAGTATGGCCATGTCTACATGAAGAAAATAATAACAAAAAAACATAAAATAAAAATCAAATGATGTCATATGGAAGAATGAAATGAAATGCTTCCCTGTTTTGACAAAAGATTTCAAATCCTTTCTATTTTTGGCAATCTGGTGATGTCTTTTAGCAACTGTACATCAAAGATGCTGTAAAGATGGGAGTATTTGGCATTTAACATAATATGAGAAGAAGTGGAACTGAAAACACAAAATTATTGAAACTTTCCGCTTGGCGGCGTCTGCAGTGTCTTCTCCAGAAACAGAGCAGTGAACTAATGATGACACGTACAAGGACTGAGCTATACAACAAGCCAGTAAAATACAAATAATCAAGCCAAAATGAGTGTATGTGTGTGTGTGCACGGAGGGAATGAAGGCGCAGAGAAGCATGTGCATTCATTAAATGCCGAAAGCTCAGTGGAAAGTCGATAAAGAAGCTGTTTGGTGTATTGTGCAGTTTGCGCGGTGACACCCTTGCCAAGGTCACCCAGAGTATTTGCTGCATCACCATAACGCAAGACTAATCACACACGTGCGCACACACACACACACACACACACACACACACACACACACACACACACACACACACACACACAGTCTCATTACCCCTTGGTTATTTATGAGCTCAACCATGTGCCGTCTTCTGCATACTCCAACCTCAGCACCTTCGGCAACATCATGTTTCTCTCATTTCATTCATTTTTCTCCCCTTTCCTTTTACCTCCTCCCACCATTCTTACACTCTTGCCCACAAACCACTCTTTCACTCCCTCTTTTTCCACCCATTTTTTCTCTTTTCTACACTTGTTCTAGTTTTTAATAATTCATCGTCTGCTCTGCTCCCTTTGGGGGAAAGCTCCCGCTGTCACAGGCCAAGAACATTAATCTCTCTCTCTCTCTCTCTCTCTCTCTCTCTCTCTCTTCTCCCCCATTATCCCACTCCACACTTCTCTTTTTGCTTTCCATATCCTTTGCACTTTTTATCTGTCATGTTTCTGTCCATCATTTATGTTTTTATGGTCTTATCTGCCCCCACTTGTCACTCACCCCCCCTCCACCACGCTGCTCTCTTTCATCTTTTGAGACACGCTCCCTTTCTTCCTCCCAATAAACACAATAGCTCTTTTTCTGCATCTTCTTCCTCCCGTAACGTGCCTCTTGTGCAATTATGTAAGGACAAAAATCTCATTTCTACATTCATTCAGCATTTGTGATTGTGCCCTGGTAGAAAACTGTTGACCAATAAAAATGAATCACCTATCCTTCTTACCGTCAACAAATGAATAAAAGGTGAATGTTAAACATTAATTCCATGCATAATTTAAATTCAATCTATAGTAATATAAGCATATGGAAAAGAACAAAGTAGTTGCCTTTTCATAAAAATCAAAAAGAAAAATGTCTAGAAACCTAATAAACAGCCAACAGGAATTCCCTCCCTGTTAAACACCACTGTCTTCTTTTGTTTCCTTTCATTGTTCTTTATCTTCTTAAACTTCTCTTCCCCTTTCATTCATCTGTCTTCTCCTGCTCCTCTTTCCCCAATGTTAACATATAGCCTGTAAAGTTCCTCCCTGCCTACTCAAAGCTATACACTTCCGTCTGCACAAACTCTTATCAGGTATCTCTTTTTGACACACACACACACACACACACACACACACACACACACACTCACACACACACACACACTCACTCACTCACTCACTCACTCACACACACACTCACACACTCACACACTCACACACTGTTGTCATGTCAGTCTGGAGAGTGTTTCCTTACTCTATTGTGGATAATTCACCAGTATCCAAGATAACACAACCACATCACAGGCAATGACACAGACACACACACACACACACACACACACACACACACACACACACTAACACACACACACAAACACCAGCACCTATACACAAAGAGTATTACCATGCCTGCAGGAGGTGTGGTCGCACGTTTCCTTCCTTGTGACGCCCCGCTTCTGGAGTTGCTGGGTGCCTGGTGGGGTGCAGAACCAAGGTTACCGGTCAGGATGTTGCTGTCACGCCGTTTCCGCTCCTCATGTGCTCCTCTGTCACTCTGGCCACCACTCTATGAGAGGTTGTACTTCTGAAGGGATGGGGTAACAGAGAGTGTGGGAGGAGAGAGAAAAGGATGGCATTTTGATCAGTGCCTTAATAACTACAGCAGGGAGTGTAAAGGGGAAATTGCAATGCTGCTTCTGGTCTGCCACATAAAACACAAAAAAAGCAAAACAGATGAAACAAAGACAGTAGCATGATCATCATCTACAGAAACATGCAATTCCAATTCCACCCATACACCCATACACTCTCTCTCTCTCTCACACACACACACACACACACACACACACACACACACACACACACACACACACACACACACACACACACACACACACACCTTCATTTATTTTTCATGAGGTTACAGGGGTCTGGGGGAGGGGGATGTAATACAAACATGTACTTGTTTTCACACTGGGTTACACACTTTAGCCTAACACAACCTCCTCCATTTACACATGTGCACACACGCAAACTTGTTGACTATATATATATATATATATATATATATATATATATATGAACCATGAATGAATTAAGACTGCAAAGCACTTCCAAATCACACTGTGTTGAAGAGTAAGGAGGGCGACAGGAAATAAGAGACAAAAAAGGAAACTGACAAATGTCAGAGCTGAACATGAAATTACAATAGTTTAGTACTTGGCAAGAGCTAGACCACTGTAGTACAGTGGTCAGTACTACAGTGTGTTTCTTCTAATACAATTTGTGACAGTAATGCTTCCAACCATATCTCTTTTATTGATTTTGTTCCTATCAGTGAACAGAGGTGACAATAAAGTTGATAATGGATGTAAAGGCTCTACATATAGCTCTTTATGGTTTTCCATGCCTCTTATAATGACTTGATAATTTTCTAAAAAAGTAAATTAATTGTAATACAAACCTTGAACCTATATAAAGCTACTTGTGACTTGTACCTTTAGCTCGTCTCAGGGCTCCGTAAAGTAAGGTAAACATCTGGTGTTGCTATGAAAACACAGGCCAGTTTTATCAGTGCGGAGCAAGCCGATGAAATGTCAACAGCATCACCGCTGACAGTACACAGACACATCTGGTCATTCTCAAACCAGAGCAATGACATTTATAGAGCTGTGCATACGTTCACACACAAGCGGATGAGTTGACTTCTCAAAGGCCTGATTCAGTTGTTGCCTGTTTAAGCAGGTGTGAGAGGATGCAGCAGTGTTCATTTCATTAATGAAAACAGTGGCAACATTTTTGGCAACCACACAGACAAAAAAACATCAACCTGTGGTTACTTACTAAAATAGTGAGCTAAAATGAGCTAAAAAAATAAAACATTGAAATCTATGATCAGTGTTTGTGCTATGTTCATGTGGTGTCGAAATAATCTGAAAAATGCACTTTCCAAGTGCCCTTAATGAGAAAATAATGGGGGAAAAACATCAGTTTCCCAGAACACAAGGTGACATCTTCAAATGTCTTATATTGTCCTAACACAAAAACGCAAAGATATTTTGTTTACAATTAAAGAAAACAGAGAATAAACAGCAAATCCCCACCTAGTAGCAGATATATTTTTTGTTGACCGGCAAATTGTTTAATTTAAAAAAAAAATTTGATTAGCCGGGCACTGCAATGGTAAGGGAAACAATACAGACATTTATGGGGCAGAATCCAGGAGAAAGTACACATATAAAGTCCATTACAGACACCAGACTGATCTACACTGGTGTACCTTGCAGAACTATCACTGACATTTTTCTTTTTTACACTGATAAATAAATAGTGTCTCTAATGTGTAGAGAATCTCATCACCTGTACATACATCCAGGGTTATATCTGGGTGCTGTCAGGGGACAGAAAAGATAAACACATATGAGACGCTATGGTCTCTCTTGGAGTAGACCTGCTGGGGGATTAAATTGTGGCAAAGCTGCAAAGCTCGCTGGGATCCAGGGAGAACAAGAGCAAGAGAGGAGAGAGATAGAGATGCAGTGAGTAGTTGAAGAAATTACAGATGGAAAGAACTGGAAATGTGCATGAACAGGTGCAAGTAGGACGAAGAGAGCGGGCAAAAGAGCAAAATTGTAAGCAGAATACGAAGTGGTGTAAGGGGACAGTGGAGAACGAACAACTACAGCAGACAAAGAGCTGGCCCCTCAGGCAAACAGACTCCACCAGAGGCTGCTCCTCATTTTCTCTTTGGGTGTCCATCTCTAAGCCACTGACCACTGGCCTGCCACCATGTCAATTACCTCCTCAACACCTGGCAGCAACAGCGTCTGTGTCTATGCAAACAGTTACCTTACAGCCAACACTCTGTGCCTGAGGGGGGTAAGCTCTCTTCTAACATGGCTTGGCCACTTAGGATTGTATGCACATGATTACAGTGTACGCACACAAACAAAGACCCAGATACAAACACCCTGCCAAGAAACATAATAACAATGTGCCAGCTCCCATTTGATTTTTATTATCAGAGGAATTCAGAGATAAACAACATCAACTCCCTCCCTTTGTTTCTCTCTCATGGCATTTTCCTTCTCATTTACCTTTAACTAAAATCATGTGTACACAAATGAGAAACATGGCATACATAGGCCTTGCCTGTACAAACTGTAGATGCCAGCTTTTCCGTAAATCCTCTTGTGGCTTTGTCTTCCTTGGCCTCACACTGACCAATTATTATATTTCTGCCTGCATCCACCCTCCATCTCTTCTTGTACGGCTCCCGCTACTATCCATTCTCCATTTTTTTTTTCTTCTCTCTTATTCACACCATCATTGTGGGTCATTAGTGTGCGATTTTGTGTTTTTCTCCAGAGAGGGAGAGGAGAAAGGAGAAAAAAACTGGCAGAGGCCCAACCTCATTAACACTGGTCATGCACACAGACACCATCACCTCAATTTGGTTCCATAGTTATTGAATATATTTCTTCTTCTACAAGTTAATGCAAAGGGAAAACACACACACATACAACATCCAGTTTTCCCAACAGAGACGAAAAGCATCAGGCAGAGCATAAGAAACAAGGGATGAGAAGTGATTGAAAGATGAAGGAGGGATAGCAGAGCTGGGGAATTTGCTTATGAGAATTGTTCTCATTAGATAACCATCAAATGAGATGAGCAGTGGATGAGACAGAGTGAAGGGAGACTGGGAGGATTGACAAAAGCCAGAGAGAGTGCTAATTAGTGTTGGAGGAGCTTATTTTCACATTGTATTCCCTTTTAAAGTTTTGATTCACATTGTCAGCCGTACTGATGCTGACGGTGAGTACAGCACAGTTGGAAGTGTTCCATCCAGCAGCCACAGTGCCAGCAGGATACCAAAATTCAAGACACACTGTCATTATCTTACCAGAAAAAGGAGCTTCGATTAATGGCAGACCACAAATTTAACATTACAGCGCAACCAAAATGTGCTGGCACTTTATATGAATAATGAAACACCAAATTAATATTGTTGAGTCCACTGATTTACTTTATACAAGCTTACATCAATTGCAGTATCTCACATGTATCTTCCACCTTGCTTGTCTTTTCCCTTTATTTATTGTGTTACTCACTTTTACTTTATTGTGGAGAAGGATATGACATCCACCTACATTTGCACTTGCATGTCCAATTAAAAAATAATGAATGGTTTAGTGTATAAAATATCAAAAAAACATTAGAAACTGCCCATCACAGTATCACGAGAGACCAATGTGATGTCTTCAATTTGCTTGTTTCATCTATCTATCTATCTATCTATCTATCTATCTATCCATCCATCCATCCATCCATCCATCCATCCATCATGCAGTGTTAAAAAAGAAGCAGGTGCTGAGGGATCCTTAATAAAACAATGGGCTTAAGTATGTATCATGTACTTGCAGCTATGTGCGTAACTTCCAGCTCTTGCCCTGCTGTCACATGCCATACTCTTTGGTTTCCAAACCACTGTTCAGACGTCTCTATGCACCCTAATGGAGCAGACCTACTATGAAGCTAATCTTGTGCAGGTATAAATATGGGTGATGTTTCTGGCAGTTGACTTTTTGTGTCATTCTGAAGTTATTTTAGACCATCTCTGTTGATTTATCTCTCGCATAATTGTTCCGAGGTATGGTATTTTTGCTCTCATGAATGCTTTTCTCACCAATGCTATTTCTGATTGTTTAAACATCATACACCTGAAAAGGGCTGTTTGTTTGTGGGTAGCCTCTGTATTTTATTTGTACTAATTTGTGTGTGGTGCCATAATGTTTGCATCTGGGAAAACAACTGCAAAAGTCTGTGGTAATGAGCTGGACAAATACGCACACCAGCAAACACAAATAATGAAACTCATAGGAGCAGGCGGTGCACAATGAACAAAATGGATGCACAATCACGCTCTCATACACCTCTCTCTAACCATCTCTGTTGTGAAGAAGCATGTATTGTGTAAACAAGTGCTTGCTTACTGAGATGCCTGTTTGCCTGGCTATTTCTCTACAGGGTTTAGACAGCAGGACAGAGAGATTGAAAGACAAGCGATCAGAAACATAGACAGTGTGTACAGACAGAAAGAGGCATGCTGAGACAGGGAAAGGTTGCATAGAAAAGAACCCACATGTTCAAAGGAGATGGCAAGATTCACTACAAATTTCTGTGTATTTCCTTTCCATGTCCGTTTCCAACAATAACTTTACTATTCACGCCTCTTCCAAACTTACAGCATCTCATTTCCCCCCTATTCCCTTATTTCCGCTCTTTCTTTTGATCCTTTTTGTGCTGCCAACAGAGCAGTTATAATGCTTGTATATCCAGTATAGCACACTTTAACAGACTGGACTGCAAACAGGCTGTCTAAAATAGAAGTAGAAAATGTTTAAATGTAATCTGGGCTGAAAAAGCAGGGTTGAGGGTCTTCTTTTAAAGCCACATAAACTATGTCACTGTGTGTGCTCATAGTTTTTCTGATAGTACGTAGTTACGACCTTTGACTTGTAAAACATAAAAAGTTGCTACACATAAAAAAGACTTCCTTCCAGCCAATTTCTGTGACAATTTAAATGCATCAAGGCAACTATTACAAGCACCACAAATATGCCAACAAAAACAATGGATTAGATTAAGATAAACAAACATTAAGCATCTGATAATTGACCTGACCTTGATAATAAGCAGTCCAGCATACAACCTTAGGTTGTGAGGGCTTATCTTTTCCAACATGAACTGACTGGTTTCCCAACGAGAAATAAACAAGGATTTCTTTGTCAGATAAGAACTTACATTTCTTTACAAGTAAGACAGAGGTCTACATTCACATCCCTTTCTAGAATTAGGGAAGTAGTTATTGTGCACATAATTAGACATGCAAAGAAGAAGACAAAACAACAACAATAACCAGGGTTTGAAAGTTGCCAGAATATGAGGAGCAGGATAACAAGTCTGACAGAAAACTGCAGACAAAGAAACCACTAAAAGAGAAACCTCTTAGTTACACTGTTCTCCTGCTCCTGGTTTTAGGCTTGAGGCAAAGGTTGGACACTGACCCCTCCCCACCATTTATCCAGATCTGAGTGAGGTCCAGTGGCACTACCGTTGCATTCAGCATGCACTTCAGCCAAACAGACATTGTATTTCACTGAGAGTTGAGGGACATGCCCAGATAAGTGTACGGCTGCCTTTGCTAGTTCACTGTGAGGCTTTACTGGCTCACATAGCGGAGGAGGCTGTACCTGATTGCTTGCTATCGAATCGAAGAAATAATCAGCCAGTCATCAAAATACAAGGAATACTTTGCCATTAACTTTGCTTGTGCTGATTTTTACCCACATGGCCTCGGAACTATATGTGTTTTGGAGAAATCCCCCTCCCGACGTTACACCACATATTTTGTATATTGAACACGGATGAATAGATCAGTCGACCGAATAAGAGCATGATTCTACTCGGTATCACAGTGGACACACACTGACTCCACTTAACACACATGGACCAAAGCAATTACTTCTCCTACTGACTGCCACGCTTATTTCCCAGTTGATCTCAACTTATGCACTTGGTCTGTTCCAATTTATCTTAGTCTCTTATTTATCTTATGTTTTACTGCTGTTTTATTAACACCTTGTTCAGTCTT
This sequence comes from Percina caprodes, assembly GCA_013375575.1. Lineage (NCBI taxonomy): Eukaryota > Metazoa > Chordata > Actinopteri > Perciformes > Percidae > Percina > Percina caprodes. The sequence continues at coordinate 1,374,131 of JABXJD010000049.1, read as the reverse complement.
TCAGTATATTTGGTATTACATTTGATTCTGTCTATCACGTTCCATTTTGTTTGTCATCCTTATTTGTCTGTCTTATTTGTCTGTCTGTTTGTGTCTCCTGTTATGAGATGCTGACGTAAGCCCTTTAGGTTTGTATTCTATTTACAGAATTTTAAAACATCCAACACAGAAATTTAATTTCAATGTTTCCTTTATAAAAGACCTTAATTTAAAAAGAAGATGCTTGGTGAGAAGACTAACTACTGTAGGTCCACTTCTGCCACAATAACAACGTTCAACAGTCCAATGGCAATTACCTTTACTTACATCTTTGCTTCTTTTGAAAGCCTGCATTCAAAAGTGCATTAGTAATGTCCACTATAAGAAACCAAACACTGTATACATGATGCATAGAACGCAGCCTGAGGCAGTTAACAAATGCAGGTGCCTTGGAAACAAACTTTAAAAAATGAGGATGAATGATAATGCTTTGGTTTATTGATAAAAAATTGGTATTCTAATTCATATCATCAGCAGGACAAGGTCAGGTCAAGTTTTGTTGAACCCAGTCATTGATTTCTGTGACCTCTGATGAGCCCCTCTTAGTTACCATTTTCACATTTGACTTCTTTATATTTGTAGGCATACATAGGCATCCCTGTGATCAAATATAATTCTAAAACATAGGTAACAGAACTGTGTGTTTACTGCTTGCCTTGAAGAAAGATGCTCTGTAACCCTGCATATGTTACACTGTGGTTGTGTCAGGGGAGGTCAAAGCACAGAGTATTGATGAGATGACAGAAAGCCGAGGAAACGCTGATGTTGCTTCTGGTAAGGAAATAGATAACATTGACAGGGGAGTGCAACTCCCCTTGGTCAATAATTAAAATGGAGAATAGCCGTTTGTGTGCACTATTTCTGCTGATGGTGGAGAGACTATCTATCTATCTATCTATCTATCTATCTATCTATCTATCTATCTATCTATCTATCTATCTATCTATCTATCTATCTATCTATCTATCTATCTATCTATCTATCTATCTATCTATCTATCTATCTGGTGGAGAGACTATCTGGTGGACAGACTATCTATCTATCTTTAAGCACAGCCAGATCTTAAAATTAGCTTAGCATTGGTTATCTTGGACACACTTGTCATCTATATGGGTTACCTTACTTTTTTGTAATCAAATTTTTTAATTTTACATAAACAAACAATTACAAACAATACACTGAGACATGGAACTCGTCCCAGAGGCAAACACAGAGAGGAGAGCTGGGAGGGAGGGAGACAAAACAACACATGCAGAAACAGACACACACAAAAACACACATAAACAGACACACACACACACAGACAGACAAAAGACAAGGAACCAATCACACGCGCAGGCTGAGGTTAAGGATGCAGCACAAGGCTACAGCCCGGACTTCAAAGAGGCAGCAATATTGCGTCAAGTGTCCAGGGTCTGTTCCAGCGCCCCATGGATGCTGGTGGCTTCCAACGGGTTGCAATCATTCTCTTAGCAGCTGTAAGTCCAGGAAACACAGCACGTTTTTCAGCCACAGCATAACAGCTCATTCAGAATCAAAACAGCAACGGGCACAGTACCATCAATCAAGGTAGAAATTTTGGATGCAATATAGTTCCAGAATTGACCAACAGGAGAGCACTCCCTAAACATGTGAAGATATGTACCTTGAGCTTTAATTGGGCAGAAAGTACATAAAGGCCTGTTAATTATTTTCATGTGGTGCATTTTCATGGGGGTGAGATATGTCCTGTGAATGAAATTGTAGCAAATCTGCTGATGGCCTGGATTGCATGATGTGTTACCTTACTTTTAACTGAAAACTTAAGCTGCTACCACACAAACACACACACATACACACACACACACACACACACACACACACACACACTTGAATATTGTCCTGCGTCAGCATGGGGAATAAATAGACTATGCCAGAACTGAAGCATGCTACAACTGTGTGTGTGTGTGTGTGTGTGTGATAGGCTCCTGCTGTGCTGATTTCAGCAGGAACAGATGGTCCTTCCATGTCTCTGCGGAGACTTCACAGTCCGTAGTCATAGGGAAGACTTGTGAATGTGTGTACAGTGTGTGTGTGTGTGTGTGTGTGTGTGTGTCTGTGTCCCTCTGTTTTTTTACCATTAATCTACCACACTACTGTACCTACTTTACACACTACTGTACACACACACACACACACACACACACACACACACACACACACACACACACACAGTTGCATTGTAAGTGATATCCTAGTGGTCTTTGGCCCAGTTGTCTGTCCATTGAGACTTAGCTTAATCCCGCTTGAAAGGCTCTTCATTACTAAGCTAATGTTTGCCAACACACAAAGCTGTCGCACCCCCACTCCTTTGTGTGTGTGTTTGTCCGAGCAGGTTTGTGAATATGTAAGTGGTTATAAACACTTGTCACATAAACGCCAGCTGTCAAATTTAAGTAAAAAACAAAGAAAAAAAAAAAAGAGTGCAGGCTTTTGCTGCTGCATCTTACTAACCAGACGGATCTTCTGTTTTATTTGCTATAGCTGTCTAGCAGATGCATCTGGTACCCCTCCTGTCTGAACGTATCCAGAGCTAACCATGCCAATCACAAATGTTTATCTCCTGTGAAGCGGGTTTGATACTTGCGGAGCCTTTGTGCTTTACGCAAAATATGCGATGACATCAGGAACACTACGGCGAGCATAAATCTAGCTTAGTAAAGAAGAGCGCTGTTGAGGAATTTTCTAAAAGAAACAAGGATGATTGCAGCAAATGTGGAACTTAGTGTTGAAGTACTATTTTCAAATTCTGATGGCAAGTATGGCAACACTCTGCATGCGGTAGTCTGTTTACATTTGTCCGTCGCTTAGCGCTACGTCATTTATTGCGCCGATTAGCTGCAGGTCCATTTAATTAAGTCCAGAGGCAGTGTGAGGGCAGTAGGGAGGAACAAAAGAAGAATAGAGGTGAGATTTAGAAAGAAAGAAAAGCGTATATGTATAGCAACTTGGGAAGATGGATTGTGTGTAGATTTCACCTTAAGCGGTATCGATGACAAAACAACAATCTTGATATGCTGTAAATCTGTTGAAACAATGGGTTTCATTCAAGATTAAAGCCAATAAAAAGGGTTCACAGAGACATCCAAACAGGTTCCTCAAAATATTTGGAGAAAATTGAGAACTGGTTACAACCCTCCCAATTCTAAATTACTACGAGTTGTGAGCACACGAGGTCAGCCATGGTTGTCCAGATGTGGACTAATTCCCTAATGGGCTTCTACTCACTTCTATACACACACACACTGGCAGGAAAGCTGACAAACACACACACACACACACACACACACACACACACACACTAGTATAGCTTGATATCCCAGAGGTATGTCCATTCTCTATTTATCTCTGTCCATTTTCATTAATAAAAGCAGTAGTGTGGTGGGTGGTAGTAGCAGATGAGCAGATTAGCGTGATGTATTACGAAAGCCAAATCACACTGAAGGATCAAGTATTTTTAAGAAATTAATTTCACAGGATGGACTCAGAATGACATAATCTCAATTTTGTGCAATAATAAACAGAACAACTATGGTGACTAGATATAGTGCAGATAGAGAGTTTTTTTTTTTTATCATTTTCAATCTCGTTAGTTGTTGCCTCGGCTGTCTGCCTCTCTGTTCCCTGTTCAAAAAAAGAAGAAAATCTCTTGAATACAGATTGCTTCCTCCTTCAGCTGAAATGACTGAATTCATGGGCTTTGCCAAGTATTGATTTCAGGCAGAATTCAGCAGAAAAGTTATTTTTCTGTACTACTATTATTTCAAATACAGCTGACTAGTAATAGAATGCTTGTGTTCTTATCCTGTGTGAAAGTATTCCTAACATGCGTGCTACATTAGGCTGCTTCATTTGTGCATTCAGCTTTTGCTGGAGCTGATCAGTGACTCCATTCATTCCAGGTCAATTTGGGCAGTGTATTCGATATGGACGTTTCATTACACACTTCCTTCCTGTCTGTCTGTCTGTCTGTCTGTCTGTCCGACTCTGGAGAGAAGACGGGGACAGAGAGGGAGAAAGGAAGGAACAGTAGAAGAGAAAGAAAGGAGGAAGGGCAGAATTAAAGGGGGTGTATATACGGTGGGAGAGAGGGAGAAAAAGCATAGGGGAAGTTAGAAACAAGGGAATAAGAGAGGGAACTGTGTGAGTGCAGTAGTTGGAGGGTGAGAGATTAGGAAGATATAAATCAGAATCACATGAAGGAGTAAGAGATGGTGAAATGGGTTAAATGACAGGATGTTACTGTTTAGATAAGAATAATGGAGCCATAAGGTTGGATCTGCAAGGCTATAGAAAAGGAGTGAGGGAGAATAGAAACTGCAAGGTAAGAATGAAAGTGGAAAACTGAGAAGGACAAAAATGGATAAAGTGAGAATTTGTTCCCAAGGTGGGTACAGGAAGGAAGGAAGGGGAGGCAGGGATGAAGAGAAAGAAAGGACAAAGAGAAGGGAAGGGAGACAAAGAATAACCTGAGGAGCCATGGCTGTAATTATTCACTTCCAACTGTCTTTTTCACACTTTATAACAAAATGTTTTACATTAATATTAAAACAAACTTTTCCTAGCCACAGGAACAGGAGTTGTCATTAATAATTCACAATTAATTATCATGGATTTACAAAATTGTAATTCCTGTACTTTTAGTGTGTCTTGCCCAAGGCCACCTCCATTAAAACCACAGATTAAAAATGACAGATTAAAGGATAGTTCCAATCATTTTAAATCCACTTTCAATAAGGAAGGTCTAATTACAAGTTCCAATGATACAAATAAAACTAATCAAATAGCACAAAAGCTATTTTTTGGATGGTTGTAACATGCAAGTCATCAATGAAAACCAGGTTAAAAGATGTAATTACCTATTTCAGAGAAAGCATTACACCTCAAAGAATCCAACATGGGCAATATACACCCTTCTGGAGCTAATGTCTAACAGCTCACTCTGTAGGGCTAGGCATCGTTCAAAATCTTTCGATCCTGTGCAAATTTCAATAACTCAGTTTCGATACTGGTTCCTAACGATTCCTTTTTTTTCCACACCATGTTTTAAAGTGCCATTATTATATTATGTTATTTTGTGTCTCTGGTGCTTCCACATGCATACAAACTTGGAAAAAAACATCCATGCTGTTTTGAGTGAGATACAGGTTTCTGAATGTCCTCTGCCTTCAGATGGTGAGCTGTTCAAAATCTGCACAGCTTTCTACGTCACTAGCCGAGACGAGGTGGCTAACTGTAGCACATGCTAGTGCTAGCATACTAGCTCATTCGCAATGGCAAAACACTGCTACAACACACACTAGTTCACCATAATCTGCAAAAGAACAACTTATGTGTCTCTGTTCTGCAGGTGTTCCACAAGTGCCCCTTGTTTAGAAGAAGTCTCCCAGCTAATACTGCTTTGTACTGACCAAAGTTGGAGAAAGAGTTATCTAGCTGATGTGAGCTTACCTACTGTAGCTACTGCGCATGTGTGACTCCCAACAAAGATAGTATAGAAGTGAGATGTCTCACTCTGTAGCTAAAACAAGTGAGATGTCTCACTCTGTAGCTAAAACAGATACCTAAACACACAGGGTGAAAACAGGAGCTGTAACAATGTGTGGTTCAACAAAAATGAAACCATGTGTAAACCTATTCTGGTACAACCTCAAAATACAATTATGAACCTGAAAATGAATATAATATGGGCGCTTTAAAATCTATTTTAACATCAACACAAATACATTAAACACAAAACTACTATTTTACACCTTAATTGTGAATTAAACAGATACTCAGTATTGGTATTAATCCCAACTGGACCAAAATTAACAACACAAAAAGAGAAACCCTTTTGCCACAACATAAAAATATTTTAAATAAATAAACAAGTGCCATTGTGTACAGGCTAACACTGAACTAACTTAAATGCAAAGAAATGTGAACAAAGACTTTTTAGTGCAAACTGCATATTGACATAAACCTTTAATAAACTTGGTGACTGCCTTGTTGTCAACATTGACAACAATTGACATCACTACCGTAATGGAGAACTAAGTGCAAAGGAATGTAATTGAATTTCCTTGTTGCTGAAAGTTGCTGTAGAAATAAAGTTGTCTTGCCTTATAACCTCAGCCTGTCAGTCAGTCATCAAGGGATAGAATCCACTGTTGTGCCTGCTTGTCTCAAAGGAAGTGTAACGTCAACAGCCCCGCGACCGCTTTCGTCTTAAGTCGCCATTAATATCATATAGCTGTCTGCGTAAAATTTTGGATAACTGTAACCACACTTGAAACAACTTTATCGGCATTGCCGTAACTCACTGTGACTTCAACAAAACTGCAGAGCCGACATACTTTGCTTGAGTTTACTCCGTCCGCACCTCTGCGCGTGCGTGTGTGTACTCTGTTAATATGCAGAGAAGACAGATAAGCTTGCGATTACGTGCTCTCAGGTACCAAAATTTGGTACCGAAAGATAAGTAATTTTTCGATACTCATAGGAGTATTTTGTTCGGTCTCATAAAAGTAATGACGTATAGTCCCAACCCTTTTCAAGATTCAGATTCTGAAATTATTCTGCCTCCTCACTTTATCTTCCTTCTTTTTCAATAATCTTCCTCATTCAGCCTCTTTTGTATGTGTTAAATGTCCAAAGGTTCAACTGTAACAGTCATAGTCACTTACTGGTCATGGTTTTTGAGTACGCAACAGGAAGCGTGCGACAGGGAGCACACAACAAAGCAGAAACAGGAAGCATGAACGAGCTCCTGGGCAACCGGATGCCAGGACTCTCAGAGTGACTGCAAGTCTCTCTTCTAAACTTACTGGGTTAAGATTAGTTTTTTCATGGTGAATGAAAGGCTCGATCCGACAAAGTAGTTCATTGAATGAAATCAAAGCACTGGCGCTCCTATGACGTCATATTGGCGCGTGCCAGCTCGACAGCGGCAACTGTGCTTCTAGATTGTGTGTCTGTTTGTGTGTTTGTGTGTGTGTGTATGTGTGTGTGTTTTGTTTGTGTTTGTGTGTGAGGGAAGCATTAGATTGCAACAGGGCATGAGACAAAGGAGGGAGAAGAGAGTGAGAAAGAGATTCAGCTTCAACTTTACCCCATGGGATTGGTCGCCATGGCTACGGAAGCATTTTCAGCAGAACGTGGGACAAACATAAGGACGAGTGAGAAAGACACAGAGACCGAGAGAGAGAAAACATGGCAGCACAAGTGTGTTTATGTAGATAGTAATGTAGATAAAACAGTCGTAATAGAAAAAAACGATAGACTAGAAATGATTGAATGATGAGTATTGTACTGGACATACAAGTGTATCAATGTATTAACTTCAATTTGACTCATCTAAACATTCAGGATGCAGTTACAAAAACACATCTACTATATAAAGCACTGCAGCTAGGTTACCACAAGATACTGGATCTCCAACAGAAAACACGTAAGACGGCAGGAAAAAGCAGTGACCCAATACGCCTACCATGAACTTGAATGGAAAACAGACCAATGAGAACAAACAGCATCAAGAGACCATAACATCTCATCTTACAACCAGACAATCAGACTCCATCTATATTTCAAAAGCTACGGAAAACTGTGACAATGGGCCGTCATGATCTGAGATTAGTGGAGGGCACCTTTAATGAGGAGGGATCGTGTTTCCATGCTGACATGCTAACTGCGGTATCACCTTAAGGCAATTTGTCCGAATTCTGTAACAAACCTTGAGAAAGAGTAATTGAACTTGTACATCAAATCCTGTTTTCTTACATGTCTCATCGTCTAGAGAAGTGAACTTAATTGGAACCTTGAATTATTGATTGTCTTTTTAATGGACACAGTGTCATCTTTTATGTTAAACAGCATGGCATTGTTGGGGTCTGACTGACAAGCAGCCACAAGCTTTAAAAAAGAAAAATATCTAACCACTTAACAACTCCCTTTCACTTCAACTAATTTTAAGAACGTTCTATTTGCCATGACTTTGCAATGTTGTCCTTGTATCAACAGCTTGTTGATGATATACTTTATGTCACTGAAATTAGTATGTGGGCAAAAATTGTGCTCAACACAATAAATGACTGTGTGATTTTTTCTCTGTAATGAGTTTGTCAATATTTGCATAAAGTACAGCCAATGTTACTGGTTTATGGATTTACTGGATTATTTTTGGAGACTAAAGAGAAGAGACTTGTAAGAGCTGGTTTTGCTTGACAGTGTTGCAATGGACCTTCCAAGTGTGTGTGTGTGTGTGTGTGTGTGTGTGTGTGTGTGTGTGTGTGTGTGTGTGTGTGTGTGTGTGTGTGTGAGAGAGAGTGAGAGAGAGATGCGCTCTGCTGCGCTCACCGGCAAAGTCACTGCTTTCTCAAGGACACTGCGGCTAAGGGGCAAGAAAGAGGGAAGAAAAGATACACAGGAAGAGAAAGCAGGAAGGAGGCAGAAGGAAATGAAGACATTTAGTGATAGAAGGCCAAGTACCATAAAGAGATAAGCAGAGAAAATGGAAAAAAGGACCAAGGATAAGGCAGCAGATGAAAAGTGTGAGAAAAAGAAAAGGAGATGGATAGAAGTGGGACAACACTTCTATGTGAAAGTGAACATATTTCTTTACACTATATGGTATAACCAGAAAACACTGTTTGGCTTATTACCTTGAATATGTTAAACAAAATACAAGCTAGGGCTACAGCATCAACCATGGATCAACCTATGTTAAATAATGTATAAATTATTCTGTATAAATTGTATAAAATGTATAAATTATTATGTGAAATAAAATATGAAAAATGCCAATCATAATTTACCAGAAGTCAAAGTGGTACCTCCCATTAACAGTAGTTCAAACTAACGTGTGGTATTTTGACTTAAAAAAATTATTTTTTTGGTATCTTAATCTTGATATTTGATCTCTACAACCCCCCCCTTCCTCCAAAAAACAAAAAACTCCTGTCAGTGCTCCTCTTATACCATCCCTCTCATTCCCATTGCCTTTCTGTACATCCATGGCCTCCAGTCATGTGCATGAGCACGACGGTGTTTGGCATGAGTAGTGTTATAGTAGAGAATAGGAATAGTGTGTTACTTGGTCCAAACCACTTTGTTTAGAGCCAGGGCTGTGTATGAACACCAGCTGTTTTCAGCGCGCACACAGTGTGAGGAGATAATTGCTGAATTTAACAAAAAGTGTATTAGATTACAATTGCAGACTCCACCTTTAATGTCTGTATAGATTTTCTGAGGTTCTTAAATTCATTATCTAATCCTTACAGCACCACTAATACAAACTCAATTGACACCAGCAAACCACCACAGAAACACAGAGAGTCCACAGAGCAGCAGCAGACATGGTATAGTTACGTTGGGCACACTGAGGAGTCTTTCTTGACTGGTTCAGTCTCACCAGCGATCCACTAAAATCTCTACAGCAATCAATTATTTACACATAAACACACACAGGCAGACCCCAAAACACTCCCACTGAGATGATAGCAGGGAAGGTTGCTGAGTGAATTGCATAAAAGCTACTTTACATACATAAGTAGGCAGTTTCCCAAAGCAGCGAGTGAACTCGGCAACCACGCGGACCACAGTCCCGGACCAGCTGTGATCAAAATTGTGTCTAATCTGAAGGCATCCTCATGTCCACCTGTAATACTGAGGTCCAGAGCACAAGCTGAATGTGGGACCTATTCAGATACACGGATGGGAAAGGCAGAAATACATGCATAGAGGCATACAAAATAAATTTAGGTGAGCAGATAGACATAAAAAGAAAGACAAAACACAGAGACAAAACATTTATTTTTACAAAAATTAGAGTCGTAGGTATGTGTTGTTTTCTGGCTGATTAAGCTGCTCAGTAAACAATGAGCCAACACACCAGCAGCAGACTGAATACAGTACACAGAGCTATACAGACGGAGAGATGAAAATGGATTCCATTATCGTATTCACTCACCTCCCTCTGTCCTCCAATCGGTTTATCTGCCTTCTCTTTCAGCGTCTGTCAGTCTGGAGTCACAGTGTCAGAGCAGGCAGGGTTTACTACCTGAGAAGACAAAAGTTCAAAGGTCAGTTAACATCACTGCAACATCACTTAAGGATCATGTTCAGCTCGACACCCTGACCAGCTAACATCAAAGGGGGAGTTAAAACAATGAGGTGCAAATACTAATATGCTTGTGTACTTAATGTAAGTATCATGCATTTCATGTACACTCACACAAACACACAAGCATATGCATTTACACACTCCAGTGCTATCTAACTAAGGCATGTGAGAGGGAAATAGACAGTTAAACGGACAATGAAAGATGAGAGGTTGAAAGACTAACACCTTCATTAGAGGAGTGCATATTTAATCTCTGTGCAATAACAGTCATTATTTTGCATTAAAGTATGACCGATTCACTTGTGCGCATAGCAGACCCTCATTGGTATATTACTTCTGACTCTCCTTCCTGAAAACATCAACTGTAAAGGCAGTGGAGAACTGGTAAGGGCAGAGGGGACAGGGCTAGGAAAAAGAAAATAATATTGGAAAGGAAGAAAATATAAAAGAGAAGAGTAAAAGAAGAAATCATAAGAAGGAACAGAAACACAGAAGTGTATAAACACTCACTGACCAGCACATTGAGACCCTGAAGAAGTTGGCCCTCCCTTTCACATTTGCATAAGTGCCACTCTATAAATGCATGCATGCAGCATCAATTCCATTTACACATTTGCTTTCCATGCAAACAGATTACACAGAACATGCCTGAAACAAAGATTTCTAGAAAATGCTGCAGTTTATTCCTCTAGGACTTTGAGAAAAGCTCTCTCTCCCAAATTTCCAGAGCTTGTATGGGGCTATCTATTCTCAGTTAAAACCTCATACCATTGCCCTATCTACCATTGCCATTTGATACTTTGCTGTGAAACAAAGCTAAAGTGACACTTAAGAACAACCTAAGAGGTACTGGCTGCCCTGTAAAGAACTGATATATCTTCTTTTACATTTTACTTTGTAAACATTAGTATATTTGGGTTGTTGTTTTTAGAGAGGCTACAGTGTCCTCTTTCTTCTATGAGCTAAAACATCTTAAGGCACCATGTGTAGCGAAGTCTGACAGCAATGATCTTGACAAACCTGATACAGCCAACTGATGCTATGAGACACAGTCACACAGCCAAGAAAATCAAACACCACATCTACAGTATTTGCCTTGTGTTGTTTGGGGAAGTGGACACACCTTGTATAATAGAGCATAACTGAGGAAGGTGTTGGTTGATTTAATGGATGTACAGTCCTCCAAGACAAACTGGTTCCCAGTCACATTCTAACTGCAAGTCTATTTCCAACTCTGACACACACACACACACACACACACACACACACAAATCAGACTTACAAGTATAAGTATACGGTGTTTGGTAATCACACACACACAACTTCAGATTTGTATGTGTTTAAAAAAAAAAGAAGGTATGTTTAAAAAAAAAAAAAAAAATTAGTTTTAAAACATTTGAGACCATTGAGTGTGTGTATGCAAGTTAGAGTCCGATATGTTATACAACAAGAATAGACTATTGAACATTTTATGTCTTGGACAGTGAATCAAAACTATGACTATGAAGTACAGTGTGTAAAAATAAGAAGCAAGCAGGTAAATAGGACATATAGCCTTTATTTGATTGCAGACGCACTGCCAAAAACAAAAACAGCCAAATCAAAAAGGACAGACAAAGATCAATTTTTCAAGCAAAAGATTGATCATTATTGTTAGTCAGCAATCTGTTGTAGTAATTGCAGTTTGATAAATAAAATTACAAACTGTACATCAGATAGGCTTATTAAATATGGAATCAGAATATTGATATCATCACAAACAAAACTGCTGTATAAAGCCACACTGAATTGAGCGATGTTAATATTATATCTAAAGATTATCCCTAGCTCATTATTATTCACAGAGAGTCTGGCAGATGTATTAAGCAGAGGCAAACTTTGGCCTGAGGGCAGACTTGAAAATCATTATTCAAACCTCTAACAATGAGCGATAAAATTCCCTTTCATCAGAATCATTTATAATGACAAATAAATGATTCTCATAAATGAATATTTAAAAAATAAAATAAAAACGGACGGTCAACCATGTTATGATTGTTGGCATTCCATAGTTTGTCCACCAGAGGGCACTTTGCAACAGGGATGTTTTTTTTTTTTTTTTATTGTGTTTTTGTTAAAAAGGACTTTAAGTTTCATATCTTAAGTTTGTATTTATATACATTTCACTTATCAGAACTATATTTTGATGTTCCTCTGTTCTGTTACAATAAAACAAATTATTATATTATTTTAGTGAGAACTCATAAATAACTACAAATAACTACTGTTAGGTAAATCTGTTTATGTTTTGTTACGTGTTTCTGGATTTTTTTTCTTTTAAATATATAATCGCCCGATATATTAAAATATCGGATTTTTAAATAACCAAATATTTGTATCGGCCTTAAAAATCCTTTATCGTTGAGCTCTACAGATTTGTATATGTTCCCTCTGTACTGTAGCAGAGCACTTGAGAGAGAGGTTAATGGAGATGTACTGTCAAATAATAGTCTACAGTGACTGACACGTGTTCTCAATATAGTGCTCATGAGAAAGAAAAATAAACCTTTAGCCAACAGCATAATCTAATTTGCCCATTCTTCACTTGTCATTTGTAAACCATTACTGATAGTGAGAAATAACAAGAAAGGTGTCAAATTGAGAAACACTGGTGCAATGGAGCATACAGAAAGACATCATTTAATGCTGCAGTAGGTGGTATAAGAACCTGACTAGGTGAAAACAGGGCAGAGCACTCTCCATCTACCTCCTTGAATAAAGCTAAGCACTCTCCAGTTCTAGGAGTCAAGCCCACCATTAAGCTGTTCCTTTCCATGCATATGAAGTGGATCATTCTTACATAGTATACATTTCACGACCCTTGCGTTGTCAGAAATCTATGTTTGGATTCTGGTGAGCACAGGTGCCTTCACAATACCTTTGTCTCTGGTAAATCACTCAGAGAGATCCTGATCAAAGGGGCTGTTTAATCAGATGGAGCCTTCACAGCGTAATGTGTGGTGATGTAGCCATTAGCCAGACTAGTAGAGTGCTATAGCCAATAGTAATAAACTTATTCAAGTGTGAACACAACATAAAGATGGATGCTGTTGTGGATGAGACCAATGCTACCATTTTTTGCTTCAGTTCTATTGTGCTGCACAAATGTGTTCTCTGAACATGCATTACTGTCAAATATTTCCCAGGTTTCCTGGGCTTTACAGTGTGTTGGCTGTCTGGTTGTTATCTGCTTTATTTTTTTATTTTGCAATACAATAACCTGACTTTACTTTGTGTTGTCTCTAACCACCATTGCATTATGTTTGTTACAGCCCCAGGCCTTATTATTATTAGCGTAAAGCTAATCAAGAAATGCTGCTTATCTAGTAATTTCTTAATCACAATCCTAATCAGATTATTGTATTAATATTACAGCCAGTGAAAATGTGGTAAGTCTTTAGCTTTGAGTCTAAGTGAGATTGACGTGTCATGGAAAGCGCATTAGTTGATCTCACTGTAAAACACCAGAGTGCTTTCATGAAAATATAATAGGCCATTCCGTCTAATTGTAAATTAGTTTTGCTATTCAACTTGTGAAATAAAATGAAACTGACAATCCTTTTTTAATATTCATACAATCTAATAGTAATTATGATGTGAGGGAGTATGCCTAACCTCATTCTCAATTTAAAAATATTACATGTAATCCTAATCCAGATAATCTCCGTTATAAATCATTTTCATTACAGTGATGCTCCTGCATACACACTTCAGATTAGTATGTGTTTTTAAAAAACAATTAACAATTTTTCAATAGAATTCAGTTATAAGACTTTTGAGGCCAGTGATTATGTATGTATACAAGTTAGAGTACTAGGTTCCTAGGTGCAGGTAACCAGACAAAAAGTTGCAGATAAAAAATATACACAGACGCGCACACCCACAAATACCGTACTGAAAGATAGCAGTACATACAGAACCACTTGCCTAAGAGGAAGCTCTGAAATTGGTTCTCTGTTTCTATACATCCTACATGAGAGAGCCTGACCCATAGATCATTACGGACCAAGCCTTGTCTTTAGAAATTCCAATCAGGAAATAACTAGAAGGTGAAGGGTGAGATGGGTTGCAGCTGAATGGAGTGTGGGTAATTAGGCGTGACAACAGAAAGACCGGTTTTGTACAAGACTTTGATCAAATCTATGTTTGCATCCCTCCCAGAGCCACAACAAGATACAGAATGCATCAGTGAAATAGGATGATAAAGCGTGAGGAATGAAGATGCTGATACGTGCCTCATGCACAGTGAAAGAGGTAGAGCGTGAGCTTGTGAGAAGAAACGTGAGAGGTGACAGGGAGTTTCCAGGTTCAGCTTGTTGTTCTTCATTTTTGTGTGTGCCCTCCTTCCACTCAACAATAAAAGCAATTTAAGCTTATACAGATCCAGCCAATTGCAGAGCAATTTGCTGCTGACTGCATTTCTTTATTCCTAAGAGCAAGTGTTCAGAGAAATCTTCTCTTGTGAAAGAAATGATCTAAACCAGTAACATTTTTGAGTTTGAGAATAAACCAGTTATCTACAGTATTAGCTTAAAATGACAAGGCAATACTGCAGGTTTCAGGCAAGAAACAGAGAATGTCTATGAATGCCATGGCAGTTAGCGCACGTGTGCGTGTACACACACACACACACACACACACACACACACACACACACACACACACAGACACACACACACAAAGCCCCAGTTATTGGTTGTGATCTGACATCTACAAAGACACCTCTGTTTCAAATATCACTAAAGGCCCCCTCTATCCTTCGCTCTAGCAATTGGTGCTACTTTGTGGCCAATCTAGTGCTAGGCGTAGGTCCCTAAAATCACAAATGAGTCTACATTCAGTACTTGTTTAACACTAACCCATTATGCAGCAGAACACAAACACTATACACACAGGGCCCTATAGGCAGAGCAAAATGCCTTTGACACAAGTGCAGTGTAGGAGGCATAACTTAGACCTCGCCAAAGAACACAGAAAACACCATTATAATGTTACAGGAATAACTAATTTGTGGCTAACAGCATTCTGTGTGATACAGAAAAAATATTATATTATTTGTCCAACGATTTCTGACTTGTTTTTTGTATCAGTGGAAATGGAACTAATGGGAAATCTAGCATACGTCTTTTATGTGGCAAAACTACTGGGGATCCTCTATGCACGTATAGTGTTTTACCTAGATATAAAACAATGTATCATTAACTAAGTTCTTTATCAACTGAACGCTTCAGGCTTTAGAAAATAAGAACAGGCATTTTCCCCCCTTTTTATCAATTGATTAATCGATTAATCATGATAATAATCAATACACAAATTAAAAAACAGAGGCTCCTGTGTGATAGACGAATACAAAGGACACAAAAGTGTGAAAAAATTGTCAATAACTAAGACACAAGATCTAATGTAGTCAATACTGGGATCTGTCCTTTAAAAGCAAAATATGAACATATGCCTGCTTTTCAGTGAAACCTTGGACGTATATGGTCTGTTTGATGTCACTGTGAAGTGTGTCATACATTCAATTAGCCATGCAACCAATGGACGCAATTCACAATGTTTTTTTCTTTATTTTATGGACAGTGCTGCAGTGAGTAAATGCTGTGCCCACCCAGATCTATCATAACAATCTGACAACTGACAGAGCACTCAAACAGGACATGAAAAAGGCAGACAGACGGGAATGGGAGTGAGGAAGAGTCTTGACTCCTTGTGCTTCTCTCACCCACTCTTGTATCAACACATACAAGCACACACACACCAAATGCGAAAGAGTGACTAAGTCTCGCCCTAGGCCTCATACAGTAGCTCTTAACACATTCAAGCCTTGCCCAATAATTTCCCTTATCTCTAGGTTGCCATAGCTACAGCCTGCCTCCTTGTCTGTACTTTGGGAAGGATGAGACTGTACCACTGTGTCTGTGTATGTGCATGTGTGGTAACCCCTGCAGATAGGGTCTTGACACTTCCTATCTGTCAACCTTACATTCACACTTAGATTGAACGTCTGAGACAGGAAGCTGTGAGATAGCAGAGGAGTAAGATGCGCAAGAATGGAGAAAATAACTCTAGTGTGGTGGATGTGATTGCTTATGACCCCACACGTCTTCCCATTCAGTACTGTCACCATGGGCCTTTCCAATTTCTCAATTTTGTGCCTCAGCTTGTGAACCGGAAATAGTTTTTAGCGCTCTATCCTGAAGTACATCCCAATTCCTAAAATGCATCTCGAGGAGCAAGGAGGCTTGCCGTAGGAGCTATTAGCAAGGTTACCTTGTGTATCCTTTGTGGAAGCCCTTTTAGCATATGTGATGTAAAAAAGAGAGACAGGGGAGAGAGAGAGAGAGAGAGAGAGAGAGAGATATATATTTCTATATGAATTAGGGAGAGGTTAAGTTAAAACATTCACTCTGCTGCTCGTCTCCTCAGACTGACTGGAATATTCCAAAAGTGCTCTGAATTTACGAATGGGTACGGTTTGTGCCAGAGTGAGTGAGATAGAGAGAAAAAATATAACCTGTACCTTGTACCTGTATATAGGTTGTATTACTAGATAGATAGACATGCGTGTTTGTGTCTAAATAATATATGCTTCTGTGTGTGTGTGTGTGTGTGCTTCAGGTGCACGTATGACTTCACAAGTGTTCTTCTCCACACACTACACCAGATGTCACCTTGCAAGCACACCACGCAGATGTGTGTTTTTTTGCTATCAGGTAGATGACAAGAATGATATAAACACTTGAGGATCAACATATCACTGAAACTCCCACCATCTGCCTGTCAGCAGACAAATATAAACACATATCTTCTCTTACTCTGCCATTTCTTTATCTCCCTGCATTGCTCCACTTTTCTCTCTGTTCTCGCTCTCTGCAGTCCTGCCATCCATCATCATTAGGAGGCGAATAGATGACCTGTCTACACCTGCAACCACTCTGTCCTTTTACTCTCTGGAGAGGAGAGGAGAGGAGAGGTTGAAGTTTTAGCCATTTAAGAAACAGTGAAATTTGTGTTTTCCATGTATTCTACTTCTCTAAATCATACAGTATTTATACGTGAAGACTATACCATATCCCCTCTCCATGATAATAACCTGGAGAACAATATAGCAACATACTACATTTTCTTGTGATACATATATGATACATATGATATGATACATTATATCTTGTTAAACAAGAGGTGCCCTTGAGCAAGGCATCAATCTCCTAAAGGTGTGGGGTGCTGTGCTGCGGCAGCTCATTATTCTGACATCTCTTTGATGCATGTGAATGTGTGTGCGTGAGTGTGTGTGTCTGTAAATCAAGAAAACCGAATAAAAATGTGTTTAAGTATATTATTAATATTATGTAATATTAATAATAAGTTATGTTATATCATACTGCATGTGTATTTGGATTGAAATGCAAATTCAGACTTATTTCTCTAGTCACAGCGTATCAACACCAAATAAAGTCCCAAGAGTATAATTAAAAACTTGGTTCAGAGATAAAACAAATAATAAAAATCTGTTTTAATCAATTTATTTATGATTTGCTATGGTTTATGTGCATAATTGTCTGCAATTAAACCTATTGAAAGTCAAAGATTTGACTCTTTAGTCAGAGACCTCTCAGTTGACTGATATTCTTCAAGATGAGAAGTCAAGTTTATTTTTAACTTTTTATTAGTCTGTCAGCGTGCAGTGTACTTCTAGGGACATGTTGGTCTCCAGAAGTAGCCGCAGAGTGAGTGCTCTTCACTGTCAGGCTTCGAGGTAACGTCTTCTGCCTTCTGCTTAGAAGTGGTACATTTACATCTTACGGCAACTTAACACAATATAGTCTATGGCTTTTGTTGGATATCTAGTCTCTCACATTTCTGATCCGTGAGTAGCGTAGTTAGCACACATTAGCTTGGAGGGCTAACTTGACACATCACTGTCCGATTAAAAAATCTGGCAGTTCAATAAAGCGTTGCTCAATAGTTAATATGTTAAACAAATTGTAACTTGTGCCCAAAAAAAAGCAGGGAGTTGGTGAAGCTTTACATCCCTGGCAACAACTAAGATGGAGGAGGAAAGGAGCGGAAGGAAGGAAGGAAGGAAGGAAGGAAGGAAGGAAGGAAGGAAGGAAGGAAGGAAGGAAGGAAGGAAGGAAGGAAGGAAGGAAGTATACGAATAAGGGGAGGACGAGCAGAGGACAAAGTATTGTCTCCTGTTAATATGTAAAAAATAACTCTGGTGCTGCCTGGTGAATGAGCTAACTAGGTCACAGAATTCCCAGAGAGAGAGAGTTAGAGAGAGAGTGAGAGAGATAGGTATTACATTGATTCAGTCTGTAGTATCAGTGTGAAGCAGAAGTCAGTCTCACTATTTACCGTAGGCTGTTAAGGCTGAGAGACACCTCTATGCATATCCATTCCATGTATCCATCCATGTATCCATCTAATAGTCTGCTGCACCCACCCATCCCACGTCTTTTCATCTCCCCCTTTCCTCTGACTCTAGTTTACACCATCATCCCTTCCTTGCTCTGCTGATAAACATAGCCTCGACTTTATCACATCCACTTGCTAGCCTCTGCCCCCCAGTTGCTTTCTTGCAATTAACCCGGTCTCTTTCTTTTCACCGTCTTTTTCTCTCTGTAAATACACATTTCTAACACACCCCACTAAATGGGTGCGTGAAACTTGGCGTGTAATGCATTGCCAGTTAATCTATTCATAATACAGCATTTAATTACCCATCAGTTAAGCAATGTGACACATCTCGAACATCTCAAAATCAGTCACTGGTTAATGTGATATTGTGCTCTCTGTGGTTAGTGTTATCTGTTAATTTATTTGGCCTCCAAAACATGATTTAAATTTGGTTAATTTACTAACTAATTCACAACAAGTTACTCAATCATTTAGTTGTATTTTGTGGTTTTTGGTCACATGCTGCGCTGCACTATGTTCCATGTCAGATTCTTTTGCTTTGTTTCCCCACTTTCCTTCTGTACCTTTTAAACTATTTAATTCATTATTATTATTTATGAAGCACCTGGAACCAGTTTAGTTAAATGTAAGGACCGGGCAATATGGAAAAAAATATTTTACTGTGTCCCCATATCAGGAATTTCATATCTTGGTACATCAAATATAGCATACATGTGTTCTGGTAATTCAATAAATAAATAGTCTATATGAAATAACCACATGGTAAAGCCTATTTTTGTATATTTATGTGTGAATTAAATATTTAACAAATGAAAAGTATTTTCTCATTCAATTATAAACTTTAGTACAAAATGAACAAAACGTGCAAGGATCAAAATGTAAAGCACCATCCAAATGAGATCAACGTTGCTGTAACACAGTTTGACTGCTGTTTTTTGACATTGCCTCAAAAATATATACAATAGACATTTTTATATCCTTTTAATGATATACTGTATATCGTCATACCCCCAACTCTAAATGCAAGTATAACACCATCTTTAAGATTATGTTTTGGGCTTTTATTGCCTTTATTTATAGGACAGATTAACTTCAGGCAAGTGGGAAAGAGAGAGGGGGATAACATGCAGCAAAGGCACAGGTTGAAACTGAACCTGCGGCTGCTGTGACAAGGACTGAGCCTCTGTACATGGGGTGTATTCTCAACCAGGTGAGCTAACCAGGCGCCCCATCTTTAAACGTTTCCTAAAACGTATCTTATTTTCTTCTTACACACTGGATTTGCTCAGCTGCTACTCTGTGTCCATGCAGCTACAGTGGGTTAAAGATCTGAGGATTTGGGATTATTTTACATAACTGGACAGAGCCGACCCTTTTAAATTATTTTTAATATTTAAACTATTTTCAGATGGACTCTAAATTACAAAAGACACTGTGAAGCTTTTATCACAGTTTCTCTACCACAAATTTTAATCTATGAAATGTAATACCATCCACCAAATATTTCATGCTCCGTGGTTTCTGGGTTAATACTTGCCCCAGCCAACACAGCAGCTATAACAGTAAACCATAAACCATGCAATGTGTGTGGATCAGCAATTCTTAGCAGTAATTAAAATCTTTATTGATGAAGAATGCTCTAAGCATACTAACTATAGTGCAGACTATTCATCTGGCTACTGTACATTCTGCACTAGCTGTATGTGTGTTAGCCAGAGCCATACATCTAGAAGACAAATGAATATAAGAGCGCACTTGCACTTGAGGTTTTCCCAGCTTTGTATTTTCTCTTGAACTCAAATCAAAACATTTTGGTTATTGGTAAGCAATAATGTGAAAAAGTAGTATGCAAATAACTTCTTGGTGAAGGTCAATTTACTGCTTAATAATCAAGCTGACCTTTTTGCTCCTTTTACTTACCATAATTCTGCTAATTCATAATCTTTCTCATTAACTGTATCTAGATTATCTAATCTCCATTTTTCCCCTATTTTCCACCGGTTGCATCTGCGCTATGTTTTCCTGTGAGCAATCGCTGCCATTCATGTCAGTTTTTGATATTCCACCACACTTGTCACGGCGCGTCCCAGAAGCATGAGTGAAACGGTTCTCCGCTCTGGTAAAGCACCAGGTCTATTTTCCTCCGAGTCACGGGGCATTCTGACAGCCGGGCAGCAAGTGAAACAGCGAGAGCATCCAGTCAATTTACCAAAAGATACCCCCCAATATTGTATACTGTATACTGTATTTCTCCTCTACAACACCATGGACGACTAGAGATTCATCTCGGAGGTGGAAAAACATAATAGACGTCACAAAGCGCCAGACAGAAGAACCATGGAGTTTAATTTCAGGAGTGCTTGGAGTGGAAGGTAGACACTAGCTCAATAAACACGTGATTAATGGATTAAGGTGCAGGGTTGGTCGAAGGGCTGCTTTTTGGCTGGATGACAAGGGGCAACAGAAATAGCTTGAGCTGACTACAGCATATGTAATGCACTGCAGCAGTTCTCCAGGGTTCCATGTGTTTGCATCTAAACCACCTGCTGTAGTTGTGTTTGTGAAAAAGAACAGCTTTATTAACTTTGAACTGGAGTGTGCATGTGATGGTGACAAGCAGGATCAGGGTGTTAGTGTGTTTGATAGAGAAATAATAAATAATAAAATAATAAAATAACTCCCACATATTGTAATGGTGCAGTGGTACTCTGTAGTCTTTTAAACCAAGGGCCCACAGAGAGTCTAACCTAATGAACATAAAACACAATATTATCCTGTTATGTCGAGGTCTTTACTGTTGTTGAATAAACACTGCACTACAGTGTTACTACAGTAGATCTTGGCAGCACATAAGTACTCAGAGTCACTGAGAGAAAGTGTTAGTCTTATGTAAGCCCTCTATGTGTTTTTACGCGTTGGTGGAAATTAAATAATGTTGGATTGTGTGTTAGCTGTGAGCTGACTAAAGCTTTAGGGTTATTGTGAGTTTAAACCCAAGGTAGCTTGCAATTTCATCACAGCCATTAAAGACATAATAACTTGTAATTAAAGCAATATGTTGATATTAAAGAAATACTTTTTTAAAAATTAGTTTTTGGGCATTTTAGGCCTTTATTTGACAGGACAGCTTAAGACAGGGGAGAGAGAGGGACAAGGGTAGAGAGAGCAGGACTGACATGCAGCAAAGGGCCACAGGCAGGAGTGAAGCCCGGGCCCGCTGCATCCAGGAGTAAACCTCTGTATATGGGCGCCGGGCCCAAGAAAACAGTATTTGATACATTTTATTGCTAGCAATTGAGTAACAGTTTAAATGACAAAAATGCAGTATGCAAAAACAAAACTATGCAGAAGCTTCTTTTTGACTACTGGGACAATAAAGGCTCATTCTTGAGGTGTTGCAATGAAATATATTGTTTTGAGAGTGTGTTAATGATAGCCCCGTTTTCCATGTGTTTTCCTGCATAACTACCAGTTGATTTAAAGCAAACTGCTACTGTACGTTTCTGACAGAAAACAATGCTGCCATTGTTTAGAATCAACTAACTGTAAGGTTGAAAGTCCATAAGCATTCCAACAATAAAGCCATTTTATTACAGACCAAGAGGTTAGCAAATCAAAAATCTTTCTTTCTTTATTGAGACTGTGTGTGTGTGTGTGTGTGTGTGTGTGTGTGTGTGTGTGTGTGTGTGTGTGTGTGTGTGTGTGTGTGTGTGTGTGTGTGTGTGTAAAAATGCATATACTGCAGTGTTGTTTAGGAAACCAACAACAGGCCCGTTTGAGATGAGCCAGGTCTGCGCAGAATCGATCACTGGCGATCGGCGGCCATTGCATGACGGTTAGATTTGTGTCCAACTTGATCCCAAATTGCTCTAATGTCATGATGCACACGTAGGGAACGATAATCTCACGAGAGCAAGGCGGCCGCAGTTCTGAGACGCAGGCAGCGCAGTTGCTTTTCACCGACTGCAAGACCCAGCCAGACCTAGAGCATGCTGGGAAATGCCAGCCTCTCAGCTGATTGGTTCACAATCAACTCAACATGATGACGTTTTATATAAACTTTTTATTGTTTTTGAATTGGGGGGGATTTTAACTTCTATTTGTCTGATTTAAAGTCATATTCTGTACAGAACACACGTTGTGTGGCTGATAGTGACATTTAGAAGTCAGAGAGACTAAATCCGTTCAGATCACGGATCATCTACAGTCTGTTGTTAATTAAAATCAGCACCAGATCGCATGTAGAGCATTTTGAGAGCTACTCTTTCATAATTAAAACAACTAGAGACTCTGTACCAGCTGATATGTGGGTCTGATTATATTTTATTAAATCGGAATCGCACCACAATGTTTTTGTCACTTGCTGTTCAGTCTGAAGGCTGCTGGAAACGGCTGGAAACTGTCCGACTTTAACGCAGCTTTTTGCCACCGCCCTCTGCTGCTGCCGCCTGCTCTCATCCACTTTACAGGCGAGGCGCAGATCATCTTGAACGAGCCTAATATTACTGCATCTACATGTGTAGTTCATGTCTGGATTAGGGATAGACAGATCCTATACTGGGCCTGGGCCGATACTAACCCACATATCTGAATTGTGTATTGCAGAAAATGGGGCTGATCAATTAATTAATTCTACGCTTTTTTTCTTTTTTCTCCACCCCTACTTGTAAAACGCAGACAACACAGTTTAACTCACTGGCAGGTAGCATGCAGCTGCACTTTTGTAGAAACCATGGCCACTGTTAGAGTCAGAGATGACGGAGAAACGATAGAACAGGAAAATCCTCCTGCTCTCCTGAAGTCACCGGTTTGGCAACATTTTTCCTCCACAATGAGTTATGTAAACTAACAACAAATGAAACAAAAATTAAAGCATGTGGGTTTCGACAGGACTTGTGCTTTTCCTAAACTCATGGTGCGTTTAGGTGCCCCTCATAAACCCATGGTGCATTCAGGTGCATTTCATTATGATCTTGCCTTACAGATACAAGAATGATCCCAGTCATTACCACACAGTAGGGTATATAGCTTATTAATTAAACACTGGTCTCCAATAAGTACTCGGTATTGGCCGATACCCAAAGACCAGGTAACAGTATCGAGACTAAAGGTATGTATATGTAGATGAGGTAATACCACTAGACTAATTAAATGGAGCACAAGCAAAAAGAAAAGAAAGAAAAACGTATCATCTAGGCCACACCTTGGTTCTCATCATCTATGGGCTTTCAGTTTCACTTGGAGAAATAACAGGTTTGGGATCAGTGTTCCTGTCTCCTCGGCTTTTAGGCGCCGCTGCATCACCTCCTCTTCAGCTGGAGAGTTTGCCTCTGCGTTTGTGGGCTCACAGTTTTATGTAAAGAATGGTCTGGTTTCTCCCTCTTCCCCAGATAACATTCTGTGTTCCATTCCACATGCACTGAAATCTTAGACTCTATTGCCCCTCATCGGGTTAAAGCTGTTAAACCTAAGGCGGACCCCTGGCTAAACGACACCACAAGGGCCCTTAGGCAACACTGCAGACAAGCTGAACGAAGATCGAAGATAGACAATTTACATGTGTCACTGGGTGTATTAAGGGACAGTCTAGCCACATATCAGAATGCTGTGAAGGTGGCGAAGATGCAGCATCTCTCTTCTGTCATGGCTATTAGTTGCAATGAACCTAAGTGTTATTTAATACTATTAACTCTGTCATAAATCCATGCACCTCTGCTCCGACAGATTTGTCAATCAGTACATGTGAGAAATTTCTTGATTATTTTATTAACAAAGTAGCATCTATCAGGAAAATCACCAGTGCTAACTTTAAGGTGTTTTTACCTGCTTCTCCTACACACTCAGCTGTGTTTGAGGAATTTAAGCCAGTTTCTCTGATGTTACTTAGAGAGGTTGTACAACACATGAAACCTACAAATTGTCCCTTAGACATGGTCCCCGCCAGAATGGTGAAGGAGATTTTTTAATAGCACCATTGGGGTGAGTCTTCTTACTTTTTAAATTTCCTGTCTTACTTTAGGTTTTGTCCCAGATGCCTTTAAACATGATGTGGTCCGGCCCCTACTTAAGAAGTCTAATCTTGACCCTACAGTGCTGTTCAATTTTAGACCAGTCTCTCATCTGTCTTTTCTTTCAAAGGTTTTTGAAAAAATTGTTTTTATACAGTAACAAGTCTTTTTACAACTGAACTCTGTGTTTGAAAAATTTCAATGTGGTTTAAGATCACATCACAGCATTGAGTCTGATCTGTTGAGGGTACATAATGATATTATATTGTCCGTAAATGCCTACAGTTTTAGTCCTTTAGGACCTCACAGTGGCGTTTGACACAGTGGACCATGCAGTCCTCCTCTCTTGCCTTGAGAATTTATGTAGGCATCAGAGGCTCGTCACTCAAATGGTTTAGCTCCTATCTGTCAAGTAGGAGTTTTTCTATTATAATTGGTGACTTCTCCTAATCAGTTGCTCCTCTCTCTTGTGGGGTACCACAGGGATCCATTCTTGGCCCCATTCTGTTTTCTTTATATATGCTGCCTTTAGGGGATATTATAGGAAAGCACAACCTATCTTTTCATTGCTATGCAGATGATTTGCAAATCTATTTGCCTATGAAAGCAAATTACAGTGTCGCACTAAATTCCCAGCTTAGTTGTATCACTGATATTAAGTTGTGGCTTAACTTGAATAAAGGTAAAACGGAGTGTATTACTTTAAGTACTCCAGGCATGCAAAATGGTCTTGGGAGTTACTTTTGATTACAGCATGAAATTTGATAAGCAGATCAGTAATGTTGTTAAAATGAGGGTTTTCCAGCTTTGTCTGCTGGCTAAAGTTAAGCCTTTCTTGAGCAGGCACGACCTAGAAATGGCTATTCATGCTTTTATTAGCTCAAGGTTGGACTACTGTAACGCTCTCTATGTTGGTCTAAATCAGACGTCCATCTCACTCCTTCAACTTGTGCAAAATGCTGCTGCTCGCTTTTTAACAAATACATCTAGACGTGCACACATCACTCCCGTTCTTTACACCCTACATTGGCACCCTTTATTGTTTGTTTTTAAGGCTTTAAATGGTCTGGCCCCAGAGTATTTGTCTGAAATTTTAATTTTGCGGGAGCACAACCGGTCATTGTGGTCTTCAAATCAGTTGGTTTTAGAAATCCCAAGGTTCAGGTATAAACGGTGGGGTAATCAGGCTTTTGCAGTTGCTGCAGAGACTCTGGAAAAAGTTACCCCCTGATATTTGCACTATTACAGGTGTAGCTCTTTTTAGGTCCAAACTCAAAACGTATCTGTTTAGTCTGGCTTTTAATACATAGCAGTGGTGTGACAATTTCATTCTTTTGTTTCTTTGTAACCTTTTCTGATTTTACTGTTTTATATGTTCACTCTTACTATTGTATGACGTGATTTTACTCATTCTGATGTTAAGCACTTTGGATACCTGCTGGTTGCTATAAAGTGTTTAATAAATACATTTTGATTGATTGATTGATTGATTGATTGATTGATTGATTGATTGATTGATTGATTGATTGATATTATTACATCACTCTAAAAAAAAGGCCTCTCTTCTCACAGTATACAACTTAAAGGAAACCCCATTTTCTCTTTCTTGGAACATGTTTCCTGAGGTTCAGATGGCTGACTTATAACAATGTTTTGCTGTTACCTCAGTACAGTATGTTACTTAAAGGAGAGACAGCATCAATTAGGGCATCAAGAGATTATAAAGCAATACAAGACATTTTCTCTTTGATTATGTAGAACAAGTCACTATCATGGTCTTTTTGTTATGTCTCATTTGAAGTGCAGCATCAAATCACATCACCCCTGTCTAGCAGCTCTACACTGGCTGCTTTTGTAGGTTTCATCTCCAATTTACTGATAACTAAAGGCCCCCAGCGACATATCAGACCTTTTTTTTATCACTTATGAGCCGAGGCACAGTTTGTTCCTCTTAGTAGAGCTTGTTCCACATACTGAGACCCTATCAGAGGTGACTCAGCCTTTACGGTCAGAGCTCTCAACATCCTGCAAGTAGAGCTCATGCTATCAAGATCATTATGATACAATATTAGTGTAATGTGACTGGGTCTGTTGGGATTGGGAACAGAAGGGGTTGTTGCAGGAATGCTGGCAGACACTGTTCAGCCTTCTTGAGGTGTCATGTCTCTAACTCAGTGAGTTAGTAATAACAACAATGGCATGCCCAATCGCTCAGGCTGAAAGCTGGAAGTGGAAGAAGAAGTGTTACTGTCAGTCTGATGGTGCTGTTTGTTTGGTATGGTTAAACTCTGAGATGGACCTACATCTGTCAGTCAAGTAAGTTTCTAATCACAGGTGAACATTGAGGGCCAGATGTACTAATGCTTTTGCGCCCATTTCAGACGTATTTGTTTTGCAATGTGCACGTAAAAGCATGGCAATGTATGTACAAACAGGCTTACTTAACGCTTTCATTCAATTGTGCTTTTAAATGCGTGCAATGATATAGTCGGCAGAGAAAGGCGATGATTACCCAATGAACTGCAGGTTTGGTTAATTCAATGTAAGCTGATGTATCACAGCGTGCACTTTCTGCGGGTTTGCAATGGCGCTGGTAACGCTCCGTTCGCAAATGTACGTACACCTGGCCCTGAATGGTCGAGCCCGCGTGATGTGTGGTCTCAACTTTGGTTTCCTGTGTTTTGGGCAGGCAAGAGAGTATGTTTGGAGAGAGCTGTGTGGGAGCTGCCAAACTTTAGCTCTAATGAACTGTGGATAAAAAGCCAGTGAGTTGGACCAGTATAACAATTCTGTATTCCAATATAAAAAAGGTACATCCCACGGTAGCCTGGGTATGTTTTACTAAACAATGTTCAGTAATGTTCAGTGCACTGCTTTACAGTTTCTCTAAAAAAAAAACTACTTATTTACAAAGCTCTTTTTCTCCAAAATTATCTGTATCATTATTTTATTACTTATCTATTCATGTATTTAAAAGTATATTCATGCTGCTTTTGCTCTAATCACCTACACATAAAACCCACAGCTGAGTACATAGTTTTAGAGATGCAACCACTGAGGCATTGTTGAAAGTTGTTACACTACAATGTGAGAAACATTTGGCCAAAAACTTAAATTGCAGCATGTCATAACTAAAAATTACATCTTAAATAGGTTTAACATCACAAGCTGATGACAAATAGTATGAATTTAAGTACATTTCCAAGTAAAAGTCAAGTAATTTTTTATATTTTTTCAGATAAATTATTAATTCAATCAAAAACATACAGAAACATTTTGTAAATCTCATGCACACACACACACACACACACACACACACACACACACACACACACATATACACACACACACAAACACACACCTAGCTGGCTGAGCAGTGGCTGTGCATACATAAGTCAGACTGACAATGATGTGTGTGGTGGAGTGAGACAACGATGTGGCTCCAAAAGATCTCAGGAGAAATATGGTGAAGCTGCAAGTGCTATGTGACTCCTCACAGGCATGTGTGTGTGTGTGTGTGTGTGTGTGTGTGTGTGTGTGTGTGTGTGTGTGTGTGTGTGTGTGTTGCATTCTTTTTTTACCCCCTTCCTCCTAGCAAGCATGACAAACATGGGTGGATACACCTAAGCAGCTCTGAGGCATATGACACGAGTATGTGTGTCTACTGTACAATAATATCTTTGATTCTACACTATGTCATCGGTACTGTACATACATAAATATTATTGCTGCCGCGATTAGTTGACGTAATCAACCATTAAAATAAGTTGACGCAATTTTTTCAACGTGCTGTTTTACTATTGACAGCCTATTTATTTTTGGTCTCCCGTCTCAAACGGCTCACTGTACACTCCCTCCAGGATTTCCTGATGGCGCCAATTCAACCAATCACCGTAAATTTGGTGCAACGTTTTTTGAAAATTTGACTAATCACTGCGACTTTTTCGCAAATTTGACCAATAACTTAAACCAATCCCAGCAGTCCCACATGCCAGACTCTGTATCAGTATGTAACTCTGAGAGCCA
Organism: Percina caprodes; assembly: GCA_013375575.1. NCBI lineage: Eukaryota > Metazoa > Chordata > Actinopteri > Perciformes > Percidae > Percina > Percina caprodes. The sequence continues at coordinate 1,345,457 of JABXJD010000049.1, read as the reverse complement.
ATGACCAAGCGGGAGTGAGAACGAGTTGACGTCACACATGCGTGGCCATATTCATTTCCTTGTTTAACGAGACGGGTGTGACTCAAAAATCTCACATTTACCAACAAAATGTTCAGCAAAAGAGCGTGCATACCTGTATACATTTTAACATCAATGTACGCTGTAACATTTTTTCACTCTGATGTCGCAGAAGCGGCTGCTGTTTCAATCCTGTGGGCTCACTGCAGAGGGCGGGGCTGCTCAGTTCCCCCGCAACTGACGCGCACACACACACAAAACACACACATGGTGGATGGAGGAAAAAACAGAGATGAGATGTACAGGATGACCTAAATTGAGGACAGCTACGCTCGTTATTGTAAATGCAATGATTAGTCCAATAAGTACTTCATCATTCCGTATGAATGTGTCCCAGGACAGGAAATTAACTAACAATGTAAATATCAAAAAGCCAGTGACAGACATTGGGGCTGCACGATTATGGCCAAAATGATAATCACGATTATTTTCATCAATATTGTGATCACAATTAATTATCACGATTATTTGTTGATTTTAACCAAAACATATTTTATTGTGACATAGGGTATTTATAACTGCTTTCACATTCATATTATGCTACATTCTTATGTTGAAGTTGTATGTTGTATAGACATACAGCTACAACACATGTATAAATGAAAATTAGCTATCTAAAATAAATAGGGTATGATTTTTTATTTTTTTTATGTATCTCAGAAAAAGCTGCTTCACTTGTTTTCAACAATAACAACAACAAGAGAGGGGGGAGTGCGATGGATGTACTCACAGAGAGACAGCTGACTCATTATGAATGGGTCCAGCACGGGTCAAATGGCGGATCAGCGGAGTTACACACGTGTGTATGAAATGTCTGTATCGTCACTTTGCTGCATTTTTATGAACTCTGATATTCTGGTCATGGGTCACATCTTTCGCCCAGGTCCAGCAGGCTCCGTCTCACACGCTATTACTCTACTAACTGAAGTTAGTATAATTCAATAACTTCTTCTGTGTTTTTTGCCGTGGCGTCCGCGATAGAGTTACCAGCGGAAACACTGGTACAAATACAGGTTTGCCTTTCATGCTTAACAATATACAGCTGTGTTAATAATAATAATTAAAACTGTAGACAAATGTCAGAAGTGTGGACCGACGCCGCTGTGTAGTGGGGCTGTGGGAGAGTAAGCAGAGAGAGTAGAGGAGAGGTCCAACACAGGCACGGCTTTAAAGAAGAAATGGGTCATGTATCACATCCATATAAACAACATTGCAGCGGATGCGAGGACATTAGGTGCACCAGTGCGACCTAGAGGAAAAATATTACTTGCACCCCAGAGCCCTGTGAGCTAACAGACACTAACTAGCACCGACTAGTACTGGTCACTGCTGTTGTCTGAAAAACCACACAGACGGGACAAAATGTTGCGTTTACTAGTAAACTGGTAAACCTTGAGCTGTATAACAGACTGCTATCTGTTGAATTTTCCTCACATTACTCTGTCCTCTGTGACTGTTTACACCTAGAAACTAAGCTGCGTGGTACAGGGAACAACTCTGACTGGCACATGATCAGACAGTGGTCTACGGTAGATTGGCTTTGCAAAAAAACCCGGAGCGTTGAAATGATGCATTTAAAATAAATAAATAAAAACAAAAATTGCTCGATCACGTAAATTTGATTGTGGGAAGTCAAAATCGTGATTGTGATTAAAATTTGATTAATTGTGCAGCCCTAACAGGCATGTTCAAATTTGATTAATTCAATAAATTATTATTTTTTTGTCTTAAATCCACCATCCATTATCATATTATATCAACATTTTCAGCCTCCTGGGCTTTTTGTTAAGGACCTAGAAAAACTCAGCCCAGAGTAATTTTGTTCTCCCCAAAAAAGTTTACCTATACTATTAAAAAAAAAAACGCAACTTTTTTTGCAGCTTTCTTTGTCTCCCGCAACTTCTTTGCAACAAATATACAAAAGCATTGCAAGTTTTATCGCAATTTTTTTACAAAAGCTCCCGCAACATCAGGCATTTTGGACTGCAAGAATCTTAAAAAAAGTCTGTGAAATCCTGGAGGGGCTGACTGTAATTCACCTCCACACCAGTCTGTGCGCTCCCCGCTGGTTAAACTGCTATCCTCTTTCTTCCCTCGCCCACTGCCTTTACTGCTTTGATATGAAAAATGCCAGAGGCAGGTAAGTCCTCCAAATCAAGTTTGAGCATTAGACCAAAATCTTCCAAAGTATGTGAGTATTTCAGGCCAACTGGTAAAAGAGTGGTCTGTACACTCTGTCAAACTTCAATTGCTTATCATGGGAGCACAACCATGATACAAGAGCACCTAAAAAGGAAACACACAGGAGTTCAAGATGCGCCCACAGAAAAAAAAAAAAAACTTAAGTATATGATTATTAATGAAATGGCGAGCTAGTCTGTACTGTTTATTAACTCTGGAGAAGTACAATGACTTGATGTCTTTGGATTTTGAACAGGCTGCTTAGTAATGTTTTAAACCCCGCCATGCACGCAAGTGTAAACGCAAGCAGCACAGCTGCGTGCCTTCCTGCTTTCAGCGGAATTCATAATTAGGCAGAGCTAAGCGAGGGAAGCTAAGCTAAGCATAGCAGGCTAGTCCAGGCTCTGACTACTATGGTATAGCCTAAGGGCTCCTGCACACTGCCTGCGTGGTGTTTCTGTTGCATGGCGGCTGCGTGGCGTTTTCTATGTCTTTGCATACCAGAAATGTGTCTGAAACGGCACCGGTGCTGCTAGACTTGTCTGTACACATACGTTTCCCATTGATTTACTGCACTCAAGCAGTAATATCCTTTATGTTAAACATACTGATTTGATTACAGCAATGACAACGTAACATTTAAGTTCTTTATATTGTTAATGGCACATACCATTTATGTTTTGGTCCTTCAGTTGAGTTCAAAATAAAATGGACAAAACGAAATAAGAAACACATGATTTTTTTTTTTAATTAGTAGTTTAGATTAGTCGCCTAATCAAAAACGTAGTCGAAAGATTAGTCGTTAGAAAATTAGTTGTTAGTGGCGTTAGTCGTTAAAAATATGAAAATTTACAAGAACTTTGCTGTAACTTTTTTGTCTGAGCCAAAAAAATCAAAAAGAGTATTCAATTTACAATCCTCACATATGTGAAAAGCTGTAACCTGTGTCTTTGGAGTTTATACATTATAAAGCACTATTAATCAACTCAAAATCAAAATAAAAAAAAAACTTTTCAAAATTAACTTGTAAATTGCCTAAGCAACAACAAATCGTTACATTTTAGGTTTAGGCCTTGAAAAAAAGATGCCATGTAGAGAGCTAATGTGTTAATATCAATAACACAATCAATGGTAATGTGTTACAATTCATAGTCTGTCTGACTAGGCATTGCAATATGATTTGTCAATAGCATGCCGCTCTGCAATGGCATGCACTTCTTTTTGGATCCTCTTCCATCACTAGTAAGGAAGTCAACACCGGCCAGTGTGTGTGCAGAGGAGAGAGACTAGAATCCTATAAATCCTACTTTATTAGATAAACTTCCTAATCAGATAAAGAAATCTCACACACACCCATGCACACTGCACAAAGATCCGCACAGGATCCCACTGATAATCTCCATTACCAATTACAGGGTGATACGCCACAGCTTAACATGAAGGCAGTAATTAATCTGTTAACACCGGTCACTGGGTCATTGTAGTAAAGAGAAAATATCACCTGCAGGCACACATATGCACACACACTACTCAAAGTAGTATTGAGTGAAGAGTGTAATTGAAGAGTATAATTTTTCCTCATTTCTCCAGAGATGCAATTCAAATGAACAATGCCTGTACCAAACTGTGATGAAGGACTCAAAATTGGTCCAAAAACGTTTTGTTGGTGTGGGTTCCTTTCAAAGCAGCACAAATGCATGCTTTAGACTTTATGTTTTATGGTGACAGATTTGCCTGCAGTTCTTTATGATAAGGTTATAGAATCCTGGATGAGTCTAAGTGTGGAAGTTGGTGCTAGAGTGCTTCTGTGGATCGAAAATAACAAGTTGATCCACGCATGGTTTAGCACAAGTTTGTTGTCTAAGAGCTGGATTAGGTTTTTCAAGGCCCTAACAACTACCACGAACTGACACTGCAAACCTACAACAAGAGCTGGCAGCATCTTTCATCTTTGTTATGAAAGAAGCAATAACACTTCACCTGCTCTGTCTAATGCATTAATAACATAAATAAATGGAGAGACTTAACAGATGAAGTTTATAAACAGTATATCACACAGTGATCAACAAACAGCCCTTCACTTTTAAACTGTCACCAATACAATTTACTATTTAATATTTTTTAATAAACGACAACTGTGATACATTACAGGCAAGAAAAAGTTACCATATAAGAATGCTTGTTCAACCACTTGTTGGAGCAAATGAATGGACTGCCTTGCTCTACGGCTCCATGACAGTGGTTTAGTTGAACCAAATTTGTCAAACCATACTGGGCTTTAAACGAGACACCTTCCAGTCACAGTCCAAACATGGTCTGCATGGTTTTAATAAATAGCCTGATCTTCCTGGAAGTCTACATGAGGGTAAGCTATGGTTTCCCTGATCTAAGCTCTTTATGGTGCAGTAAGCGGAGCTGGGATATTAGAGGAGGGGGATAGGGGAAGGTTGTGTGTGCATGTGCACATGTTTGAGTGAGTGAGTGAATTAGTGAGAGTGAAAGAGAGAGAGCGAGAGAGGTCGTGCGTGCGCATGTACAAGGCAGAGCAGAGAGGTGACACTCAGTAGTTGAGTGATAGAGCAGATGGGCTTCCCAGACCAAACTGTCAAACTGAAAACATTTTCTCAACTAAATCATTGACTCCGTCAGCAGATGTGTGTGTACAGGGATGTCATCCTTTTTGCTTTACCCATAGATACAATATACTGATTATTGTAATAATAATGTAAAAAAAAAAAAAAATCTTAATAAAGTTATCATACTGACATTGAGGGTATAATAACACTTTGCGTTTTTTTAAAGAGTTTTGATTTTGCACACCTATGGCTGGGCGATATAATGATATACTGTATTGTGTCCAAACAATACAAAAAAGGTAGCCTAATTTGTGTTTTTCTACATCGTTTCAAGCACAATGCTGAAAAAACATCAGCCAGATTGCAATAAGCCCGATATGCTTATCGCAACTTATCGGCATGATAGACGACGACCGGATGAACAACAGCTGCAGTGAGTTGCTCAGAATCTTTCTTTTTAGTAAACTCTGTGTACACAAACAATGTTCTCAAGTGTTCAGCCCCTGGTGATACTTGGAGCAAGGTTTCATGTTGGGTCGAGCCTTCTTAGTGTTACAAAAATAGCTTTTTTGAGGCTAGCATGAAAGTGCCCCGAGGCCATTTGACCTAAAAACGAGAATATGGTAAATCTTAAGTGTCGCTTCCATCCTAAATATGCTTTTAAGCGTAAGTTTGACCCTAGGTTGCATTTTGGTGAGAGTTACGCTTTAACTCTCCTCGCCCACATGTCCATCACAACAACCTCTTTCCTGATAAATCCATCAACACACCAGCAAGTGAAATGGAATATTCATAAAGTGGGGATGTGTAAGCCTCCCTCTTTAATGGCTTTCACCCAATGACACTATAGCGAGGTGATCAAATAGTCGTGACATGTGGCACAGATTTGGTCAAAATTAGGCAAGAAAAGGTTGGTCATACACAATGTCAATGTGCATGTTTATTATTCCTCAAATTGAATGAAAACTAAGTAACTGACCATAAGGTTTAAGATACGTTTCACATTATCATTACAATAATCAGAATACAGCACTTATTTGGCTTTACAAAAATTATGACATGCATGCCATGTACACACATATGTACATCTGCTGAAGGAGTAAATGGATTTTCTTTTCAGGTTCAGTATGATAAAATATGATCTTTGAGCATCATCTAGGAAAGGGATTTTGCGTAAACCCACATTAAGTGGTTTACAATGGCATTTGAAGCATTTTCCATATCATCCACTTTTCATATATTTGATTTTTATTTATTATTTGTGTAAAGCAAAAATGATAAACACACTCTGGTGCATATCATTTGTTATCCACTGACCTCACTAATTAAAGAAAAATGTATCTCTATTTATTCATTTTTTATTCAGTCTTAGAAAAAAAACAGCTTTTTTATTTCTTATTATAGCATAACACATATACATACATAATTAACAGCTTTCACATTAAATACACAATTGAACTTTTATATTAAGCTACACTTTTGCTGAGGTTTATGATACGTGTGTGCAGCTACATAAATTCAATTTATCAAGTTTCATTCATGTTATCAATTCAATGATGACACAAAAAGTAAATTTAATTTTTATTCTAAATGAGTGCCGAAAAGTTGTACTAGGTTAGGTAAGGGTTTAAGTTGTAATGGAAAATCGAATCCTAATATATAATATAATTAATTAATCGTGTATAGTACATTGCCGCTATCATATATATATATATATATGAGCAAAATGAGAATGCAAACAGGAGGAAAGTTCCCAATGCATCCTACGATGAAGGCTGCCTTTGTTTCATTGTAAAGCAGCCTCCTAAAGTCAAAGTTCAAGTTAACAGTGACTTAATAAAGCAAACTCTGAACAGTTCATTTCTGGTTCAGTGTTTGTGTGGTGAGGTGCAAGCTGTTGTGCAGGAAACCTTACATGGCCATCTCTCACACACACTGCCTCTGTCTGTCTGGCGGTCCCTCTTTTGTTTCTCTCTCTCTCTCTTAGTCTGTCTCTCCCTCTCTCTCATCTCTTGTTTCTGTCACTCTGAGCTATTCCTGGATTCCACACTGAGGTGAACGGAAACCGGATTGGCTGCTGTGGATGTTGGTAGCTGCATTTTTTTTTCTCTGCAAAGACCCACTCTTCCTCTTGTAATACACGCAGTCAATATTCCTGTGTTAATGGCTTTGTTCTTCAGCCAGTTGGGAAGATGTTTTCTCAAACATTTTTGTGTGATTAAAGCCCTTCTTGTTCCTGCAGATGGAATGTGGGGGGAGTGTGTGTTTGCATGTGTGCGTGCATGTGTGTATTTGCATGCGTGCTTGGCAAACAACACAGCTGAAAATGAGATACGGTCAGCTGGATGGATCTGAGTCAGCAGGGTGCCGATGGATCCTTTATATTGCCATGTAGAAGAATATCCAAAACAGTAGCACACTTTCTGCTGCTATCTGCCTTTTGTTCAGCCTCTCCTGCACCACAGCCCCACTGGGACTCTCCCCAATTCCGTGTTGTGCTTAATGGAACCTTGGCAGCCAGCTGCTATGTCGCCCAATTAGGAAAGCTTTTACTAAAACTCCAGCCAATTGGATTAGTGCTACATTTCCTTGCCAGATGAGACTGTGAATGTGCTGTTGTATGCTAGAATCGGAGAACTGGTGAGCAGAATCCTGTTTCGCTGATAGGCACAGGGTACCAGAATACACACACGCTGCAGAATCAGCAGCAGGAGAAAGAGACATCCCATGACACTACAGTGAGTTAGAGCTGGGCGATATATAGAGAAAATTAAATATCCCAATATTTTTTAGCAAATACCTCAATATCGATATTGTGGCGATATTTTAGGGTTGACAATTTGTGCTTTCACAAAATATGCACACAATGAAATCTTTGATAAATAATCATCAATTATGTTGATACAATAACTATGTGGGTAAATGCAAATAATAGAACAGCTAGAACAGTCTGGTGTGTTCAGAAAATTTACACTTGTGTCATATCAGGATATTACGATATCCAAAATTGAAAACGATATCTAACCACATACATAGCGATAGACTATCAATACAGTATATTGCCCAGCCCTACTGTGAGTCTTCTGCCACTGAGTGTGTGCCACTGAGACCCCAAACCATTTAAACCAAGAACATGACATTAGGCTCCCTGGATTTCCTCATCAGAATCGAGCATCAAACCAGGGTGCTGTATGCTATGCAGGTTAATAAAAGCCCTTTGAGGCAAATTTGTGATGTTGGGCTGAATAAATAAAACTGACTGTACTTGACTTGAAAAAAAATTAAATGTGGGTTTTTCACCTGCCTGAGAGTGGAATAGATTAAAACAGGTGTACCTGACAAAACTGTGATTTTCTGGTTTGTGGCTGTTTTTCAATTATCAATCCACTGTGTCTGTGTTTGTATCTTTGCTATGCATGCTCAGTGTTGCCAGTTCCATATTTTTCCTTAATTTGGGCCCAAGTAAGTTCCTTTAGTGAAAATTAAATCAATTTCCAAAAGCATTTAAAGCACTTTAAAGCCATTGTGCTTCAATCACCTGTTCGATACTAGGAACAAACACCAAAGGCTAAATATAGAATGGTAAAAAAAAAAAAATCCTTATTTTATACAGAAAACATCTTCTAATTCTGACCGAATGTTGTTTTATGGTGTTTTGGCCGTGGCATATAAAATAAACTAAACATAACTAAATTATGTCTTATTTGTAAGTGTAAGGGGTCACTGTCTGCTGTTTGCTTGTTGTGTGTTTACTTGTGTGTTTGTTTGTTTTTGCTCTTATTGTAGAAAATGCTGCTGCTGTAATAAGGGAATTTCCCCACTGTGGGATGAATAAATTATAACCTAATCTAAAGTGTAATGAGTCAAATAAATGCAAAAATGGGCTAGTAAAATTAAGAAAGGGATAAAACAAAGACAGATTGTGTATCGTGATCGAACAAAACCAGCTTGCTCTCTCCCTCCTTCTCATCCTCTTATCTCATCGATACTGCTTGAGAGTTCGCTGCCAAGTCAATGCTTACGAGAAAGAGTCTGTGAAAGTGCTCATGGGGGCCTGGAGCACTCAACCACACAGGTACTGTACACACATGCTTTCTCAACCTGCCCTGTTCTTGGTACTCTGCTCACTTTGTAAAGTTGCCACTGGGTATTTGTCCATCACAAAAAGGAGACATAAATACACATAAGAAAAGAAGAAAAACTACAAAACAAACATCACTGAGAATATCTCAAACACATACCAAAAAGGATGTAATTACTCCATCTCTCCCTCTCACAAAGTCCACTGTACGCAGCACAAGAGGAGCATTATATGGCCGTAACAAGCAATAACTAAAGAAGTCTCTGTTCCCACTGTATTAATCAACTCTATCTAGGCAAGTGAAGCAAGGGCTCGGCATTCAAACAAAGACACCCCACATTCTATAACCAGGGCAGGTGTGGCTGAATGTGTTAGCAGGGACACCTCCTGCACATGTAACAGGGTGGAGCAGGGTGGAGCAAACCAAAATAACCCAGAGGCAACACACCATTAGTCAAGCCTGGCAGACCAACACGCAGAAAGAGCTGATAAACTACTAAAACCAGCACAGACCAATTAAAAACCACTAGACCACAGCAGAGACCAAATACAGCTCAGATATAGAAAAAACCTGTCCACACATTCAAATGACGTGAGAAATGCTGCCAAATCTGAAAAGGTGCTTTCGACACCAAAAGGAACTGTAGGTCTACGCAAAGTTTTTGCCCGATACTGTTCAGGCAGGTGTGAAGACCTTTGTACACTGAAAAGTTGCTATGCCTGTTGTGGTCTTTTTAGTAGGCCTAGTTGTAATAGCCGAGAAATAATAAGGTGTTAGTTTAAGATTAACCTATTTAAGGTTTAGGTAAGCCAACAAGCTGGTTAAGCAAGAACAGGGCGCAGTTCAGCATTGCTTTCTTTCACTGTCATTAACTTGGCATATGCCACGCACGCATGTACACACGCGCGCGCGCGCGCGCACACACACACACACACACACACACACACACATTGTGCGAGGAATTAACGTCGACGATGTATACGGTATTTCAATAACTTAGCCTACTTTTGTTTCCCTAAAACAGTTCCGTTAAAAAGGGGAAATGAAAAGAATACTGAAACAACAACAAAGCCATAGATAATACCAAATACACAAATGTGACCCCTCAACTATAGCAGCATCTCCAATAACTTAAAATAAGAAATATTTAGGTTAAACAGTACCTATATGCGACCGATATCTCCCAGCACAGTGCGGAAGTGGGTTATCAGACACCTGCTATAAAAGATGAGCTGCAGTCAAACTGCCTCCTCCGGTTTCATTTTAGGCTATTCTTCGCAGGATAACTCACCAAAAACCTCTTCCGCAAACATGACTGAAAACAGTGTAGACCTACAACATAAGGAAAGTTAACGTTGCATCACGTAGGCTACTCTTTTTTCCGCTCACAATAGCGCAAGCAAGGACGGAAGCAGATAACGAAACAATAACTAATACAAAAAGTATTTTACCTTCCAAACCTCTATCGACCTAGAGCACGCGAGAGATAAAACTAATTAGCCCAAACTCCTGCCAGTAGATTTTTCTCTCTCGGGGTGACAGCGTTGAGCATGCATGTCCTCATGAAACACGGGGGGAAACAAAGCTAGAAAGATAATATCAACCAACTTACTGTGTTAACAAGCTGTGGATAGTCCGTCACTGCTGCCAAAATACAGAATTCCAAAGAGGCAAAAATCCGAGCACAATCCGAGAAATGAGAGCTGAGCAAGCTGTCACCGTCCGGCCGCAACGAGGAGAAGTCAGACTGCCTTGACAACCGGGGAAGCGAGCGCGAGCCCGGAGCCGCCTGCTGGTTTCTCTTCTCGCACGAGACAAGAGAAGGGGGGCGAGATCCCTAGAGATGAATGGTGGTGGGTGTGCGCAGGCGCGGACGGGGTAGTTTCATTCCGGTTGAGTAGGCTTGGGCTGTAAAAGGCTGAAACATAGCAGGGCAAATGAGCTGCATTTGTTTGTTTGTTTGTTTATTTATTTTTCTAAGGAAGCAATTGTGACGAAAATGACACAGAAATAAACAACCGCAGATCTGTAGACAACACTACCAGAGCTGTAGAAAAGGCTGTTATTCACAAGGTGCATCTAATTTAAAGAATCTAGGACTACAACTAGCCTATTGAGTATTTTCACTGTCACTATTTTCTTCACATTAATCGTTTATCAATTAATCGTATATAAAATGTTAAATCGAGGCTTAGATATGTCAGAAAGCAGGGACACATGTCTCTAAATTCCAGGGTGCTTATTTCTATCGATTAACAGTTCAAAACTCAAATATACGCTATTCAATTTACAGTAATATAAGTCAGAGAAAAACAGCAAATTCTCAAAAGCTGAAATTTAGTCTATGTTTGTCCTTTCTACTTGATACACGACTTAAATGCTTGATTCGATTTTCTGTTGGTCTTCTAATTGATTTTTTGCCTAATCCTGTCAGCATATAATTTGATTTATTTGCTAAAATAATAAAAAAAAGAAACCAAAGGGGATTTCATTATCCTATAGCATTAACTTGACAAAGATAGGCAGTAGGCTACATTTAGAAGTAGAAATGGGGAATTATCCCAAATAGAAAGTACCTAGGAATATCTTGACTCCCTCTCCACGCAAGAAGCATTAGGCTACTCTCTCAGACAGTCTTATAAATAATTCAGCAATAAAAGCTTGCCTGGTTGCATGCAGAACCAAAAGAAGAACCCCACTCCCCCTTGCACGGCGTCAATCTGCGGGCGTTTCCAATTTAATAAATCTCCAAGCAAAATAAAGTTCAATCAGCATTCTTGTTTCACAAATGGCTGTGGCCAGCCAGCCAGATCAGTCAGGGATTACAAGGCTTCTGTCAACTATCAATAGCCTCGTGTGTCTGAGAGACAAGGGGGGTAGAAAGGGAGAGAGAAGGTGGGAGGGAGGAGCGGGAAGGCTGAGTTTCAATGCGCATACGGCGCAGAGCAACCCGCCGATCATGCTGACTGTCCTGTCCTGTCGGATGAAAACAGGCGACGACAATTTAATCCAAGACATGTTGTCCCAGAGCCTCGCATCTAATCCGCATAGTCTACTAACCCAACATAGCTGGTGAGAGGGGATGAAGGCACAAAAAGTGAATAGCGGGGGGGGGAAGCCATTTACCTGCACCGCTCCCGTATCAGCCAGCCGTATTACTTCCCACTCAGTGTGGCTTTCAGCGAAGCCGCTCACTCCCAGCTGTTCGCCGGACGGACATTTAGACAACGGGATTTGTTCACGTGGTCACGCTCAGTGCACCTAATTGGCGGAGCGGCTCGAGCCGCTGCTAGCTCGCACCTGTACGGTGGTAACGTTGCCGCGGGAGAGAAAGACTGAAAAAAATAGATTGGTGCAGAATATATCCTTGCATAATATGGATCTTGTGTGTGTGTGTGTGTGTGTGTGTGTGTGTGTGTGTGTGTGTGTGTGTGTGTGTGTGTGTGTCTCGGATAAAGAAAACTACCCAATATAAGTTCACTAACGATATAATGTAGGCCTATTGGGAGACTTCATTCAACAAAAATTCAGTAAATAAAATCAGATGACTCAGACTGTATCCCACTGTTTGTAAAGTAGGTTACTAAATGATTGCTCTCGTAACATTGAACTGTTTTGAGTAATACTACAAATCAATCTTGAGTAGCATTTATTAAGAATGAAAGGGAATTCTCAAAATACAAACCATATGTCAGGGCCTATACTTATTACACCTAAAGGTAGACTAAATGTTATTGCATGAGTTAATAGATTTTTTCTTACCATTTCTGTATAGATTACTTTTTTGCAGCTCTCAGATGAATATCACATAAATGCGTTTTGGAAATAAGCTCAATGAGCCTTTCTGAATAAATATAGCTTAATCATCAAAGTAAAAATCTTAGTAAATTAAACATTTTTAAACCATTACAATAGGCTCTGTGAACACTAGCCTATAGTTTGGGCTTGAGTGCTTCTGCTAACTGTATATCATATCAACGATAAAACCAGTTAAACCCAGAAGCATGAAGTGATAACATAGCCAACAGAATCACAAATTACACTCCACTGACACACTGCACCGGTCTCCCACAAATCTTGCTATAAGTTTTATTTTCAAGATAATAACACACTTTTTTATTGATGTGTGTTAACTTTTACCATTTTTTATTTTCTTGTATTAATGTCAAAACACCATTCATTTCTGTACCTCATATATCATACTAGCACGCCCTTATTAAAGCTGCAAACAGTCATATTAATGTACTGGATTTACAGTAATTTGTGCTTTACTTAGAGTGTAGCCCAATGGTCAAACACACACACACACACACACACACATATATATATTTACAAAGATGTTTTAAGATTAAGGCTTGTAACTAAGGCAGCGGCAAACCTCAGAATATAGCCTGTAATGCATTCCCACTTTACCACACGCGCACAAGCATACTACACACATGCAGTTATTCATCTACCTACTGAGGGCACGGCATAGTAGCAGTCAATGGTGCGGGAGTATTTTTAGATTTCATGTGGGTTGCAGATGCTGCTCTACTCAACCAGGTCACAGCAAATAAAACTGTGTTTTTACTGTAACATCCAATGCCTTTGACGTCCTCTCAGTTTCCCCCAAAATGTTTGCCTTTCCACATTTAGTGTCAAACAAAAATTAGGTAGATTGTGCTTATTATGTCACTACCTGCATTGTAACTCTCCTATCTAAATCTGTGTAATAAGGGAGGTCAAAATATCTACAATTTGTAATATCTTTTCTCTTCTCTGTACTCAGATTGTCTTCTTCACTGGTCCTGGCAGATTAGGCCAAGACACTCACATGGCCTCCAGGCTGTTGGCAGTGATATGTTTCTATGTTTTCCCCCTACTCAGTTTTGGCCCAAATTAAAAGCATATTAGGTTTTTTAGGGCAATGTAGGGCATTTATAATTAACTATGAGAAATCTGACACAGTTGCAGCACCAACTGTCAAAAACATAGAGTAAATCATCTTGTGAGCCCATATATAACCAGTTGTCATAACCACAGTAAAAGCTTGAATTTAACTCCTGTTTCCAGACTGGAGGGGTTCCCTTGGTCAGGGGGTGGAGAGTTATTATCTAGGAGAATAAAAGCTGAAGAGCAGAGAATAAAGCAATCCACCCCTCCTCTTGTTTCCTTCTATACCTTCTTCATCCGCCCCATCATCTCTCCATCCCCCTCTCCACACCAACACAAACGCCTGCCATCTGACACCCCTCAAAGGAGTTATTTTTCAGAGTTGTCTTCTAAAACACACACAGCACACACACACACACACACACACACACACACACACAGACACACACACACACACACACACACACACACACACACACACACATAAACACTGGTTGATGGTTGTGAGGAAGAGCTCCTATGTTTTCAATCCAAGGCAGAGAAACAAGCCAAATGGCATAGAGAGAAACAGACAGAAGGAAACACAGACACCCATTCTGCGTGTTAATCAGGCCTACGTGCACACCAGCAAAAGGATTGAGAGGGACTTTCTGTTTGTGGACCACAGTGTACCGCAGGTCGCAGCGTGTGTGTAACAACTGTCGGTCAATTGGTGTGATGCCACCTGGCTGTCTGACCACAAGCAGGATGTAGGGAGAGTGTGTGTGTGTGTGTGTTTGAGGAGTCTTGCTAGGCTGGACTGAACTTCGACTGGCAGCAGATGGTGGTGCCAGCATGGCATGGTGAGGTGGACTCACACACATGGATGCACACAGGCTGCCCTGGCTGTGGTCAGGCAGCCAGGGTTGCCAGGAAAAATGTCAACAAAATACTAATCTGACTTTCATTTTTTTTCTCCTTAGCACTCATGATTATGCAGACCACAGTTCTAATTTATTTTTATAATTAAAAAGTTCCCTCAATTTATTATGGAGGAGATGCCATGTCACTGTCAACAATGAAATAATCAATCTGTTTAAGTATCTTTAAATGAATGCCATTCAACACAATACAATGAAGGTGTCAAACAGCTGATTTGGAGTCTTTGTCAGCCAAATTTGCTAAAACATTAGAGTGAGTATCACTTTTTAAATACAATCTTATTGTAATGTTAGACAAACTCACTCATGCTTGCATATATTAAACATACAAACATACATAAACATACAGATGCACACACACACACACACACACACACACACACACACACACACACACACACACACACACACATACATAGGGGGTTGTGACTGCGCAGCTGTCTAGGGAGTGGACGACATCTCTATTGTTGGAGTGTGATGGATGAGACGGGAGCTTTAAATGCAACACTGGTTGACTATGGACTGGGGGAAAATTCTCCTCTGCCAACACTGAAGCTTCATTACTGAAGTTAATGGAAAAGGGTGTTTTGGAGTGGCTTTTTAAACAAGGACATCCTTTTCTGATGTCATTTTCTTTTTCATGAAAGGTGATGACAAGAGTTGTCAAATTAGAATCACATGGAATGAGCAGATGATGACATGACAACTCCACAATGCTGGTATTGTGCAAAGAAGATGGGTTTGCTTTGAGAGCATGTATGTGCTTTAGAAGAGTTGCTTCATATCTCGGCTTTGGATCAATAACTCTCAGTCCCTTCCATCACACACACACACACACACACACACACCCACACACACACACACACACACACACACACACACACACACACACACAAGGTGGTTGGTGGGTAAATTATCCTGTCGTGTAAACATCTGTTGTCAGTGACAGGTGATGGTAAGGTGAGACCACACTTTTGCCCCCGTCCAAAACCTCAAGCAAGTTACCAATACACACACACACACACACACACACACACACACACACACACACACACACACACACACACACACACACACACACAGTGTTCTGTGCAGTTCAAGCCTTTGGCTGTCAGACTCATTCTCACTTATTCGTCTCTCTGTAATGGTGGTGACAGCATGACATACTATTAAAAGAGTTGATACACTCTTTTGTTGGCCCTCATACTCTAGGTCTTCAGACCTGCTCATCAAAACAACACAATGTATGTAACACAAGAGCAGGTGTTTGAGCCAGCAACCCAAACATCTCTTTTCTAAGACCTAAACTCATTAACATACAAAACACACCCTTACGGGCAAGTGTCTTGAACAACACATTGACTGCGTTGGACATGGTCAGGTTGCAGTTGTTTTAAAATACAAACATGCAATCAGGCTTTCACAGTAGGAATGTCAATGCTGTGGAAAAAGGTGATTGAGAATATCAGTCTTTTCTTTTAAATCACTCCCTATAACGTTAATAAAGCAGCTCTTACTTTAGCTCTTTATGGAAAGTTGTTATTTTCATAGCTATTAATTTCATCATACCTGCTTTCTTTTTTTAAAATTATTATTATTCATCTCCTTATCTATTGTTCCGTGGAGCACTTTGTAAATTAAACGTTCTTCACTTACCAAAAATCTCCAATGCTCATAATCATTTTGCTCTCCTTTAAATGTGCAGAAATTGTCATTGTCAAGGATTGTGTCATTCAGTAAGTGAAAGTATAAATTCAGTCTCTACCTGCCTTGTATTCTTGTCATTGCATCAGTGTGACACATCAATACACTTACAGTTGCATGAATATACACCTGTACATGCACACTTGCCTAAACACAAAGAAAACACAAAGGACACTTTTAGAAGTGGAAACACAGAAGCCGAGAGAACAGACTTTGACTATAACAGATGGCTGGATAGATGATGCAAAGTAGTGAAACCAGCAACTGTTGTGTCAGTCAGGCCAGTATGAGTTAACCTCAAGGTGTCTTAGTTTGGCTGCGCAAAGTGCTGCTCATACGGCATCCCACAGTTGTGAAATGTAACCAAGTACATTTACCCAAGTACGGTAAGTACACATTTGAGGTACTTGTACTTTACTGGAGTATTATGTAGCTCAGCGTAAATTCTTTCAGGAAGACCTAACTTTTAATCGATGCTCCTAAATCAATAATAATAATAATCAATTTATCAATTTATCATGCTGTGTGTAACTGTTGCTTATCTGCAAACTAGAATCTCCTGATTGAAATGTAGCTCAGCATAAATTCTTTCAGGAAGACCTAACAAATAATCAAGGCTCTCTACCTAAATTAAATCTGCTGGTGGTGGCGTTCACCTTCCAGCTAAACCAATCAGAATCATGCACAAATTTAAAGGGCCAATCACAGAGTCACAATCCTGCTTTAAAATCTGTTTCACCCTTTGCTATCAGCTGTCATTTCAGGCAGAGAGTGCAACCCTTCACCTCCCCTTCCACCTCCAGTCATCTATTCTAGCTGACCGATCCGGAGCCTCCCTTGTCGCCACCCCCGGTGTCTAAATTCCATTGGGGGGTTATGATGGTTCTCTGCCCCTCTATACGAATTATTAGTATAATTATGGAGTCTAATTGCAAAAGACTTTGTACATTTTATTACACTGTATAATACACTTTTTGCATATTTGAAAACATGTCTCTCCTGATTGAATTCTTTTTATGCTACTTTTTCACTTTTACTCCACTACATTTCAGAGAGAAATATTGGGCTTTTTATTCCATTACATTAATCTGCCAGCTTTAGGTAATGGTTTACTTTACAAATTAAGTTTTTTTTGTACACAAAACACTTGCAATTTATAAAATACAAAGTTTCATTATAAAGTAAGCTATCCAACCATGTACAAGCCTAAAAGTACAGCTTAAATGATTAGCCAATTAAACACCTAGTTGAATAACGGAACTGTTATGATTGTTTTCAGTTCATAAGATATGAGAATTTTTCTGCATTGAGTACTTTAACTTTTAATACTTTAAGTACATTTTCCTGATGTTACTTAATACTTTTAGTTAAGCAACAATTCCAATGCTGGATTTTCACTTGTAACAGAGTACTTTTTACAGTGAGGTATTAGTACTTTTACCTAAGTAAAGGCCCTGAATACTTTTTCCACCACTGGCATCCTGTCAAATGCATGTACAGTGACTTAACACTTCAATACGAACTGTAAGATTGAAAATAGGGAGAAGAGAAATAAACAGAGAAAGTAAGCCGAGAGGCAGAAATACACAGAAGAGAGCAGGTGGAACCAAAGGACAGCTTTAAGTGTGACACTGATCTCGACCTTAACGAATAGTGGTTACTTTACATTAGCGAGGGACATCAATACAGCCTGTTCAACTTCTACTCCACATGCTCAATCATTACTTGTCAACCACCTGCCTGTTCCTTCCTTCCTCATCCTACGTAAAATCTCTGTACTTTCATCTTCCCCCATCTTTACATCCTTCCATTAAAATCCTTCCTCTTCATCTCTTGAGATTCCCCCCAGACCTCTGCATCTATGTTTCTGCTGTTGCACTTCAAAAACAGCAGAAACAAGGGAGGAGCCACCAGGGAAGAGAGAGAGACATATACAGAGAGGCTCTCGTATCCAAACTAGAGGTTGGTAATAAATATAGAGCCGCTGTGGTACTAATGCAATAAGTATTTTAAGGAGCATGTGTTGGAATAGAGATACCTGATACTAGATATCACGATCAGAATTGTGAAAATATCACATTCATAATGGCAGATAACGTGACAAACTAAAAAATCTGTTTTGTCTGAGCTTGTTGGTAAGAGAGACAGCGAGCGTCTGCCTAAATCCTTCCATCTGTTGAGCAATAGCCAACTTCACATTAGATCTGGCTGAATGGAGAAAATAACAACCAATATTCCAGATTGCTGGTTTTCTAACTGTAGAGACAAAGTCAGTGTCACTCTTTGTCACCACATCAAACAGGTACATTTTTATGTAGTTTCAGTCACTAGTATCAAGCACAAGCCTACCCCACATAAACACTTATATAAAATTTAACTTATAAATATATAAAACATGACTTTATTGACCCTGTCCCTCTGTTGTGTTAGTGTAAGGGTTAACTACAACATTAGTTTTTTATGTTTTAGCAAGGTTCATATTCAGCTAATAGACCTGTCCACAAAATAATTACAATTCATTACTTTGAAAAACACAATTGATTTCATTCTGGAAAACATTTTCAATGAGTGTCAATGAGTAATGAGCATGACTCTTTAAGTCTAATAAGGTGGCTTTTGGCAGGGATTACTATAAGTCTGCCAGGGCCTATGTCATCATATGCAGTAAATTGTATAACAGTAACATACTTGGATCTTCCAATAGAGCTAAATGAAAATTGTCAGGTCACATCTGAGTCACAATCTGTGTATACTTTATGGCCAAAAGTACTCAAATGCTGCTATGTATTGTATCGTAGGTATTTCTGTCTTGTCATATGTAAGATATTTCTTTAACAAATGACTGTTTAGGATGAGCTCACGCCATTTTTGTTTCCACATTCATGCAGTATGACACCGATATGTTGTTTTAGAACATAAAGAGACATGTTGAGGAGACTATGTGAAGAAGAATTGTGTTGATTGTGTCAGAGAAATCCTTCAATGCTTCCAAATGAAAGTGCTCCAGTCTGAAAACTCCTTGAAATCAATTAAAATCAGTATGAAGCCATCTGGAGTATGCTAAGAATGCAAAGATAATATGGTTATGATTTTAATGGTACAGTGTATGTTTTCTCAGTACATGGTAGTCTATTATCCTGTTAATAACTGTCTACCAATATATAAAAACTAGCACTGTATCTCCATACAACATCATATAAATAGAGTAACATTAGAATACATTTAAACAGTAACCACATGTAAGTGCAAAAATAAAACATTACCATTATTATTATTATTATTAAGCTTAGTGGTCTTACTGTTGATTCAAGCTAGGTATTTTGTTAATTGTGTGTGTGCGTGCACATGGGTATGTATTTCAGAGTATTGAGAGCAAGGTTATCCCTTGGACTTAGATCCACAGGAGTTATGTGTGATTGACACATCCCTGTTTATAATTCTTCTCTCTTACTCTTACTCTCACTCTAAATTTGCATACACTTCTGCCCTCCAGTTTCCTAATGATGGTTCAGGCGCTGAATTCTGTGATGAAAATGAGCGCAGGATATTTACATCTTATGAGCTTATCCACTCTTACTGTGTCCCAGGCTCTTAATCTGCTTCTTTTATTTATGAGTCTGGCACGTTGGATTTAAAGGTGTTAATTACAGTTCAGTTTTGGAGAGGCAGCTGTCTACTCCTCCTTAACATGCAGCACAGGGAAACGATGTGTCCGCATATCTGTAGATGAATGGGTATCTTAAAGAATTTAAAGATAATATGTATATATTTTTTGCATACTTTTCTTGGATATACTTTATTCATGCTGGATTGTGTGTGTGCAGAAACGCACAAAACCACAGACCTGTTCTCAATGCTTTTCATTATCCTGTCACTGATAAAAGAATTTAATTTCTGGTGGGAACGTCATTTATTACAGGTAAAGCTCTCCTTATAGATTTTTATTTGACAGTTTTGTCTTTCAATAAATAAAACTGCCACAAAACTATCAGGACATGTGATATTGTGCTAAAGCTGCTTTGAATGAACGTTTTAAATTAAATTAATGATTACAGGAATGTGGGTTTTATTCATGTCTATATGTGTCCAACCATGCCCGGCTTTACAAAAGAGACATGTAAAGTGATGGGTATTTCTGGTTTAGAAACAGTGAATTAAAAAGAAGAGAGGAAGAAGAGAAAAAACTGAAAGAAGATTGAGGAAACAAATTAGAATGAGGAAAAAGGGAAAGCTTTCATAAGTCCCCATTGGATCTGGGACTCCATAGTGCGCACAGGCTTCTATTTAAGAATTTCATTTTGTAAAAAATGTAATCTTGTTTCCTGTTTGTTGTCTCACATCTCACACACCCACAAAACTGTTTATTACACTCTTCTATCACAGCCACTGTTGTTTCTGCCATCCCACTTTCTGTTTCCTTCTGATTACTGTTGCCCTGACACTGCTTTTATCGAATTCCATGACAAGAACAGGAAAAAAATTGTGTGTATAAATTACATCTTTGTCTTGGCCTCAACAGTCTTTTAATGGTTTTGATGGCTCAATTTGCTTGCAAGTACTCTGCGGACACACACTCTGTCTGTTTCAGACACACACAGGTCTTTAAAGAACTCCACTTAAACAGGTTGTCTCCTTCCTATCTTCTCATTACTTTAACATGAATGTATGTTTAAATGTAGTCTTAGTCTTTGCTTCTTTGATCTAAAGAAAAAGAGCTTCTTTCAAGACTTACTAACTATTTTTGCCACAATGAAGACAATATGATATGATCAATAGATGCAAATGTAGTCTTCTTTGAGCTGCGATCAGTGATCATCAGCATCTCAAAGTGTGCGGGTGTGTGATGTAATTGGAAGAAAGGGATATTACCAAATCATTTGAGATTACTTTTTTTTAATTAGCAAAAAACAGGAAGGAAAATGAACAGAAAGTGTGTGAAGTCATGTTTTAAAATCCATCTCAGATGGTTTAGTACATGGATGTGTGTGCTTGTCTGAGAGGGTAAGAAGAAAGAGAAAAGGCAGATCAACAGCTTGACAGCTTGCCAGAAACAAACATGTCTTGTTGTAAATTATTTGTAAGTGTGTGTGTGTGTGCGTGCGCGTGTGTGTGTGTGTGTGTGTGTGTGTGTGTGTGTGTGAGATCTGCAGGCTGAGACTACATTTACACCTGCTAAGAATTTTTTTCCAGACCCTCAGAAATCTGTCACCTCCACATTTCTGTCTCTCTCTTGCTGTCAGGCTTTCAATCTTTTTTTCCCACCCCTCCTCTCACCTGTTTTCTTTTTCAACTGTTACATTCATTTATTTCTCATTTCTGCATTGGAGTTCAGGGCAAAGATTCCTTTCCCACAGATATGTGCTCCTTATCTTTTTATAACCCCCCTTAGTATTTTTGATCTCTCCGGCAGTACATTTCTCATTATTCCTTCTTTTCTCAGTCTCACACTCACCTCTCTTGTGACTCTGTCTCCTCTCCTTCTCCTGTTCTTCCTCCCAGTAGCATTTTAAAATAATAGGGACTGCATAGTCATGAAGTCCTACATGCAACAGAATGTAGCAGAATGAAGTGTAAATGACTAAAATACACTAAAGGTAAATATGTGTGTTTGTTTTGCTTGCTCTTGTTACCTAGGCCCAGTGCCATATAATTAGGTAGTTTATCAATATCAATATAGGCTAGTGAAAAACGAATAGGCAATATAAAATACAGCTTAAGAGATCAAACAACAAGACTAAGAGCCATGCTAGCACCCTGTGAGGCTGTTCTGCAGTGCTTTGAGCCTAATGCTAACATGCTCACAATGACATTGCTAACATGCTGATGTTTAACAGGTATAATGTTTACCATGATCACCATCTCAGCATTTTACAATGTATGTTAAAGATGAAATTCAATTATTGTCTAAGTAAGACCCCTGACGCACAGCTGTGGTTTCTGTAAATTTAGACAATGATATCTTATTTCTGAGCACACATGCACACGCACACACACACACACACACACACACACACACACACACACACACACACACACACACACACACACACACACACACACACACACACAAGATGAGCAGTTATTTGTCAACAATGCTGTGGTACTTGAGATGACAGTTGTTGCTCAGCCAAAGAAAATTCAAGCAATGTGGTCAAGATGTTTTGGAATTTCTGTCATGCTAAGCAGCATTGTTTGTAGAGTGCATATGTTGGTGCTCAGATATTTGCAGGGGGACAAGTACTCAAGTGAAACAAAACACACAAAGACCACATAAATAGATCAGGAAAAAAAAGGGGCTATATCAGTGTAAGTGGGATCATTTCTGCACTAAATATAGTTATTCATAAGAAAATCAAACATGAGCAGAAGAGCAAAGAGCCATTTTAGTTCTTTCTTGTTGTGTGTTGTGCTGTAAGATTTTATACTTTTTGGTAAATAGTCTAATAAAATACGTCATTGCATGTCCTTTTGTAGAAAATAATGGTGTTGATAATAATTACGGTAACAAAGCAGTTAAAGTTATTTAGAGAGTTTCGGTAAAGCAATAAGAGCCCAACCACCTGTTCCTCTAACTATTTAGTGAGATGGACCACCGTGTGTGTGTGTGTGTGTGTGTGTGTGTGTGTGTGTGTGTGTGTGTGTGTGTGTGTGGGAGAGAGAGAGAGGAGGGAGAGGGGGAGAGACACTGTTCAAAGCATATCCACCATCTAAAACAATGATCAGTTTGTTCTGACCTGTAGCACATTAGTGTAAAAGGCAAACAAACACAAATGGTCTCTTCTGCTCTGAAGGTTAATGTATTATTTTCTTTTCAAATGTATGCTTTTGATACCTTAGCCTTAAAATGCTGCTGGAAACCTAGGAATAAAAATATAAGCATCATAACTAATATGGATAAACATAGAAGGGATGTAACAACAATGTGAAAGTTTTTTGCTGAGAACCACAACTGAATCCATACTAATTATACATATGCAATCAATAATCATGTTTGTTGATCTCCAACCCCAAGGAGTGGTTGGTCACCAAGGAACAGCACACATAATTGACTTCAATCAATGCACTCACACTAATTGGATTGAGAGCCAATGCAAGGGTGAACTTTCCTCAGAACGGGTGGTCAGGATGAGGTCACCCTTCTGTAGAGAAATGATCCAAGCAATCTATCTGTGACCTGCACCTGAGTGTCTCCTGACCTCTGTTGTTGTCAGGCTTATTCAACAGATTCACACTGTAGGGTATTTATTATATAAAGCAGGGCACAGTGAAAGAAATCCATTAAATACAGTAGTGTTGGTATGGAATTAACAGCTCAATACAGATCAGTGGGCAAAAGCCTGAGGCACCTAATGTTGGCTATTTAGTACATGTTGAGGTCAACCAATCAATCAATGAATTTAACTTTATCCATACAGTCCTGCGGTTTTAAAACATCTCTATACACACTGCTGCAGGAAGAAAAAACTGTTAAACTTAATTCATGTACTTTTTACATACTCATCACAATAAGTGCCTAAAGTCTGTACTATGGTAATATATTGTAGCTTAATGCATTATGTGCTTCTGAGTAGCACATAAAACACAACTATTGCAGTGATAATCACTAAAATGCAGAAGACTTACAAGTTGTTATCAAGCCCAGATTGATTGGCATGTCTTTATGGCACACAGACAAACACAGGGTAGAAATACATTTTAAGCCCTCTGTAAAATGTTTGTCTAAGTAATCAATCAATCAATCAATCAATCAAAATTTATTTATATAGCACTTTACAACTACCAGCAGGTATCCAAAGTGCTTAACAAAATAAGTAAAATCACAACATACAATAGAAAAAGTGAACAAAGAAATTGTAAATTCAGAAGAAGTACAAAGAAACAAAAGAATGAAATTGTCACACCACTGCTACGTATCAAAAGCCAGACTGAACAGATATGTTTTGAGCTTGGACCTGAAAAGTAAGTAAACTTTACATGACTAAACAGGGCTGAAACTTTATTGTAGGTCATCTTCCACTGAGAAACACAAAAACAATTATTTTTCATCCATTTATCACACGTTTAAAATTGTAAAACCTGGCCATGGCCCACCTAATTTTAACAATGCATATTTCAATAAACCTATAACACAGCAGGAAAGGCACAAGTGTAGTTGTAGAATTAAACTTGAACTGAACCATTGTTGATGAAACTTGTTCCAACTGTGCTTTTGGATTTTATGGTTTCGCTCATCACGTTTACCATAAATTGCTTCATAGATCATTTTTCTGAGGTACTGTACACTGTACACTGTACACCTTGATTCAGAAATATTCTGCTGGAACAATTACTTCTGAAAGGCACATTTATTAAAAAGGTGCAATTTTGATTCTGCAATTTTTAATACTCTAATTAAAGAAAATATACTATACTATACTAATACTATAAGGCTCACCTGCTGTATTAACACTGAACCTGAGACAAGCATAGGGTTCTTCATGGTTGCATTTGACTGATCTATTTGCTTGATAAGCAGTACAATTTTTCCCTTTTTCTTAATCACAGCAGAGAGTTTGACTTGTCAGAGCAAGAAAAGGACCGGTGGAACTAACACCATTAAGGAATGCTGCATGCAGTTATTGTAATGTCATGCAACAATAATTGATGTCATAATAAAGTAATTACAGCTTTGTTTGACAGCTTAAATGTCTGCTGTGGAAAAGGTCTATTCAACTCCAAATATTTTCTTTTGGTAATGTCGGTCCGCCCAGTTTGTGTACATAACGAAAACAACATGGACTATACAAAAAGTATTTTTCTGATAGGTGTCAACAGTAACATGAATATTACTTACTCAGCATATAGCCTAAGATTATGTTTGGTTGTTTTTGACATTGTGAAGTGTGAAGGCAGAGAACAACAGCCAACAACTTGTCTGTGCCTGCTCATGAGCCCCCAATGACAGAAGCTGTTATGTCTGTGCAATATTCAACTTTTACAGTCAAAGGCCATCATTTCATCTTTTTCTGTTGACTGTGCGAACCAATTTTGGAAACTGAGCTTGTCTCTAACTGTAAAGACACCATCATAAGGTTCAAGAGAGGGTTAAAAGGAAAAGAAAATAACAGGAATCCTGAAAAACTCTAGTCAAAATATGCCAAATTGAACTGTTCTGTAGCCTCAAACACTAACGATATTTATCATTAGCTAAATTTGAGGGCATCCATTGTATTGTGTGAAACCAACCACTCAATCATTAAGTAATCTTGTGAGACTGTTGCAGTGCAATAAACAATAATTGATATAAAGAGGCAGGTTAGCAGGAATAGAGAAGCAAAGTTACTCAGTGTTAGAGAATGCATGGTGTACATGCTAATACTCATAAGGAGTGTGAGAAGGAGTTTGGAAGTAAATACAAATGTGATACATATAGAAATACTGTATGTGTAAGTAAGAATAATGATATATAATATGATATATGTATAACTTTCTTTTCTTTACACTGCGGCAAAGCTGTGGAATACAATCTTGACATACAGACACTTAACATGAAAAGCAGAGTTGTCACTCCAACCCAATAAAGCAAGATTTTGCCATCAGCAGCCTGGGTTTGTTGTATTTGTTCTGATCTATTTTAGGGAATGTCTCTTAGATATGTTGATGGCTGTTGAACAACCAATCTTGATTTTATTTTAATCATTGTTAGCAGTAAAACATTCACATAATGTACATTTAGTCAGTGTTTTACTTTCATTACCATCAGACCTAAATTTGCCTTGTCATTAGCATAAATGAAAAGGATTTATGCTAGAGAGTCTTAATTAATAATATTGGGATGTTGTTTACATCCACCATCAAGTTTAAGTAAGAGCTTGAAGTGTAACTGAATTTGAAGAGAATAATTACAGCTATAGGAAAGAAAAACACAGGTGGAGGGAATGGAATTGCATGCATGTGTAAATAAGATTGTGTGTTGTGGTAGCAACATGGCCTCAAGAATAGAAAGCGAGCAGTGGAGAGAAAAGAGGATGGTGGAGATGAATGTGGAAGGAGAGACGAATAGAAGTGAAGGATCAACGTGCTCTTCTACTGTAACCAAACATCTGAGGGCCTCGCTTTCTCCTTGTCTCCTATGAGCTGGTTGCAGAGAATGATGGCAGGATTCATCTTATTGGAGTCCAGATGTATCATTTATAAAGCTGTTTGTTTGTGTGTGTGTGTGAAATAATGAAACAAACAGGGAGCATTTTGCCACATAGAGAATATGATGGAATAAAAATACTATGTATCTAAAAATAAATGATGTGGCCGGGGTAGCTCAGTTGGTAGAGCAGGTGCACATATATAGAGGTTTACTCCTCAATGCAGTGGCCACAGGTTCAACTCTGACCTGTTGCCCTTTGCTGCATGTCATTCCCCTTCTCTCTCCCTTTTCGTATTTTCATCTGTCTTGTAGTTAAAGGCCTAAAATCCCCACAAAAAAGATAAGATTACAAAGCAGTTGATATTTACGTACCTTAAAAATCCATATAAATAGAATTAGCTAATGTTAGGGTTTCTTTATTCAGTATAGCTAGCTAGATGTTAGCTGCTAGCACAACACATTATTCCCATGTGATAACACATGGGAATAATGTGTTGATTACTCCATTGCCAGACTCTCCTCACCGAGAAAAC
Organism: Percina caprodes; assembly: GCA_013375575.1. NCBI lineage: Eukaryota > Metazoa > Chordata > Actinopteri > Perciformes > Percidae > Percina > Percina caprodes. Next base: position 1,318,385 of record JABXJD010000049.1, on the reverse strand, counting down.
GGCTTTATTGGGTTGCTCATATTTACATTTGTTGTTAAGGGGCAACCTCAAGTTGTTACTTGAGCTCCAAACTCAGCATAAGGAGAAAAGAAGGTTGTGGTGGTGGATGGGCAACCCTGAAGGTGCCCTTCAGCTTGTTTGTATAACGTACTCGGGAAAGCAGCAACTACGGGTTAGCGAGTAGTATGTAAGACAGAAATTCCGCACAAGGAGGTTGGTTTGGGTGGTGGATGGGTCAAACACAAGACTTTCATCCAGGACACCAGGGTTCGTCTCCCGCGTCACGGAAACGTAAGCCCACCCGCAACTTTTTCCTTAACATAACAGTGTCAAAAGGGACGTTAATAGTCTCAACCAAGCGCGTTTAGAGCAAGCACAAAAGTGACATCAATAGTCCCAAGCAAGCATGTTTAGCTAAAGGAGACTTTTAGTGTCAATAATAACAACAAAGGCACCTGACCATATTCATCTTTACAAGATGGGAGTGAGAATGTGTTTTTTTAAATTAACCAACTTTGTTAAGGATCTAAGTCTGTTGCCATAGTTACATCCTTGACTCATGTTAAGCCAATCTCTGATCTTTTCCTAAGCCCAACTAATACATTTTGGTGCCTAAACTTAACTAAGGCCATTTCACAACGTTTACTACGTGTTTAAAAATGCCATCGCGAGGGCGACCTCTAGCTCACCCAGTAAGAGTGTGCACCGTATGTAGGCTGAGTCCTTGGTTTGAGTCTGACCTGTGGCCCTTTGCTACGTGTCATCCCCCATTTCTCTCCCACCTTTCCTGTCTACGTACTGTCACTATCAAAAAAAGGAAAAGCCCTAAAATTGGCCATTGTGCGGCCGTTTCACAACGTAAAATAAGTGGTCATATATGTTGTTTTAGGATTCATTGGCTATTGACTTAATCGTTGTTTGGTTAAGAGGACGTGTTGTCAATTGTGCATCATTGTAATTGATTTAATGTCTGCAAATTGGTCGAAATTCGGGCGGCATTAATTCATGCTGCAGTGAGTTCACAAACAAATACAGATTTAAGACAGCTATTGTATTAACATTGAGATCAAGTAATGCATCACGTAACTTGTCAGGAGGTGCACACACAGTCTAGCAGTCAGGCAGCTGGGGCATCATTAGAGCAAACAGTCACGCAACCAGTGTTGCAGATGCTCTCTGTTCTTGTCAGGGTGGATCTGACATGAGAGCTGAAGTGGGAAAATACCTTTTTCTAGCAAATTCTAAAACAAATGTCTGCACCAAGGTTAGAAGTTATGGAATTCTAAATCTTGCTGTCTCTTTTTTTCTGTTTCTGTTCATCAGTGTCTGCTTTTTTCAAACCTTTGTGTTACCAGGATATGTATGTGTCCTAATGGGACACTTCCATGCTTCATGTTTGCCTTAATGCCCTGACACACTAACCAGATAATCAGCCATCGGACAGTCTGGCAAGGTCGGTAACTCAAGTCTGTTTGGTGTGTTCTGTGTCATCGTCTGTCGGAGGGGCCGGTGGCCTTTATTTTAGCCAACCTGACATGCTCGGTCAGAAGGCGGGCACTGCCGGTAGTCAGACTCAAATAACCAATCTGATTGGTGGAGTGCTAACCCGGAAATGACGAGTGGGACTAGAGTCTCTCAAAACCTGACAAAAATCTTTTAAATTGACCTTTGAGGATCTGAAATGAAGACAGATGGCCTATTTCTTCCTTAAAATGTTTTCAGAAACACATTTTGGTGAACTATTTTAGTCAAATATGAAATTGTATTCTGAGCAACGCGCCATGACAGTCTGGCTTTGAATTTCCGGAGAAACCAGACCCATGTGATGTGTTCGTCCAATCAGCTGCCGTTGGACGTGTGTCCCAACTTCCAAGGCACTTTTTTTGGCCAACTTGGGAAGGACTGCCTTTTCTGCCAACGGTCAGCCATCTGGTTAGTATGTGACGGCTATTAAAGTCTGTTATCTCTGTTGTGATCAAAAGAACCCTAATGCTAAATGTAACCCTAACCTTTCTACTTCTGTGTATGCCACTTAGGGAGTCTTTGCACTACACTGCTGGTACTGGACACAACATCAAGCTAGCATTCATTATGAAACATTAATTATATGTATTCCTGTGTTGGCTTTTCCATATTTATTTGAGTAAAGGTGTTAGCTCAAAAAATACTGAGCACTAAACAGGCAATACACATCTGTGGTCCATGGTGTGTGCGATAGGGTGAGTGTGTTAGAGTGTGTCTTTGCATAATCGAACATGTCATGTATGCATTTTGCTGATCCTCCATACTACAGGGGATCAAACATTGTCACGTATTGCCACCATCAGCAAATCTTGTTCACACACACACACACACACACACACACACAGACACACACACACACACACACACACACACACACACACACCCACACACACATAGTGCGTCTCACTATCTTTGTGGGGACCCGTCATTGACATAATGCATTCCCTAGTCCCTTACCCTAACCTTAACCATCACAACTAACCCTAACCCTAAACATAACCTAATTCTAACCCAAACCTAAAACCAAGTCTTAACCGCATTTTGGCCCCACAAAGCTGTCCAGACCCCAAAAGTATACTGTATCCCGGTTTTTGGACCCCACAAATGTAAGTAAATGTGAACACACACACACACACACACACACACACACACAGGTCAGGGAAATAATCCCTGCACACACATCTTTGATCTTGCGTCTTATTTTATCACATATTTCTGTATTTTCAGCTAATACACTTATTGAGACCACGTTTCAAAATAACTGTTTCTGATTTGTGCCAGCTTCACAGACAGCTTTATTCATAGCATTCACCCTAGCAGTATAGTTCTTTTAAACATTTGTTGGAGCATTACATTGTGAAGAGATAAATAGAAAGGGCATGCCACTGAGGAGAAGTTGCTGTTGTTGCTGGCTGTGTTTTCACAGCGGGGATGAGCTTCTATGGAGAGATTCATCAGCTTGAGGACTTAAACCTAAATCCATTCAGATGAGAAAAACAAACTCTTAACATTACATACTGTGTGTAAGTCGAAAAATAGCCATTTAAGTTGATGGCTTTTGTAAGGACTTCTTGCTTATGATGTGAGTACATTCATGTACACTTAAAGAGTCTGGAATTCCCAAACTCTCTCAGTTAAGATTGTCTGACTCAGACAGGCCCTGTGCCTCTGAGCCTCTGTGAGGAACAGAGCAGCCAAACAGCCCTGTCAGCTTCTTTCTCTCCCATGTCCTGCTGCCATTTCTATAACTCGTAAGGTCATTGAAGATTTCATAACAACTGCAATACTTCTGTCCTTTCAAAGTGCTTTAGAGTCAACTTATAATCCACCAAAATTCCATGTATAATAGAAAGCGTAAATGATTCTCATTACTGGAGTCACTGCACCTTGCATTGGCAAAAGACTCAACCAAATCTGAGTCGTGGAACCAGCCCAAGATGTAGAAAAAAATCTCCACTTGCACATTGTGGGGATATTAAGTTTTTGTATGTAATTCTTTCAAGAGGTAGTTAGTACTTGTATTTTCTGTAAATAATGGATAACATGGATACAAAGTAAAAATATACCTGGATAAACCTGCCTAGGTGGAAACTTTTCATGAGATCTGTAGTTTATTGTATGCCCACAAATTGATCGTGGTTTGAACAAAAATCTCCATCTCTATTTATTGGTGCTTCAGAGAAAAATAATTAATTTATTTGGCTTTATACGAACACTACTTGAGCTACCAGCACATTTACTTGCAATAGCTATAAATGCTGTGATGCTGTGCATTGGAGATTTGTTGCACAAATGTCTATGTTTAAGCCACATACCAAATATATATACAAAGTAGAATACTTAGAAATGGTCTGTATGGGTTTGTTCCCATGTGTTGTGGGATTCAGTGAACAGGTGTGTGTGTGTGTGTATGTGAATGTGTATGTACACAAATATATCAAATAACACAACATCAACAAGCTGTAAATTTCTATAGCAGGATGATACACAAGCTTCGACTGGAGTAAATATCATTTTACTCCAAATCAGTAGATTTTGGAATTGCAAATATGAGAGTACATACAGGAATAAGGAGGGAGAATGATTGATAGATTACACACACACACACACACACACACACACACACACACATATACATGTACAAACAGAGTAATGCATTATGTAATGTTATTACAGAAATTCAGCTGTGCCAATGGATTTGGACGCCAAATAACATGATTTCATGACATCATATTTCAGCATTGTTTTGAACAATTAAGTAAAGTTGCAACAAAAAGGGACTCTGTCTACCTGTCCATATGCTCGCTGCCCATCTAAACTCCTGCCTCTTATTAGATTTTTCCCATAAATAATTTATGACCTTTGCACCTCCCCCAACTCCCTCAATCTCTCGATTGTTGTCTCACAATCTCACTCAGCTGGGGAGAAGGACACCCAAGGTTAAACAATGTGATTTAGTATGTGCAGTTGAGTGTGTGTGTGTGTGTGTGTGTGTGTGTGTGTGTGTGTGTGTGTGTGTGTGTGTGTGTGTGTGTGTGTGTGTGTGTGTGTGTGTGTGTGTGTGTGTGTGTGTGTGTGTGTGTGTGAACCATGAAAGAGAGAGCAGAGATCAAAGGACAGGGAGATTCCTGATTTGATTCCAGGAGGAAGAGACTGATGGATAGATTAAGAGAAAAGCAGAATTCTAAGTATAAATGCAATAAAGTGAATCGCATCAACAAAATAACAATACAATGGCTCTAGATTAGAATAAATAAAACAATATACGATATGCTCGCAGAAATTGGGTCACAGTGCCGGATATAAGATAGACATTATTACCCAAATAGACTATGTTAGAGACAAAACCTTTTTTTAGATTTTCTAAAAAGCTTTAAAAAGGTGGGAAAGAATTGGCTTAAATGCATTTGCTTTATGTTAGCTTTTACAGTGACAGGATGCAGGTTAGTAGATGTTCAAGGATTTACTTTCTTGATAGTTAGTCAGAGTCTTCATTTGTTTGATAATTATCTGTTTACATCATCCAATATGCAGATAGCAGAAGAGTATTACAGATTTATGCAAATGTGCGTGAGCTCTATTGACATAGTGCTCATAATATGCTCACTTTCAGGTTCATAATTGTATTCAGAGGTTTTATCAGAATAGGTTTACATACTGTCATTTTCAAATTTGTGTGTTGAGCTCTCTGTTTTCACCACAGAGTGAGGCATCACACTTCTGTTCCATCTTTGTTGCGAGTCGCACATGTGCAGTAGCTAGGTCAGCACTCCTAGCCAGTCAGGAGCAGAGGGGCAGTTGAAAAACAAAAATATTAATGGGCACCAGCTGCATATGCTGGGGAACCAAAGAGTAGCAGATAGATAGATAGATAGATAGATAGATAGATAGATAGATAGATAGATAGATAGATAGATAGATAGATAGATAGATAGATAGATAGATAGATAGATAGATAGATAGATAGATAGATAGATAGATAGATAGATAGATATATGCCACATTCAACAAATCCCATTCTCTGTACACTGGTGTATGTAGACAATAACCCAGTGGAGTGAGATAAATTGAGGAATATCATCAAGCTGTGTTTTAATTTGGCAGGCATTAAACTCACAGTTATCCCTGACCATCTGCTGTCTTCCTCTCCTCGTATTTCTATTTCCCTCTCTAGTCCTTTCTTTCCTTGTGTTCTTCAGTCTCTATTTCACACACAAACACTCTTCCTATCTGTGTCAGCCCTTCCACACCTTTTTTATTTCCTCACAGTAATTCCTTCATTCAGTTCATTCTGACAGTTACATGTTAACTGCGTCAAATTACGTGCCTGCTGAGTGGGTGCTGAGAGAATAAGAAAAGATTATGATTAAGCTGACACCGGTGTGTGTGTGTGTGTGTGTGTGTGTGTCTGTGTGTCTGTGTGTGTGTTGCTTAAATTTCACCTTGATGAAAAACACATGAAAACAGTCAATTACCCAACAATCTGCTGCTGGTCCACTGCAATTTATTTCTGTGTCATCCCCTTTGTGGTTTGGGAGGGAACAAGAGGCCAGTTTACTAATGTGTGTGTGTGTGTGTGTGTGTGTGTGTGTGTGTGTGTGTGTGTGTGTGTGTGTGTGTGTGTGTGTGTGTGTGTGTGTGGTTGGTTGGTTTTGGTCAACTCAGTCAGTCCTTAACCAGCAACCAGCTTTTCGGTCACATCCCCGGGGGGCTCTGTAGTTTTGTATTAGCTTTACCTATCACCTCATTCTTTGTCTATTTGTCTACTCACCGCTAAGCTAGCTGTCAGAGATATATGGCCCTGCTTGTCTGCTTGTGTGTGTGTGTGTGTGTGTGTGTGTGTGTGTGTGTGTGTGTGTGTGTGTGTGTGTGTGTGTGTGTGTGTGTGTGTGAACGATAGAGGGATCTGTCGTGTTGCTTTGAGTGCAATATGTTGTGAATGTTTCCTTATAGGGCGGTAAGTGAGCTATCAGAAGCTGTGGATGAGGAGTAATGAAATATTCAAAAAGGGATTACTTCTCTGGAATGTTATGAAATATATATCTATCAGCTCCTTTTAGCCTCACCAAGTGCTCTTGGTGAGCTTAAATAGCAAAAAGTGGCTGTACACTGCTGGGGTGAAGGTATCAACTTTGTAGTCAGGTCTGGTTACAATTTGCGTTTCGAATTTCTGTCCCTAAAAACGTAAATTAATTAAATCAGAAATAAAGTATTAATACTAGAGGTGATTTGTTGTCTGTGTCTTAACCATATGTGATGTGATTACAAACATGACAACAAAGAATCTTCTGACTTAGAAGTTGCACTGCACTCGGTCATATTGTATTGTATTTGATTATCCCTGCCCTTATGGATAGATTTTACTGACACTATGGTTATGGTTTAGTGATAATAAGTGTAGACAAAACACAAATTACCATCAGGTCTATACTGTCTGAAAAACCCGCCCGACAACATTTAAATGTACAGTACGTGATGTTAATCCAACACACTTTTCGTCTAATTCAGTTAATATCTCCTCACCTTATTTCCAAGTTAGCCAGTGTGTTTTTATCAGTGGAGATAGATAGATAGATAGATAGATAGATAGATAGATAGATAGATAGATAGATAGATAGATAGATAGATAGATAGATAGATAGATAGATAGATAGATAGATAGATAGATAGATAGATAGATAGATAGATAGATTTTCAACACTTTAATCTAGTCCTTCAAGTTGCAGAGTTCACTGGTGCTAGGCTATCGCAAGTCAACAGTATCTGCTAGCCTGCCATTAAACAGAGTCTTACACACTCCACAGTACACCAAAGGCAAATAAGTTATAATGCCAGACTATTGATGCAAATACTGTTGATAGAATAATATTACAAATAAAACTGTCCTTGCATTGCATTGCAATATATACTTTGTTCCCTGTAATTGGTAGCACAGGCTACAGCTGCGGCGGAGTGATATTGCCTAGGCAACCGAGAAAGCCGGTTCACATGAAAATCACGCACAATTATTTACCTGCCGCTGTCACTCATTGCTACAGAAGCAGAGTACATTGCACAAAGGAATCAACAAGATATGGTACTATGGCCACGTTTGAAAGCCATGCCAATGTTTCTGACTCTGAAGACGATGAAGATGAGGAATGTGTGTTATCCAACAAACCGTGCCTGTATGAGCTGGAATGCACAGACAAAGAACTGATAGAGATGGATGCTAAAAGACCTCCAACAAATTTCACTCTGTCAGGCTATAACACACATAACGTTACCTGTACATGAGCAAATGAGCTAGCAATTTGCATGTAAATTGTCCTCATTTACATGAGTTTTCTGTCAGCAATTGCATAAAGTCAGTGTTGACCCCAGCCAGGTATCTACCAAGGGTGTAGCTATACTGTTAGCTGTCCATGGTGCTGATTGACCCTGTCCTTAGTCTATGCTGAGTAAGAATACAGCACATACACGTTTGTTTCAGCTATCAGGCTCCTCTGCTGTGGAACCAGGTTCCAGTTTGGGTTCAGGAGGCAGACACAGTCTCCACATTTAAGAGTAAGCTTAAGACTTTCCTCTTTGATAAAGCTTATAGTTAGGGCTGGCTCAGGAGAGTCCTGAACCATCCCTTAGTTACGCTGCTATAGGCCTAGACTGCTGGGGGACTTCCCATTATGCACTGAGCCCCTCTCTCTTCCTCCTTCTCTCCATCTGTATGCAACCTCATTCTATTAATGCATGTTACTAACTCGACTTCTTCCCTTTCCCGGAGTCTCTTGTAGTCTCTTAAAGGAAGTTTTTCTTTGCATCTGTCGCCTAGTGCTTGCTCTTGGTGGGAACTGTTGGGTTTCTGTAAATAACATCACAGAGTACGGTCTAGACCTGTTCATTTATGGAAAGCACAATGAGATAACTATTGTTGTGATTTAGCGCTATATAAATAAAACTGAATCGAATTGAATTGAGTCTCCTTTTCCTCAACTGATGAAATGGGGATTTAAGCAACACTGAAGCACACAACATGTCAGTATGACTTGATGCCCAGAATTTGATCCAGATTATTCTTTTCTCCTTGAATGTTTTTGTACTGATTCGATAATCTTTTCTCACTCAATATGTGAGAGCGTCATCGGACAAGGGCAAGGACAGGACCTGCCTCTGGTTTTGCTCAGCCAGGAAACCATCTGTTTCTAAAACTTTTCCTCTGGGAGACCAATCTCAGTAAGCTCTAAGATCCTTTTGAAGCTCAATAAGGTCTGTCTGAGAATTATCATGTTACTCAACCAGCCCTCCCGAGGTTTACTCCTCACAGAACACCAATCTGCACTATCCAATTGCTAAAACCTATGGTGACCCTTACCATTCTTGTTGTTTGTTATATGCAATGATTTACAATACTCCAATATATTTGCAAAATGTTCAAGTACTGACAATTTAAGGTACTACTTTGGCGTGAACAACATTGATATTATGAATGCTCTGCAGTGCTCGTAATTTATCTCATGAATCTTATTTTATTTTGTATATCTTCTTCATTTCATACCAAAACACTACTGCACAATTCAATTCAGTTCCTTCTTTGCCTGCAGTCATTCATGCATACTGCTTCAAACATATACAATTACAATATGATTTGCTGTAAGTAGCTTACATTTAAATCAAGCACACCCATTTACATCAAATTGCAATCTCAGTTATTTGCAGTCCTCTATGCGGTTGAAAACTGACAGTACACGCGTAGAATATACAGTAGACTGTACCAAAGCAAGTCGTGGAGAAGAATTCGGTAATGTTTCCATTGTATAAATCTCACAGAAAATGGTTTTATAATTAGGAGCTTGTGTTAAGTAAGTTAGGTAACCACTTGGCTTCTCATGGTACCCCAAATTTTAAAGCAGAGCAGTGGCAGTTGCATAAACATTTGCAAAATGCAAGTGAACTTAATCCTTGGAATGCCAAGAACCTTAGACAGGGAAGTTAAAATAAAAACTCATTCCATCCTTCAACAACTCCCACTGAAGTGCCATTAAGTATTTAATCCCCAACTGCTCCGGTGAACTTCCTCAGGGGACAAAAGTAAAGGCAAAATGACCAGGGTTAGTGCATGGATGTATGGGCTGCAGCTACGCCCATTGTTATTGCAGTAAATACGGCAAAAAGAATATTTTGCAAGAGAATATTAGAATTGAGTGTTTAATATTAAAATGAGTCAATCATGACAACCAGGCAGATAAAAAAATTTGTTGATTTGCTTTGCCCGGAGGCTTGGTCCAACCTATGTCAAAATCCTTGTATGTGTGTTCATATCTGGCGAATAAAGTTGATTCTGATTAAAATGAAGAGATTGACCTATGCTTTAATTAAGCATTTCTTCATCCCGATAGGACATGTAGATACAAATACATAGAATTCATGATATCCTGTTATCCAAACCAATACCAAAACACCTTTATCACTGACAATGCACCAGAATACAGGCATAAATAGAAATATAGAAATAGATCAAAATGTTTTTGGAGCTATTGACATATGGTAAAGGATCAGTGCCGCACCGTGTCACACACACACACAAGCTGGCCTCTTGTTCCCTCCCAAACCACAAAGGGGATGACACAGAAATTAATAGCAGTGGACCAGCAGCAGATTGTTGGGGAATTGAGTGTTTTCATGTGTGTCGGTGCAGTTGTGCTCTTTACTGACTTGTCATTTACTGATAACAAAGATTCTCTACAATGGTTCTAACCCATCTCTGTTGTCAATGTACATTACAGTAAATGACACTGGTTATATTTTCCATTAAACAATTTTACTTACTTTCAGTTTATCTTATTTTGTGACAAGAGACTGATATGCAATGTACAATGCATATTTAAATGTAATTAGCCATGTTTTGTAACATTACATTGGCAGGACACAGAAGACTGATACAGCACCTCAGACTCACTGATGGTGTTCACAGCCTTTTCTTATTGAAGTTAATACAATATAGAACATAGTGGCCATCCACATGTTTGAGAGTGTAGAGGTACACTAGATGCAGAGACTGGATGGTTCATGCCAAAACAAATAAGAGTCCAAACAAGTTGGCCATTCAGCAGTAAAGTGATCTACAGTAGGGAATTATGAGTAAAACGATGGACATGTTTGCAGAATAATTCTCACAAATATAGGAAATTCAAAGTAAAAGTGAATATGTCACTATTGGTCTGACACATACAAAACAGAAATAAACAGTGTGTCTGTAAATGGCTTATTATTGGCCTCATAAAGCCAGTCTGTTTTTAATTTATTTCATCCTTCATCAAGATATTTTAAATCTGTCTGATTCAAGGTCATATCGGTCAACAAATAATTATGTCTTAATCAAGTGTCTCCCAAATTTGTCTTTATTGATGGTGAAGTAACAACTTCCAGCACCCATATAAGGAATGCTAATTCAGAGTCCTGGCTCTCCTCTTCCTGCTCTACAAGGAGACACAAGCTGCCAGAAATAAAAGCTGGCACAGCTCCTGTTAACTGGAGTCTTCTCAGGTCTTCTTGTAATTTTCCCAAATAATTCAGTGCAAACTCACTCAGCAAACCTCTGAGCCTGACAGAGAGAGCTCCAGTGCCCCTGTCTCTAAAGAAGCATGCCAATCACTCAATGATCCTCACCCACCTTCTGTTAAGCTAACTCTGGATGACACCCAACCCACAAACCAAACCACAGCCACACAGTTCATTTTATCCCATGTGTACTTCACAGCCGAGTACTATAAGTACATCTGAGCTACAGCAATTCTTATAAATTGACTTAAGTAATAAGTTGACATTACACCCACTGACATAATTCCTCATCAACAGTCCCTATTAATGGCTTAATGACATGTTTAATCTCATAATTCATAAAGTACATTCAATTTGTATTAGGTTTATAAGTTGTGGTCTTTCTTCTGAGGATTGGAATAAAAGATGATGTTATCTATGGTTATAAATTATGTTAAATGTTTGGCTGTGTATTACGCATTACAATTCTTTGCTGTGATTGGTTTGTTGACCATCGGCAGGTGATTACTCTGTAATGTCAATTTAATTGTCTTTGGCGCCCCCCACAGTCTTAGACACATGATGACACATTTTAAATGCTTTACTGTATTTAATGTGAATCCACTATCCAATTACTAGTATACTAAATTATACTATTTACATAGGTTGTATAACATTATTTAGCATTATTTGGTTATAACACATTTGGTACCTACAAAACGTAACCCACTAAATGTCAGTTGTGTGAAAGCAAATCCTATCAAACTATAATAATATAAAAATAAGATAATTTCATGCAGTTTAGAGCTCTTATTTTACAGTCATTCACAATAAGTGCAAATGATTGATTGATCAAAGTTAGAGTGCATCACATCATGTCTTCAGGGTGCACATCACATCATAAATGCTAACACACTTGTGTTGTAAGACTTCACTGGTGATGCGTTTGTGGTGAGCTGATGCAGTAGCTCTATTGAAGAGAATCTGAGGGGATAGCAGAACCATTTCTGAATGGAAACTAAAAAACAGGTCAACCTTTTATACCGTAACAATCTTTCTCACTCTTCCAGCAGCAGATGGTGTCTGAAGATGTGCAATGTACTTGTAATATATATCTAAGAAGACAACAGCTAACTAGTTAGGAAACTAGCCTCAATTTGGAGGATTCAATAATATCTGAAATCTGAGTGGTACTCACATGTTACATCACATTAGACCTTTGTGCATCCAAATGAAATGTGATACAACTGTTTTGCCACAAAGTCTACTTTTGGGATACTTCTAAAGTTCTGTTTTTGTTGGTGCGGTCATTGAGGTGTTTATTCAATGATTATATTCGGAGATGTTTCTAATATTCTGCCCCTCCCCCCTCTTATATGTAAATAGAGAGGACAACAAACATGAATAGAAACATCTTTCAATATGATGTTGTCCATTACAACACCACCTTTAACTATGACCTCAATCACCACAAACACATTATGAGCTTCATAAAGATGGATGTTCTGGAAGAGCTGTTATATTGAATTGTAACAGATTGGACAGGTGTACCAAATAAAGTGTTTGTGTTTGTAATAATGATTCAAAAAACGTTATCACTTCTTTATTTGTTCCAATTTAAACATATTTCACAAAAGAAATGGTGAAAACAAACATCAACAAAGCACGGGAGCCACATAGGCTATACATTTCTTTGTCTACTTGTCTTTAAATCCACGTTGTTCTTAGATATATCTAAATCCAGGTAAAATGGCCCAATCGTTTTGTACCAAACAACATCTAATTGGTTGTTTTTTAGGGAACAGCAGAAAGACGTATACTGAGAATGCGGTCCTCACAAGTACATCAAAGAATGTGTCCGTGTGTGCTGGGTTGAATGTGTGCTGCTTTAATTTCACCTTGATGACAAACAAGGCTTCAATAATTCAGCCTCCCTTGTATATGACAAATAGAGGCCACATCGATACAAAGTGCCAAAACCTGATGACAACACAATCAGAAACGCTGTTGTCTTGACCTTTTACTCTCACACGGTCATTGAATTTTTACGATTATCATTTTTTTCTGCAGCATTTCTTCATTTTGTTGGACAGTATAAAATAAGAAGTGACAGGTAGACTGCTTGAAAAGGTCAGTAGAGCTGAGGTTGCACAAGATGTAAACAGAGAATGTAAAAAAACTAAGATAAAATGTTGTGGAGATGTGACCTGAGCAGGAGGAAAAACAACATGAAAGTTACCTCTTTCTGCATCCTATCCATGGCCCATCAGTCTCTGGGGACAACACAAGGAGATGAAAAACATGTTCAGTTAGATAGCAGCTGTGACTTTGCGTTCTTTGACTTCTTCTGTTTTTGTTTCAGTTCTTCATTTATCAGCTACAATTTATATGATTACTGTAGTTTATTAGACATAATCTATTTTTATAGATTAGAAAACCCAAGAGTTTTTAGTTGAGTTAACTTACATAAAAGTGCAATTTTACTTGTAACGTTCTGCACTTTTAAGTAAGATTTTGACTGCGGGACTTTTGCTGTAGTGAAGAATTTTTTTACATTGTTGTATTCCACCACTGCAACTAATCACTTTTTCACACAGGGCCATGATGGTTTGGATTTTTTTTCACCTTTAATAATAAACACCTTCATTTACAAATTGCATTTTGTGTTTACTTGTGTTGTCCTTGACTATTGTTTAAATTGGTTATATATATATATATATATATATATATATATATATATATATATATATATATATATATATATATATATATATATAATGTATGAGTGTATATATAAGGCAGAGTGCTGTAAGTGTTCAGGTCAAAGTGACTGATGTTTGTCATCGTATGAGGAGGCAGAGAGCTGAATTATTGAAGGCTTGTTTTTCATCAAGGTGAAATTAAAGCAACACACACACACACACACACACACACACACACACACACACACAGTCATTCACTCCAGCAAATTACTTCTGTGGAAAACCTGTTAGGGACACAAAGTCCAAAATGAAAGTCCAACCTATTACCTAAGGGTGTGCGTGTGCTCACGTGTGTTTGTGTTAACCACATTATATTATATTTCTCACTTTATTCCATCTACTTACATGCTGGTGGATTACAGAGCAGTGACCAGCAGTTATTCAGTTGCATCTACAGGCTGCATCAAAAGGACAAGGTGTTCTCAAGGACCTTATTTTCTAATGAGCATGTGGCATTTCTCTGAGGGCCAGAAAAATATAGTATCATAAAAACACACTCAGGCTGATCAATCAGGCAACGATTCACCGTCTTATTCGGGAGTCATTGTGAATCCTAATGACACCTAAATAGAAATGTGCAAGGCCAATTCATCAGCAATGATCTGGATCAAACATGCCTGTATTTACAGTAATCTATATTATGAAGTACATATGGGGTAGAGGGAAGGGAGTGTGGCTGCATAATCATGTTTTTCAGTGATCTTTGGTGCCACCCACGTGATAATTAACAGAAGAAACTAACCAGTGACTCTTTCTGGAAAACTGAGATGTTCACTGAGCCAGAAGGGCTTTTTGGTTGTGGATGCATGTGTGCATCGGAAGAGCCTTCTGTTCCTGGGTTAATCAGTCATCAAGTGAGTTTTAGTTTTGTTGACACAATAAAAAATGTGATGATGAAACAACTGAGCAGTCAAGTCTGAAAAATTGTCTTTAGATAGAAAATGTAAGAAAGTGAACAACAAACCCTGGTTGCTCTTTGAGGTTGCAGAAAAAAAATAAACATATTATAATCACAATAGTACCTCCAGTTTTGGCAGCTGACATTGCCTTTGCAGTAATAAAGTGGCCTTTTGAATGTTTCTGGTTGTCTTTTATATGGTCGTTTTATGGCTTCACACTTCACAGTTTCATACCAACATACACACTTGTGTGGTCTAGTGTTGACAGGAAGACGCAAGGCGTCTTTGCAGAACACTCACACCCAAAAGTGAACAGGAAGTGAAAGCCTGAGCATATGGCTCATACAACACTATATAGACTAGTATACACTATACAACAATAACTGTTACTCAGCATCTTAACTGATCTTGCTGATCTGACATTTGAATAACAAACCACGTTAACGTTTTCTGTATCATGCTTCTTTTTTTTATGTGCACATATATAAAATGTCAAATTAAAATGTTTTAAAATAAATGATACACTGTATTTTGCATTTGTGGAGTTTGTTCCATCATTATGCTTACATTAAATGATGGCAAATAATAAATAAGATAAATAAATTGGAGAAACGAACAAACAACAGAAAGATTCCAACATAACAAGTTACTTTCCTTTTAGAAGGAAAAAAAAAAATAATGATAGGTTTTATTTTTTCAGTGTCTTTGAAGAAAGGGGAAGTGAGATAAACATTATAAATCCATATATACTGTAAATAAACCAAAAAAATAACCAGAATTTAGTAGATTTATCTATGCAAAGTATCAAGTTATTATTGTGGTCACGGTTAAAGGAAACCAACATTGACTGCTGGTAAGAGACAGGATGCTAACCCTGATTGTTTAAAAGTGATACCATTCTGCCTTTACTCGTGAACCAGATATTTATTCAAACAACAAGGTTACCTATCACTGAAACATAAACAAACTACACATGTTGTCATTTTGCTGCTGAGGATCCTACACTGGATGTAAATAGGTCTTAAAAAAAACCCTTATGAAGATCTTTCTCGTCAAATGTTACACTTTTTAACCTTAAAGACTGTATCCATTTTCTTTCTCCAACTCCAGAAATATGTTTACCCAAGACTCATATATATATATATATATATATATATATATATATATATATATATATATATATATATATGCAGTTATATATATATATTTATACATATACATAAAAGTGCAGTTATATATATATATATATATATATATATATATGTATATATATATATATATATATATATATATATATATAAACTGAGAGATGAGAGGCATATATATATATAACTGCACTTTTCCATCAAATTGGATTTTTGCACCATTTTATACACATATAACATAGACATCTAACATACATAGAGCCAAAATGCAGTCTGATATATTTGGTATCTTTGAAACCTTTGGCATCCCTGGCTAAATTCAAACCAACGTTTTGTCTGACGTAAAAGGACAAGAATAATTAACATAACACTAATGCATTAGTATCCGGTGTGTCTTTCACACAAACTCACAGAAATTAAATTCAAATTCTGGGTGCACTGAAGAATGTCCTGCATTGATCTGAGATGTGCTGACAAAAAACAATATGTCCTTATTACTACATAAACTACATGTACCACATACATACCTTAATTTCTTCTTAAAGGTAAGGTGTCTTGATAATGCATAAGTGTGAGGCAACATTAACTATGTAAATAAACTATGTTGGGAAGATGAAATGACTGATAGCTTGAAGTAGATAATCAATGATATCAAAGGTGATAGTTATTAAACTCTGGATGGTTTATGGCCAGCTTTTTATTTTCAATGGGACAAAAGTCAGCACCTCAGTTTTTAAAACACTTTACACTCTCTCTCTCTCTCTCTCTCTCTCTCTCTCTCTCTCTATATATATATATATATATATATATATATATATATAGTATATCAACCTTTTTCATTCTGGCCTAAAAGAGCACCCTAACCCTCACGTGTTTCATATATTTATATTCTTATCTTATTCTTTCAAGCCTTGTCATCTCATCTTTTCATATCCTCTTACCATTGGTCCTCTCAGCTTTACACAGGAAGTGTCACGCTCTGCACTGCCCCAGTTGTTGCCTCTCATCTCTCAGTTTTGTCTCTGTCACACATAAAAACTGTGCAGTATCTCACCCACAGAGAGGAACTGTGGTTCATACCAAGGTTTGTCCGCCTCAACAAGTTATCCTACCTTATCTATTTTCCCTTTGTCCTATTGTAGACTACTGCCTCTCCTTTCAGATGATTCATCTGACACCTACCTGCAGCTGATCTAACACCTACACTGCAGCCACAACATGAGCATAAGGAAACTGAGTGAGTATTGTTTGTGTGTGTGTGTGTGTGTGTGTGTGTGTGTAGAGCAGCTGCAATTTGTTTATGTGTTTACAAATATTGTAAACCGCAGTTTTAGTTAGGTTAACTATTGTTGACTTTCTATCAGACACTGCCATGTCAGTTTTACAACCTTTTGGGGATTATGACTGCATGCAAAAAATCATTTTCAGCTGAAATTATTTCTATTGAGAACGTAAGACGTGTACTATAATACACAGAGGCTATTTTAGAGACGTGTTTGGACCTGCAGTGTTTATTTTTATTCATACACTATAGTGTTTTAATTATATACAGCATATGTTTCATATAAATAGCAAAACACTTGCATGCCTACTGGCATTGACACACAGAGACAACTAAGCGTAAAACACACACACACACACACACACACACACACACACACACACACACACACAAATGTAAGTCCATTATCCATATTACATACTGTATACTTTACTTTTAGATTCCTGTTAGTCTTTGCAAACTGTTGAAAAACAGTTTACAAGATATGTCAATGTGTTTGCTGGTGGGAAATGACAGAATTTGTAAGGCAGAAAACCAAAACAATAAGCTAAAAGACACAAAAAAGCTTGATGGTGGGAAATGCAGAAGTGATAATTCCCTGTTGGTTCAACTACATCTTTCACATTGTCATTTGATCCATTATCAATTCCCTTTCCCTCTTTCCCTCCTGACTGATAAAAAATCTAATTGAGAGATTGCATGGGGATGAAGTCATATACTTGACTAATATAATGAGCATTTCTTCTTTTCTAACTGTTGCTCTGTCAAGGTTTCAAGTGGTTTGGTAGCCTCACCAACCTCTCTTTTCGCCGCTCCACTGAAAAATCAGACTCTAAGACCTCTCCGTCCAAGTCTGGAGCAGGAAGTGTACCTGGAGATGGCAAGGCAATCCTGGCTCCAATTGTTGAGACAACAATGGACGACATGGATGCCATGCGTCCTCGCACTGCTAGCTACATTCGCTCCAGTGAGAGCTACACACACATGGGTACGCTGCCACGGCTACTGATGAGAAGGAGAGACAAGAGCAATAAAGGTAAAGCAGCAGAACTTATGATAATAAAAAAGTGTTTTTACCATGACAAACTTAATTTTTAGATCTGATATCCCTTCTTCTCTAGGAGGCCCCAGCAGCAATAAGAAGAGCAAAGAAAAGAGCAGCATCAGCAGAAGTCAAAGCCAGAGACCTTTACGGGACCAAGACTGTGGCCCCCCGAGGCTCACAGCCACCAGATCTGAAGTTGCTGGGGATGAAGCTAGAGCTAATGCTGACATTAGGCTCGACAAAGTCTCTCTCACTGATCCCAAGACCCACCCTGAACCTATAAGTGAAACGAATGTCACAAACACCCAAAACACCATCTCTGCCATGTCGCCATCTGGTGGCTCAAGTGCTGCACTCCATCCAGAGAGCATCACCCAGGCAGGTGCAGACTTGAACCCCGAGGAGACTTCATCACCTCCACCCAGCCAGGGGAATGATCAGATTAATGAGGATGAAGGGTTGGAGAACAGTCTGGTATCTGAACCTAAGGAGGAGGCAGAGTGCAAACAGCTGACCGGAGAAGCGGACAAACAAAACCAAAACTCTGTCAGCATTTACTGGTAATTTGTTTCATTCCTTTTTTCTCAGATGTGAACAGTTCATTTTTTCTTGCTTTTTTCTTTTCCAACAGTAAAGTAATTGAAGTAGGAAAGTTTACTGATTGGTCAACTGGTTTGTGGGTGTTCTCTAAAAAATGAGAGTATGCACCGCCAAAGCACAGTATTAGGGTGGTTCCTGCTTGATCTTAGGGCCCTGTCCTTGTGTCAAAATCAGTTCTGGAAAGTAACTAAATACATTTGCTTAAGTTCTTGACTTAAATATAGTTTATTGTACTTGTATTGTACTTGAATATTTCATTTTATCTTGCGTGTGTCCAGTTTATTACATACAACAAATTATTAAAGATTAAACTAGTGGTTCTAAGCCACTTGGTTTGTGACTACTTACAAAAAAGTGGTGTAGTCAAGGCCCTGGTACATGGTTTCATAACTATAATTTTAATTAATTTGTATTTATTTAATAATCATATATGATTAATCATTTTACAAATGACTACTTTTTAATTCCACTGAGTAGCTTTTTCTAATAATAATGTACTTTTAGAATTAGGAATGAAGGTCTTTTACTAATGGAGTATCTGTGCATTGTTATTTTGGCACCTTTACTTTAGTGATTTCCAGCACTGAAAAACTGCTCACATTGCTGTGAGATAGAAGGACCTGTGTGTTAATAAGGAAGCAGCAGCACTTTTTTTATTTTAACCCAGGAGCCTTAAAAATGGCATATGCTCTATGTATACGCCAGGGAGCGCCAATCGGTTTAAACTGCGCGTGGACCCAAGGGGGAAGTTAGGTAGTTCACACTTTGTGCTGACTTTTCTGTGGACAGGACTTACCTCGGGCAATGGGTTTGAGGTGAGATAATAACAGGATTAATGACTTACCTTTTATTGGTCAGATGCTGCTGGAAAGCTGCAAGCTGTTGGTCTGATGTTTTCTTATTTTGCATTGACACACAGAAGGCGACATCAATAAGCTTTTGTAGGCTCATTGTGCGCGTTCCATAATGTTGTAGTGGATTTATCAACGAAGTCAGAACTTTATTCAACAGTTTGAGGGAACATGTTCTGTAACTCCTCTCAGCAGGGCGGCTTGCGTCTCCTCACTGCCTATGACACGCCAAGGTGTCCCTGCTGCCTCCAGTATCCCATGCATGATAGTGCGTGTATCATGTTACAGTGGGATTTTGCACTGCATGCGTGTCTGTGACTGTGAGTGTGCGTGCATGCGTGGCTGCAGTTGTGCTGGCATGCATGTGCGAGAGTGCAGCATCAGCCCATTAGTTCAGCCCAGAGACCGTGGGAAATATGGATGTATGGTGGTGTAGTGCATGTTCACTGTGGGAACATCAAAGAGTTGTCTGTCTGTTCATTCCTAAATCACAAGTCTCTCAGCTTGGCTGTCAATTTCCCTCTGTATTATTATTCTGTCAAAAGTGCAGCTCTTTACTTTACCTGACTTTGGCTGCTTTTCTGGAAAACCACTTTTACTGTCATAGCTGCTCAGCAGGCAAAATTATGAGTTTCGTTATCTTGCCTTGCCTGTGCATGATAACTCCTTTGGCACTAATTCGAAAAGGGGATGAACAGTGGGAGCCTACCCCAATGTAACCTATGTTTAACCACATTTGAATTAGTTAGTTGTTTAATGATCAACATTAAATATTAAGCAGCAGCAGATTAATTGTTCAGTCAGTTTTAAAGGTCCCATGGAGGCTGAATTTCGGCTGAAAGAGCACCATGTCATGGGACCTTTAAGCAAAAAATGGCAAATAATATAATAATATGACTTCTGCTTTCGAGGA
Source organism: Percina caprodes (assembly GCA_013375575.1). Classification (NCBI taxonomy): domain Eukaryota; kingdom Metazoa; phylum Chordata; class Actinopteri; order Perciformes; family Percidae; genus Percina; species Percina caprodes. Next base: position 1,297,851 of record JABXJD010000049.1, on the reverse strand, counting down.
TTTGACGCTTTCCTCTGTCATATGTGACATTACTCAACTATATAGTTTGGTGGTGGACTGTTGGTCAGATAAAACAAACAACCTTCTACTCTTGTTACATTGTGTTGGTCATTTTTCACTCTTCTGGGATATTTCATAAACAAAACAATTCATTGTTCATTGTGAAAATGCTCTATAGCAGCCCTAGTTGAAGTCAATTTGAATTAGATAGCCCAAAATCCAAAGTTTCTCTCAGACGGTTTTACAACCTGTACAACATGTCACCACTTCTGTTCTTACATTCTTGAGTCAGATGTTGTTGCCGCTTGAAAAAACAACAGTAGACAGAAGTATTAGTAGTAAATAAAAGTCAAGTATGATATCACAGAGTATAATATTAGGACATATTATGTGTAATAAGTACTTCCACAGCGCTCCTCCGCAGCATTGTGGAGGGAGGCCTGACAATGCGAGACTAGTTGACATTGACCTCAGCTCTACTGTAGTGCTCAATGATATTCTCTCTATACTGTAGGTATGATGTGCTGTTTGTTTTCAAAGCCTTATGTATTAATGGTATGTTTTAGTGTTTACAGCTCAATCACATTTCTCACTGGATAAATGTCAATGTGTTCAATGCAAACGATGGGGCCAAATATTTTTCTTTCGTCTAAGCAGAGGAGCAGCCTAGGAAGGGAATGTAGAGCTCCTCTGCCGTGGGACCTATTAAAATTCCCCAGCCGCTGCCACGATGGGACCCTTTGATCTGGCCTCTCTGTGGTCATGTGTAACACGGCTTTGCTCTGGGCCCTAGGAGACCCATCGTGCAACTGTGCTGATTGATCTTAAACTTGTCTGGGAGTGTAATTGCCCCTTTAGCTCAGTACCCACAGTATGGCTCCCAAGACTGCAGCTTAGCGGGGGGTTTCGACACATGATCCGGATGCATCATGAGTGTAAAAGTGAGAGTTATGGCGCCCCAAGGATTTGAGAGGCCAGCTTCATATTCAGCAACCTTAGAAGCTCAGTGGGGATTGTTATCTATCCATTTTCTATGAAGCTGGTCTGCAACAACATTTTACTCACTGGAGAGGCCACTGTGGAAGTGGGTTATGGGAATACAGGCATGGTTTTTGTCCGTGGTAACATGCATTGCACCTGTTACAAGACCAGATCAAACACAGAGGCATGTGTACATGTGTGTTGATACACATGTGTGCACAATTCCTCAGACGTTTACAGCCATTTTCTGTTATAAAATTCCTGAATTTTCTCTCTTTCATCTTTTTTTCCTCAGCCACATGGAGCCAGCAAAGAGCCAGGCAGAATATGTGGAGGTAAGTCTGCTCTGTCAAACTGTATGTGCTTGTGCGTGTGTGCATGTACTTGAATATTATCCCACAGAAATATTTCAAGGTTTCTGTCAGTTACACCCATGCACACAAACGTAATGCCTGAGATGCCTATAGATTATATAGGTTTAGCCTGAACATGCAATGCAGTTTTAGTTTTCTTCTGTCTTCCATTATAATAGATTAGATTTTTTTAATGTGAGCTTTCAGATGTAATTGTGGTTAATTATTAGCCCATAGTCTTCAACAGTTTTGCTCATTTCAGCAGGCTCACTCTGCATTTAGCCTAATACAGTCTGCCATTTAGCTAATTGAATTTGGAGGGAAGCTGTGCTAATGTCAGCACTGTGCAGCTAGCGAGCAGTGTGTGCTGCAGCCAGTAGGTGGGGCTATACGCTGGAGTTGTGATCTCCTTATACATCAGAGAGCATGTGAAGCTGGATGTTAGGAATTCATGCATCCTGTATAACACAAACACACATTAATACAGATATTGGACTTTAAACTGAGTGTGACAAGTGGCAAGTGATAGTCAAGGAAGTGAAGCTTAAGAAGAAGAAAGAAAAAGAGAGAAGAGGTGGATGGTAAACTGTTGAGTTCTTGAGATCAGATTTCCTATTGATTATCCATCCCAGATGGGTGGTAAAAGCCTTCTCCTATGACCCTGACCTGTATTTCTTTTGTAAAACAAATATATCCAACTTCCTCTGACCACAACACATTGATTATATTTAAATCCCACCACACTGCCAGCCTTGTTAGGAGTTTAATGTTGGAGGAAAAACAGCATATAAATAAATCACTCTGCTTGACTCAAACATACATTCAAGGCGCAGTCGGTGATTTCTTTACCGTAAAGAGTGTGGATTAGAGATGGAAAATCAGCCATTTTTTCAAAATTAATAAAAAGAAGGCTTGCTTTGTTGCTGTGTTTAGGAATATAACTGATTCAAACAAAACTTTAATAGAGAAAGAAAATACTTATAAAATACATTGAAGTGTTTAGTATTAATGTAGCCAAAGCAGTAAGCCACTCAGAGCTGACAAATCTTGTTTCATTGTCAATTAATTTAAAGGCCTAAACGTCTCAAAATAGTGCCTCCATTATTGTCTGCCGGAGGTTAATGTTTTATTTTTATGATGTTAGTGACTTGGTCTTTATTTCAGTCAAGGTGACCCAGCTTGATAATGTAGGCCACCATGACGCCCCTGTACTTAATACCATTAGCGGTACTCTCACGCTGACAAGAAAAAAATGATGCCTTTTTTTTTTTTTGGGTTCTGAAGTTTTTCAATAAAAAAAAAAAAAAAATTGAAATAAGCTTTTTAAATAAGAATGACTTTTCATATTCCATGCATGCAGTATCGGATGAAAACACAAGTGAAGAAGAGTCATTGATTTCTGCTTTAAACCCCATTTTTTCACGTTTTGTCACCCAAACTAGTTCCCTGTCTTTCTCTCAGTCACCACAACAGCCCGTCCCGCCATCCCCCGCCACCCCACCCACTCTGTGAAAGCTGCCAGCAAACATCTTCTATTTCCCTGAAATATTTATGACAACTGATGTTTAAATCAGGAGTTGGCCTCAGTGTTCCCTGTTATAATGGGTAAGACCAGGCCAGAGTCCTCTCCTGTTTGTCACATGTGCACGCTCACACACGTGTACACTTATTTACTCACATATGCACACGCAGTTATCACACATACATAAAACAAAAACCAGACAAAGTGACACAGAGAAAAAGACAGACAAACCAATCTGATATGAGGATGCTCAAAGAAAATAAGCAATCAGTAAGAAAAGCCCCAAAGCATTCAGGATGAGTTATTCATCTTTTAGGTTTTATCATAAAATATCCATCATCATTCATTTTTTATGTGGACTCATCGCTGGTCAAGCAATATCTGCACGGTTTTGTTTTTGTGACTTTCAGTGAAAGACGTAAAAGCAGTTTTAAAATGGCGGATGTTGGTAATTAAAGAGGCCGGATGATGTGTTATTAAGGAACTAATCGCAATGTTCACTTTCTGTCTAAATTTGAGCTTGTTTTCAAATAGTGTGTGTGTGTGTGTGTGTGTGTGGTTTTATCACTGTCTGCGTTTGTTTTTGCCTGCAGCCCAGCCCTGCTTTGTCTACTGATTTAGAGGTTTGGTGCTACTCTGACGGGAGGGGCAGGAGGTGGAACGTGTGGGATCATTTGAGGTTTATTAACATACGTCTGGCACTAGAGTCACGCTGCTGCTCTAAAAACATTTCAGTGTGTGTGAAGGGGCTCAGCTGTGTATCTGTGCATTACTGCATGTTTGATTATGCGAATGGTTTGAATTTTTAAAATCTGTCTGTGTGCCGTCTGATTAAAATGAGGCAGTTCCCTGTGGGTGCATGTACGTGTGTGTGTGTGTGCATGTGTGTGTGTGTGTGCGCACGAGCGTGTCACTATTACAGTAGATTAATTAAATTAATATGGGGCCTCTGTAAATGAGAAGGGGTGTAAACTGTCAGGGCTGGCCCTCGGTGATACACCCCTAAAAATGTTTCCAGTTACTCTTCCTTCTCTGTGCAAACAGACTGACAGAGAATCAGAGTACAGCCATGTCTGCACACACTCACAGTCCATGCACTGTGTTTATATCTTGGATTGTTTGCATAAATCAGTTTATTTAGGTCACCAAAGAGAAAAGGGCCCAAATATATAGGCATACATTTAACTTGGACTAAATAACAAACACCTTAAAATGCAATACAGTACAATACCCTGCAGTAAATATTAGTTTGGTGAAACCCACAATGTTTTCCATTGATTTACATATTTTACAGTGTTTGCAGCAGCCCAGCAATTCAAGCCAAGAGTTGGATGACAACTCTAGCAGGTAATGTTTAGCAGCTAATGTTTACCATGTTTGTCATCTGATCCGATCGTATTAGCATGCTAACATTTGCTAAATAGCACGTCAACCTCATGGTGGCCTTGAGGAAAAGTTGGGGATCAAGGTAGGCTTTATCCTCTGGGGACCATGAATTTCTGTAACAAAATGTATGGCAATTGATCTACTGTAGTAATATGTTAAGATATTTCCCTGTATAAGTGAAAACTTACACATTTACTAAATATGTCCAATAGTTGTTGAGATATTTCAATCAGGACCAAAGTGACTGACAGACCGGCATCGCCATTCCTCAAGCGATGCCACTAGTTGGGCTAAAACTGCTTACTATCTGCAAACACACTTTGCTAATTGGTTTTCAACTTTAAATTGCTCCTTGTCTAACTGCCTTTGTAAATATTATTTACTGTACAGTGCAGTGGTTGCTGCTTGAACTCCTAGTACTTCAGTCATAATACGCTGAAAGAATATGAGAAAAGAGAAAGGTCTCAAAAATCTTATGACCACATGCAAAATACATGGAAATTGCATTAGTAAAGACGCCCGGAGTTCACAAACACACCTTATTGGATAGGATATTATATAATTACAAAATAGCCATTGAGCATTCTCAGAACAAAAGCTCTGGTACAGCTACAGGCTTGTGTTATTCTCAAGTATTTGTTATTTTGTCCATTCCCTTCAAGGTCAGCATGGTAATGCTGCTAAGCAGTACACAAGACAGAGAATAATGGCACATCGATCTCTCTAAAACAGTATTACACACTGCTTTATTCACACTAAAGCTGTGTCTAGTTGCTACAGCAACACATTTATGTAAGTCATTTTAATGTGATTATAACAGGACAGAGGTTTTTTAATTGCGCTATTTCACACCTAAATTCATATTTTTCTACACGTCTGTGAGAACACAATGTTTTCCAGCAGGCCTCTTTCTCTTGCTGCATCATTATCACAGACTGATGTTTCAAACGGCCTTTGAAACACACATCTGGTGGTTCGATACGGATTAACTAGTCGGTGAATAGGGTCCACCCTGTGAAAAAACACTGATGACAATCAGACATACACAGATCATTAGCTGAACCCCACTAACCCCCAACGGAGACCAGCCTTTGTTTTAAGAAACGCACGTGTGCACACATAAAGATATGTGTGCACATATAATCTTGATCTGCCTTCGGTGTGTTTCTTTTCATCTCTCACACACATGCACATACACACATTTTACTCTCACAAACACACACTCTCTCACTGACTATGTTCTCTCTCTTTCTATCTCTGTTTGAAACACACACACACACACACACACACACACACACACACACCTTTCATTAGTGGGACGCTTGCAGGCACAGGCAGGGATTCTCCATTGTGTTCCCTATCAGCCTGCAGGATGGAGTTTACTAATTAATATTTAACTGAAGTCCACCTCCAAGCAGGGGATGAGATGTAGAGAGATAGAGGTGTGGAAGGACGGGATGGCCGTGGAGGAGAAGGGAAGGACAGAGGAGAGAAGGGAGGGGAAAGACGGGAGCGGAGGAGGATAAAAGGAGGAGGTTAGGCTAGTGATGAGTGGTTGGGATAAGGAGGAGGGAGAGCTGAGGGGAGGAGCACGATGATAAATAAAAGGTTGAATTAGGTAGAGCATTGAGAGAGGGAGTTGAGGGAATGCTGAAAAAGAAAGTACAGGTTCAATGAATGGATAAGAGTAAAAAATGAAGGAGATGGTGGAACGAGTACTTGTGCAGACGTTGTCTGACAAACGCACTTGCATGCAGAGACTATAAAGGAAGATATATAAAAGGATTTAAAGGGAAGCAATATGGGTGAGAATGAAGCAAGGAAAGAAAAGAACAAGACAGATGAGTCAGGGTAATGAAGTGTACAAGACACTAAAGTAAGAATGAGACTCTCTTTAGTCTTCCCAAAGGCACAAAATGGGGCAAAGTTATCATCATTTTTCTGTCCGTGGAGTGTTCAGTCTATTCAATTTAAAACATCTAAAATGATATAGAGCAGTGATGGCTGCGGCTCGATGAATATGTTGATTAAATTGTCACATTTATTTCCAAAATGAAATATGTAACAACAACAACAACAGACTTTAACACATTAGGGACTTTTACTTTCTAATGTTAACTCACTTGTGATGATGTAGTATGGTACACAGTATAGACTGTGGACTGATTGGTCTCACTACTGTATTTCTCAGTGAAATGATGTGGGATTCAGACAATTGAATGATTGTGAATCAACCATATTTAGGTCTGTTAGAGATTCATAGTATTGATTTTTGTCAAACATTTGTCAGATCCTTTCACAACATTGCTCTTCTTAGTTGCTAGAGGAAAGTAAGTAAGAAGAGCAAGTTACTGATGCATCAGAACATCTACCCTTGAGTGTTGTATCATAGTGCAGAGCACAATATATTTTTCTCTATCAAATATTTCCAGAGATGATACAGACAATTCAGATGGTATGATTCAGTTCTGGTGAATCCGTTGCTTTGAGTTAATGTCTCAGCTCCCCACAGCAGCCATTTGATATTGGTTTGACTTAACTTAATTCATCTGAGGATGCAAACTGACATGAGGAAACACAAGCTAGAGCATTTAGCAATGTATTTTGCCTAAAAACTATGACAGGCGGTGCTAATTTTTAGCGGGATTCTTTTCACTTGCCAAACAAAATACTTGTTTTAAAGGATTAGGAGGTGTGATATAAAAAGTGCATGTTTTATAAAAGTGTAATTTTATGGAGTGGCTTTTAGCTAATAGAGCTTACGGCACAATACATTTTCATTATGACCTGTCTGAGTGGGAATAACACCCCTAACATTACCAATTTTAATGCTGACCTCATAGCTACAGCTGACCATAAATGCTTTAAACTCTGCATCCATCATATTTTTCCCCCAGTATGCATTTTTGGTATGCGTGGGTGTGTGGCGCAGCAGCCAGATGTAACATGCTGTATGTTGTGATTGTTTTGGCATAGTATTACAGTGGATTGAGGGAAGGAAAGCACAGGGTCCCTCTTATGAGATTATTTGCGTCCCTGCTGTGTAATCTGTCTAATCCAGAGCTGGATGGTTTGAGATTACATTAAGAGGAGTCACTGCAGTTAATGAATCCTTCCTGTGTCTTGTAGCTTCTTATCTATCGGCCCTTTCTCTCTGCCTGTGACCCACTAGCATGCATTCAAGAGGCAGATTAGCAGAGTGATTTCTGGCATCATCGGATGTAGTGTATGTCTGGTGCAGACATGATGGTGCATACAGTATTTTTGTCACCTGGTATGTTGCATATGTCTCTCCTTCTCTGGCTATATCCCTCACTTGTGTTATGCTTCGCTGCAGTGGTGCAGACCCAACTAAATGCAGTGTCAGAATTTTGGATGCTGTCAGGGGCTCTCACAGTGTTGCCATGGTGAGGCGTCCTCAACTCAATGATGTCACTCACTCAGGCCTCTGGAGACAGCCCCACCCCTCCTGACATCTCTCTGCTGGTATGTTTGCCTGTGTGTGTGTGTGTGTGTGTGTATGTCTGTGTGTGAAATGGGCCAGTGAAAATCACACTGTGTTATCCTTGAAACACCTGCCTGTGTGTTTCAGCCTATAATGAGCTGTCTAGCTGCAGTCTGCATGGCTTTTAAGAGGCACATCATTATATTATGCTGCGCACACGCACGTGTACACACACACACACACACACACACACACACACACACAGAGAGATAAGGAACCAAAAGCTCCTGCCATCTCTAGTAATATATATAGTGTGTGGCTATGTATAGGTGGAATTAAATGTGTGTGTGTGTGTGTGTGTGTGTGTGTGTGTGTGTGTGTGTGTGTGTGTGTGTGTGTGTGTGTGTGTGTGTGTGTGTGTGTGTGTGTGTGTGTGTGTGTGTAAAGATGGGGGGGCACCCCTGCTGGGTGTTTCATGGCAGAAGAAAGGTTAGATTCCTTTGGAAGGCTGCACTCCTCCTTCTTTCTCTCCTTCTACTCCCAAGTTCTTCTCTCCCTCCCTCCTTCTTTTACTCAGTCCAACCCCCCCACACCACCCCATGTCAGCATTGTCTCAGCACTAAAGCGGCTGTCGTTGGGTGGGTGGGTGTGGTTCTTTCTGCCTGCAATTCGACAGCTTTCCTTTCTGCTTGTGCCTGCTAGCATTCACCCCCCTGGTCTCCCTTATTCCCTCTATCCATCTATCCATCCCTCCCACCCTCTCTCTCTGGTCCGCCCTCCCCCCACCCACTCTCCTTTCATCAGCAAGCAATGAGGTAATCCCTAGCAGCCGCGTGAAGTGCAGCAAGTGCAGTGAGAGGGAGAGAAGCGAGAGCAGGAGCAACAGAAGCCGGCACAGGGCAGAAGCAGTGGAGATGTCAGGAGCTCTAATATCTCTTGCTGTTATCACTTCCAGCTGTTAGTGGCTCGCTCTTAGCTTATGGCTGATGTGGTTACCAGGACCTGCTTGCAAGCTGTAGCTGTGTTAGCTGTTTAGCTTGTAGCCTGGTTTGTAGTGGTGGTACTATGTTGAGGGGCTGTTAGCCAGGCAGAGAGGCAAGCGAGGAGGCTGGCAGGGGTGGGACAGGCTTAGCCCTTGGGCTGGGGTTTAGATCAGACACCCTGGGTGGGGTAGAGATAAAGAAGAGGACAGGAGACGGGGAACAGAAGAAGAAGGAGAGGTGAAGTAGAGAAAAAAGAAGAAAGGTTTGTGGAAAGGTAGCAGAGGAAGGTGTGCACTCACCATGACAGAGAGGTGTAGTCTGTGGAGTGCCCTGTCGGCTGCAGCATGCTGCTTCTACCGGGGATCTTTTATGCAAGTCCAGGTGAGTGAGCATCTTGTGTGTGTGTGTGTGTGTGTGTGTGTGTGTGTGTGTGTGTGTGTGTGTGTGTGTGTTTGTGTTTGTGTTTGTGTTTGCAACAGAGAGCCCATGCTTCCTGGTTTGTAACAAAATGCACACAGTACATGACATGTGTTCTGATTTTCACATGCCATGCTAGTTTCCTTACGTGTGTGTGTGTGTGTGTGTGTGTGTGTGTGTGTGTGTGTGTGTGTGTGTATCCACGGGAACTCACTGTTGGCTTCTCTCCTGTCCCGGCAGCCGGTAATGTCAGCTTGCCTGGTAGCTGGCAGACTGATGATATCATAGATGCTGTACAGTTCTTGGGTGTTAGATGCACTGTGTGAAATCATGATGTGGAGAGAGATAGAGGGGAATGGTGAGGGAGGAGAGGGGTTTGGGACTAAATGGATAAAAGAGAGAGAAAGGGAGTTGTTATGTTATGTGTTTGTGATTTGTGGGTTTGTGTGCGAGGAAGAGAAAATATGTGAAGGGTACAGTAGAGTGAAGCGTATCGGTTTTACTTGGGTCTAATTCAGGCTTCATGCCTGAAACCAAATATCTGACCTTATTCCCAAGACAAAATGACACCTACAGAATATTTTGTATGTGTGTACAGTATGTCCTTGTGTCTGTTTTGCTCGGTATTTGATGCACTCTGGCAAAAAACTTCTTATTTTTCAAATAATTTGTAATGCTCAAAGGTGGTAGAATATTACCAAACGTGAGACTCCTCAGAGTGAGAGTTACAAGGACAGTGACAAAAGAAGAGACTACTTAAAGATAATTAGTTAATAGATGAGTTAATAGGAAATAATAGACCAAACTGTGTTGTTGCCTGGGGATATAATACTTTACTGAAGTGGTTGTTGTAGAACAAGCAGAATTTTCTGTTCTCTTCTCCCTGCCACGTTGTTTGTAGCCGACTGTGTTATAATTATGGCTTTACTTTAAACGGGAAAGCAGCAGAGTTGTGTTTGTGTGCGTGGTTTGATTGCGTTTCAGGACAGTAATCCCCAAGTTGGGTGTCGGCGTGTCCTACCTTGTCCCTGGCAACAGGACATTTTGTCAGTGTGACACAGTCAGTGTCCTTATGATGGAATACTTGGGTTGTTTTGTTGTTCTAAAAACAAATGTCTGTCCTAGAGACATCTGCTTTTCTTTAGAGTGAAGTGTTTCAAAGCACAGAGTAATGAAGTCATTTTAATTGAAAGTGTCATTTGGGTTCCTGCGAAGCGGTGGTTGTGGTAGGGTGTGTGTGTGTGTGTGTGTGTGTGTGTGTGTGTGTGTGTGAGAGCGGGGGGACTAATTAGCAGTCCCTGAATGGTTAGAGTTAAGTGGGAGCCTTTCTATTGTAAAAAATAATAATAATTTAATTCCCTGAAACTTGGGTTTGTTTACAAATTGTTTTTGTCAGACCAATATTGATTCCGCAATCCATTCTAATTAAACATAGCCTGTCAAGCACAATACTGTGTGTCATGTAACCCAAATACTGTCTGCTACCCAAAGAAGTGATGCTTTAATCATTACTTGTTCTGCACATTCAGTGTCATGTTGATGCTTTTTCTTTGCCTCCAAGGCTAACCATTAGAAATGATATCAACACTCAGTACTTTTCACTTAGACACATGCAACTTCTGATTGAGTTTTCTTTTATCTGACATCCTAAATGTTACTCATATTATATTTTCTCTTTTTAAACACAAAATAAACACAATTGTAGTCTTGATACATCCCAGAAAAGTTTCAAAGGCACACTTGCGGCCAAAAAGGGTCAAATTCCATAAAACAATTTATGAATTGATTTCCAAAACTACACTGTTACACAAGTGACATGCAGAGATGATGTTGACACAGCAACAGTGGACTCATCAGCTGTATCAGTGGAGAGAGATTACACTTGATCCCTAAGTCTAGACTGCAGTATGCCAACTACACACACACACACACACACACACACACACACACACACACACACACAGCTTAACCATTGTCCCTGCATTATACCCAGTGCTTCCAGCGCATTGATGTAACTGGGACAATGTAACTGTCTGCTGGACTCCTGCAGCGTTAAACCCACCCGTAAGCCTCCAGAAACACACACACACACACACACACACACATATACATACACACAAATACATTAACAGATGCATGGACACAGAAAACACAGAACTGCCCCCTCTACTTAAATTGTTTTTGAAATGAATTCTTTCTTTTCTGCAAGCCCCCTCCCCTCTCTTTCTGTGCCACTCGACTCTGTAGTCTTGCTCCCTGCTGACCTGACCAGCACGTGGCAGCCATTATGCCAGCCAGCAGCCGGTCCCTCTGTCCTTTAGCGTTCCTGCAGCCCAACTGTATCTGGAACGCTGCTGTCAACCTTCAACCTTGCAACATGGCACCTCTTTGCCTTTTGTCCCATACACTGTTAGTTTCTGTTTGTGCAAACTGATTCTCAGCAATTTAGCACCTCATGATAGTTATTTCACATACTGTAGAATAATATAAGTGTACAATAAGTAGAATATACCAAGATTTTTTAAAGAGTAGATTCAATTTTCACCTTGATTACCCTGTGCACCCAAACGTTGCTGTGTTTTCTGCTGCAAGAACATCTTGAACACCTTAGTTTACAGTAAATGACGAGCAAAGCTCAGAGGATCTTCTCGTTATAGAACGTGAAAAGACAAAGGGTTAGTTAATGCAAATGAGCTGCTGTATAAGCACCAGAGTCTGTCTAAGCTAGTAAAAGCACAGGGTGTTTGCGTTGCAAATTACTATCTTTTTTTTGCACTTTTTTTCAATTAAAATTTTAAATATGGGAAATAAACAGTAATACATTTACATATTTTTGGAAAATAATAACTGCCTTAGGGATATAAACAAGTTAGATCATCACAGAGTTCAGTTATTACATGCAGCAGGAGGATTTTTGTAAGAAATCCTGCAACACATAGATCATACATATTAAAGTGGCAACTTTATTGCATTGATGTCCCTTCTGTATGTCTCATATATGTTTTATTCCCAAGAGAAGGTCACAGTTTAATAAAAGTGGCTGCATTTCCTTTCAGTAGGGCCTCCTCCACATAATATATCTCAACACAGTTCAGTCAGTATATTATTAGTTTTACAGTTACAAAAATACTGTTTCATACATCCTCGCCTCCTGCAAGTTAGTTAGTTCTACTTTCAGTGATGTCTGATGCTTTTTAGACTTTCTTTCAGGGGCGCCTGGATAACTCACCTGGTAGAGCGTGGGCCCCATGTACAGAGGATCAGTCCTTGCTGCATTTCATTCACACTCTCGCTCCCCTTCATGTCTAAGCTCTCCTCGAATAAAGGCCTTAAATGCAAAAAAAAAAGTAATCTTTAAAAAAACTTTTAAAGGGTAGTCCTGAATTGAATTGGGGAGCTGGGTTGGTTTTGGTCCACTCAGTCAGTCCCAGCTGGTTAACAAGCAATCACCTTGTTCCCAGGGATCCCTGGAGGGCCCAGTGGTTTTGTATTAGCTTTACCCATCACCCCATTCTCTGTCTAGTCACTGCTAAGCAAGCTATAGGAGATATGGCCCTGCTCGTGCGTGTGCGTGCATGTGTGTGTGTGTGTGTGTGTGTGTCCAAGCCTATTGGTACGTTTTAGTATTGAAAAATTCACCATGTAATCCCCTCTTCTCTACTCCTCCTATCTCTCTCTCCCTCTCGCCCTCCTCCCCAAAGCTTTTCACCACAAATCCTCTTTTGGCATGCCTGCCTGTCACACCCTCGGCTCATAGTGTGAAGGGCAGCGCGTGTGTGTATGCGCGCGCTTTAAATTGCCTTTTTCCAGAGTCCTCATTAGAGCACTGTGATGTTTTTGGCAGTAATGAGGAACAAGCGTGTGTGTGTGTGTGTGTGTGTGTGTGGGGGGTGCTATAGACCATTCTGTGAATTAGTTCTTCATTCACATTTCTCCATTCTCAGCTCTTCTTTGGTTTGTTTGTTGCTTTAGACACTGTCTTTGATTTGGTGAGAGTTTCTTGGAGTGAGTTTAAAGTTACTCTTTAACAAGTCCTTATACCTAAACAACAAACTACATTATAACCCATTTGGGCATTTCCTGATTAGATTAGATTAGATTCAACTTTATTGTCATTACACAGGTACAGGTACAAGGCAACGAAATGCAGTTTAGGTCTAACCAGACGTGCAATAGCAGCAAGTGCAGGATATACAATGGTTCCATAGTGCAGGATGGATATGTAGTGTATAAACAGAATTTTACGGCTAGATTATCCTATGAATATAATATATAGATAACAAGTATTGTGAACAGGATTTATAGGTGGATATGTACTGAATATAATATACAGGTGGATACTACTATAAATAGAATTTTTACAGAAATGTACAATGATCATAATATACTAATGGTTTACAGAGTTTACAGGTGAATATGTACTATGAATATATATATATATACAGATGGCTATTACTATAAACAGAATTTTTACAGATAAATATATATAATAAGTTAGGCTAAAATGAGCAGTATAACAATGGATTTAAAGGTAGTACAAATAAGGTTTGGGCAGAAACTATCCAAATTAAAGTGCAGTGGCAAGTAATTGCATATTACAGTTAAAGTACAATATTGCAGATGTATGTGTAAACAATTGGTACTGTGAATAAACAGTCAGCAGTGCAAATTGAAATATCAGTCAAGGTAAGTAGTGCAAGATGCAGATATAAACAGTTTATAAGCAGTTTGATCTCATACCCCTGTCAGCAAGAAAACATCATTTGTGCCTTTGGAAACTCCCAAAAACAGTTCAAATGAGTATTTTGTACCAGCATTTCTGCAACTGTGTATAGGTGACAGGATGCAAACCACAGTCACCAACGTGAAAATCGGATCCTCTTTATAGCTAACTATCCTCCTCGATCTCCTCCCTTGCAGCTTTTGCAGCACCATAAAAACACCCTGCCTTTGCTTCTGAGAGAAAACATAATTATTGGCATGATCACAACATGTTTCTTGTCAAGAAAACATGACGATTCAGCCAAAGACACTTCAGGGATTGACCATTTACAGTTGAACTTGGTGGAAAGGGCTCTGCTCTTTGAGGGTGATGTGACATCTAACATAAATTCAAACCTGCGGAAACCAACATTATGTGATTATGCTGTGACTCAAAACTTTCAGTGGCTTCTCTACAATTAAAGCCAAACAGACGGCTTATATTGTATTTGCTTGAGGAAGTGTTAGGTTAGCTTTAACAGCTCTTAAAGACTCCACTTCTGTCTCATTCAGTCCAGCAGTGCTTTGTCTTTCTAATACATTGTGCTTAAGCTCTCTTTTAATCTTCATCTTGGCCTGGGAGGTCAGAGAAAACACTGAGAGTTAAGTAGTCACTGCAAGTCACCATATGGAAGCTTGCTCTAAAAGGTAGAAATAGTACAGTTATTCCTAAAAAGATGGTTTTATTTATTGAGCCTCTTATCTAATAATGTTAACTTGTTTGCAAGGGTTATGGAACACATTAAAAGGTCAGTACTAAATGATCAGTCGTCAGACCTCAAAGCAATCAGGTGATGGCATTAGTGTAAGAGTTATTTAAAAAACTGTGGCCAGGCTATCTTGTAGAAATGTGTCTTCATGCCCTGTATGGTTCAGCAAACTCAAGCGCATAATGTGCTCACCGTTCAAATAAGTGAAAATGCAAAACTGGTCTCTTCATATCATGACGTTTAGCTGCAGGCGAGGATCACTGAGTTTTTCCAGCTCAGTGCTTCATGTAATCATCTGCTCTCTCTCTTGACATGATAGAAGAAAGCTTTAAAATAGAATAGCATAAGAACAGAAACGTATGGCGCATAAATGCACAGCATAGACTATAGAATATTTTAAACAGAGGCTGTTAGAGGAGAGAGATTATTCTAAAGAATATTGGCCTGCAGGTTGGAGATGAAGATGTGCCCCTCAGCATGTAATTATCTTCTCTCTCAACATTTGAGGTGTAGGGCTGAAAGTAATTAACTTTGGTGAATGCTTACATTTTGTTTGATCTTTTAGTGCCTTTGCCTGTATAGAAGCTAACATACATTCAACACTGTTCTGCAATCCTGCTATTCATTGAATCATTATTTAACTTTGAATCTGTAGATTATGAGAGTAAGACGTGTTCAATAATAGCAACCATTGCCTTATACGATGAAAGGATGATTGTTCCTGGACTTGAATGGAGGTGCACATGCTGCAAAGTGTAGACGTTTCTTTAGATGAAGAGAAATTATCTATAGATGATCAGAAATTGTAAAAGAGCTCTTGGTAACTGCGAACATTGATGTGTAATTTGGCGTAGGTTAATAGCATCGGCCATTAGCACAGTTTATGTATTGCATCCACTTTGCTCACCATTGATTGAGACTAAGAATAATATTGTCCTTTCCTCTTTTTTGTTTATTTTTAGGCTTTTATTTACACAGGAAAGATGAAGACATGAGACGGGAGAGAGAGGGGGAATGACATGCACTGCGTCAAGCAGTAAAACCTCAATATGTGCACCTGCTCTACCAACTGAGCTAACCTGGCCACTCCTCTTTAATTCTTATCGGGCTCTATCACTTCTAACTCTTTTACTACTACATTCATTCACAATCCCTAATGTGGAGTTTTAAGATGAATGAAGTCAATTCTCTCTTAGTTTTACAAGCAAACCTTCAGAAGTGTGTGCGTGTGCTTGCGTGCGCGCGCGTGCATGCGCTTGCGTGCGTGTGTTCCTCTGAAGTCTAGTCTCTCGTTGAAGAAATTACACATGCCTGTGGATCCACACACAGACACACCACACTCACATATGCTGGGAACGTCACAGCTGAGGGGGAGTGTGGCATAGTGAAGGGATTTGGAGCAGGAGGTTGGCAATTGTTTGCTCTCCTCATCTTTGACCTAACCTGACCTCAGAGAAAGCGGAGGCTGTTGGATCAAAGGTGGCCGCAGCTTTAAAGGCTCAGTTCTCCCAAAATGAAATAAATAGCCTTTCCAGCATGGGACTTGTGCTCTCATGCTTTTAATGGCCATTGTTTGATACAAAAAGTAAGGCCTTCTGGTTTGAAACAATTTATAATGGATGCAATCTGGAAGTATAACACCTGCTGAATTATTTAGTCTCTAAGCCCACACTATGACCTTTTAATGCATTTTTTGACATACAATGACTGTTTTCAACATGCTTTATTTGGGGGCACAGTGGCTCAGTGGTTTGCACCCCTCCAAATAGCACCAGCAATTAGGCAGTGAAGGCCCTGACCCAGGTTCAGTCCCCAATTTCTTTTGTGGAGTTGATTATTTTTGACTTACTATACTGTGACTTTTTTGACATATGTTTTCAGCGCATAGTATTTAGCTGAACAACCTGCAGACAAATAAAATGTAAGCTGAAATCACAAATTTGCAAGTTGAAGTTGTTGTTGGAAATTTGTAAGCTGTCACAAATGAAACCAGAGATTTTCTTTACAAACACTGTGCTGCATACCTGAGGCGAAGTTTGAATCCACATCTCCTGGCTGTTGGACGGTGTTGTTCCCCACTGGACCATCTCCAGGGGTGATTCCCACATGATCAAAGAGAAAGAAGAAACTTCACATCCATCAACCTTGTCTTTTCCTTTTGTGGCCCCTTACAAACTCTTAAACATGCAGATAATCCAATTAAAACATCTTAAATGTTGACTTTTTTATCACTTTTTTTATGACTGTTTTCAACATGAGTTATTTGGCTAGCACCAGAAAGTAAGCACTGCAGACTCTCACCCAAGTTCAATCCCCATTCAGACTTGGCTTTTTTATGTAGAGTTTGCATGTTCTTCCATACTTTCTCTGGCATACTTTGACTTTTTTATGACTTTTTTCAATGTACTGTACTATGATTTTTTTTCAACATACTATACTATGACTTTATTATATATAATACTTTATTTGTGGCATAGTGGCACAGTGGCTTAGTGGTTTGAGTCCCCTTCCAAATAGTACCAGCAAGTACAAACTGCAGACTGACTCCTGGTTTGATCCTCAGTGCTGGCTTAGCCTATTTTTGTGGAGTTAGCATGTTCTTGCAGACTTTCTCTGACAAAGTATTCTTTGACCTTTTTATGACTTTTTTTGACATACTAAGGTGTCAAACAATTGCAATTGTCCTTATTAAACACCTTAAACGAATAATCGAAATGTCAGATAATTGAGAAATTGTCAAATTGTTTCAGCCTTACTGTAGAGGCACAGGTTAAACACAAGTGCTCATTGATATTTGTCAGAGTATAATTTTGCTGAAGATTCTGATAACATATTAGTTATTAATGAAGCACGTCAGGGTGTTAATGGCAACTAGATACAGATACAGATACTGATTAGAGATTAAAGAGATTTAACTGACTGAAATTTGATAGCTTTGTTGGATCTAATTAACTTCAAATTAGATTACACTTCTGCCAATAAGATAGAATTCATTTAGTGTGGACACAGACCGTGTGCTGGAACACATATAGCTCATGCATACACATAATCACGGTTTCAGTAAAAGTGATTAGTTTAAGCAGGAGGACAGATGAGAAGATTGTGTCCATAGAACAGTGGATATCAGTTATTATGTTTCCTGTATGTAACAAGTGAGCAATAGAAGTGTTCACTTACTATATAAGAGAGTAAAGGACAAGGTACAGGCAATGATAATCCTCCAGTAGGGAAATTCTTTTTTGTAATCGGGAAATCTCAAATTGCATTATCATGGTTGGGGGAATGGTTTTCAGTATGTGGTATCTGGACTTGTATCTTTCTGTAGTGTGCATGTTGAATTTTTTTATATAAATGCACAACTACAGCATATTCATATGAAATTCAGGGCTGGTTTGCATTTTGTGTTCACACGTGAAGTCTTGGAAGAAATCCCAACAGCATGCTGGCAATTACAAGCCCACAAGTGACATCATATTCTAAAAAGGGTGTTTGGGTGAGGAATGGGATGTGTGGGTGGCAAGAGGGGGAGGGGAGTATAAAACAGGAGGAAAGAGAGAAAGCGAAGAAGGAGAGCGCAGCACTTTGTAACAGGCTATCACGGGCTAATTTTCCATGAGCTTCTCTTAAAGAAACGACTCTAGTGTCTCCCATGAGAGTGTTTACACTCACACATTCACACACACTCACACACACTTTCACATACTGAAAGCCAGTCCTTTTTTCTTCTGTTGCTTGAAAGCAGTTGTAGTATGGTGGGGCAAGGCTGATCTTAAAGGGTGTGCATGTGCATCAGTGAACATAGGTGTTTGTGTGTTGTTTATTGAAAAGTCCGAGATAACAGTAAAAGCTTCATCGTCATCACCATGACAACCAACCAGCCCAATAACAGGGAGACAACACCCATCTCAACCATCCCAACCCCCAGCACTTGTGCAAGAGTGTGTGCATGCTTGATTACTTGCATATTTGATAGTGTGCATTTGAGCGTGTGTGTGTGTGTGTGTGTGTGTGTGTGTGAGACACACAGAGAGTGTCCATTATGGTGCATCCCAGCAGGTACTGTCTATGTCTCTGAATGATGGACACGGCCCTCTGCCTATATGCCTCGTGGGGAGTTGTCACACATATGCATGCACACACACACACCATTTCTGCCTCTGTATGAATGGAATTGATACTTCAGCTGCGCTCTCCCACTGTCTGCCTCAGCCAGCCAATTGTTCAGCTCACTGCCCAACCTCTAGAAAGAGATGACATCATTGCTGGCCAATGGCATCACAGCTCTGGGGCGTGCTTCTTTCTAATGGTCTGCATGATCAGGGGTGACGAGGAAGGTTGTGTGTGTGCGTATGTGGAGATAAAGCTGATTGATATACAGCCGTGGTCTACCTATGGTGTTCTCATTTCTATCTCATTATATAACCATATTCCTTCCTCCTCATTTTTTCTCCCATCTTTCTTCCTCTATAACTTTTTGGCCTCTTTTCCTCTTAATCCCTCTTTATTTCTTTTCTTCTTCTTATCTCTCCTATTTTTGTGTCTGTTTACCTTCTGTGGCTCTTTATTTCTGCCCTCTGCAGTCACATCTTCAACTGCATCATCATCATCATCTCTTCCTGTGCATGCGTTGTGTTTGTGTGTCAAGTTCCAAGTCCAGTCGATAGGTCATTGTTGTACTGTGACTCTGCAAAATGTATGTGCCTGTGTGTACTGACACAGCAGGGGAGTAAGATGACACTGTGACCGAGCTACAAACAAACTTTTTCATGATACACTTCCCTCCTGTGACCTTGCGTCTAAAGTGAGTTTTTGCCTCACTTACAATAGATGCAAAGAGTCCTTAAAAAATAGTCCTGTTTTTATGGCATTGAATCCTGTTTTAAACCCATTTGAGCTTAAAGTTGAGCCTAATCCCTTAAAACATACAAATCAAATTTGTGTATGATAATAGAAAATATCATCAAAAGATGTGGCTGTGTTTTCCTAAGAGTGACCATGTTTGTATCTACAATCTATTTCTTGGCTGCGTTTCAGCCAACAAAGCTGAATAATCCTCTGCTGTCAGTCATTGATTAATTAATAAGATGCTGTGTCACCATATGTGTGTGTATCCATGATAACGAGGCTGCAGCTTAGGCCACAGCCTTGAATTGAAGTTTAATAGTTGTAGAAGTAGTAAAAAAGTACATTATGTATAAGTGTAAGAAGTATAAACCAATCAATGTCCATCATGTTAGTGTTTTTAATTTAAAGTATTATGCACTGTTTTTTTGATAATAGCAAAACAATGACCCTCTTTCTGTATTGGTTTAATGCTTTGTGGGTTTGTCAATGTCAAGATAGATGGCCCTGGTATGGATGGTAATGGTACTGGCTTGCGGTTGGGATAGTAAGGAATAAATTGTGTGTGTGTGCGTGTGTTAGTGTGTGCGTGTGCACCATGTGTTACATCTGATTGGCTGCAATATATGTTTGAATTCATCCACATTTGTCTGCAGCTATACATTTGTGTTTGTGTGTGTGTGTGTGTGTGTGTGTGCACCTTTTTGTGTGTGTGTGCTAACAAAGGATGGTTAGTATTGATAAGACCTTGGACCTTCCATCCATCAGTGTGCTGACCTTTCACCCCCAAAAGCTTGCAAATTAGCCATTAATGGTTCAGCCCAGAGAAAAGAAGATGACAGCGAGTGGCACAGCCCTTAGGGTGTGTGTGTGTGTGTGTGTGTGTGTGTCTGTGTGTATGTGTGTGTTGCAAACTTTCCCCCACCATTCACAAGCTCTCCTTTGGAGCTGCCAAAATGAATGGTTAGATTTGTATTTCCAACCAAGTGAATAAACTGCCCAGAGCATCTTTCCGCTGTCCCTACTGGTCCTGGTTGTCATAGACACTGTCAGCTCCTATTTCAGTTGAATACCAAAAGAGGATGTTCTTTATTCTGAGTGAAATCAGTCAGACAGCATGTGCTCTCATCAAAGGCAAATATAAGTTCCTCAAAGTTACTAATCAAATTATACAAGTGAGAGCCAAAGTAACACATTCAACATTTTGCCTGATACAAGCCAACAGTATATAGTGTAGCTTTCCTTCTATTTTATTTCTTCTGAGTTGAATGTGCACATGTAATGTATACATATGTATACATATGTATAAGTATGTCTTTTAGTAGATTGGGTTGTCAAAGTAAAAAAGAGAAATTCAAATCAAACTGGTGTAGAAGTGCATATAACAGTAGAACGGTTGATTAAATGCCTTAATTTCCTAAATTTTTCAGACATTTCCTTCTTTCCTCTGCATCCTAATGCATTGCTTCTCTCTTTGTCTCTGTTTCGCTGATGGAGCAAGGTGATGTTCCTGCTGTTTTACATCAACACATTCACACACACAAACAACTACACACCCACACCGACAGACAGGCTGAGTGGATCAGTGAGGGAAAGTGCACAGAGGGGGAATGATATGATGTGTGGTTGAGAAATGGCAGGTTACTGCAGTTGGGAGGGAGGGAGAGATGAACTGACAGTGGACTGAGATGATTAATTTTAGAATAGAAGAAGGAATAAAGGAGAATTTTGAGCTGAGAAATAAAGGAATAGAGGAGCAGAAGGATAATAAATATTAAGAGAGTAAGAGATGAGAGAGACAGATCACCTGTAATGCTGGAAAGTAAGAAGAAAAAACTGGGAATTGAGACAACTGACCTCCACTCCATTTGCTTCTAGAATAAAAAATGGTAGAAATATTCAAATAAAGAACATGAAAAGCTAAGAAGTGCAGAAAAAAAGTCTACAGTGTTTGCCTAAAGCATGGTAGGTGAAGAAATCGGATGAAAAGTGATGGGGGGAAAAAGCAGCGATGTAAAGGGAAGCCATGTGATGAGTCACACGTGTGTGTACATTCGAGCCGTCTATAAATTGCAGCACAGTGAGGGAGAAGTGAAGTATGAGAGCCAAAAGGAAGCAAACTGAAATGCAGTGACTGAACAGCAAATCCTCAATTCTCTTCGATTACTCCGCCAGGAAGGATGGACAGGGTCGATTCAGCTGTGCCAGACAGGGTTAATAAACATCTTGAAAGAGAACTGTTTTGAAAAAGTTTTTCCGTGGGCTTTATAAAATCATGGATTTATTCAATCATGCATTTATTCTATGTCATTGCTAAATGTGCACTATACAATGCACACAGAATATCCTGACAACCAAAAAATATGGTACCATGGGGAGTTTTGACCAATAGTAGTGCTACTGTACACAGCAATGTTTTTGTTTTGTTTCATTTGTCGTGCGCTGGCACAAGGAAGGACACAGGCAATGTAATACACAGTCATTCCAAAGTTAAGCTACTGTTTGCTCAGTCAGGTAGGCCTATCTTATTTTTATGTATGTTTTGGAATTGTGTAAAGGTCTACTTACAAGTAATGTTGTTGATCAGATCATGACATTTTCATTGTAAGTTCCTCATGTCAGTCATCAACACAGAAAGCAAAGTACACAGCACAACATAATTGTGCAATGGTGAATTAGCCGTTAGCTATTTATGTTATACATTACACATGTATTGATAGATTAATCCTTTATTATTGTTTGTGTATGTTTCTGTGGTGAGTAATGCTACAGTGAACAGAAATGAGAGCTGGAAACATGACTACTAAATGTTGTACCTGTCTCAATCCTCTCAGCCGTGTTGGCAGAGACCTAGGTCACCATACACTTTAATGTGTGTCAATTTAAAGCATGAGTCATTGTAAGAAAATAGCAAAAAGCTTTTTTATTGAGTGGGTTTACTGAGGTATTTGTTTACTCCGTTGTGGCTCCATGACTTTGATTTCAGCTATTGTTGTGCTTGTACTATAAGATTCTAATTATGGATTGAGATCAGATTTTGGCAGTATGTACTTGGCAGTAAAGTTGATCTAAAGTGATTAGTGGCATTTTATCTTCATTCACTGTTTTGTCTAAAGTAAGCTGATTACTAATTTGTCCAGTCCTATGGTCTTGATCAATCAATAGCAAAACTGAACTGAAATATAGAACACCATAGAAAAAGATCACACACACACACACACACACACACAATCATATACACAATGGGGTCCCATGATAACTGCTCCCAACTAGCCATGTTTTCCTCTTCAGTACACACCGCTGCACATGACAAAGCAAAGCACACATGGGGCACATTAACCTCACACACACACACACACACACACACACACACACACACACACACACACACACACACACACACTCACACCCATGCATTTTTCCTCAGGGGAAACACCAGCTGGGGCATACAGAGTATGTAGTTACCATGGCAACATCATCTATAGGTGTGGCATTGCTGAGTCGACACTAAGGGAGTGGGGTGTGAGTATATGATTTTGTGTGTGTGTCTTATGTGTAGTACTGTTATGCGGGCATCTGGTGTTGATTGTAGATAAAGATTTTTTTAATGGAAATTTATCTATCCCCTCATTACTGCAACAGTCTTTCCATATTACTAATAGATGGGTTACAGACATCTACAATCAAGCACTGTATTATATTACCATACGTTTCTTGTCTCATTTCTATGCTACTGTACAAAGTGTAAGCAAATAAAAAATATTATTTCCAGTGTTTCTTCAGTTCAACACCTAAACCTAGCATCATGGCATTGCATTGCTGCTTCATCCTATCTAATCTGTGTCCATGTTCAGTGAAAACCAGTTAATGTCCACATTTGTTGATTTTTACATTTTGAGATTAACTAAGCCAGTATGCATTTTTTTTTTCTGGACTAAAAGCTAAAGTTTAAAAAAAAGCTAAAGCTTTGTTTTCCTGAGTTGGACTTTTTGAAGATTCATGGTTTTCTGGAAATGAAAGAAGAAGATGAAGCAGAAACATGTTTTTGAAAATGCGTCTCTGTCACCAGATTCATATTAATTGTTGATGAATCCTGATTGGTGCTCAGAAGTACGTGACATTGCCTTTTTACGACTGGAGCCCATTCCAAACCAGTAAGAAGAGAAACTTCCGTGAAATAACCAAAGCTGTTTTCATGATAATCCTGATTACACTCAGTGTCAGAAGCTACTTGAGAAAATGTGTTTTTAAGGCGAGCTCATTTATAACCCATGACTCATCTACACTCTGTCCTCGAGTCATTGGGTGAGCCTGTGCAATAGAACGGTGTATGTGTTAAATTGTCTATCCAATTACACCAACCCAATGTGTGTGGCTACATGACTGTGTCATTAGCAGAAGTATTAAACTAACTTTAATTGAATTACATTCAAGCAAGCTATCTAAACTCATCCAGAGACACATCTAATTGAATCTGGGTAATCAGTATCTGTATGGCACTCTGGGTGACATCAATGCAGTACCATCAGTACCATCTCTATTTTTACCTGTAACTTGTGTCTTGTGTGTGTGTGTGTGTGTGTGTGTGTGTGTGTGTGTGTGTGCGCGCGTGCACACATTTTTGGGAAA
Source organism: Percina caprodes (assembly GCA_013375575.1). Taxonomy (NCBI): domain Eukaryota; kingdom Metazoa; phylum Chordata; class Actinopteri; order Perciformes; family Percidae; genus Percina; species Percina caprodes. The sequence continues at coordinate 1,273,822 of JABXJD010000049.1, read as the reverse complement.
GAGAGTTTGTGTGAATGCTTTGGGGAGATGTTTACTCCACTCACTCTTCTGGTGTGAGAGAGAGAGAGAGCGTCATTTGTTTTCATATCTGTGTGTGTGTGTGTGTGTGTTAGTGTTTCTTTGTCTGTTCGCGTTTGTTCACGTTTGTGCAGAACAGTTTTTTTGATAAAAGCCAGAAAAGGTACAATTCAATTAGCAGGAGTGACAGTATTGTGGATAATAATACACAAAACCACACACATACAGTACAGCCACATCCAGAGAGGACATTCAGCCCCTTTAGGCAGCTGATTGTCGGCATATTTCTGTTGGCACGATGACATGCACATTGATACACTCTCAGTAATGATCCTCTCATCAAAGTGCTGATAGATGTTGTTCACCAGGTTGATTAGAGAGAGGGATAGAGAAATAGAGGAAATGCTTCAGTAGGTCTTTGAGCCAGAAACAAAAAGCAGGAAAAGAAGTGAATCACAGAGGAAGAGACATTAAAATATGAATGGGAGAGTCAGAGGGGAACAAAGAGAGAAAGATGAGAGGAAGGCAGATACTTGCATTAATGTATTAAAAGAATCTTTTTTACAATGAATGTTTTATCTTCATAGTTGTAGCCTTCATTTGTATCAGTTTTGACAATATTTAACCCCCCCAACATTATTGATGATGTTTCGGGACACAGTGGGTGGTCTTAACTTTATAACTGTTTAATGGTCCACAAATGGTCAGACATGTTTTATGTATGTTTTAGTCCAAAGTTCAACTATTTGACTTTTTACTAAGGGAGCTTGAAGGGTTGCTACCCATTGTGACCTAATATGCAGAAATGTACCAGAAGCTGTGTCTCACACAGTGCTCCGGTGCAAAGGATGATTCTAACAGACATTTTGAGTCCATCCACTTTTGTTTTTACTTCCACACAAGGATGTTATTTCACACTGAGGGTTGATGTCACCCTTCTCCCCAATAGTGTTCATACTGTCCAGCCACCATGATTAACATGAGATGAGAGAGGAGTTGATGAAACCATTGATATGCTCATCAAGGTCACTTTCATTTGTCAAAGCAATTAAGCTTTATGAGAAGAAGAGAATGAATTGATGATTGTTTTCCCCGGGGTTGTCTGTATCAGGCTACATAGCTGAAAATGCCCTATCCTGTCTTGAAATTGAGTAAAACTGGTTTGAGAGAAGGGAGGCGGTAACCTGGGACAATTCAGAAAAGGGACAAAGACTGAGCTGATGGAAAAAGCCAAAATCTATAGCAGAAAGAGAGTAGTTTTGACCGAGACAGGAGCCATGCAATGCAGAGTGGCACTGTGCTTCCTGCAGTCTCAGTGGGAGTGTAGATGTATGTCATATCCTGTCCACCAGCTGTCACTCAATCCAGGGGGTCTCTTCTCTGACACCATACTGGCTGACAGCTCACACCAGTCCTCTATATGTACTCTGTGTGTGTGTGTGTGTGTGTGTGTGTGTGTGTGTGTGTGTGTGTGTGTGTGTGTGTGTGTGTGTGTGTGTGCGCTTCTGTAGGATGTATATCAGGATGAATGTTCTATGTGTGTGTGTGTGTGTGTGTGTGTGTGTGTGTGTTTATGTCGGAGACATTCATTTCTTACGACAGTAGAAGGTCACTGTTATCAGTCTCATATTCTGTCTCTCTCCACCAGTCTCTCTCTGTCTGAATTTGATTCTCTGATACTGTCTGATCATATGAGACATCAGCACTGTTAGTGTGATCTGTTTTTTTGTTATTTCCTGTTTATGAAGGGTCTGCGCATAGTGCCACATGATACAGAGTGAAATCTGATTCGAATTTCTCTATTTCCTTACATAAGAACAACATTGATGAAATGAAACTTTACTGTCTTATGAGTTTCTTTCATATGACATCATGTAAAACATTGTGTTGTGCAAACAGTCCTCATCAATTAAAGAAGCCTAATTACTATCAACATTTTACCTTTATAAGAGAAGGGTTATTCTAGAAAGTGTTTGAAGCTTTCAGTTTTACTTTAAACCATCATCCGGAGTACTGTACTGGTTTCTGGAAACAACATCCGATAAATACCATTTCAGTCAGACAACTCATGTTTGGAATGTTTATTAGAACAGCAAAATATTGTGCTTTGCTGTCGCCCTGTGTGTGTCAGCTGATTACTCTGCTGCAGCAATTAGGCTGATATGGGGGAGAATCTCTGTGGCCGAGCTGTTATTACACCTGTTATCTCATATACCACACTGGCTGAGCGTTTGTTGTTTTTGTTTGTCTTGTTATTTAAAAATAAATACTGCGATCGACACATTTTAGTAGGAATGAATAATTGAAAAGGTTGATTGTTATTGATATTTGTCCAGCTAGACTGAACAGAGTTGGTGCTAGTCTTATTCATGGCAACTTGCACATTGAAGAATCTGAGGGACAGTTCTGTGAAATGTGGAACTGGAATACAGACATTATTTTCAGAATCTGGTTAAATAGAAGTTACATTTTGTATGAATGTTCATGAAGGGTATAAACACCCACTGTCCTCAATATCATGTAAATAACTTCAGGTCTTATAAATTTTAGGCCACTGTTCAAGAAAGGTTATGGTCTTTAGGATATTTACGTTTGTCAATTGTTTCTTTGTTTGTGTATAGTGTGCATAGATGTCTTTTCCATCATGATTTAAAAGTAAAACCAACAGTTTGTAAACTTTTTGTAAAGACTTTTTCTACGCAAGTAGAAAAGTACTAGAAGTGCAATCCATTGACTATAAAAGTGTCTGTTACTTTGACAAACATCCCAGGGTATTAAGTCCGGAACTTTGCTAATTATATTTGATTGAGGCTTGTTAAATTGCAGTGGCTCTGGCTCAGGTAGAGTTCAGGCTCAACCCACCGTTGAGCTTTCTTTATTGCGTCATTGCTAAAGCATTTCCATTAGCTTTGACTCAATGCAACCCTGGAAAAAAACCAGGGTAAATATAAAACGTGTAATGTTACAAGCTCTCCCTCTAATGCTCATATCACTTTACATGTGTGTTAAAGACCATAATACGCGTGTGAACCAGTGTGAATATAGCAGTGGAAATCAGGCTGGAGGGCACAGAGGAATTATAGCAGTCTGTAGAGGTGATACAGACCACGTACTTACACGTATAATGTGCCTGTATGCTTGTATACGTGTGTGCAGGGGGTGGTGTGTAAAAGGAGATAGGAGGATTCAATGGTCTTTATGCAATAATCCTGGTCTCTATCGCCCCAAAAGAGGGGATACATAGTCGAAGGGGGTGAGTGGAGGAGAAAGAGAAAGCAGATCAAGGGATAGAAAGGTCCTTTAAGAACTGGAACCCTCAACCTTGGTGTGTGTGTGTGTGTGTGTGTGTGTGTGTGTGTGTGTGTGTGTGTGTGTGTGTGGGTGTGGTGTGGTGTGTGTGTGTGTGTGTGTGTGTGTGGGTGTGGTGTGGTGTGTGTGTATGTATGTGGCCCAAACCCAGCCTCCTTCCTCCCCCCACTGTCACCACCACCACTCAGGGCGTTACCATGACAACGGGGTTAGAGGCTAGCCCATGAGCTGAAAAAGAAAGAAGATGCATTCTGACATGAGCTGAGATCTAAGTGCTGCAGTGTGGTTAGAATGCATTCCTCTCTTTTGTTGGTGCTTTTTTTTGGTTGGAATATGTTCCTCTCTTTCTTCACTTTGCATCCATGCTGGTAGATGCCAGAGACTCTATTTTTCCCCCTGCAGGTTTTAATACTTGTAAGCAATTACCGTGCATTTCATTTCTCATTCATGCCTTCCCTCTCAGAGTTGTTTGTTTTTAGTCAAGTACTTTTTTAAATTGCTCAAGGTACTTCGCTTTGTGCTCTTATAGCAAGAATTAGCAAACAAACTCGTTACACCACAAACTACAACATGCCGATTTGTGCCAAAGTTAACACTCTACCCCACTGCGTGGTGAATTGTAAATACCTGTGGCTGTATGTTTTTGACTTAGCATCGAACATCAGTGGTTCTATTTGATTCTTGCAGTAATAACTAGTCAGATTGTTAAGTAACTACATTTTAGAACTGCAAACTTGCACAGAAAAGAGAGTATATATGCCAACTAAACAAATTAATAAACATAAAATTCATCGTGGAACAGACAACATACCAAAGTCAAGAACCGCAGTGACATACATTCACACACACACACACACACGCTAAAAAAATGCGTGTGCGTACATAATATATGTATAAATATGTGCATAAATTTAGAATTTCTCCCCATTATCATTTCTTTCGTTTATTTTCCTTTTAGGTTATTCATTTTTTCCCTTACTGATCTTGAGCGACAGCAGTGTCAATTTTCACTCGGGGAGGGTGTGGTGATGTCATCAGACGAAACATCTAATTGGCCCGCTGTAAGGAAAAGAGGCTCTGAAGTGCATGTGGGTGTAAATTAGGTGATGGATCATACTGTGTCATATTCACACATGCACCCATGCATAACTCCTATTGCCTATTCCTTAATTCACCCCCATTTATTCAAACTATACAGTAAACCCACCACTATAATAAATGTATCTAAGCCGGTCCTTATATTAGCAGCACTCTTATCTCTGGTAACCTAGTGTTACTTTTCTCTAGCCAGTTCAGACCAAAAATAGAGCCCCATCAATTAAAAGTGCCACCCATGTAGACACACACACACACACACACACACACACACACACACACACACACACACACACACACACACACACACACACACACACACACACACACACACACACACACACTCACCCTAACCCCCCGGGGAAAAAAAGTCCTGCATCAGCTGCTAAATTGCCTAAACTCTCATCTGCTAATGGGCAACCTGTCTATCTGCCTCTCTGTCTACATTGAGTTTCTCTTGTCTGTCTGTCTGCCTCGGCACCTTCCTGAATGTCTGATGTCTTGTCTTTTATGTATGCTGCTTGTTTAGTCTGTCTGCCTGTGTGCCTCTAATGTATGTCCGCCTCTTAGTTCATAAATGTGTCTCCGTTTTGATCTGACGTGCTCCACTCTCAAGATGCACACCTTCAAGATGAATTATAATCATGTGCTTGTGTGCTGCAGCTACTAAACCCACAGAAAATACTCGACAGAGTAAAAACGTGCCTGCTTACATTTGTATAGGATGTATGGAAAATGTATAATAGGTATTGTTAGAAATAAGACAATTGTATCAGAATAGCCATTACTATTAGTAGCAGTAGTAGTACTGTACTGTATGATGAAAGATGGAAGACTCTTCTTTGCACGCCAACAGGCAAACAAACACAATGATATCGCTATGGCAACCAAGAACGAAGCGTAGTGGTGTTATAACAGTTGCATACACCTAGTCATTGTAATTATAATAGTTTTATGTGTGCATAAAACTACTAGAGTATGTGTGCATTTCCTTTGTGTCTTCCCCGACCAGTCAACACATTTCTCGTGAATAGAACTTTATACATTAGTCATTATGTTCTCACCTTTTCTTGTGCTTCACATTAATATCTCTGTCGTTCCCCCTTTCTTTATTTAAGAGGGGAGTGTGTCAGCTATTAAAGGGGGAGACATACAAGGAAAGCAGGAATTTCTCTCAAATATTAACATGGAACTAATTTACATTGATGTGTTGAAAAAACTGGAAAAAGAACAAATGGTGACTCCTTTTGCATAGTTATTCATTCATAAACTTTCATAAGGGAAAATCAGTATAATCCTTACTTCACTTTAATGTAACATCAAACTTTGTACATATAAGTGTGTGTGTGTGTGTGTGTGTGTGTGTGTGTGTGTGTGTGTGTGTGTGTGTGTGTGTGTGTGTGTGTGTGTGTGTGTTGGAAGAATACTTTCAATTTCCCTCGTATGCTAGTAGAACACAATAAAGTTGATATTTTCTGTGTCCTTTTCAAATCATTTTTTCTTTCCTACTCCTTTATTGTCAATCCATTTTTCTCACTCTTTCAATGTGTCCCCCCTGATGTCAGCCTATTCCATGAACCGTATCATAAATAGAGCTCCACTGACATTTCAATTTGCCCCATAACCCTTCATATATATACACATACACATACACCTATACACACCGAGTTTATTGTTGAGCATCAGTTCAGTGGCAGGCCTCTTCTGGGTTTCCAGGGAGACAAGGAAAAGCAATAACTGCACACTTGACCCCTTTGCTCTATTATTGGCCTCTTTACACATACACACACACACACAGACGCACACACCTCAAATCTAATCTGGGAGAGTAAGCCTCCATGGCGATATGCCTCCATGTTCCCCTGAGGATGGGAGAAAAGGGAGAAGAGAAGGGGAAAGGAGCTGGGAGAGGAGGAAGTTAATAATTTCATCTTGCAGTGACCTGAGGATGATAAGATCGATTGTTTGGCCCTTGTAGTCTCCTCACATCACACACACTAATGCAGGGAGGCGGAAACACACTGTACACACAGATCATCACAGTTTCCCATCTTTGCTCCCACTGCCTCTCACAATGTCTTTGCCTCTGTCTGCGTGTCTGTCTGTCTGTCTGTCTGTCTGTCTGTCTGTCTGTGTTGCACACATTCAGCAAAAGTCTAACAACTAACAAACTTTGATTGTGAGGGATGATCAACAGAGAAAGGAAGATGAATGTTGGGCAAGAGGGAAAAGATTGTGACAGAGAGAAAGTAGGAGAGAAATATTGAGCCTGATAGGAAGGGAGAGAGAGATTGAAGGAAAATATTAGGAGGAACAACAGGCCAGCCATAGCGACAAGGCTGTTTACTGTTTATTTTGGTCTCCGGTCTCATTACTTCTCATATTGGCAGAGTCTAGATGATTTCCTTTCGCTGTTTATTCCTGTGTGGATTTCTTGTGTTTTGAGGTTATTTGTGTAAGAGTTTGTGTTTGTGTGTCCCCTGTTTGCCTCGTCTAAGATCATCTATCTGAACTCAATCTTTCCACAATCATCGGTTGTTATGGTGCTGTCACGTAGCATCAAGGTCCCAGTGTGGGATTTCCTTTTCTTTCCTACTCAAATAGTTCCTGAGTTGATAAGATGTCTGAGCACATACTTTCTTCAAACATTTTGAATTATTGGGCCGAGTTTCCTCTCTGAGTTATCATTGTGGATTCAACCAATCACCATATCAACTATGAAGCTTATATGCTCGTTATCATCATCTCAGACGCATGCAGCTTGAAGATTATTTGTATTCAAATAACCATGGAAATATTCAGTGGAACTTATTTCCATGTTTTACAACCCAGTGCCATTCTTTGTGCAAACAGAAACATGCAGCTTTGAAATCTGAAATCAGATCTCGTTTGTTGTGTCTCGTGCATTTGTTTCTGTGCGAGTGTGTATTTGGCATTATTATAAGCTATCCTGAGTGACCACACTCGACAGCTGAAGCTAGGTCTCCTCTGTACATGAGAACAATAAGAGGGTGCTCTTGATGATTTCTGCCTCTTTGTAATCAGGTCAAGGTCGATTGGATTGTTTCTAGTGTGTGTGTGTTTGTGTGTGTGTGTGTGTGTGTGTGTGTGTGTGTGCGCGCCTGAATCAGTATGTGCATGCTTGTGTGGAAGGCAGCACACAGTGTTGCTTCCCTGCAGTGTTGCCTTCTGTAACACAGGTGTGTGTGTGTGTGTGTTAGTGTAAACGACGCTGTGCTGTAGCTAGAAACCATACCCATTTGTTACAGTATTATACTATTATTATTATTATTATTATATTATTGTTTTTATGCTCCAAACTGAAGTATTACTTCAGCATATTTTTGTATTGTAAATCATGTAGGTATATATAAATAGATGTATGCACTCTTCCCTCTTGAAATTAGATCCAAATCAGAAGACAAGAATGTACCTAAAATAAATAAATAAAAACATAAAATAAATAAAAGTTACATATAGAATGATCTATGGTTTATTTACATCTGAATACACTGTGACTAGTCCCTTGTATAAACTCCTTCCCACTCATGTCTTGTTGTGTTCTTGTGTTTGTTCCATGCAGTTCTCCAAGGAGAAGTACCTGCTGGAGTCTCCTCCTGAGAAACTTCGGAAGGAGCTGGAGGAGGAACTGAAACTGAGTGCTGCTGACATCAGGAGCCATGGCTGGTACCATGGACACATACCCAGAGAGGTAAACACACACATTATGATGTACACTGTGGAATCTGTACAGCAGAGAGCATTGAGTTGCCCATGACACTGGGATTCATGTGAGGACAGATAGTTACACAGATGTGTATGTGAAGATTTTTTGTTTTTCTTTGTTTTGTATCATTGTAAACTGATTTCTTTGGGTTTTGGTCAGACAAAACAAGACGTTTGAAGACTTCACCATAGACTGAGAAATAATTGGTCATTTTTCTCTTTTTAGGACATTTGATAGGCTATACAATCAATTAATTGAGAAAATAATTGGCAGATTGTTTGATACATTGATAATGATGCACTAAAAAAAATCTGCACTGTCCTGTTTAATGTAATAATTGTAAATTGAATATCTTTGGGGTTATAGACAGAACAAGCTATTTCAATGTGTCACTCGGGGCAGCTCTCATAGGCATTTTTCACAGGTTTGACATTTTTTTAAGACAAATTATTAATTCATTAATTAAACAAAAAAACAAATCAGTAAAAAAATTAAATAGTCATTGCTTGCAGCATTGCAGCCCTAATTTTAAAGGTCCCATGACATGGTGCTCTTTGGATGCTTTGATATAGGCCTTAGTGGTGGTAATAGCATATCTGAAGTCTCTTTCCCAAAATTCTGCTTTGTTGCAGAATTACAGCCACTAGAGCCACAGTGAGCTTTCCTTAGTATGTGCCATTTCTGAGTCTGTAGCTTTTGAGTACAAGAGAGGGGGGGCAAGGTGGAGACTGGGGGTGTGGCTTTGACCAACTGCCACTTTGCTTGTTTGAAAGCCTGTTTGTCTCTCTCTTTCTCATGGCCCAAATTCTCTGGGCGGGCAAAGCAGAGAAAGGGGAGGTAACGTTGCCCCTTATGACTTCATAAGAGGCAAGATTCCAGATCGGCCCATCCAAGCTTTCATTTTCATAAAGGCAGAGCAGGACACCCAGGGCTCTGTTTACACCTATTGACATTTCTAGCCATGGGGGTGCCATAGGCAGGCTGGGGGAACTCATTAACGTTAAAAAACCTCATAGTGCGATTTTCATGGCATGGGACCTTTTAAAATGTGTTTTGATTAAATTAAATGTGTGGTGCAATGTTTCCAGAACACACTAAACTTTTATACTTAAAAATAACCAAAACTTAATTTATTACTATTCAAATATTAAATAGCTTAAAGTTAAACTTCATGTCACAGTCTCTAAGTCCCTGTGCCAGTTAATATATTATAATTAAATAAGTAAACTTTAAAAAAAGGAGGTTTTGCTGCTGTGGTTATTTCCCCACATTTAATTATTTCTTTCAAAAAGCCAAATTACATAAAAGTACTAACAATAGTATTTTTTGTGTGGGTTGATGTGGTTGTCAACCAATAGTATTAGTTGAGCGATTACTTGGCCAAATTCTCTGGCTTTGAAAGCACAGTTTAAATGCTTTACACACAGAATGACACTGATTTCTGAATCCCATCATCTGTCACAGCTCAGTAGAAATTGCTTTAGCGTTCAGAAGGAGGAGAAACTCTGCCAAACAGACAGCTGTGTGTGTTGCTTATGTACGCAATTGAGTTCCCCAGCTGGTGACTGAGACACACATACACTGAAGCTGCACCCACCCACCCAGCCACACTGCATGCACATGTGGAGGGTACTTGTTCAAAGACACTCTGACAGCCTCTGTCTCTTGATCAACCTCTGGTCACACACACACACACACACACACACACACACACACACACACACACACCATCTGTACGTCTTTCCTCTTTAAATTTAAATAAAATATTCATTTATTCATGGTTTGTCCCAGTGGAAACTTGGGGGAACCCTGAGCCCTCTGGTTCACCAAACAATACATAATGACTACACTTCACGCACTGTACATACTATCCTTTTCTTCCTGCTCATTTTTTCCTTTTGGTTTTTCCCTTTAAAGTGAAGACTCCCATTATGTGCACACGTCATGAGTGTATGGACCAATGTGGCTTTCCTTTTAGTCATATTATTTCATATGTTTTGTTCCAAAGTGTTCCAAAAAAGGATATATTCTTGAATGTGGGTACGTTATCAGTTTAAAAAAAGCTAAATAAAACTTAGACAACAGATTTATTTTTAGTGATTGGAGAGAAAAGAGAAACCTGCACTTGGTTTAAGCTTTTGATTTGTGTGTATACTGCCTCCTGCTGGTCTCTGTAGCACTGTTTACCCTGTGCTGTGCTGTGCTGTGCTGTGCTGTGCTGTGCTGTGCTGGGCTGCATTGCATATTTCATGCCTTGTTTCCTGTGCTGAGTGAATTTGAAGTATCACCCCTTCAGCCTTCATCAGCAGTCTCTTTACAGGTATTTTTAAAGGGAATTACTGCTCAGTATGAAATATGTTTCTCTTACCCTACATGATCAATATTTGCGAAATCTTCTCACGGACACCAGAGATACTTCTGTAGTGTTTGGCTTCAGCAAGATGTACAGCCTGAGGCTGCTCCTTTGACAAGAATGGGAAAATAGCTTTTTCTGGGTTGTTTGTTTTGTCAATAAATTCAAAATAACTCATTTTTACAATAGACCTGAATTTGATCAAATGCATCCTCAAAAAGAGATTCCAAACACTGTCTCTGGCATTTTATCCATCATTGCCAATTCAAACTGTGCATAGCAGCAGGGAGAGAGATAGTTGTGTTTGTTTAGAGAAACACACTGTCCTAAGGCATTGTTATAAATAATCATGATTCTCTAAATTCAATTATTCAACAGTCAACATGTCAGACACAAAATATTCACACACATGCTGTATTAAGATTAGAGCCTTTTGTCTTGTTTTACAAACAAGAAAAATCCATATACATATTTTCTGTCTAGGTGTCAGAGACTCTGGTTGTACGTAATGGGGATTTCCTCGTGCGTGACTCTCTGACCAGTGTGGGTGACTACGTACTGACCTGTCGATGGGATAATGAGGTGCTGCACTTCAAAATCAGCAAAGTCCTAGTCAAATCCAATGAGACCAAGGTATGTGTTGGAGCTATTCATTATTTTCTTATATATAATAGTTAATTATTTGATTTAATTTCAGTTTTGCTTGAATTATACAGCTACATACATTTGTTTAGTATTTTATTTGGGTTATTTTTGGTATCTGTTAGTACTTTTGTTTTGAAGGCTTTAGCCACCAGGTGTAGTCTACATATACAGGTAAAAGCCAGTAAATTAGAATATTTTGAAAAACTTGATTTATTTCAGTAATTGCATTCAAAAGGTGTAACTTGTACATTATATTTATTCATTGCACACAGACTGAGGCATTCAAATGTTTATTTCATTTTCATTTTGATGATTTGAAGTGGCAACAAATGAAAATCCAAAATTCCGTGTGTCACAAAATTAGAATATTACTTAAGGCTAATACAAAAAAGGGAGTTTTTAGAAATGTTGGCCAACTGAAAAGTATGAAAATGAAAAATATGAGCATGTACAATACTCAATACTTGGTTGGAGCTCCTTTTGCCTCAATTACTGCATTAATGCGGCGTGGCATGGAGTCGATGAGTTTCTGGCACTGCTCAGGTGTTATGAGAGCCCAGGTTGCTCTGATAGTGGCCTTCAACTCTTCTGCGTTTTTGGGTCTGGCATTCTGCATCTTCCTTTTCACAATACCCCACAGATTTTCTATGGGGCTAAGGTCAGGGAGTTGGCTGGCCAATTTAGAACAGAAATACCATGGTCCGTAAACCAGGCACGGGTAGATTTTGCGCTGTGTGCAGGCGCCAAGTCCTGTTGGAACCTGAAATCTCCATCTCCATAGAGCAGGTCAGCAGCAGGAAGCATGAAGTGCTCTAAAACTTGCTGGTAGACGGCTGCGTTGACCCTGGATCTCAGGAAACAGAGTGGACCGACACCAGCAGATGACATGGCACCCCAAACCATCACTGATGGTGGAAACTTTACACTAGATTTCAGGCAACGTGGATCCTGTGCCTCTCCTGTCTTCCTCCAGACTCTGGGACCTCGATTTCCAAAGGAAATGCAAAATTTGCTTTCGTCAGAAAACATGACTTTGGACCACTCAGCAGCAGTCCAGCTCTTTTTCCTTAGCCCAGGTGAGACGCTTTTCGCGCTGTTTCTTGGTCAACAGTGGCTTGACACGAGGTATGCGGCAGTTGAAACCCATGTCTTTCAAGCGTCTCTTGGTGGTGGATCTTGAAGCACTGACTCCAGCAGCTGTCCACTCCTTGTGAATCTTTTTTTCACAATCTTGACTAGGCGCGGTGATCCCTATCGCTTGTACACTTTTTCTGACCACAGTTTTTCCTTCCCTTTGCCTCTCTATTAATGTGTTTGGACACAGAGCTCTGAGAACAGCCAGCCTCTTCAGCAATAACCTTTTGTGTCTTTCCCTCCTTGTGCAATGTGTCGATGGTCGCCTTTTGGACAGCTGTCAAATCTGAAGTCTTCCCCATGTTTGTGTAGGCTTCAGAACTGGACTGAGAGACCATTTAAAGCCCTTTGCAGGTGTTTTGAGTTAATCAGCTGATTACTTTGTGGCACCAGGTGTCTTCAAAATGTAACCCTTACACAATATTCTAATTTTGTGACACACGGAATTTTGGATTTTCATTTGTTGCCACTTCAAATCATCAAAATTAAATGAAATAAACATTTGAATGCCTCAGTCTGTGTGCAATGAATAAATATAATGTACAAGTTACACCTTTTGAATGCAATTACTGAAATAAATCAAGTTTTTCAAAATATTCTAATTTACTGGCTTTTACCTGTAGAGGTGAACAGGTATGTGGGAGGTAGAAACCGGGGAGGGCTGATGGTTTTTTACCAGAGTTACAGAGTTACAGCGTCACAGAGCCTAGAGACGCCATTGATCCTTCTTTTGAAATGTTTATATGCTGAGAATTTGGATTAATAAACCTCACAGAATGCAATCTCTGCCTGGACAATCAAAGTTTTAATCTCTGCGTAAGATTCACTCCTTCGGTGCCTCAGTGGCTGTTGAACATTGAGTTTTTAGTTTGTTCAATCTGAAGACAATTCGCCACTACAGTATGAATTAAAGCTCTTACTGGTTGGCTCAAACCTTTATCACTCAGAAAGTTACTTCTTGTCTGGGTGGGAGCAGGGAGAGAACAGGTGTAACTAATATCATTAGTGGCAGCTCTGTTCCATTTAGGTGTCTCAGCCAGTGCTTTGTTGTTGAGTCAGTATGCATAACACCAGAGTACAGGCATTAGAAAACCCAATTGATAATTTTATTAGTCACACCTGTGCTTGATCTGTCGTATTGACTGTGTGAAATGTGTATTGAGTCTTAACTACAGTCTTTACTGGCCTTTATAGACATGGCAGTGTTGCCCATAGCCTCCTCCTCTCTCCTTACTTCCATCATACTTGAGTAGAGTGCATTTTTAGTGTTATTATTTACATATTCCTGGGTTTGGCAAGTCAAGATCCATCCTCTATTTGAAGAAGCCTATTTTCTCTTGTTGCTCCTAATGATGGTAATAGTTACATTGGGCAGGCTAATTTGGTGCAGGTGTGCCTCGTTGACCAGCTGCACCTCCTCCAAATTCCATATCCCACCCTGCCTGCTGATTTGTTTCATTTTTTCATGCACAAAGCAGTTATTAAATGATTCTGCACTGAGTAAACAGGTTTTAAGCACTGTAGAAATTATACAATTTAAAAGTAACAGCAGCATTTTGTGCGCCCCACTAAAATAATTCTGTTATGTTGTAAACTATGTATAGCAGGTATACCAAAAACACAAAGATGTTGTATAAAATTATCCTCAGGTGCAGTATGTGTTGGAGTCCGACAGCTTTGACTCGGTCCAGGAGCTTGTGAGGTTTTACGTGGGCCAGCGTAAACCGGTCTCCCAGTCTAGCGGAGTCCACATCTACTGTCCGGTCAGCAGGACTCTCCCCCTGCGCTACTTGGAGGCCACCTTTGCTCTGGCCTGCAGCAAGCAAGGCTCCGCCTACTCACCGTCCAGTCAGAGGGGAGCGTACATAAAGAGACGGAGCGTCACCATGACCGATGGCCTGACGACTGAGAAGATGATACCTCACAGGTGAGCTGGAAGAATGAGGAGTGTTGGGTTTTTTAAACAGCTGAGCAGCCAATAATAAGACCCTAACTGATTTCTCTTTCATACTTCATTCTTGCTTTATGTTATATACGTGACCAGTGACTCAGACAGTCCCAGTCCAGTTAAGACACCAGTGGCACCACCAGAACCAGAACCAGAGCCGGAACCTGTGCCCAACTGCAGGTTGTGTGTGTGTGTAACTGGTGTTGTGTTTGAGCACTAAATTGGAGCACTTTTCCTCCCACAGTCCTGCAATTCCCTCACTTCACAAACACCATTACTCACCATCTCTCCTCTAGTAATGAACATCAAGTCCTGTTAGTTCCCTCAGAGTCAAGTGGCAAAATGAATTGTTCATTTGGCCACTTCTGCACTGGATCTCTCAAGTTTCAAACAGACTGTTTAAAACTTGAATCTATGAAGAAGGAGCAGACAAATATGTTGTGTACAGTGGAAACATTTTAGTCTATGGAAGGGAGTTGAGCAAGCCCTTAATGAATGGGGCCAATGCCAATTACACACTGGGCTTTAGAAGGCAAAGGTAGAAGTGATTATGCACATTTTAAACATTCTGAAGTGCAGTTAATATTTTCCTCCTACATTCTCTGCTCCTGCTTTAAAGTCCTAAACATGGTTTAATTGCATACATAACACATGAGTGTCATGAAGTAGAAGAATTGTTTTCACGGTTGCACCAACTAAAATATTTCCCACTCCTCTCATCCTAAAATAATTAGCATTTGCATTTGTAAGGACACCTTTCCTGTCATCTAAAACTGATAAATGTGACACCCTGAACCGTACTGCTTTGTGAGGTTCCCTTCAGTGCCTCGGCGGCTTTTAAATCCATATTCAAAGATAGTTAACATTGTAAAAATGCTGTGTTTGCAGCCCGTCGACAATCCACCACCATAAGGACGCAATGCGGAACTGTGCGATGAGCATGGACCAGATTCAGGAGTATCGCTGCCCCTTGTCACCTGTTGGTGAAACCCCACTGAGTCCTGCATATAGTGCTAGTAAGTGCCCGAGACATACACCTTCAGACACATGAAAAAAAAGTAAAAGCTCAGCCCCTCAAATTTACTATGACAGTCTCCATAAGTGATAACAATCTTCACTCTTTCTACAGTCTCCAGGCAGAGAGCCCACTCAGGTGGGAGGGTCCTGGCTGTTGTCCCACCCTCCCCTGTGATGCGTCGTTCCAGCGACCCTCAGCTCAGCCCCTCAGACAGTAACAACCCACCAGAGCATCCTGCGCATACCTCTCAGTCAGCACACTCCACACCCGCCCATCATCCAAACTACCAATCGCATTCCTCAGATACAGCAGGGAGCTACTGTGACCTCAGACCTTGCCCTGCTGGGCCCCCTAAACCCCCAACTAAGAGCTACGTGGAGCGATTGCGAGTGGAAGAAGGGAGGAAGGACGGAGCAAGGGAGGAAGGACAGGGGATGTTCAGCATCCCACAGGTGGAGACAACGTCATCGTTTAGGCCATCCAGGTATGAGATGCGCACACACACACACACACACACACACACACAGGATTAGGCCTCCAAACTTGCACTTCATAATGTTTCCAAGGAATACCTGACCTCTCTTTAAACTTGAAGTTATGAAATCTTAGAATCTTAGCACTATTACTCTCTTAAAGAAAATGACTTTAGATGAGAAATAGAATGTAAAGAAATTCAGGATCTAATTCAGAAGTAGCCTATGTTATATAGCTGAAAGGGCATTTAGACAAAGTCAAAAAGATAAAAAAGACACATTGTGGGAGGTGCTAGAGTGGCAAAATTTCATCTTGTGCAGCAAAGACTTAGTATGCAAAACCATGCTGTAATGTTAAGTTACTGTATTATGTCAAGTTACTTTATGAGTGGCCTTTTGGCTAAGTCAGTTTGGCGGTCTCAGTAAAAAGAGAAAATTCCACTGAACTGTTGATCAAAACGATTGCTGAAGGGAGCTAAAAAGAAACAGACACAGTAAGAGCTCATCACTACCGCAGGATTCATTTAAGTTGGTGTGTTCAAAGGTCAATACACTTGCTGATATTTTGCCATACTGGGCAAAAATATGGGAGTGAGGCAATTTCGACCAGGCACTGCAGTACAGCTGTGAGTGAGCAGAGACTGAAAAATAGACTTGAGTAAACAGCTGATAATCCTGTGGGAAATAGCCTGAGGGCAGACTTTGTGCTGTGGTCAGAGACACAGCAGATACTGTATTCTATTAGACTTATAGTGCCATTGGGATGGGGGTGGGCACAGCAGATGAGGCTTTTCACAAGAAAATGGTCAGGTACACCGACTCAGCAGCAGCTTTGGACATCTGAAGCGTCCTGTGTGAAATTTTGGTGCAGGGGGATTATTGTTGGTGTTAACAGTACTGGGGAAATTTGAAGTCAGTAAAGGCAATTTATGTTTGAGGCACCAGTGTGAGCAAGTGACGGACTGGCTGGCATGACTAAGAACACAATGTCACTAACGTAATTGTTGAGTGACACATAGTGTAGAAAATATACTGTGTACTTGGTTTGGTTTGCATATGTCAGTTTATGTTTAGAGGCCTCTTCTCCTGTGCTCTTTGCCTTTGCTCATGTCTCTGTCCTCATTCAGTATTTTCTAATACTGTGTAATCGCTCCTGTGCAGGTACGAGTCTTGCCTTATGCCAGCTGAGAATAAGCCTCTAGAGATGTCTGTGCTGAAGAGAGTCAAAGAGCTGCTGGCTGAGGTGGATGCAAGGACCACGGCTAAACACATCACCATGGTGGACTGCACGGTATGCACAAACACATAAGTATATGCAGGTGACATGCAAGCAGAGATGCATACAAAAGCACACATGCTGACTTGCATATTCACATACAGTAAATGCGTGAAGACACCCAATGTGAACACCAATATGCATGCATGTATGCACACAAATATCACACCACACATACAACTGATCTGTTTTTTAACTCTTGGACAGGTGGCTAGAATATTAGGTGTAACCTCAGATATGCAAAGGATGATGGGAGTGTCCTCAGGGTTGGAGTTACTGACACTACCACATGGACACCAGCTACGACTTGACCTACTGGAGAGGTACACTGTCTTACGTCATACATCACTCACTAACTCCTACATTAATTCAGCTATTGATTCTCTAAAAACACTTCTGTTCTTTTTCTGCATCTCTTCTCTTCTTTTCCTTCTGTTCTTATCTTGTAACACACTGCCAGAATTTAAATTCCGGAGTTGGTTTCAAAATAGGCTTTGACTCAACCTCTGTTTCCCTATCAGCAGTGGTAATTCACTTTTATTGATACATCTTATTGAATAGCACCTTCTTCTTTTCTCAGGTTTTATACCATGTCTATCATGATGGCAGTGGACCTGCTGGGCTGTACAGGAAGCACAGAGGAGAGGGCAGCCCTGCTCCACAAGACCATCCAATTAGCAGCAGAGTTGAAAAGCAACCTGGGCAACATGTTTGGCTTTGCTGCTGTGATGAGAGCGCTGGAACTGCCACAAGTAAGATAGATGGATAGATATATATATATATATATATATATATATATATATATATATATATATATATATATATATATATATATATATATATATATATATATATATATATATATATATATATATATATATATATATATATATATATATAAATATAGATAGATATTTTTTCGGGTTTCTGAAAAATAATGCATTCTTAAAAATATTGTTGCGTCACTCATTGCTACAGATTTCCCGCCTGGAGCAGACGTGGATAACATTACGCCAGAGACACACAGAGGGCGCTATTCTTTATGAGAAGAAGCTCAAACCTTTCATGAAAAATATGAATGATGGCAAAGGTGAGATCATAGATGACATAGTTGGTATGTGTTTCATACATATGTGTATTTATTTACAACTCTGAACTGAAAACTCTTCTCCTGCGTACAGAGTCGCATGCCCTTTCCAACACCTCCCTTCCCAACATAATTCCCGTCCTTTCCTTACTGGAGCGGGGTATGGCTGTGGGGGAGGCGCTGGAGCCCTGGGAGAGTGCAGAGGTTGGAGTAGACGTGGTTATGTACCACCTAGAGGCAGCTCGTACCATCGCACACCACGGGGGGATCTATAGAACCAACACTGAGACCAAACTGCAGGGTAAGGCCCAGTAGTACCTGAAACAGCATGTGTTTGTTTTTAGCCATGCTAGCAGCGGGGCTCAATGTACGGCAATGGTTTATCTGTTGGTCGGCCATGAATTTAGGCCATTTATCACTTTGGTAGAAACTGAAAAATATCAACTATTGGAAGGACTGCCTTGGTATTTGGTACACACATTCATGTTCCCCTCAGGATATAAGTTAGGTAATAAGTTAGGTAATAAAAAAAATGTTAAATGCCCAATAATTGAGTTTATGACCAAATACATCCAAAACTAATGGCATTCCCATCAGCCTCAGCTGTACTTTGGGTGCTGTCAGTTAAACGTGTGAACGGCATTAACGCAAACCCATTTCACATGCTGTTGCAACAACTAGTAATGTTAGAAAAACTACAACACCACACCGGATCTAGCTAGATCGGAAAGAAAACAGACACGCTGCACACATTTGTTTGGGCTTGCAAGCTGGCAAAAGAAAAGTAACGTTACGTTTTGAGTGGATGGCGAGGCGCCAAAACGGATGCCAGTAAGATTCTGAATGGAAAGTTTACTTTTTAAAAGTTGCCAAATGGTTCCACTGACAAGACTAAAGTGATCAGTGTGTTTTGTCGTTGTGTACTGAGCTATCATTGCAGCACGTCCAGTCTGAAATACCACTTGGCCAAGCACACAGCGAATTCTCCGTCCCCCTCGTCAAAGTATGTTTTTAGCCCTTTTATTGATGGACAGTGTTACACTAGGTGTGAAATGATTTGCTCCAAGTGAGAATGTTACATGTGAAACTGAACACTACAGTAGGCTATATGCCAATGTTGTTTTCAATAAAATAACAACATTTGCACAAAGCAAGTTGATCCACTTTTCCATGTTGATGAAAGATTAAAATGAGAAGAAATAATGGGACAAAAAGAAATCAATTGGACATTTAGACTAGATAAAAATGTGCGATTAATTTAACTATGCCATTAATGCAATTAATCACAATTAAATATTTAAATCGTTTTGACAACACAAATTTAAAAGTTCAGTGGGTAACTTAAAAAAACAATTTTGTCATATTTGCTGAAAGTGTCACTATAGCCTGACAGTAGCACATGGTTAGCAAATGATGTTCCTCTGCCTCCCCCTAGTGCTCCTAATGGCATTTACAAGATCAGATCCAAGCAGTCTCTAACACAGTCAATGACTGCTGATGACCTCCGGACACAACTGTAAAGCTAGGCTGCGCTGATCAAAATGAATCACGATTCTTACTGCATTGCCTATTTGTAAAATTTTAAAGCACTTTGTCTGGTAAGGTAGAAAGGCACTAAATAAAGTGCAGTCCATTTACCAAGTCGAGCCAAAACTAAGAACTGCTCACCGGCCGGACAAAAAAAGTAAACTGTCTCACCACCCCTTTACCCCTAATAGTTTGCTTTAAATTCAATAATACAGTCAACAGTGTTCATTATTTCATCTACACCAAACCTAAGATATTATGAATTGATTTTGTTTAGCACAGCGTCTTGCACAGCTAGTATTGTGTTACATTGTGTGTGTATGTGTGTGTGTGTGTGTGTGTGTGTGTGTGTGAGAACCGTATTGATCCCTAATGCCTCCCCAATGGTTTTCGGTTTGAGGCCATTACTGCCTTATTGAACAGTGTGTCAATAGCTTTCAGCTCACATCTCTGTTTCCTGTTATATCTCGCCATCTATCAGCCTCAGTCTGCTCCCCTCATCAACATTTCTATAAGTTGCGATGCTTACTTCATACAGCTGTAGAAGTTGGTTCTTCAGCGCATTATATTTGCTATCTTTAGTTCATCTAAATGGAAAGGTTAGGGAGTTTGAATTATTTAATTGAGCATTCAATCATGAAAGTTCATTCTTTACCTTGGTAGCAGTATGTGAGGTCCAAAAGTCATTCACATGGTAATAAGTGGTCATATATAAGGGAGAAGAGTGCGGATGAAGGTCATGAGATATGGTTGAAGGGATAGTAAGTAGAACTTTAGAGTAATTTTGCCAGACAAAATTATGATAGATTTGGCTTTTCAGAACTTTTGTTAATTATTCAAATTGACTTAATAATTGTCTTTCTATTGTAACTCTTGATTTTTTTTTCTTTAGCAGTAGTTTTCTTTTATTTAGTTTCTTTTTTTGGTAATATTTCAAGTGCTTTTGATAAATGTTTTTAATTAGAAATAGAACAGAGACTTTAAGTTAGTAACGTTAATTTTATTAGTTGACAAAATCAGTTCAGTTTGGTTTTTCCACAGCCTTATTTTTTATATTATCCTGCAATTGTGGGATTTATATAAACTTTTTTTTAGTTTTCCATGATTATCATGAATACAATGTTGTCTACAAAGAGTAACCCCTACTCCTCTCCTCTCCAGGATTCCAGGAGCAAGCAGAAATACACGAGATCTTCCAGACAGAGTTTCAGATGCGTCTCCTGTGGGGTAGCCGCGGCTCTGAGGGCAGCCAATCAGAGCGTTACGAGAAGTTCGACAAGGTCCTTACCGCTCTGTCGCACAAGCTTGAGCCTCCTGTGCGACATAGCGAGCTATAGCACCTGCCCTAACATCCAACATCGCCAAAACACCCCCATCTGCACTCACCACTCATTGTGGTATGGTCTTGTTTTGCATCGCAAAGGATGATGTGAAAGAGTCCAGCGCAAACACTGGGAGGGGGGAGGGTGAATGAAGAGGCAGCTAACAGAGCATGTGCAGTGAGCAATATAGATAAGTTGGTCTCACTTATAACATGTGTTGCACTCACTGTGGACTTCTCCTTCTGTACCTCCCTGTGGACTTCCCCACTTAGTGCTAAAATATTTAAATGGCGTCTGAGAGGAGTCAAGCTAAGTGGAAAAGAAGATGGTTGAGATGGGTGACCAGCTCTCTGCATGGTACAAACCGTAACGTGTATGGTATGTCCTGAGGGCCAAATAGAGCTGCAGAGTTTTGCTTTGCTCCAATACAATGCAGACTCTCTTGTTTCAAACTGCTGTCACACACTGTAGCAGAAATGCAAACAATAACTTGCATAGCTCATAATAGATGTTTTGTTTGTGTGTGTGAGTGTGAGTCTGTACAGTCTATGGTCTGTACGCGTATGTATGTTTACCTTCCATCAGTCCCTTTTTTTTTTTTTTTGCTTATTTATTTTGCTATGATCAACAGATATCTAAACATCATGGACATTGCTTCACCAAACACATGAGAAAATGTCAGTGCTTGTTCTAAGGGAACCATGTTCATAAAACCTCATTAAATATGTATCAAGCAGTCCCATTGACTCCCTTAAAAAATGTATCAGGCATGCATTAATAAATGTATCCGAAATAATACATTTGCAGACATCATGCAGCAACTTCAATGTGAGCGTTTTGAGAATTGTTAAAAATGTTAAGAGGACAAATCAACGTCTCTCTGTTGTATTGGTTTGACTAATACATTTGATATTGTGTCTTGTACACATAATTTAGCTTGAAATGGCACTAACAGAGGAAAAATGGGATTTTTAAATTTAGTTCAAGCAATGTTCACTTAGTATTTAAACATTTATGACATACATTAGTATGACTGAAGCTTTAGTTTAAAAAGTTTCAGAAATAATTACAATGGTTAATGCATGCAGCTATAAATGTTATACCAAGTAAAATGTTGCTTTAACCTGCCAATTACAATATAACAATGTGTCAAACTTGACAATGTGCAGATGATACAGTGAAGGTTTTTCAGGTCTGAGGATAATCTTGAAGGATCCCAAAAAGACAAGAGAAATGTCATCTTTCATATTTTTTCCAGTTTGAAAACCAATTAATTATAAAGGAAGCCCGCAAACTAAGTCCAATAATAACATGTTGACAGCACCCCTGCTACAAAAACATTTGGTTGTATGTTTTGAGTTTGTGTTTCAGCAATAGAGCTAATCATTTTATTGCTATGGGATTACATTTTGGTTGACTGTTTGGTGTTAAATATTGGCTGTATTTACAGCATGTGGGCTTGAGAGGGCTGGAGCTGACTCTCAGAGCTATGCAATCATTTCAACCAAGGGCTGAGGCCCCTGAGAAACAGACACCCAATCACAATATTCACTTTTTGCCCCCAACATCACCTTCTTTATGTATATTTATTGTTTTCTCAAACCCATCCAACCTGATAATATATATATGAACTAAAGTCATATCAGATAATTAAAAAATAAAACATATCCTTCTGCCCGAGAATTGCATATCAGAGATTCTTAAATGGATGTTTGATTATCTGGACCTGTACAGATCAGTTCATGAGGTGAGGAGACATGTACCAGGTCCCACTGTTGTCCAACAGGGGTCGATCTTTAGTCAGAAAAAAACACTCAATCATTAATTGTAATACAACAAAACAGGACGACATACACAAAATAACGCATTTATTTTTTGTGTTTTGAGACCAATGTTTGATATCAATAGTATCAGATATCATACCTACTGGTTTATGTTTGATATCTGATAGCACTGATTACGTGAATGTGATGATGTTGATGTAATATGATTTGTCCTCTGTTGAATGCTGTACAGGAATGCTCTGATAGTGTGTGGATTCTCCTGTTTTTTTTATAACAGGACTGTGTGAGATGAACGTAAAAAGCAAAAAGACAAGAAAATGTTTCAGGTATGATCTCATGTGTTTTTTTTACGTACTGTACATAGCAATTCACTTTTTTTCAAATAAAATGATTGCTTGTGTCAAAGAGTTGTTGAGTGGTTTTGTTCAGAAAAAAAGCATACACATATACAGTATTTCTCATAGTCATCAAATCCCATGAAAAGACCTTAACAAACAATTAAGTGTTGCCTTGGTAGTTAAACTTAGATCTCAATTATTGTCTCAAAGATATTTAAAACATCATCAATGAGCCACACTGTTGCAACGGGCGACATGATCCTTCACGAACATGGGCAATGTAATTTAGTTTAAGTCATCCTACATACACTGCAACATATTTACAGACAAAAGATCGGGGAAGTTGGAGAGGATTGGGAGACTGTAAACACATTGCTGTTATGTCTTTTAATGAGATTTGTTGGCAATAATTATTAGAAAAAAATGAAGAAATAAGAAACACATAACCACCAGACTTATCTCTATACATTTATTTGTATGTAAAATTCACCAACCACTGAGTTCTATTTAAGGTACTTAGCAAAAACCAGTTTCAAATTGATTAGTGTAAAAGGTTAAAGAGCCTTGTTTTGAAGGAACCATTCTCTTGCAATGCTCATCAGTAGCCAATACGGGGCAGCATTTCACTGTAAAACCCAAGCTGACCCTTCTCTTATATACAGTTTGCAGTTATCCCTCCTCTAGTCAGCTGTACCCATGAGCATCCTGGTTCCTGGTCCAGTTTAGGTGGTTCCTCCCCAGGTAGACCAGAACATCCTTGTTAGTCTGTTAGTTTCTTGGATAATGCAACCTCCTGGGCACTTTAGCTATCCTATTAATGTTCATTATGCATAGACATCTGCAATGTATCTTGTATTTAACTGAAAATGCACCAGATGAAGTGAGCATGCGTGTTGTGTGAAGCCTCACACATTGTTTTGCAGACAGACCCATGGTGATGGCAGTGGGAGGGAGACAAAGACAGATGGACTGTGTGTGCGTGTGTGTATCCATGCATGTGAGTGTGTGTCTGTCCGTATGTGTGCATGCATGTGTTTTTGTATCAACGTGTGCTTTTCTCAACATATGTGTGTATGTGTGCAACAACACAGATGTTGCTAGAATACTGCTTTTGCTCTTGCTGCTTACCTCCTTCATGAAGGAGGCAGTAGTGCAGCCTGGCAGCTGTTAGAGTGAGGTGGGGGGCCAGTTTAAACAGGTGAAAATATTCCTGGGAAAAACAGAAAGTAGAAGAATTACTGAACGTGTGACAATAAAACATAATGTAGCAGAAAATACAATAGAATCCAACAGAATGGAACAGAATAGAATGCCCCATAGTCTGCTACAATAGAAAATGATCATTCGCTCTGCTCTTTGTCTCCCCTCTCCATACAGTTCCATAGGCGTAACATGTTATGGATGTAATCTCTAAGAGGATTCTCTCTGCTTGATATCATGGTACATGTTAATTTCAGCTCTTTATCTTCCTTATTGAAACAGACCCAAGATCTCCCAGGCCTGCCAGCCAACCAGCCAGCCAATCGTCATCAATTCACCCCTAATCTCCCCCCCGGTCCCTTTATAGCTAATCCATTGTGTGGGTCATTGTCATCTGATCATGTGTGACCCTGGCTGCTCTATAGCCAGTGCCTGGCAGCTTAGCGTTGACTTTTGACGTCCATCTACATGCAGATATATGGGGGGAGTTCAAACTTTTCCAGGATTTCAAGAAACATCAAAAATCACATTTAACTTTGAGTATGAGATGTTGAGATGAAGATGACTGAAGTTTGGGTCGGATGTTGGACACAGACAACAAAATAATAGGAAAGAAATATAGTGTTTGTCATGTCAGAGGTTACCACTATTCACTTCACAAAATTAAAAGTAATCTAGTTTAAAAAATAATTATAAAATCATTAAAAAATTCTGATTGCAATTTAAAGTGTATGAATGTTTGCCATAGATAATGAGAGCAAATCCTTTAACAAGGCATTGTGTATTCAAGTTTTACAAACACAGCATTAAGGACATTAGATTGAGCATATCTGTGGAGGTAAAGGTTAACAGGGATTTCATATCATCTTTTACTGAATACACACATTTAACATATTTTAAAATCCTCTCAATTGAAAGTGTAATTTAGATATTTACACCTGTAAAACAAATATAAGATAAATAAATATGAGTATTGCAACCATTTGTGTACACTTGTGTACACATCAAATACATGTAAAGGCTCGCTTTTATTTCATTCATACTGGCATGAAGAAAGCTCAAGAAGGCCATCAGAGTACAACAAAAGCATGGTGTACCATCCGCAGCTGTAGCCTACGTGCAGCTCGAGGCAGCTTAGCAAATGTAACGTGACAACCACTGATGGTGTAATCATTCTAGATCACTCATGAAACTTACAGCCATAACAATCCCACCCACACCCCATCTTCTGCCTCTTTGCACCCCTCTGAGCACATGCGTGTATACTTCTCATTCCTGCTCCAACGAAAGGTTGTGGCCACTATGGCACTCATCATGTCTTCATTATCTTTCAAAACTTCCACTGCGGCCTTCACCATCAGAGGACCCCCTTTAATTTTTCCACCTGCCTTCAAAACCCACGCCTCACTCTCCCCTCACCCCCGCCAGACCCCTGGTCTATCTGCCCCTGCACTGACTCCTCATTAACACATGAATGCGGACAGGGAAGGGCCTGCTAAGGCTTGGACGCCAACAGAAGGCAGGGGATTTGCAATTCACACCTCTGACCGACCCCCTCCCAACCCCACTTCATCCTCCCGGCCCTGTACACTGGGACTGGAACTGTCAGCAGTATGATTGAGGATGTAAGACAAGAGAGAGAGAGAGAGAGAGAGAGAGAGAGAGAGAGACAGATGTGCATTCACACACTAGTGTCATGCTTCATATTGGCATACACAGTGCAAATATATGTAGAGATGCAAATTCACAGGGCATGTGAGAGAGAGTGGTATATACTAATGACTTTCCAATTATGATTTTTTTTTAGAGAAAGTCCAAGGGAACATCAAATGGGGACATCATCACACAAAACTATTTACAGAGATGCTTACTCTTCCCAGGGTGCAAACTAAACGTGGAGAAGCAGCTTTTAGTTACCATGCAACACAGAGCTGGAACAAACCAGAGGATGGACTTTGAACCTGTCCTGTATTTTATGTCTTTTTTTTAAATTTGCTTTAAAATGTATCTATTCTTTAATTTGCATCAAGTTTTATACTGTACTTTTCCTTTATTTATGATGTTTTTTATGCATTATGTAGAGCACTTAAATGTCCTTGTGAAATGTATGTAATGTATGAAAAGTGCTATAAAACAAACTTCCTTTGCCTTTCGATAATGGAGTTGGTATTTACAATATTTATTCTGGGGTTAACAGAAGCACAACCTAACTTGAATGCAGAACAGAACTCTAAAAAGTAATGTAAGTGTAGGTGGAAAAATTTTAATCTAATTATCTGAAGAATTTGCTCAAAAGCTCCTTATCTCCTCATATTGAGAGCAGAGTCTCAATATGAAATATAACCATAAAATAAAGGTAATTGAGTAACAGCATTTTACAAAAAGACATAAACTACCCTGTAAGCAAATTGTAAAATAAATGACTAAATTGGTAAAAAATCGAGACAATTGCATACACAGTATTCAATATCTATGCAACACTTCATATAATCAAGGCTGTGCCCCAAATCATTTACTTATTCACTATTCACCACACACTAACACTATAGAACATGCAATACCATGTAGTGGACTCTAAGGTGACTCGAGATTTAATTCTGAATTACTATACATACATTATAAACCTTGTACAATATGTTTTAGCAATACTGTAGGCTACTTGATTTTGTTTCAGCAATAAAAGACATTTTAATTTGACTAAAAACAGAAAATGAGAGGTGAAAATTGTCAATTATATAACAAAAATACTTTCTTTCTTACATTCATAACTAATTTTTATGAGTTTTATTTCATTTTGCTGATTATAACAAGTCTCCTTTGTCTTTATTTTCTTTATAATCTTTATTTTAAAAAATCATGACACACTGTACTCCACACAGTGGTACAGAGAAAGAAGAATATTAATTGCAATGCATCAATATATAATATTAATAATAGTACTTTTAAAAGAAGGATACATAAACTTCAATAATATAAAACTGTGTTATCAAGTTTCCTCTTTTTATATTTTACAATCATGTCTTCTCTTGTGTAAATCGCATCCAAATACGTCACTTCCGACTTCGCCTGTACTTCCTGCATGTGCCGATAACATGGCAGCGCCCGTAGCGATTCACTTGGAATTTGGGTAGGCGAATTTAAAGCCCTTTATGGTAGTTTATGATGTCTGTTTTGGTGTTCTGTCAGTAGTTATGCGAAAACAAGACGTTGGATAACCGTTTTAGACGTTTGTTTTTGTATCATTAGCCTCCGTTTATTTAAACGAGAGATCAAATCAGTGTAACAGCTAGCTGCTTGCTAGTTTTGAGTATGTTTATAAAATATCCACCGTCGCGTGGTCGCTTCTTCTCTCTAATTTCACTGCTAGGTAAAGAGGGGAGAGCGGTTGTGTGTTGACTTAACACTTTAGAAAATTAAAACACTCCTATAATCTAAGTTTAACGCCTCTTTTCTGACCATGCTGCACGGTGCAGCCTGTGAAACATGTCTGTGATCTCACACTGACTGCTCCATCACATACCAGCACATATGAACTCCGTCGGACTGATCTTGTCTCCTGGTTCCTCCTACAGCTCAGCCACATGTGCAAAGTCCGTCTGGGAAACATGCCATGAATTTGACTGAACATAATCAATGACTTAAACATAAGGAACACCATCCCCCTTCAAAACTATAGACCTGAATCTCACAGTGTGTATACCCATTTGTATTGCAAACAGACGGAAGTACTACACAGATAAGAACATCTGCCTCTGCACCACCAAAGGGAACATAAAATAACTATAACATATATAAATACATATGACACTGTTGTCAAAACCCACGCAATCAACATAGACACACTTGCAGATGGCGTCTGGGAAGTTTGTGATCAATACTGAATGGTGATGTAGGCAAGTGGTGTCCCATTTCATAAGGGTATGTTTTCACCCCTTACCACTTGGTTTCAAGTGCCAAGGGTTAGGGGTCAGGGGAAGGGGTAAGATAGAGAAATGGGATTTACCCAAGATTCAAGTCATGGCATCACAAAAATGAGGAGAGAAATGATTGGGACTTCTGGCTGCTGTAGGAATTGAGTGAGGGATAAGTAGGAAGTCCTTTTTCATGGTATATGTAATTCTAGATCAAGAGGAGAAAGAAAATTTGACATTTGTCTACAAACAGCACCTCATTTTACGTATGGGGAATAAAGTTTACAAAAATAAATATTTTCTTAGATTTAAATGTATCTGTCTGTTTTTTTTTTTAGTCCTCTTCAAAGTTCAAAGGCCTTGCACCTCTGAGACTCTTACAGACCACTGTGTTGGATTTGTGACTGTGAAACAACCAAAATCATGCACACTGATGTTTTGGTCCACCAACATTTGTCAAGGAGAATTCATACAATACAAATTACGGATTACCTACAGTTCTTTCCAGGAAACTTCCCTGGAAAAAATAGAAAATAACCCAACTTTAATTAAAAGTGTTAGTTAATTTCAGTTAACAAGACGGTTGACAAGTGACATTACAGAATTAAATCTTGACTCACAGTTTGCTTATGAAGACCTGATACTTGACCTGTCCAATAAGATTCATGTGATATAGCAATTTGGTCATCATGCAAATTTCTCCACTGATATCTTGATAGTTTGGGGAGCAGCAGCTTGTACACCTGAACCTTGTCAGCCATAAAACCTCCTGCCGGTGTGTGTATACTTTTTGTCTGATCAAACTGCTCCAGGCTTAGAGTAATGTAAACCAGCAATACATTAATTTTATATATTTAATCCTGAAACTGTCCTGTTTAGACCTCTTACATAATGTGTGTTTATCTGTAAAGATGTTTTATGCCAGTATTTAAACAACAGTGTTTTTATTTTAGTAGTCTCAGCTCAGCTACCTGTAATGTCATGTTACCAGACAACTAGTTCTTCCTGTATTGTGTGGAAGTATCTAAATGCGACAAAATCACACACTTTATTGACCTATCTGATTCTTCTTTTGTCTAGTGGTGGAGCAGAGCTGCTCTTTAATGGTGTAAAGGAACATCATGTGACCCTTCCAAGCCAATCCGAACCTTGTGAGTATTACCTGTCTGTGCATTTCAGCATTATTGCCTCATCGTGAAACCGGGATGTCCTCAAGATTTTCTTTCTTCAAAGTTAATGCTGTGTTTACAGTAGACTGTGGTGATACAATGTTAGATAGCTGCATCTTAAGAAACCAAAGGATGAGAAATGTTTGGAATAAGTGTTGTGGTTAGAAATGTCACTTAAAGGACCTGCCCAGTGTTCCTGCATTACACTGCATGCATATTGTATGGTATGTGTCCATTGTGGGACATTTGGACATTCAACAAATCAGTCATCTTGGCTGGCAAAAGGCAACTTTTTTCTGCACAAACGTTTACATTTAAAATCATGCTTACAGCATCCATATTTGCATATTATTTGTCAGGTTTTTACTTTCAAACAGGGCTGTTTGTAAATGCAATGTCAACCAACCCTCTGCACATGATTGCGCCATTTTTTGCTGCATGTTTTAGCTACATTACCATGTAATGACGATGGTAAATGAACTAAATTAAAACTAGATATGATGTTTCACTGTGATGGATTACATTTCAGGTTTACATCCAGTCATAATCTGTTGAAATGAATGGAAAGCAATGGCTTCTTGTCAGGTAGGATGGTTTTGGCGTGACAGTGTTGGCAATGCATAATTTGTCCACCAGTGGGCGCTCTACATTGTCTCGGTTGGCAACACTGATTATTTTGTTTTGTTCAAAGTTTCATATCTTAAGACAATAGTATTACTATTACAGTTTATTTAGAGTTATTTCTTTTAAACTGATTGAAACTAAAGAAACTTTCTGCTCATCTACTATACTGTTTAGCTTGTGCTTTCTCTGCCAATCTATGTGTGTATGTGGATGGAGGCAGTAAACGGGGCAAAAGAGGTAGTTTATGTTCTTTTTGCGGGTTTCAAAAGAGCTATACTGTGACAGCTTTTTTTTTGTCTGGGATCATTTTGGCTGACTTGGCAGGCGTGTTCTCATTTCTTAATTCATAAAAACTTAACCACCTCAGGATCACAATTGATTAGATTTTATTTTGCTGTAGGACTCAGGCTTTTTCCAATATTGGTTTACTAACTCAGCATGGAGGAGGCAAGCCTGCAGCCCGGTTTTATTTCCCAAACCCTGCTCAAGACCCAGGTCATTTAGAAAATAAGGAGGGGAAACGTGAAGTAAAAGGAAGTTGCCTCAAGGTTAAAGTGTGTGTGTGTGTGTGTGTGTGTGTGTGTGTGTGTGTGTGTGTGTGTGTGTGTGTGTGTGTGTGTGTGTGTGTGTGTGTGTGTGTGTGTGTGTGTGTGTGTGTGTGTGTGTGTGTGTGTGTGGGTGGTAGTACAGACGGGGTGCAGTGAAGGCAGATTTAATTGGTTCTGAATCCTTCGTATTTCTCTTTGACCCCAGTCGGTGATTGATGACCCTCAACTGAAAGACCCCACCCCCAATCTCTCTCTCTCTTTCTTTCTCTGTCTAACTCTCTCTCTCTCCCTCATACACACACGGGAAACCCCCATGGTCTAAGGATCACACAGTTTTTGCCCCTCGAATCAGCATAAAGATGGATAGCTCATCCCCCCTCACATGGCCGTCATAATCGCACAAAGACAGAAAAGCAACCGGAAAAGAAAGGGGGAAAAACTCCACGCACAAAAGGAAAGCGGGCACGTTTTGAATCAGCATCAAAATGGCTCCTTTTCCCTCCCCTCCCTCCATGTCTTCTTTTCACCCACGCAACGCAGCTATCCCAAGATGCTTCAGGAGCTTGTGATGCATTTCCCCTCTCTTGTCCGTCTGTTCCATAATCCCCCCACCCCCACCCACCCACCCTCTACCTGGACCGCAAAGCGCTACCAAAAACCTTCACCTCTCTGCCTCGCCATGTCACTGTACCTTCCTTTTTACCTCTCTAAATCCTAATTTATTTACATTCTCTTCCATTTTCTAAACAGTTCATTTATACAAGCTTGTCTTTTTGATTCTGGATGATTTAAAATTGTAGCCCCATGGGTAACCTTTTACAAGGCAGCCATTTAAAGGGCAGCGCCTGATGACTGTTATAAAAAAGCTTAACTGATGAAAGTCTCAATTATTACCGTTCTGTTTATCAAGCTTAGACAACCTATTTATTTTCCATGTTCAACTTTTAATATGTTTGCTGTGTGTGTGTGTGTGTGTGTGTGTGTGTGTGTGTGTGTGTGTGTGTGTGTGTGTGTGTGTGTGTGTGTGTGTGTGTGTGTGTGTGTGTGTGTGTGTGTGTGTCTGTCTCTCTCTCTCTCTCTACAGGTAGGCAAATAAAAAAAAGAAGGCAAAGGATAGAAAGAGTGGAAGAGAGCAGGTTTTACAAGACAATGAAAGAGAAAGTGGGTGTGTGAAAGAGGGGGAGAGAGCTAGAGAGAGCAAATGAAAAGTAAATGGGCGAGAGGATGAAAGAGCGAATAAGGGGTAATGGTGGAGAAAAATTACCAATAGTTAAAAGCAGAGAGAGCAAAGAAAGGAGTCACCACAAAGAAGGAGTTATGACTGCTGTAGTGATTAGTTCTGTTTTTAGCCCTGCAGAGGTTCAGGTCAATATTCAATGCTGGATACTCTGTTGTGTTTGTCTGTATGTATGTACGGTAAGTGTTTGTGTGTGTGTGCGTGTGCGTGTGTGTGCGTGTGTTGCAAGGGTAAGGTATTTGTCTTTTTTTATATGGAGGCCTGGAACCGTAGAAAAACCAGCACTATCATTATACTACTGAGCTGCCCGACAGCACTGCAATTAACTTGAGCGCCATTCACAGAGGCTTGGGACTACACTACATAGACACACACACACCTCTTATACATCACATATCATCTACACAGTCTGTTGTCCTCATAGCCACAGTAAGCAGACAGCTTCCTCTTCAAATCCTTTTGTCACAAGCTAAATGCTGCAAGTAAGCCTATTAATATTTATATACATACAACTGTGGAATGTTTTATTTTCTTACTTTTTTTTTTCTTTTCTTGGGGTTATTTGTATTATATGTTTTGTAATCAGCATGCACTGTAATTTATGTGACTTAATGGCTGAATAATTGAAACCTTGAACATCATAAGATGACTTTAAAAAAAAAAACATTTTGTTCACGTGTGTGTTGTCATCATTACCCCTCTCTCAATATAATTTGATCATCCAAAAACCCCAGAAAAAGCAGCATTTTGGTGATTTATTTGGTCGTTTTCCAACACCAAAACGTCTCAGTAATATTAGATATGCACACAATGTATGCCTGCATTCTATATGTACGATATAAAATTCAAAAGTAAAGTAAAATCTAATTGTGGTTTCACCTGTGAGCATGCAGCATTTTTCCCCTCCGTCTTTGCACAGTTTTAATGGGATATTAGCTCTGCCTTTGATCCAGCTGCACTCCTGAATCCCTGTGTGGTTTGATCACTACCTGCTACGGCTTCATCGCACTCCTTACACCTGGCTTGGGAGGACTCACTGTCGTCCTCTTACCCTCGTATCTGTTCCATCTGCTGTTGCTCTTTTTCTCTTCCTGTCTTGTAATGTATATGTGCTCTCCCTCTTGTGTTTTTTTTCCTCGCTCCTTGTATGTTTCTATCCCTCATCTCCTCTGTTCTTTCGTGTGTGTGTGTGTGTGTGTGTGTGTGTGTGTGTGTGTGTGTGTGTGTGTGTGTGTGTGTGTGTGTGTGTGTGTGTGTGTGTGTGTGTGTGTGTGTGTGTGTGTGTGAGTGAGTGAGTGAGAGATGG
This sequence comes from Percina caprodes, assembly GCA_013375575.1. Classification (NCBI taxonomy): domain Eukaryota; kingdom Metazoa; phylum Chordata; class Actinopteri; order Perciformes; family Percidae; genus Percina; species Percina caprodes. The sequence continues at coordinate 1,240,773 of JABXJD010000049.1, read as the reverse complement.
CTCAGTACATTAAGAAAACAGCTGTGATCATGGACACACAACTAAATGTTCACAAGCAAATATTAGATTTGTTGTGTTTCCATATTATTATGATAACAGAACATAGTTTTTTAAGGAAACATACCAAGTACTAATACACATACAGTACATTCAAACCTCTTACACCACCTGGAATCTTGATGTTAACAACATCCATAACTAGAATATATTCATAGTTAGTTGTTCAGTGGGGATTTATCGTAAAACCTCTCATTGTAGTCGCCTTTGTGGTTTTCTGTCAGTCGGTCTGAGTGAGGCTCAACCTATTGTTGAGACAAGGTCATTCTGATTGTTCAAGAGGTCAGACTCATAGAAAATTCAAGCATTGCTGTTATTCAAGCTCAGCCCAGAAGCAGCACATTAAATGTTCAAATCTAACAAACCAAATTATTATTCTGAAATTAGATTTTCTGATCATTTTATTAGTCCTGCGTTGAAAAATGTCACTACAGTGTATCAGGCTAGAGAGAGTAATACTTTTTTTTTTTTAAAGAAGTATATGCTTTTGGAAAATGTATGGCTTAATATTTTAATTTTTAATTTTAAACTTGAGAATTGCATGTTGTGCCGTAGATGTATTTTTGTTTTCATTTTAATTTTTTAAATCTGTTTAGTCATTTCTCGATTTATACACACAAGTTATTAATTTTATTTATTTATAGCCAAGGTGAACAATGTCACTCTTGGCCATTGGCATCAGTCAACCCTCCCCCCATTTCCAGTGTCCTCTCCTTTCCCCCCAACATACACATACACTCATAAATATACATGCACACAGAGACACACATATACACAGCCTCATCCCGCCGGGTGCTACTGTCGCGTCACATCGACCAGGGGGCTGGAACCATGCACCTTGACCCTTAACCCCTGACCTGTCACCTCTGTTGTCTGCCTTTTTTATGTGTGTGTGTGTGTGTGTGTGTCTATCTAGGGGATGTGAAACAGCTGCTGGTCTGGATCCAACGGAACCTGCTGAAGGAACGGCCCGAGCTCTTTGTCCAGGGAGGCTCTGTGTGAGCGTGACACACACTTGGACCATCTACATCACACTTTCACTGGAACAAAATCTTAACTGCCAAATATAACTGTGATATTTGTTAAAAAAATAGCTTCATCAGAACAGTTTTAAAAATGAATGTAAAAATGAAACTGAAGTAGTCGAGGAGCTTTTTTTGAAGCATTTTTTTCTGCAGTTCAGAAATGCTGAGGAAAAACAGTCTTGCCTTCAGGTTATGGGTTTCAGTAAGATGATTGTGTGTGTGTGTGTGTGTGTGTGTGTGTGTGTGTGTGTGTGTGTGTGTGTGTGTGTGTGTGTGTGTGTGTGTTTTGTGTGTGTTGTGTGTTATAGGACTGGCTGACTTTTACAGCTGCCTTTGTGCAGGACTATTTATAGCACCACCTAACCATAAGTGGAGAAAAGGCTGGCCTACCTATAAACCCTATAGATTAGATGTGTATTTTTGTGTGTACTTTATGTTGGCAGCACATGCTGTTTTTGAGCAAACCATCATCAAGGTGTTTCTTCGTTATCTTTTAAAAAAGGATCTATGGGTGCTGTGTTAGTTTCTTTTGTTCTTTGTCCGTGTGGACGCATATTTGCACTCACAGGTTGCTCTCACATTGCCCTTTCTAATTGACGTCATAGAGCATCTAAAAGGAGGAGAGAAGCTTATTTGAGCTGCTTCATGCATTATCACCCTATCCACATTAAACGGTTTACTCTATGGCTTTCAGAAAATACACCAACATACGAAGAAGAAGACTGCACCCATAGGTGCCTGTTGTTACCCTCCCCCCATTACCCCATTAACTACTTTTGATTGGTGGGGATTTTTTTTAGGCTTCATCTGAGTGTAATTTTTGGGCCGCCATTAATTTACCGATGGCAGTTTCTTTCTCTATGATCTCTCTACTCTTTTATCTCAGCCACTGTCTGAAATTTTTTTTTTTTTGTGCTGGGTAATACAAGAGAAAGCATTTTATATGTGCATACGGTAGCATTATCAGCAATGAGAATAACCCCAAAAGGCCTGATTATGATGATATAAGGGCTATAACATAGACATAGCACACACATACAGTCACTTATTTATTATCATAAATGTACCAGTGTGGTTCTCAAGTATAATACTGGTTGCCTATTAATTTCATATTGTGAAGTATTGAAAAACACCATATTTGATTTCCTATTTTCACTGTGCTCATTTAGCTATGAATTGTAAAAATATATATATATATATATATATATATATATATATATATATATATATATATATATAGATACACATCATAGTTTTTTACTATTATCTATTTTTCTGATTATGACTGTTAGTTAGATTGGGCTTGCAAAGAAATAACTTCTGTGTCCCAATCCACCACCCCACTAAGTTAAAGACTGTAATTGGCAATAATTAGTTCAAATGTTATCAATACTAATATATATTTAAAATATATTAAAATATTTTAATTTCACAGGCTTACATACTGAGAGAAAATACAAATGGCATGCCTGAGAAGGAGGAAAAAAAGAAATTTCTCTTTTTTAAACATATAATCTCACTAATTTAATCAAATTTCAAAACAACTTAAAAGTTATTTTCTCTTGATTTTTGTAATGCAGGGTGTGGATTATTTTTCCCATATTGTTGTGTTTTTTTTATGTGCATCCTTAGAGGCACCATGCTGTACCTGTCTGTAATTTACATGCATGTGCACGTGTGTTTGCATGTGTGTTACCTTAGGGAAATGTGTCTGACTCCAAATGGTTTGTTTTCCCACAGGAGACCTGGGATCCTGGTGCTTATCAATGATGCAGACTGGGAGCTAATGGTGAGCTGTGTGTGTGTGTGTGTGTGTGTGTGTGTGTGTGTGTGTGTGTGTGTGTGTGTGTGTGTGTGTGTGTGTGTGTGTGTGTGTGTGTGTGTGTGTGTGTGTGTGTGTGTGTGTGTGTGTGTGTGTGTGTGTGTGTGTGTGTGTGTGTGTGTGCGCGCGTGCGTGTGCGCGCGTGCGCGTGTGTGTGCGTGCTTTCTTTTAACCTCTCGCCAGAATGTACCATTACAGTGTCAAATGATTGGAGAGCATGTATTCAGCTGTGTTCATGTCATCATTCATGATCCCTGTAACTATTAGCATAACATTTAATTCAGGACTGTTTGTGTGAGTGTGAAGCTTAGCCTACAATATATGTTCACTGATACTGAGATTGCTCATTTTCTCTGAGTCAGTTACATGAAAAGCAGCTGCAAGACCAGTTTGTCCTTGGGGCCTCATATCTGAACACATATTTACTAAAGGCTTCAATTTGAATCCATGGATTTGATTACAGGACGCAGGACTCAACACGGGATGTAAATGAAATTGAAAGTTTGTCATTGATTGGACCCCAATGGGAAGACAGGAATAATACTCATATTTGTATTAGTAGAGGAAGATCTTTCTCTTTTGACTTGTAGAGATGTTTGAATATTGAATATTTTGTACGTTTTCTAAACCTCAGGGGGAGCTGGACTACCAACTCCAAGACCAAGACAACATTGTGTTTATTTCTACTCTTCATGGAGGATAGCGAATGAATGAGAATTACAAACATATTCTTGACACCTCTTCAACAGCCTTTTCTTCACATCAACCGCACTCACTCTCAACTTACCGCTGTGAACCCCCGCGCCCACTTCCCAACAACACACCACCCAGTTGGACGCGGTGGATGTGTTGTACTGCACCGACCGTGATTGATGTTGGTCCGCAGGAATGAGTGGACATTCAGAGATGTGGAAGTGTGAATTCTGTAGACGTTTGCATAACATTTTTTTACATTCAGACTGGACAGGGGTAAAGGGAAGCTTCATATGAAGCTCTGGTTGTACTGGCCAGCTCCCAGGTGCCAGTCTAAATACCTTCAGTTGGTGTGTAAATCTTCATCTCCCTTCATCCTCTCTCCAGACCAAATGACATCATTTTAGGACTTGGGCGTACTACCTACCGTCCATGAGAGCATTATATAGACGTTTAACAATCTGTTCATAACACACTGTAATGTATAGTAAGCATATATAAGGACATTTTATTTGTTTATTAATGTGGTTGTCAACAAATATAACTTCCCCTATAAAGACACATTTGATTTGTGTTTTACTACATTGTCATCTGTTTACACACCAGCAACCACTTCTAGATGCTTCACATGTGGGGTTACAGTTGTTAAAAATAATTATTAAACAAAAATGTCCTTACATCTGCTTTCAATTGCATTACAATGCTTTATACAATATTATTGCTAATTAAGGGGATTAAGTGTTACCAGAGAAAAGTTTTTTTTTTTTTTTGGTCCAATGTGAATGACATTTTTTTTTCCAACACGTTTTATTATTCTTATTGCTTCATATATTTTCCTCACAAATGACAAAAGGATTAAAATCTTTTTTAAAGAAAGAAAGTACTTTTTCTGAATATATGAACAACATGTATGCATTCTTCTTTACTTAAATTCATCTACATTCATGACAGGAGCGAATATTTTTAGTGATAAACACAGTATTTCTTATACTCTTTAATTTAGTAAGAGTAGCCTATTAAATAATACTGTAGTGCATTTCTTCTATACGTTAACTGTCGTCTATGTTAGGGTTATTGTTCTCCAATGTAAAGGTTATTCTTTTACAACTCCCAAACCCCCATTGTGTTTCTGCACTTTACAAACGGCAGCATCTCTCTGGACATATGTCACCACAACGGGCAATTTGGGCTGCAAGGATCCAAAGCACCGCACACCGAGCACAGGCCTACTGCCAAACGCGTTTCTCAATTAGGATTTTACATCACGCTTCGATAATTCCTGGTGATAGCTTATATCTGATCGATTTAAGACCAGCTCTGTGGTCACACTGCAGTTTTAGGCTGATTAGACGAGACTTGAGGGAGATTTTAGCGTCCTATAGCCCCACGCTGGATAAGAGGGAAGGGGGCACTGCGGGAGGTCGAGGTGTAGCCTCGGGGCTGCCCTCCCTTGAACGCCCGGGGCGACCTAAAACCTTTTCTCGGTTGTGGAGTCCGATTTGCAACGGGAAACCGGCCGATAATGGCCGGTAGAAAGGAAATGCTAATGAGGAGGTGAGGGGGTTATAGAGAGGAGAAAGTGTAGCACTGTCTGTGTGTTAGAGAGAGAGAGAGAGAGAGAGAGCATCAAAGGTTTCAAAGTTCATGTCGGCTGTTGTAAGTTAAGAATGTTTTAATATCATCTTTAATCGTTTTTTTTAAATGTATTTGATATGTTATAGTAGATCAAATAAAAACACAAGTTTTCAATACTTCGTTTGTGAATCAGATTTGTATTCATATTTGATTCCATCTCAGTTCCCATTGTTATAATGTATAGCCATATGCACTCTGTTATTACTTGGGCCTGCGCAGTTTATAGTTAAGTCCCCATCCTGTACACTGACTGGCTGGCTTCTCAATATGAGATGGTGACGATGCTGGAGGTGAGAGGGTCGACCTGGCCTCACCATCAGATCACACACACACACATACACACACACACGCACACGCACACACAGACACACAGGCCTATCATAACGACTCTGAACAGCTCAGGTTACAACAGTGAATATAAAAAGCGCCTGTGATCTCCAGTCTGTAACAACCTGCCATATAATAAACACTAACCAATAAAAATAAACTATTAGATTATGTTTTTACATAATAGCATTGATTTATTTTTATTTTATTTTTTTTATCAGGCTGACGGGAAGATAATTTTGTAAATGTATTTTTTTGTTACGAAATAGGGGGAAACTAGCTTGCCTCCTGCATAAAAGAAAAAAATAGGTTACATATTATAAATCGATTACGAAGACAAATCAACTGTCGCCAAATTTGCTTTCCATCGTGTTTTCCTATTGCACCCAGCGGTCTCCTGCAGTGAATTCGCTGCTGAGATGTAAGTTGTATGTGAACAAAAACGCTATAGATAGAAATATGTAGTTCAAGCTAAGGTTACAGCCTGCATGTCCGTGCAAAGCATAGGCTCCTTCTAATTAAGCGTGGAAGTAGCCTATGTTTTGCATTTATCGCTACAATCCAAATGTTAGACTCAGTTCCATTACAACACCGAACCTGCTCATTAATAATAAAAAGAGCCTTTTATGACATACACACTCTTCTTATGCACACAGAAAAACACGTGCACTAATCATTGCATTTGTGCTATAAATATATTATTTTACGGTTGTAATTTAAAGGCTAGGCTACTGATATTCCGTAAAATAAATGAAGAGAATCAGTAGCAGAGCAAACATGATGCACTGATCGCCTGGAATTAAGAAAGCTTAGCCTTTGATGTTCATCAACAACACACACACACACACACACACACACACACACACACACACACCTTGGCTGCGTGTGGTGCTGTTGTTTTCAAAAAAATGAAGACCCTACAAAATGAGAATATTTTTTGAAAGATATTTGAAATAGGAAAATATCTTTTAGGGGTAAAAGATTTTATATAGGCCTATTTTTACATTAAACGTTAAGACGTTAATAGTTGTATGTATCTATTAGATTAATAGTTTAAATATTCAATTTGTCGTTTTAAGAAAATATGAGAACAAATTTTAAACTCATAAAATAATTTTAAAAAAGGGATAAAAACATCTAATGGGCCAAAAAGTGTCACACATGATTTATCAGTGACGCTGTTTGGCAGCATCATCAGGCCTCTTGTGTTCTGTGTGCTTTCTGTTTTTACAGCACTGTAACACATGAATATGTATAGTAATGCCTTTGATTTGGCCTAATAGCACTAAATGCGTTTAAAAATGTGTTTTAAGTATTATATATGTGGCTAATTGCCTTCCAAGCACTTTAGGCTTTGCTTCAATAGGCTCTAAATGTGCTCTTTATATGTTAGAACATTATCCTATAAGGATCTAAGAAGCTATTTTTACAGCCAAATGTAGCTTTTAACGAAATTTTCGAATATATTCAATCAGCCTTTTCAATTGTATTTATTCTCCCCGGTCATGACTTCACGTGTCTGATGGTCCAGTTTTTAGCTTTGCTCCTCTCACGTGCATCCGTGCTGCATGCAGGCCTCACTCTGCCAGCACTCAACTCACTGCTTTCTACTATTTGCCAAACACAGTCAATACATCAATGCTTCCAGTCGATATTTGCCATTTAAAACAAACAGTCTTGATGAGATCTTCGACAAAGTGTAAATACCAATCGGGGACCACAACGCACATCTCGAAAAACACATTACACGAGGCAGAATCAGGTTTCCTCCACTTTATTGGCCCAGTCTCGCGTCTTTTCCCTCCATAACATGCTAAAGGTGGTTTGCATCTTACCTGAAACGACACAGTTACAAAACATTACAAGAGTTAAGGCCTTTGTGGTTTGGAGGCCTAGGCTACATTCTTGATGTGGCGTTTTGCCAAAGACAGCAGTGATGAATGTGAGTCTGCAGCAACAGATGTCCATACACAATTCTTGGGGTTGAATTTGAGTTTACTCAAGAATTGCGTTTGGACAATCAGTCGCTAAAGACTGTATATCCTCTGCCAAGATTAAAAAGAAGAAATAAAGCATTTGATCATTTAAATCACACGTGTGCACGATCAGTTATTGTATAGGCCCAAGGCTGCACCTGCTACGGCTGCCCAAATGCCCTTTGACAGTATTGGTTGAGCCTGACACTGAAAACTGTTGTCTTTACTTTTTTTCCTACACGATAGGGAGATGCATTTCTGTGCATTTTCTTGTGACATCCTCGCTGGTCAGCATTGCCTCGGATTTGGCTTATCTTTAAAAGAGATTTCACTGTGCATTTCCAACACTGAGCTGTTGCAGCAGAAAACTACACCTCAAGCTATTTTTTGCGATGAAAAACATTTAAATAGCCTATAGCCTGCGGAGCAACTTTCCTCCAAATGAGCACATTCCCTTATTAAGAAGCTGATCCCCTCTTTTTTACTGATTTTTTTCGCAATTGTTTTATCATTCTAAAGAGGCATTGTTGCAGCCACAATCACTTTGTGACTTTTTCTACTGCTGTTTGAAAGCTATTTCTCACTTTCTCTTATAGCTGCAGTTATCTCATCGTGTCTTTGCACTGGTTGCTAGTTGTAAAGTTAACCCCAAGTCTGTCCACATCTCTGGGCCCTTAAGATGGCTGAGTGGCCATTGCATCTTCAAGTAAAAATGTCATCTCCTTTGGTTTATCAGAGTCTCACTTTTAAAGTGTCGCAAAAAGGGTGGGAAAGACAAGAATCACACAGCTCAAGTTGTCTTAATTTCATTTTAAAGTCCGAGGTGAGAACGCCACGAAAACGCCATTTCTGCACCTGTGTACTGTCATCAATTCAGGGAAAGACTGTTCAGTTTTGGTGCCTTAAGCTGCACAATGGCTTTCCACGGCTGTTAATAAAAATCCCCTCCTATTTGAAGAAAGGCACTTGGAGCGTTAATGTTCTTCCCTCTGGTGTTTGATAGCTGGTGATGAAACCGAAATGTTAAATAAGGAAACCCCTTAGTTCCCGTTGGTGCGTCCTTGGTTCAGTTCCCACGACGTGCGTTCTCTCGGATCTCTACTCCGTCCGATGCCCCCCAGCGAGCAGCGTTGGATGGGGACAAAAAGAGACTGAGGAGCAGGAGAGCAGCGGCGGGCTTCGTACACTCCTGGCCAGACGCTGCTGCCTTCTTTCCACCCTTCCATTACGCTTGTCTCGGACTGACTGGATGGATGTCTCCCTGCCCTCCTGGCTTTTTCTTTCCGCTGCTTCGACATTCAACGCTGCGGCCGCGACGCAAGGCGGAGAGAGGAGTGGAGAAGGTCCTCGCTTGGTACTGAATTTGAATAACACCATGGGGTGATAAATGTCCATTGTACTGCTTAAGTAATGAATCTCCGCCGTCCTCTATGTCACACACACACACACACACACACACACACACACACACACACACACGCAGCAGCTGCGATGAGGGACCAGTAGCCCCTCTTAAAGACACAACAGCCCTATTTTCTACCCAAAAAGAGATTACAATCCCGACACTGTTTACTCTCTGACCGCACTGCATGACGTTTAGTGTTTGTCTTGTGCCCCGTCTTGTGTGAGCAAACTAGTGCAACGCTGTAACCAGGCACTTGGACATAAAGCGGTGCCTTCAGCGCCATTCTGCTGCAGAAAGGGCAGCCCACTGTAGGCCTGTGTGGCAAGTGTTGTCCCGAGTGACAGAAAATGAGTGGATTATTATATATTTCTCATGTGACAGAAGACTGAAGGGGCGACAGAAGCCGCTTTGTCCTTTATTTCATTTTTACTTTAATTATATAGCAGTTATATAGCCTGCAGTTCATACTAAAGATTCAATCAAAAACAAAATATAATGCACGCATAACTGCGATGGTTTGTATAGGCTTATTGCCCATATCCTATTACATTATAAACTATGTTGCACGTGTGCAGCTGTTCTTTTATTTATTGTAAAGTATTAGCCTAAATTGTTTAGCCCTCAGGCGCAACTGGTTACATCGTGACTAATTTATTAATTATTTTTTTACACGCATTAAAACAAAAGAACCAAATTAAAGAGCTCTTTTGAGCGATTTCAGTTTCTATGCCCATATAACTGCAATAAGCACACTGGGGGGGACCTGTCAAGAAAGTTTCATGCGTAAAACGTTTGTGTAAATATGTAAGTATAAGTCATGAGGTTAAAGTATTGAGTTTTCTCTCTCTCTCTCTCTCTCTCTCTCTCTCTCTCTCTAGAAACTGGAATCTGAATCAAGCTCATTCTCATGTCGTGCATATCAGCAGTTTTCAATGCTGCGTTTGCTCTGCAGCTTTTTGATGCTTACAAACGCCACCTCTTTCTCTCTCTCTCTCTCTCTCTCTCTCTCTCTCTCTCTCTCTCTCTCTCTCTCTCTCTCTCTCTCTCTCTCGCTCATAAATCATCCTGTCTGATCCCGCCCCAAGCGCAGGGGATCCTCCTCTTTAAAGCTCAATCCGTTTTTCCCTTTTCATCCTTCTGAAGAAGCCGAGTTAACCTCTGCTGATCCACAGGGCCAGAGCCCCTCTCAGACCCAGCCCACCCCTCATTCATTCAGCCAGTCACTCATCCATTGCTCCTTTTTTGAGTGGCAAAATGCAAACCCCTCCATGTCCTCTCCCCTCTGTCTCTTTGCCTTTTAATGCCCTGACTCTTCCAGAAGCGGGAAACCAAGAGGGTCCACTTTCACTCTCACCTTGACATTCTTCACTTATGGTACTCAGGGTTAAGGATCTGAAGAGTTTCAACAGTGTCTACTGTGTACCACAGTGCACAAATACATGATTTAACTTCACCACAGTGAATATACTGTATACTGTTAAGATCACAGAGACAGCTGCACCAGGCCTTTGTTATTTTGATCTACAAATGTTGCCCATGTTTGGCAAAGACTGACTGACAGCTCAACAAGTGATGCACTATGTGGAATCATCTGCAGTAGGCTACATTTTTTGTTTGCAGATAAGAAACATCTTCAAACCTCCAAATTAGTTTTTTGACAGCAAAATGTTTATTAGATGTATTGTCCTTTTTTGGTGATGCAAACCATCAAGCACTGTCTCTTCAAATGTTTCTCTAGTTCTTACTCCTAAGTTGTGTGTATTTGGCTTTAGTTGGCATGAAAACACAATGTTGAATGTGAAAATTGTCTAACTTGTAAAACAATGTTGGGCTAAATAGCAACACAAAAACATTTGGAACACTATCAAGTATCTTCAGTTGTTGAATTAAGGCCTTTAAGCTCAGTGGCTTTCATGCTGTCTTAGTCTTGGTGGTGTATAGTAAGTGTGTGTGTGTGTGTACACACAGAAACAGTAGGGGACCACTGCACTCTACGCAGGGGCCACTGTGCTTCCCTCCATTCACAAATCAATGTTTAACCCGCTGACTAAAAGGCCTGGCAGGGGAGAGGGAGGCCCAGTCGGCAGGGGTGGGCTATGAAACCATCCCGTCAAGAGACAGAGAGGAGTGAGAGGACAAAGGGAACAGGGGAATCCTTAAAATAAACCTCCTCTGGTGGAGGCATCTCCTCCCTGCTGCTAGGGCACAGCCATAGAGGATGGAGAGCAGAGTAGAGAGGTTAGAGAGAAAGGCAACACTGTGGCAGGGAATGTCATTGACATTTATAGTTGGAAGCATGGTAGGACATAGAGTCAAATGGACGACATGGTAAATTGGGAGGAGAGCTCAGTGGACAAATACAAGTCCATCTATATATCTACCTGCTGGAACACTTCTTTATTCTCTAAAAAAGATCATTATAGGAGCAGCACTACACTCATTTCATCCAACAGGCATGATAGAAGTGGGACTGTTCATCTGGACTGTTTGTAATAGTGGAGGAAATGTAAGAGATAGGCAGGAAATATGATGCACAACTACAGGCATTAAAGCCATAGACAGTATAAGAAATGGACAATGTGACACCGTTGTTGTTTTCAAAGGAGACCAGTGAAGGATATTAGACTCACTTTTCTGGTGATAGCTGATCGTTACTGCAAAGCCTCCAACTGAGCTTGACGACGTAGATGTGAGGTGAGCAACCTGTCTGAAAGTGGTAAGTCTTCTGGTAGCTGGATCAAGAGAAATCTCAATCATTCCCAATCTTGCAGAGACGGAGAGCATAGGTATATGTAAAAAGACAACATAGGCACAGGTTAATTATTGCTAACTAAAAATGCTAGTTAACATTAGTAATTAAACCTAAACAGCTAATGTAAGTTAAAACTGCCTGTGAGCTTACCCTGTACTATATGGTAATTCCTCTACTATTCGACAGTAAGTCGTGTGGTTATAACCGTTAACCTGTTTTTACAAAAATGTCCGCTACGGCAAGATAATGGAACCTTTTATAAGTTGCCGTGTTTCTTTAGAAATAAACATTGGACAAATAGTGTCTTTAAATGCTTCAGAAAGTTATTCATTTTCAAAGTGATGCCAAAATGAATGGCAGTCAATGGAATGCTAACGGTGGCTGAGTGCTAGGTAGCATCAAAATGGCGCCGTAGGTGCTACGCGTCGTGGAGGCACACTTACCCCTTTGATTAAAGCAGACAGACAGCAAATGCAGGAAGCCAATTACAGAGAGGCATAGACATCTTAAGGCCATGACACACTAGAGAGACAGTTATAGCTTTGATAATACATTTATTCTGTATCCTACAGCGTCATGTGAACATGTGCTTTTGCTTTTTTTGCACATTCATTTCTTGATAAGCTGTAATGTTGCTTAGGAGCGAAACATTTTATAACTTTGACAAAGAAGCCAAATCTCACACCAGTTATTTTACTTTTCATTGTAATTGACAGGAGATTGCTTCACAGTGTTGTTAGGGGTAAAAATGTGACCCTGTGACCAGGCTAAACCAATGAAAACACACAACAAACATCCAAAACATTCATTTGAGTGAGTGCGGACCACAAGTTTTTCTTGGTTTGAGAAAAGTTGACTCATCAGAGATTAAATATGTTTATTTTGTAACACTCCTAAAAGGCTGGATTGTAAAATAGATCTTGAGAAATCACCAAGTGGCATAATAGCTGAGATTAAAAGATTAAAAGAAAATGTTCATATAAATGCTCAAATGAGTGTGTCCTGCTTCGCTCTACTCAGACCAGTACACACTCCTACTTCTCCTCTGCCACCAAAACACACACACACACACACACACACACACACACACACACACACACACACACACACACACACACACACACACTCCTTCCCCCCAAGCATGCCGCTGCCTAAACATCCCCCAGAATTCTTTGACAGTGGCTGCACTGTTGCTTGGCAACGAGGCGACGGACAGCGTCATCCAGGGAGGAACAGAGAAGATGAGAAGCAGAGAAGTCTACACTAATCTCACCATTACTTTGTAGAGATCACGGGGCTCGAGGGTGTTCACAAATATCTTGTAATTTGTTAATGTATGTTGGTGTTTGCAGGGCTAAAAGATACAAATGCTAACTTACCTTTGAGATAATTTAAAATTTCTTTGAGCTTTTTACTTACTACATTTACATTACTAAATTAGGCCTCAACAACTAATATCTCTAAATAGACTAAAGTGTAGCAGCGTAAAAGTAGAAGATGAGCTAAAGAGAATGCCAAACATCTCATTATCCTCAGATTTTTTTCTGTTCAAAACCTCAATGTGACTTTACACCATCCTAAAGCCCACTGTCATCATGCAGGCAGGTATTTTATTTAACAATATTAACATTGAATATATTTTTTGTTAAATCAAATAAAAAATTTTAAATATTTTGTTGATGATCTGTTTCATATTCATGAGAGCAGTTAATACAATCATACCTGTATCACCAACTTTGTAATGTCATTACTTCAGGCATCGCTAGAGCATTCAGTTTATTTGTGCTGACTAAGTGGTGTTGTGTAAAGGCTGGATTTGACATGCACACATCATTTTTTTTATACTAAAGGAATTCTGCTAAAGTGCTTGAGGCAAACAGTATTGGCCATCTGAATAAAAAAAAAAAAGAAAATTAAAAAAAAAGAATGCCCAGCCCACTGGCCAGGCACTCAATTAGATTAGATTAGATTAGATTAGATTCAATTTTATTGTCATTACACATGTACAGGAACAAGGCAACGAAATGCAGTTTAGGTCTAACCAGAAGTGCAATAGTGCAGGATATACAATGGTTCCATAAGTGCAGGAATGATTCTATGCTGCTGCCTCTTTACACTGTCCAGACCAGGAACATGATGTCTGTAAGGTGAAACATAGTTTATTACAAACACCCTCACTTGTCGCCTACTTAAACATACAACAACATTGTCACTTTCTCTTGTTTGATTTGTTATGTGCATTACTGAGCTGAAAGAGGACATTCTTATAAAAAGAAAATCATAGACATTTTTTTCTATTTTACCAGTGTAACTACTGTAAATGGTGACTGGATGTACTTGTAGTGCAACAAAATGTGCACCATAGCCGGAAAACACCAACAAATTTGATTTTCTTGAAACTGCCATGAAATTTTCAGTTCATAAAATTTTCCTAAGCATCAAGTGGTCCAAATTTTCTAAACCAACAGATGATTATGTGATCATTCAGTTTACAATAAAAAAAAAAAAAACACAACTGAAGTTTAGTGCTACAATGATAAACCCTTTAGTGGATTGACAGAAAAATGAACTGATATCAATGCTGACAATCGCCTGATCGTTTAAGTAATTTATTAGGAAGAAAAAAAACTCTTTCTCTGATTCCAGCTTCTCAAATTAGAATATCTGCTGCTTTATATCAGTGTAAATGAAAACACCACTGGGATTTTGATATGTAGATTATTAAAAAAAACAATAATCCAAATCCTTATTAGTTGCAGTCCTTTTGGAGTCACTGAAGATTTCCACACTCATTGATACAGTGGCCCATGTGGACATGATTTCAGATAAAAAGCATTACTCCTTAAAGTGTAAAAACCTCACACTCTTGAGATACACAAGATGACATGGGAGGAAGAGCAGACAGAGTGAGGTCGTTGTAGCTGCTGAGTAAGAGGGTATGTGATCGGGCTCAGATCCTGAGTGACAGATATTGACCCACCCAGCCAAAAGACGTCTATGTGGGAACGCTATTGATTATTGCCACAGCAATAAAGGTCCCGGAAGCTTGTGAGAATGTCACAACTCTGTGCCGCCTATTGGCTACCAGCCCCTGGTCCCAACACACAAACACAAAGACAGAAACACTTTCACTCTGACACATCCTAACCAATAGCCACTCATTCTCTCACGCTAATTAAAGGCTGATGAAAGAGAGATTGGTGGCACAGTGACTGATCTACTGATGATTTGTGTGAGGGTGATTTTGTGTGCACAAGTTCCAAAAACCATATGTGCCTACTTATTTTCAGTGGCATCCTGCAGAAAATTTGTGTTTATTTTAAGATATTTGTCAAATAGATTTCTGCTGCCTCTCCAGTACAATAGAGGTGAATGGAATTTCATTTGTGTTGTTCCCCAAAAAATGAAATGCTACAGTAAAACGAAATCTGCAGCAACCTTTATTTCCCTAATCTGTTTCCCTGCTACTTAGAATAATCTGCAGAACATGTTTTCAGTTTTCACTTCACTACTTTGTCACAGCAAACACAGCAGACTCTTGAACCCTGAAAAACAGTTTTGGGTGCATTGAACAATTTGTATTTGGAAGGAGGCAGACTTCTCAGAATTTGATATTTAAAGACATGCACACAAAAAATAACTATCTGCATGGCTTGGTACAACTATATAAAGGTAAAAAGTATTTTTTTGTAATTTGCTTGATCCACCCATTTAAGACAAGTACACTAGCCCCAATAACTACACTTTTTCCTAGTCTCTTTTCTGCAATCTGGTCAAAACAAAGACGATTTCCCCTTTCTCTCCTCTTTAATTCCCCCCCCCCCAATCACACAAACACCATCTCCCCCCTTGACCTCGCAGTGAAAAGTTAGTGCAACCAAGGTTGAACTCTCCCAGATCTGCATCCACCACAAACGCTGGGAAAGTGCCCCTGACATACGTATATGTGTGCATGCGTGCGTGTGTTTGTGTGTGAGTGTGGCAACACTTGGGGTGTCATGAATAGGGGAGATTTGACCCTCAACCTCCCTGACCTGTCCACACAAATGACCCCTTTAACCCAACTTCGCTATTGTCAGCCATGACTGCCTTCGTTTATTCAGAGGGCCCGCAAAAAGAGTCAAAATTCATTATATACCACTTTGCTTATTATTTTCCATCGACATTTATGGCTTTATGTCTCTCCTCATACTTTCACCATTCTTCCCATCATCCTCCTTCTCTTTTTCTTGTTCCCATCACTTGCAGCATCTGTCCTGTCAACCTCAACTTCACTCTTAAATTTTTGCTTAAGTGCCGAGCAGTTTGAGCATTAATACTAAATTATTTGTATTCTTAAAATCGCTAAAATCGCTCTCAGCTAAATATGTACCATTTCAAAACTCACATTTTTCCCTTGAAATGAATATTTGTATTTTTCCCAAGTTGCTTCAATATGTATTTTTCTTCTTAGAAAAGCGTTCTTCTGCCTGAAGTAAGATTTCTTCAGATTATTCAAACTTGCTGGACTGTGTTTGTGTATGTCTTTATTTCTTTTGAAAACAGTCCCCAACAACAACTGTCAAAGGATTTTTTCAATATGTGCCCCAGGGACCTCCAGGGGTTATTAAGAAGGTTCAAGGTGGTCCACTGCAGCAAAACCTGGACTGAATAATTGTGTGCAGGAGATGCAAGTACATGCCAGTTATGACCTCATCAGGAGGAGACTATTAAATAAGAGAATGCCTGGAATGACAAATACCAGCGGCTATTAATTTTTGTGAGTAAAGGAAGCTATTTCCACAGTCAGATCATTTTCTGGTTGGCATTTTTCTTTGCTTTGAAACTGTTGGCCTTGTTCCATCAGTAAGTGACCAGACAGACAAAGACAAAACACCTGCTTGAATCCTCTGGCCTCACCTGATTAGATCTATTGAAACAGAATCTCATCTCAATGACAAATTACGAGTTGGATTTAACATTTTGAAGGACTAAATACCAGAAACCTTTCAATGTTGTTGTTAGGAACTGCTGTAACTCCACTGATTCAGTGATTCCCCCCCCCAGCTCTGTTTAGAGTCTTGCTTCACAAGTGTGCTCCACAGGGCTTTTGACACAGCAGACAATATACAGTAATTGTTGTACCTAATTTGAACTGATTTATACTGTATGCACTGTTGTGTACTTAAACCTGCAACAAACCATTATATTTTGTAAATTGATCGCATGGTTTTGCCAGTAGTTGAAGGTATTATTAATTATTGTTGTCAAATAAATGTAAAAGTAGTATGAAAATACTCATCCAAGTAACTCTAGAAATGCACTTATGAGAGGTACTTGATCAAAGAAAACCATAAGATCTGACCTCAGCCTGAGTGATGGACCGTCTCTTGCATCAAATCCTCCCTCTGCTGGTGAATCTCTGGAATTGCTGCCAGAATAAACTCACCAATACAATTTGCTGATGTACATTTCAGACTACAGTTCCTCTGTTATTAGTCTCCCCTAATATTTCTCTTAAAAACCTACACTGCAGTCTAAATGCGTACAATGTATCCATGGATAAAATAACTAAATTACATTTCTTGACATTTGACACAGTAGCAAGTAATTGAGCTTGCAGCAAAACTGATTTGAGTCAGATTGGATGTTAACTGCTCAACGTCATAGTTTTATAACTGTCTACAGACGAAGAACTGGAATCTGGCCAAATCATGCCTTCTTCTTTGGATAACGTTGCCAGACTCTTGTTCCACGGGACTAACGCGGAAGTTGTAATGTGTAACCCTCTTGGATTTGTTCTTGGAAAAAAAAAACCAGTGTAAGGGGGGGGTTGAAGATTTGGGAAAGGACTCTTTTTTTCTTGGACTGCTGACGCGTCCACCGGCTCTGCTGTGCTGGTTGACCGTGGCCGCTTCCACCATGTTACTTCACTTTCTAGTTTTTGGGGCCTTGGTTTTCCAGGCTGAATGTTACTTTTCGGAGGAAATGTATCCGGAGGAGTCGAAGATGCAGCTTCCTACGGTGGTTTTCGCTATCATAGCCAGAAACAGTGCTCACTCCCTGCCCTACTACCTCGGCGCTCTGGAGAGACTCAACTACCCCAAAGATCGCATCTCTGTGTGGTGGGTTTTCCTGCATGAACACTGTGGACTGCACGCACTGCCAGGCTGTTTGTAGAGGGCTCTCCCTTTTATCCGACTATAGCAGCCGTTCAAAAGGTTAATGGAATTTAAATGAGTTTGTGAAAGCGGCAGCGTCCTACCCCTCCCTTGTTCCCTCTGTGCCTTTTAGTCCAGGCTGCCTTTTCACTCACTGTGGGACTGTGTATTACATGACATTTTGAGTTTGTTCAACTTCTGACTGACTATGTTTTCATAACAATCATTTTAATAAAAAAGATGGCTAAAACTAATGATTAAAACTGACAAACTGAACAATCTTCTAAGGGTTTTAGTGGTGCCTCTGTTAAGTGTAGTTATGTGTCAAGTGACTGATCTCATTTAAACTCCATTCCTCAAGTTTGATTTGCTGAACCTGGATCTAAGAAGAAGAATGAACTGTTACTACATTGTCTAACACGGCAAAATAGAGATGTGATACCCATACGACACTATCTATAGCGAATAATGATGTAGTAACATTAAATATGTGTTATATATTTGGATAATGGTATTGTAGGTGGTGTGTTCACAGCAGTGTGTGTAGGCAGAGTATTGAATCATATAATAATCCAGTATTGCAATAGAGTGGTTCTGCTAATTTATTTACATTTTGACCCAAAATGGCCTACTATACCTAGTAAGTACCAGTTTTGGTGACCATGTTCTCCTTTTAAAGAAAGCTTTCTCAAAAATTGTTGAAACTGTATGAAGGAAAAGCGATCCAAAGCATTTTTGATAGAAATATCATATTCAATACCTGTCGGCTGCTACACCGGGTCAGATGTGCTTAAAAAATGAACAAGTAAAAGACAAATGCTACTCTACAACAGAGATGATACTAGTAATTATTTGTATATCTTAAAGATTTGTTGGTATTAATTTCCCCTTAGTTAAATCATTCCTTTTGAAAACATATCAATTCTTCAGTCAGCAATGTGCATTTGTCTTTTACAACCTGCCTTCTCTGTGCTCTTCAGGGCAGCCACTGATCACAATTCAGATAACACCACAGCCATACTGAAAGAGTGGCTTACTGTTATGCAGAAATTCTACCATTATGTTGAGTGGAGACCAATGGACCAGCCAACGTAAGTAAAAATATATGAAGGTATTGAACTTTATATGCCATAGGCAGAGGCGGACGTTACCATTAGGCAAAGGTCTGTGATTGCCTTGGGCCCCATTAACACCTATTAAACTTATGGTTAAGCTTGTTTCTTACTCTTCAACTAATAATCATGTCATTCTAAAAATCCATATGCTGAAATGCATGGATGTATTAAGACCAAATTCCATCAGTAACCCCCCTATAAGCAAAGTAGCACGTCTTTGTTAGCCTTGGGCACCCAAAGTGTTAAATCCGCTGGCCGTAGATCTGAGCAAATCTCATCCAGGACACTTCAAACTGTCTTTCTGTCTGATGCACTTTGAGGAAGTTTAATAACTCACCTTTTATAGCCTCTGAGTCTGTAGTGCACCTATTAGTCACAGTGGATCTACGGTGTTGCCTAAAGATAACACTTATTTTTACTTAGCATAATAAGGTATATTGCAGCATGCCTATGCTTGTCCATACCTTAACTTAACTGTGAGGACATCTGTCTGAGCTAAAGAGGCCATCAGTGGAAAGTATTTGTGCATGTCCATTATACAGTCTGACTGAAAATCTGCCCACAGTTACTGAACTCTATAAACTGGATCATTCTGGATGTATTTTAAGCCGTGTGTAGACATAAACTGAGTGGTAACATTTTTTTAGAAACCATTTAGCCAAATTAAATAAGTTGTAAATTATGAGATATGAGGAAAAAGTACAACTATATACGAGAATGTCCTTATTATTTCTCTCTGTCTTAGGTCCTATGCAGGAGAGTTGGGTCCTAAGCATTGGCCCAACACCAGATATGAGTATGTGATGAAGCTGAAGCAGGCAGCACTCAACTTCGCCAGGAAACGCTGGGCCGATTATATCCTGGTACATAAAAAGATCATTTTTCTTGTGACAGAAGTGTAAGATCCATATCAGCTCCCCTCATTCCTTTGATTTATCTGATGACATGTGTTCCCTCTTTGCTATTTAATCCAAGAAAAAGTTTTGGCATTGGTTGTTCCAGAGACATGACACTACAATCCCTCTCCTATTTTTCCCTCGTTTCATTGTCTCTGCTCTGTGTCTCTGTTTCAGTACGCTGACACAGACAATATCCTCACCAACCCAGAAACCCTCAACCTGATGATAGCAGAGAACAAGTCAGCTATAGCTCCCATGCTCGACTCTCAGGGAGCATACTCCAACTACTGGTGTGGTATCACTCCACAGGTGAGTGTGAATAGTGATTGATCACCCACTAGAAGGGAACACATTAGAAAAACTTTGAAGGAAAAGTCAGTCATAAGTTTTGAGTTGGACACATGGGCAGAATACAAAATTACTAGAAAATAACCTTTCTATGAAGATTCCTCCAGCACATGGAGATATGATCCTTGCACCTGCCAGTAAATATTGGTTTTAAAGTAAACATCCTTTTTTAAAATATTTCTATTTGTTCACACACTTCCTGTATATCCTCATCCATCTCTCTCTCAGGGATATTATCGACGAACAGCAGAGTATTTTCCCACGCGTCACCGTCACAGACTGGGCTGCTTTGCTGTGCCAATGATCCATTCTACCATGCTGCTGGATTTAAGGAAGGAAGGTATGAAGAAACTGGCCTTCTTCCCTCCTCACAAGGACTACTCGTGGCCCTACGACGACATCATCGTGTTCGCCTTTTCCTGCCGAGCTGCAGGTTGGTTAGTGCTGGTTTGTGGTTGTGTATTTGTAACCTTATCCCCCTTAAGACCAGGAGGAAAGGAAAAAAACAACATGTACATACACACTTAATTTGCTATTGATAAATGTCTTTTAGAAGGAAAACCTGGTGTTACTGAAAAATGAAAATGTTATTCATTCATTTATGGATTAATTCAATTTTGCTGCTACTCAGAGGTACAGATGTACCTGTGTAATAAGGAGCGCTACGGCTACCTGAACGTCCCAGCCAAACCTCACCACACCTTGGAAGATGATCGCCTCAACTTCGTCCATGTCCAACTTGAGTCCATGAGTAAGAACAGATTAATTAACAAATACTGACAGAGGAATAATTAAAAAAAAAACTGATACACAGAGAAAATAAAATGAAAATAAAAAACAGCCTTCATTTAATAATCCTTGTCTGACTGTAACAACCAGATCTGTGCATGACTTGTTGTGTTAGTTCAGCTTTAGTTCAGCTTTGTTTTATTAAACAATGTCCCTTCTAACTTGGGTTCCCTTTTTGTCCAATAGTCGATGGTCCTCCTATGCACCCCTCACGATACGTCCATATGTTCCCCAAACAGAGAGATCTCATGGGCTTTGATGAGGTAAAAGACACCCCACTGTTTTTCTTCTGGTAGAGGAGTAGCTATGTTTTCAGAAACACAATAATTTCTGATAAATTCAAATACTGTTTACATTGCATATATACGTTTGATTGTTTTTTGCCAACATAGTAGTCTCAGCATCTGTGAAAAAACGTACCTACCATTGTCTTGCCTTTCTTCACATTTGCTTTTAATTCAGATTTTAAACTCACACAATGGTCTGTGAAACACTCCTGTTTACAGAAGTCAAAGATGGGATTTAATGATGTTATGACCATGGTTAGGCATTGTTTGGATTTTAAAAACTCTTGATTCCAATTCTTTCAATTCTGGTTCTTATCAATTCTTGATTGCGATTCTTTGAGGGGTTGAGTTGAAACGGGTTACAGTCCTATTTTCACAAATAAGAGGAAAGTTTTATTTTGATTCAATGGTGGTTTGCAGTTTTACAGTGCTTTTTCAATGTAAAAATAAAGCCACACTAGAGCGCTGCTTACTGTGCTCCAAGGCTGCAACACAACAAGTGCTTGGCCACTTTGGAAACCAAAACGTCTGCACATTGAATTAGGAAGCGATGATCGGATTTGTAACCAAATCCTCTAAACGGTTCCAAACTATTCAAATAAAGAAACAATTCTACTGGAATCGTGATTTTTGAAACGATTCCAAGTAGGAATCAGTTCTTGATGCCCAATCCTAGTTATGACATGCTCCAATATGCTGATCTTCATTCTCAGATATATCTGATTAATCTGCGACGACGTCCTGACCGTAGAGACCGGATGTTGTTCTCTCTGAATGAGCTGGAGATTGACGTGAAGGTGGTGGATGCTGTGGATGGAAAGTGAGTACACTCTCAGGGAAACACTGAAGATAGTGAGATCACTCACCTTGCAAAGTGTGTCTTGAGTGTGTCTATGAGAAAGAGAGAAAAATCAATACCGTCGATACTGACAGAGATTGGAAAATGGTCAGTGAGAAGGAAAGACAATCCTTTCTGTACTGATACATCAGCTCGCAGTTTGGTTTAATTCATGGTAGTGGGTTCCCAATTAGTAGCCTAACATGGTTTTTAATGTAAATTCTGAATGAGAGTAATTGGAAAATGTCCTCTTTATTATGGAACTGTGTTCGTCCTCCTTAATCTGAGGTTACAACTCATTGACATGGCCTTATT
The DNA here is from genome assembly GCA_013375575.1 of Percina caprodes. NCBI lineage: Eukaryota > Metazoa > Chordata > Actinopteri > Perciformes > Percidae > Percina > Percina caprodes. The sequence continues at coordinate 1,218,350 of JABXJD010000049.1, read as the reverse complement.
TCCCGCCTTTTATATTTCACCAAAATCTTTAGGTTTTTGTTGTTCAGCTTATGGTCCATTTCTAATTATATTCTGGGACAAATCTGAATTAAGGAATTTTCGACTGGAAAAAAAATATTCACATTTTGTGTGTGTGTGTGTGTGTGTGTGTGTGTGTGTGTGTGTGTGTGTGTGTGTGTGTGTGTGTGTGTGTGTGTGTGTGTGTAGTGCACTGAACAGCAGTGACATTAAGCTCCTGGGTGTGGACCTGTTGCCAGGCTACTATGACCCGTTCTCTGGCCGCACCCTGACCAAAGGAGAGGTGGGCTGCTTCCTCAGCCACTACTTTATCTGGAAGGAGGTGAGCAGACACGCACATAAGACAAAGTCTTTATTATTATGACTTTTTTGTTACTACTTATTGTTTGCAGAGAACAATACAGGTTATATCATTTAGTGATAATGATGGAATTCTGCTCTAGGGTTGGGGTTTGATTGGAATAATTGTTTCTTTGAACCAAGTATCAAATCTGTTTATTAATACAAAACTTTTCAAATCATTTTTTATTGCATTCATGGCAATTGATAAGATTTTAAGTATAAATAAATAATCTAACTTGCAGAACGCATTCAATCTACCACGTTCCTCTTTTTTCTTTTACCTTCAATTAAGATCAGCACTTATACACGGTGATACAAGGTACACGGTGTCCCTTGGCAGACGCCTTTGCCCAGTCATCCTATCCAGAAGTTATTTTCTGTGCAGCCTGTGGTATGCTATCCAGGCTATCCAGAACAATATTGCATCCAAAATTGATAAATGTTACTGTACCAGTTACTGTTAATGTTTTGATACTGAATGATCTGTCAGCCTTTCAGCTCTCTAGAACTCAAAAACGTGCTGTTTTTCCTGGATTTACAACTGCAAATTAAATGATTGCAACCCGTTGGAAACCACCTCGTATATTATATGTACATATATTTGTTGATAATTTCTGAATATAAAAAATAATAAATCTATAAAATAAAAGATTATAAATAAATAAAATTCAAAGAACTAAAATCAAATTTTGCCATATAGATTTGCTATGTAGCTAAATAACTGCATGTGTTGTTATTTGATATAACAAAAATGAGATTTTGAGATTTGATTTTAAAAGTTTCAAGTTGGGTCTCACCAGTGTCCCATCTTTTGTTTCTCCATCAGTTTAGTTTTAGTAACAAAATCCTGAATGTTTTTTCCTCTGTATTGCATAACCATCTCTTGGTCAATCAGATGTTTTCCCCTTTTCTCCTCAGATGGTGGACTTGCAGATGGACAAGGCGCTGCTGTTTGAAGACGATGTCCGTTTCCAGGCCAACTTCAAACGACGAGTCCTCAGACTGATGGAGGAGGTGGAGCTGGTGGAGCTTGACTGGGACATCATGTAAGCTGGACCAATTTATTCGCACAGTTACTGTTCAGGCAGGGATCAGAAGTAAGGAATGCATTGCACATCACTTCTTTGAGAGTCAGTGTTTCAAACACATGTTTTTAATTGAAATCATACTGAATTGATAAGACGAAATGTCAGACACACAATGAGAGCATTTTGAAAGTATGTATCTATCAGCAGGAAGATTTATTTACCGGCTTGTTTTTGTGTGGATTGTGGTTTCCATGACTTCCTGAACATGGTTAAACACATGCAGAATAAATGCTGCAAAAAAGATGATACTGTTTCCAACACACTTGGCAACAAACAGCCACATCGCAGCAGATTTCAGGACTCTGATGTTTTGGACATTGGGTTCTTTACTATGGTTTTTGTTCTTCTTCGTCCTCTTTTTTTCTCATTGTTGCTTAACATTGCTGCAGATACTTTGGCAGGAAGCAGGTGAATCCTGTAAAGGAGGAGGCGGTGGAGAACGTTCACAACTTGGTAAAGGCCGACTACTCGCACTGGACTCTGTCTTACGCCATCTCCCTGCAGGGTGCCCAAAAACTGCTCAACGCTGAGCCGCTGTCCAAGATGCTTCCTGTCGATGAATTCCTCCCCATCATGTATGACAAACATCCCAAGTACGTATGACGACAGCACTACATCCACCGGCAGAAATTGTACTTTTTCATGGACACCTTACACTTTTCTAGATTAACATTTTGGTGTAAATTATGTAGTTGTTTTGTATGAATCATTTTCACATTCAGTGATGGTAAAACTTGTTTTTAGCACTCTGCAACCTCCTTCTGCTTCCAGACTTATACATCTAACACTGACCTCATAATTGCTAAAAACATGCTTTCCTGTAGTCCTAAACTTGTATACACGCTATATATTTAGCCTGGATTGTGGCGTTAACAGGTTAAAGAACTAAAGTGAGAAACTAGGAGGAGAAAGAAAGTCAGGTTCGGCCATAATCTCTATTTTTGTCAGTTTAATATGTAGTGCTTGTCGAGCTGAATTAGAACCCCACATTTCAAAGCATTTCTTAAATTGTTCTAAACATTTTTCTCTTTGTGATGTGCAGTTTTTATGGCAGCATCTTTCTCCCAAAATGATTGTCTAGATTTTCAGCAATTTGTTTGCCAGATAGACTTGTACAGTGAGAGGGGATTCAGATGTGTTTGTGGCAGACTTGTGCTGAGCTTTTGTAAAATTAACATTTCTTGTAAAATTGATTTGCTCCAGACTGAAATATCTAAGCATCTACTGAATGGAATGCTATGCAATTTTGATCGATGAACTTTGGTACCAACATTCATGTTCCCCTCCGAGTGAGGTTTGGTGACCCCTTAATCATTTCAATTCTTGTTAAGTTTGAATTAGTAAATGTTACCATGCTAACTCGCTAAACAAAAAAGACGAGCATGGTAAACATTATACCTGCCAAACACCAGCATGTTAGCATTGCCATTTTAACATTAGCATTTTGCTCAAAGCCCCACAGAGCTGCTAGCCTGGCTGAAAGAGTTTACTTTCTTTTATAATTTTTGGCTCATCATGTTGACATGTGGTCCAACCAAGGTTGTCTCAAAACGACAACAACATTTAGGTCCTCCCACCAGTCCCAAAAAACGTCCACTGCTTTTTTCTTTCCCACCACTAACTCCTCCTTCATCCCATAACCCCCTTAAAGCTATAGTGCCTGGTTTCTGCCGCCCCCATGAGGAATTCTAAGTAATGAAAACAAAACTCTTGTGTCCACATGACACAAGCCTTATGTGATCACACACTTGTCCTCACTCCACCTCCACACAGTTGCTAGTAGCCAAGGAGGACACAGATGATTACAAAAACATGACAGACTCTTTAGAAGAGGTAATTACCTTCACTCAAGCTTCTGCACGGGAAAGTCACCAGACAACATAGTCTTCTGAACATAGCCATACTGAGAAATACAGAGAGTTGTGTGGAGCTGATAGTCTTAATTAGCTTTGTAGCAACTCATTTGGCAATTGCTTGAATGTAACGGATGTTAATTAATATCAAAAAGTTACGCACTTAAGCGTTAACTCACACAAGATGGTTGTTTGTTTCAATTACAAAACCATTGTGGCATGCATTAATCGCCATCTTCAAAACACACACACACACACACACACACACACACACAGATATACATAAATAAAATATAAACTTCACCTCAAGCCCATTACCTGTTTTTTTTATTTATTTATTGGCTGCATCTATATATAACTCTGAACCAATTTATAATCCTAATCTCCCTGACATTAGAACTAACCAAACAAATGGGGCGCTGACTGTAAGAGACGAACTGCACCTTGGGCTGAAAGGCCTGCAAAACAGAAGGCTTGGCAGTGTCTCTGTGCTCCATCATGTGTGGAAAACTGGCTTATAGCCAACCCACTTTCTCTATTCTCTCTCACCTCTGTGATTCTAATTCGATATGCTTGACTGGTCTAAGAATGCACAACGACCGCACACCACACACCACACACCACACACCGGTCCTGCTGTCACTGTTCATGCTAAGAGTAACTGTCTTTAAAAATCAGCTTCTGTGTCCATCTCTTGTCAAATCAAAATATCACTGATACTGATCACTGAATTGTAGGGCAACACAATCTGTGATGCCATTTTCTATACATTAATAGGAGTTAAATATGTGTTAAATTCTCAAATTAATCAAATCTCCATCACTGTGCTCTCTCTGCAGTGAAGACTACAAGTCCCATTTCCTCAACAGAAACTTAGAAGCCTACAGTACACGCCCCCTTTTGGTCCAGCCCTGTCACTACGCTGGTGATCCCCAGTGGGTGAGCGACACGGAGACATCGACTCTGTGGGACGATGACGCTGTACACACTGATTGGAGGGGTTCCCACAAGACCCTTAAAGGGGCTGCGCCAGCACCCGACATGCTGTCAGCCTCCTACAGGGATGAACTTTAGTGCGGAGCAGATGTAGTTGTAGAGAACCTGCAGGTCAAAGGCTACGAGGTCAGAGAAACAAATGCAGAGAAGTGAAAGTTTCCCAGACTTCATTTCATTCCACTCTGTGTCTACACTGACATGCACAGTGTCATTCAAACAGGACTTTTTTTCAAAGCATGTCAGCAAGTGTATGACACAAGATAACTTTTTCCAGACGGAAACAATATAGCAGACAGTGTTAATATTTTGTTTGTAAAGACATATAAAGCAATGGGTGTCAATCCACCTTTTTACACTTTTATTTTACATTTATTCAAACATTTTTATTATGAGTTTATACGGTTTGTATGACTGATGTCAACAGCATCTCGGTTTGAATGTATGCTTGTGATGGTTTGCGTCCTTTGGATGATTGCATGTTTATAACGCTAATTACACAGCTTTTAAAAGACGGCTTTACAAGAACTTTGATCTGTTAATCTGTTGAGCACTGACTGAGGCTCCAGTAGCTGCACTGTTCACAACTCCTGACAAAAGTCTGCTGTTGTTATTTCTTTTTCTTCTTTTTTTTTTTTTTACATCAGTCTGTGTCTTTCCATTCTCCATTTGTGCATGTCTTCCATGGGGACTGTTAAGAGATACATTTGTATTTAACTCAAAGGTACACTGACCCTAATTAATGTTTCCATTGGCTTCATTACCAGTTTTAAAGCTGATGTACCTCATGGTTTCTAGAGACAGTAAAATACTGTTTCAATGGTGCCAGATTATATTCAGGAAATATTCTGTTAGTGAAACTAACACATTGAATGTTGAATTTAAACAATTTAAGCTTCTTTTTAAATATTAAGTTATTGATAGATAAATAGCATTGACTTATTAGACTACCTTTTTTGTTTTAATTAACATTTCACATTTGGATTTCAAGGTCCGAGTTTGTATAATATTTATTTAGCATTCCTAATTCTACCACCACCAGAAGATCTTTTCCACTTTGGCTTTTTAATTGTATGTTTTTGGAAGTATTGAGCAGTATGTAAATGGACTTCTTAAAGTTATAGTGTGTACTTTCTGTTGCCCGCATGAGGAATTCTAAGTAATGACAAAAAAACACTGTTGGCACATCTATATTATATGCCTTTGGTGATCGCGCACCATCCCCACCCCTCCTCCACGCAGTTGCTAGAAACACAAAATATTTAGGTTGAGTAAATGAAATAGCAATAGTTCCTACTCCTACTCCTAATACAATACAAAACCCATTACTGACCTGTTCATGAGCAGTAAGGCAACATCCATATCTGACCTCAGCCCCTTTTCATTGCTCTCCAAACTGGAAAAAGCCACACCAATGATTATCCGTGTTTGTCTTCGCTGTGTGTCGCTTTCTTTTTTGGGATTTTAGTCCTTCTGTTGAACATGTAGGTCTTTTCTCAGCAATACAATCATTGAATGAAACATTACGTGGGTGCTACTCCAGGTATATGTGGTTTCAGACTATTCAAATTGACAATATACAATTGTATATTCTCAGCACTATAATACTGTTGTGGACACATTTCATATTATGGTGACTACTTTTGTCAAAATCCTTTAAAATAAAGTCATTTTGGGAAATATTTGCATAAAGTCAATGCAGCATGTTAAGATGTTGGCAGTGTAGTCTTACTTTGGTTCATCTGATTTTTAGCATTCGTCCAGTTTTTTGAGTGCTGCTACTTTTTGGAGGGTAACCAGCTACTTTCCTGTGCTACATCTTGTGTTAAAAGATGACATCCAGACGTGTAGCAGAAGTCTGTAAAAGCCATATTAAAACACAGCCTTTAATAACCTTTCTGTAGCATCCTTGGGATCCTTAACGTTTTGACAATTCGCCAGCAAAGGGTTTCAATGCAAGTAACTTGATGTCCCTCATGGATTTAAATTATGATGAATAAGTTAGTCTAAACTTATGTTACATTCATCGGTCTTCATAAGCATTTATGATGATCTGATTTCATTATCTGTGAATAGGAGTGATGCTTTTCCTTCATATGTCCTCATTTATTTGTCGAGTCTTCCTTGATGTGCTTCATGGATGAGTTACAAGACATGATATAGAGCAAGCAATCAAAGTGCAATGGCTTTTCTGCCAAAAGCCAACTCTCTCTCTTCTCTCTCTCTCTCTCTCTCTCTGTCTTTGAGTAGTAGTTCAGATCTTATAAAACATGATGTTAAAACTTCAAAAGTTAATGAAAAATTTGTTTTTACACTTTCTTCCATTGTCTGATTGTGGTTTTGGATTTGTTTATTAGTTAATAAACCAAATTTACAGAGATGTAATAGAATTAGAAAAAAATACTTTATAGATAGTAATTTTGTTGACTCCAAAAAATGGACAAATAGAAACAAAATAAGACTCATTTTGCATAGTTATTGTTTCATTCATAAACCTTCATAAGGGACAATCAGTATAATCCTTCATTCATTTTAATGTAACCTCAAGCATTGCTTCAGTTTTTGTCAGTTAATTAAAAAAAAATTAGTTCACAGAATACTGTAAAACCTAAGGGGCCTAAACACCAATCATATCCATAACCATCCATATGTGCCATGCTTAAAATTTGTTATTCTACTGTATATGAAACAGTAACTGTATACTGTGACTTTATTACAGTGGATATAAAAAATGAAAAAGCAGGTTGGTCTGCTATGTTATCATTGCCAATGTGTAACAAGTAAAACCAAATCTTGTGTATTTACAGTATATACATACCACATCTGTCTGCACATGCAGTATAGGCTTGTTGTTTGCATGAGCATATTACACACGTGTGTGTGTGTGTGTGTGTGTGTTCACATGCCATGCTGCACATAGTTACTACTTCAGAAACCTGAAACGGGAATCAATTTCAGATGTACAGCAACAGAGGAAACGGGATCGACTGCAGTTCCTAGTCCCTCTCCTGCTTAAAGCTGTATGAACTGGAGAGAACCTCCTCTCAAAGGAGGGAACCTAAACTCAACACCTTATTGGCTGCTGACTCAAAGGTAGGGATTCATGAGGTCAACTTGGCAGGCAGAGCAACTGCATCTGGCTAGGGATACAGAGTAAGGTTTCATAATGTTCATGTTTTGGATTCAGGATTGTTTCTGTTTTCAAAACTTCTTGTCTTTTCTTACCCTTTATTCCTCCACTGCAAGATTACCATAAATATGTTTTCAATGATAACCCCCACTCACACACACACACACACACACACACACAAACTTCCTATGTCTTCTGCTTGGTTTAATCTCTGGACCTTGAGGACAGTCAACAGCAGCTGCTCCTCAGATACTCCCCCAACATACACAACACCCAGTTTTTTTATTATAATTTAACCAAAATAGAACAAACAACAAATCGACTGCTTTTGAGTTTGTCCTTTGACAGTGTGTTTGTGCTGACCATTTTCATGTCAAGTAAACAGTAGTTACCTCGATGTAACTCCAGATCTACGAGTATGTGCCATCTTAGAGGCTTAGCTATTGGTTTACCCCATTGAGGCTCCGCTTCGGCACCCTGAGGCAGATCAGGTGGTAGCATGCATGCTCTATAAAATAGTGATTCACCTCTGCTCCCTTTTGACCTTAGCAGCTGACGACAGGGGCCAGCTGGGTACAAAGCATGTGCTCAAAGAACTGGAGTTACATAGCTTACAGATAACTACTGTTATTTATTTTGTACATGATTTGCCCTACAATGGGCTTCACTATTAGTAAGTCAACAAACCCATAAGATGCTACACACATCCCACAAATGCTAGCATGTCCTAGAGCTAGCTAGCTAGTAACACAGCCTAAGCAGTAATAGCAAGTGTGCAGGAATCATCAAAGAAGCAGCGGGAACGCAGGAACGCAGGAACTTTCTCACTGACACGCTGGTCATTTTCCTTGTGTATTGTAACTGGCATCACAGCTAGTTATCCATCGGTGCCTCCCATGCCAGTGCCGGCCCGGGCAAAGCAGATGGAGTGTTCAGGCTGAATTAGGTAACTTGTCGGTGACATCGGAGGGTGAGGAAAGTTTCGCAGAGTGCTGTGACCTTATTCAAAGTGGCTGCGTGAAAAAGGATAGTTTTATAGGACATGCATGCCACCACCTGATTGGACTTACAAAGCTCTCAGGGTGCTGAGGCGGAGCCTATGTAAACCAATCGCAAAGCCTGTAAAAGGGATAAGCACTTAAGCAATATAACTCAATAATTATACAAACATAAAACAAGACAGAAGAAAACCAAAATACGTTTTGTACACTATAGGCCTACCGCTACAATGTTTCAGGTCCATTTGTATATTTTAGCTTTTTGCGGACCACTTCTAAAGGCATGCAAGGCTACAGTTTTACATTTAAAGGTAGGCCTATGTTGCCAATTGATTTCTGTTATATCCTAATTTCTGTAGGGTTTGATTGATTAGCAAACTAAAAATGTGCGTGATTTGTGTAGTCAAGTCGTTGTTTCTGCCCAACACCAGCAACTAATTTGCAGTGTGCTGATTTGACTAACCAAACTTCTGGGTGGGTACCAAAAAAGTATACAGCATGCTCTGGTAGGGACCGGAGGGGAGGGTTCAAGATAGGAACTACAACTGCAGCTCCTCTCCCACATTTTACTTAACGGTTGTCAGTCGTTGCTGTACATTTTCGCGACGCACATTTTTTTTACCACCTTTTTTTAGAACTTGTATCGAGTGTATTTTCCGTGACAGTCTGTAAGAGGCGGAACCGAGTGTAAGTGTGCATGCGGAAACCGAACTGCTCTCGTGCAACACATTTTGTGCATGCTGTAACTTGATAATTCGGTAACGTTGTCATGAGTTCATTGCTTGTTGGTGTGCGATATCACATGGCAGCATTTATGCCACGTTACCGCTTGCAGCTGCTTCATAATGCTGTTGTAATTTTGGGCTGTGGCGTTAACATTTAACGGTAGTGCATGCAGTCTACGGTATGTTCTGTTATGCACGTTTAAGGGGACATTCTAAAACGCTAACGTGAAAAAGCGTAACGTGGTTTAATGTACCTAAACAACGGTCAATCGTTACCTTATTACTCATGACCACATCTTGTCATGAACACTTAAGCCTGTCAAAAAAAAACTAAACTGAAATCCAACGATTATAGAAGTTGTGTTTAATGTGTTATTGTTTTTAAGTAGCCTAGCGGCACGTTTTGTGAACATGCTTTTAAAACTTGACAATGCAGTTTTTCAAAATCTCTGTCAAGCTGATGCGCTGTGGAAAATGAGCACTTGTGTGTGTTGACGGTTAAAGTCCGCAACTACTAGTGTGTACCTGTACTTTTCGCCCCAATCTTGTTTAAACCTGTTACTAAACCGTACTCTTCCTTCTCAAGACAAAATATGCGCATAACTTTATGAGCTGCAGAGTTTTGACCCTAATCAAAAATAGTTTTATAACATTATTTTCAACCTTTTTTTTTTTTTTTAACCCAACATTTCTTTAACCTTTCCACCATGTAAATCTTACTGGTGTTATGATACACACTTTGGAAACGACTCTTCAATTACTAAATAATTGTGACATATCTTCTGCATACACCGCAGTCAGATACAGAATATTGTATACATGTGTGTCATGTCATCTGTCATGATGGCATGCAATTTAGAAAAATGTTTTTGTAAATAACTTTAAAACAGATTAATATATTGCACAATACATGACTTTACGCTGACCTTTTAAATATTCTGCACAGTAGTATCCACATATGTTTCTGCAGCATCACTCTGTCCCTTTGTGTCTTCTGACTACAGGGGCTATGGCCTTCCTTGGGAGTGCAGTTCAGCGGGTTGTTTCGGCATTGCGGCCTCCTCTCTCTCCCTTGAGCCGGACAAGCGCTTGGTCCTATAGCTCAGAGCCCACCAAGGAAAAAAGTGTTCCCTATGATAAGACACTCAAACAAGAGGATGGAGCTTCCTCTGGACCCACTAAACCTTTGCCCAGGTTAGCTTGATGGATGGATGGATGGATGAATCAATAGTGTTTACTGTAATATGTGCTGTAAAAGTGACTATTGACTTCCAGTAGTTTTTGCAATTCAAGACCAGCTTCTGTTTGAATTCTTACATCATGATAAGATGATTTAGCATTAAGAATATACACTTAGCTGGGTAGAGGGGTTGTGCAATAATGGTCACGATGATCTCTGTCTTATAGCTCCCTCAGGTCTGGAAAAGGTCTAATAACAAAAACATTTGATTGCCAGTTTTAAAAATATGTAAAATAATCTGCTCAATAACAAAACACTTTTCACAACACTTCTCAACACTCAATGTAGAAAAAAAGCTTTAAACTCATAGGTTGATATTTGGGGAAATATGTTTATTTACTTTTGGAGAAGAATCACTCTTGAGTGTGGTATCGATCTTGTCATCTTACTGTCGACAACAAAGCAAATGTGCGTTTCCCAAAATGTCAAACTGTTACTTCAAGTAACTGAAAGCAGCTTTCATTTTTGACTTGGTTTGATTCCGTTTATAGTGCTGCTGTGTTAGTGGCATTGTCCTTATCCCATTTTAAAGGTCATGATCTCAGGTTATCTGTCTGCCACCTGTCTCAGGTCAGCAGATGTGGTGGTGATCGGAGGAGGCAGTTTGGGCTGTCAGACCATCTACCACCTTGCTAAAATGGGGATGACCAACTTAGTGCTGCTGGAGAGAGACAGACTGACTGCTGGCACCACCTGGCACACTGCAGGTAACAAACTGTATAGAATATAGGTGCAGGTGTAACGAGTATATGAACTTGTACTGTTCAACCATCCATGCTTACTCTTTACATATTTACCTACAGTATCTTCCTTCTCCTTAAATTCAAGTCTTAATAAGGTCTCAGGGCAGATACAGTTCTTCCAGTTGTGTGTTTGTATGTTCATCTGCACGGTGTACATACATTCCTGTCCTACAAAATGTTTTTTTTAGTAAATCCGTTAATGCGTGTCTTACTAGGCCTGCTGTGGCAGCTCCGTCCCAGTGATGTTGAGGTAGAGCTGTTGGCCCACACCAGGAATGTGATAAGCAAAGACTTGGAGGAGGAGACGGGTCTTCACACAGGCTGGATCCAGAATGGAGGACTCTTCATTGCCTCCAACAAGCAGAGGCTGGATGAGTACAAGCGCCTCATGTCGGTAAGAATCCAGATTGCTTGTTTTATGGCCACATTGAGGAAAACATCATTGCATTGATACTTAAAGTGCTCTTTTACTTTTTCCCTTTCCTTCATTGTGTTGTATATCCTTTTTGTGCATGTTATAGGTTTACAAAGTCAAAAAGTCCAAAGTCCACCCCAAAGGAACTTACCATCTCCAACAGAACACTGTTCCAAACGGCTCTGTTGTAGTCCAGCCTTTGCTTTCGTGACGTGCGTCACTTTGTAACACACGTTATAATGCTCACCTAGCTGCTAGCATGGCACGCCTTCAAACTCTGCTTCTGACTGGCTAGTAGTGCTGACCTAGGTACTGCGCATGTGTGTGCTCAACTCCCAACAAAGATGTTACAGAAGTTTGATGCCTCACTCGGTAGCTAAAACGAAAAGCTCAACACACAGGGTGAAAAGAGGAGCTGCAGCAGTACAACCAATCTATGGTGTTTTTGAAAATGTAAACCTATTCTGATAAAACTCTAAATACAATTATGGACCTGAAAATGAGCATAATATGAGTACTTTAAAGTTGTTACATGTAACTTTAAGTTTGTGTTGATTCCAGTGGTCGCTTTGGCCCAAAGTGGTAGTGTTTTTACCACACTTGCTGTTGTGAAGGGTCTTTTCTTTATGGTGTAGAATTGCCCACTGTATAGTACTGAGTTAGTGTTACCGGAAGGTCATGTAGTCGCGAGGAATGTTTTGCTCAACCAGAAAATCATTCATTTACAATAATTTAGTTCTTCAGATGCATTGTTGCATTTCAAGTGTTGCATACGATAATTTCGTCTCCTTTGGATGTATTGTGAGCTAAACCCGGTATCACTGTCACTGTGTTGCTAGCCAAAGCATTAAGAGATTGTTGTAGCAACCAACGTAATAATAACTTGGATAAATATAGCGCATTTCATGAAACCCAAGACGCTTTACACACGTAACGTTACAGGGGGACAAGGAATAAAACGCGCTAAATGGAAAGGGGGACGTAATGTTAATTTAATGTCGGCTACTGACGTACTACCCAATTGCGCATTGTAAAGTTATTTTATGAATGAAATGGACATCTTTGAATGTTTTTTTTTTAAAATAATTTGCAACCCGTAATTGTCTCCATCTGTTAAAAGCCCAACTGAAGTTGACTCACGTTGTTGCCCGTTGTCTTTCACTTTCCCTTTAAGCTTTTAGTTGCTGTCATTTAATTTCCTTTTTTCCTGTGTGATTTTCCTGTCCCAAACAGATAATTTCTAAAATTACATTAAAATACAATAAGGCCTATAAAAAGAAATCTCCTGCTACCTTCTACCTGGCTGAATACAATGACGCTAACCGAGGCTTTTCCGGTGTTGCAATGAAATCTGTTATCTGTCAGAATGTGTGCTCTGTAGCGCAGTCTACCTGCCGCAATTCATTCTGCGACTTTGCAGGAAAAAGCAGAGACATTAATAAAAACTGTGCTGTCAAACAATTAAAATATTTACTCGCAATTAATTGCATTAAGGTCATAGTTAACTCGCAGTTAATCTCAATTAATCACACATTTTTATCTGTTCATATCTATACATTTATCTACTTTTATCCACATGGAAAAGTGGATCGGCTTGCTTTGTGCAAATGTTTTTTTTTATTGAAAACAACATTAGCATATAGCCTACTGTAGTGTTCAATTTCACATTTGGAGCAAATAATCTCTCACACAATGTAACACTGTCCATCATTAAAGGGTGAAAAAAATACTTTGACAAGGGGGCGGAGAATTGGCATAAGCTGTGTGCTTGGCCATCAAGGGGTATTTCAGACTGGACGTGCTGCGATGATAGCTCAGTTATCAACAACAAAACGCACAGAAACTTTCCATTCAGAATCTTTTTGGCATCCATTTCGGCGTCTTGTGCTTGCCATCCACTCAAAACGTAACGTTACTACTCTTTGGCAGGCTTGCAAGCCCAAACAAGTGTGCGGCATGCCTGTTGTTGTTTTTTTCCGGTCTAGCTAGAGCCAATGTGGTGTTGTAGTTTTTCAAGCGTTACTAGTTGTTGCAACATCATGTGAATAAAAAAACTCCAAAGTTTATTAGGCCAAAAAGTACGTTAATCTCGCGATTAAAAAAATTGACACCGTTAAAATGGGTTCGCGTTAACATCGTTAATTACACGTTTAACTGACAGCACTAATAAAAACTATATAATAATATTGTTCTTTTCACTGTTAGTCTTGTTTGCTGTTCCAGGTCATTTTAGACCTTTGTATAAAAAATGGCAGAGCTTCAGAAACATTAAAAAGTTACATGTTGTCACTTTAAGTAAATAAAGGCTTATTATTGGTTACAATATGCGTGTAGTGCTTGAGTGCATTTCGGTGTAACTGATTTTTGCGTAATAAAATACCAAAAACATCATCAAAACTTTCCGTCGAACAAGTGTCACAATGCGAACAAAAAAGGTGCTATTTTATCATTTCATCTATTTGATCATTTTAAACATAATTCATTAATAGGCCTCATTTCATTTCCTGTTGCAGAGTTAGTTAATGTAGCTCTGTAAATCTGTAATCTAAATCACCATTACCAAATCCACCAGACTCCATTTAAATAATCAGTACTTTTCTCGTGGTAAAACACAAATAACCTAAATGTAATTCCCTCCGCTTAAAATCTTTGGTTGTCAGTCTTAAATGTTTTAACTTTAATGAGCGCACCGCTCTCTCTCCGCGCAACAAGGTCAAGCTGATCTTCTAAGAATGGTGACGCAGTTATCAACCCAAGTATTGATTGGTCATTAGGCGGTGCTTTTACACGTACTTTTCTCTAATCTCAAACATAAACTGCTCCTGACCAGGTTAGGTATTCAGCATAAATTACAGCAATTTAACCCGGTCATCCAAGTGATCCACCGTTGTAGTATACAAAACCCTGGGTTGAACCTAAAGTTACCTCGTTAACGCCATATCTTGCTTTGTAGTACAGGCCTCTAGTCTGCTGCATGTAAACGCAGGTTTTGCAATAACCAGGCTGCTACAGTGCATATAAACGATTGTTACAATCTGAATTTTCTTTTAGTCAGTTAGGGGGCTGCCAACAAGTAATAGCTCATCAATAATTGTATTATTGAGCTAAAGACCCCTTTTTTCACAATTACCAAAGTACAATACCTGATGTGTGCGTGCACCTCAGGCTCCCACTAGTAAATTAGCAGTTTTTTAAGAATTGCATGTTTAATGGGGTAATTCAGATTTCCGGCTACTGCAACAACTCCTCAGGGCCCTAAAAAAACAAAATATTTGTTTTTTTTATTGCTCAACACCATGGTGGCACATGTGTGTTCAAGGTTCGAAGTTCACTTAACCTAACCTTCACCTAACCAATGGATGGTGTATGAAAAAGCAGTACAATTGTTCAAATCAACAATCCTCACGTTAAAAAAAACAACTAATTAATGATTAGGTAACTAATTCTCTCATTTGATATAGAATAAAAGTTGTTATCTTTTGAACAGAAAACCTCCCTCTCAGGCAAGACCATAACCAATTAAAAATGCCATCTCCCCTCATTTCTAGCTGGGTAAAGTTTATGGTATCGAGTCCCATGTCCTGTCACCTGCGGAGACCAAAGACCTCTATCCTCTGATGAATGTTGATGATCTGTATGGAACCCTGTATGTACCAAAAGACGGCACCATGGATCCAGCAGGCACCTGTACCACCCTGACCAGAGCTGCTACCGCCAGGGGAGCCACGGTAATGTGCGCTGGTCTGCTGACAGCTGTTATTGCTTGTTGGACCAGCAGTAAACACAGTTTTGGTAGTTCAAATATTTTAATTACCTACCTATCTTATTAACCTTTAGCATGTACATTCACCTAAAGGATTATTAGGAACACCTGTTCAATTTCTCATTAATGCAATTATCTAATCAACCAATGACATGGCAGTTGCTTCAATGCATTTAGGTGTGTGGTCCTGGTCAAGACAATCTCCTGAACTCCAAACTGAATGTCAGAATGGGAAAGAAAGGTGATTTAAGCAATTTTGAGCGAGGCATGGTTGTTGGTGCCAGACGGGCCGGTCTGAGTATTTCACAATCTGCTCAGTTACTGGGATTTTCACGCACAACCATTTCTAGGGTTTACAAAGAATGGTGTGAAAAGGGAAAAACATCCAGTAGGTGGCAGTCTTGTGGGCAAAAATGCCTTGTTGATGCTAGAGGTCAGAGGAGAATGGGCCGACTGATTCAAGCTGATAGAAGAGCAACTTTGACTGAAATAACCACTTGTTACAACCGAGGTATGCAGCAAAGCATTTGTGAAGCCACAACTCGCACAACCTTGAGGCGGATGTGCTACAACAGCAGAAGACCCCACCGGGTACCACTCATCTCCATTACAAATAGGAAAAAGAGGCTACAATTTGCAAGAGCTCACCAAAATTGAACAGTTGAAGACTGGAAAAATGTTGCCTGGTCTGATGAGTCTCGATTTCTGTTGAGACATTCAGATGGTAGAGTCAGAATTTGGCGTAAAAAGAATGAGAACATGGATCCATCATGCCTTGTTACCACTGTGCAGGCTGGTGGTGGTGGTGTAATTGTGTGGGGGATGTTTTCTTGGCACACTTTAGGCCCCTTAGTGCCAATTGGGCATCGTTTAAATGCCACGGCCTACCTGAGCATTGTTTCTGACCATATCTATCCCTTTATGGCCACCATGTACCCATCCTCTGATGGCTTCTTCCTGCAGGATAATGCACCGTGTCACAAAGCTCGAATCATTTCAAATTGGTTTCTTGAACATGAAAATGAGTTCACTGTACTAAAATGGCCCCCACAGTCACCAGGTCTCAACCCAATAGAGCATCTTTGGGATGTGGTGGAACGGGAGCTTCGTGCCCTGGATGTGCATCCCACAAATCTCCATCAACTGCAAGATGCTATCCTATCAATATGGGCCAACATTTCTAAAGAATGCTTTCAGCACCTTGTTGAATCAATGCCACGTAGAATTAAGGCAGTTCTGAAGGCAGAAGGGGGGTCAAACACAGTATTAGTATGGTGTTCCTAATAATCCTATAGGTGAGTGTATGTTTGAAAGAATTCTATAGTGCCATTTCAACTTCTTTTTTTTGTGTATTTTATACAACACAGTACTGTGTAAAAATAGCACCCATATGTGAACAATAGAATTCAATGTAGATAGCCATGACACCACCTTGTGTACAGCTAAAATTGAAATGCTGTTTCAAGCAAAATACATATTGAGTGGCAGTGATATGATTTTAACACACAACACCATACTTTTTAAACTGATCCAAAATGGTTGGTGCTTTCACAGTGCATTTGAAACAAAAGGTGGGTAAAGTCTGAGGCTTTGGTCTGACTTGTTGGTCTCATGAAGGTTGCTTCTTTTTTTTTTAAGTAGATCACCATGGTAACTGATTCTGCATAGTTGCCAGAAAGCAGGCATAGCTCAGGCTATCGGATCCAAAAATACTGTTTTAAAAATTAGAACCAACTAACAGATATTCTTTTCCTGAAACAGTGATATCACAATCCCTAGATGACCTTACATTGGCAAAGCAACTTAAAACCACTGAAACAATTACTTTACTGTCTGGAAATATACGAGGAATTATGAATATATGAATAGGATTATGAGGTACGGCAAAATTGTGGAGAGTGAGAGAGTGATTGATTGAATAGACTGAACTCCTACTGCCATCACAACAGCAGTGGAGAACCTTAGAACGGCTCTTATATTTGTTTAATTCACTCTGCAACTCATCAGTTTATTACAAATAGGGACTTCTACGTGGGTGGAACCGAGCATATACATTTCTTAATGTTGCATGTAAATAACTCACACAAACACTGTCCTCTTTAAATCAGGTGATTGAGAACTGCCCTGTGACTGGTATCCAAGTGCGGACAGATGACTTTGGTATGAAGAGGGTGAAGGCAGTAGAAACCCCTCATGGGAACATTGAGACACCTTGTGTGGTGAACTGTGCAGGTGAGATTTATACAAGATCAGCTAATTAATCATCCCGAAGACAACAAACCCACGGATTAAAAGCATTTTGACCTAGTTTGAAATACAAAATGGAACATTGTACAAGCATTCTTGATGAAACTCCCTGCTAAAGCAAATATGCCATGTAAAAGTTGCAAGTGGTTTGATAGGTGATGCAAATTTTTGTCCAAATTGCATGTCTAGATTATGACATCTCTGTGTTACATGCAGGCGTGTGGGCCACCAAGCTGGGGGAAATGGCTGGAGTCAAGGTGCCTCTAATCGCAATGCATCATGCCTATGTGGTGACCGAGAGAATTGAAGGCATACAGGTAGGACCTCCATGTGTCATATCAGAGCAGCTTGACTGTGGTCCATGATATAGTATACTAAAAATAAAATCAACTATTGGCACGCTGTTCTGTGCGCCCTAATAGTACGTCGGCAGGCATGGTGGCTATGATTTTATGGCTTTTGGAGCATCATATCTTATATTGTTGTCAATACAGAGAAATAAAAAGGCCCCCTATTATAAAAGCCCTATTTTTGTCTTTTGTTTGTTTCTGTGGCTCATACAGAGGCAAGGTATGTTAATGGAGATGCAACATACCCTCTGTAGTACAGGCCTGATAGGTGACGTCTTCAAAATCATGTTTGCACCAAATACAAAGAGTCCCAACAAGTATTTATGCTACTTGTGTTTGTGTATAGTTCAGTATGGGTTTATTTTACAATCTGTACAGTGCATTTCATTAACTCTACCAAGTGAGCCATTGTGCGCTTTAGTCTATTGATTCTAGAGCTGCACGATTATGGCCAAAATGATAATCACGATTATTTTAATCAATATTGAGATCACGATTGTCACGATTATTTGTTGATTTTTAACAAATCTGTCTCATAGGCTATTTATAACTGCTTTCACATCCATACTGTGCTACATTCCTCTTATGTTGAAGTTGTACATACAGTACATACAGCTGCAACACATGAAAAATTATCTGAAATAAATATCCTAGGATATATTAAAAAACAATTAAAGTTATCTCTGAGAGAGCTCTTTCACTTGTTTTTAACAATAACTGATTAAAAGAGTTAGGGAGAGAGGGGGACTGTGATGGACGTATGCTACTCACACGGCTGACTTATTATGAATGGGTCCAGCACGGGTTGAATGGCAGGTCAGCAGAGTTATGAAATGTCTGTATCGTCACTGCTCTGCATTTTTATGAACTCTGATATTCTGGCCATGGGTTACATCTCTCGCCCAGGTCCAGCAGGCTCCGTCTCACATGCTATTACTCTACTAACTGAAGTTAGTTGCATTCAATAACTTCTTCACACTGTTACAAATACAGGTTTGCCTCTCATGCTTAACAATCTACAGCTATGTTAATAACAATTAAAACTGTAGGAAAATGTCAGAAGTGTGGACCGGCGCTGTCGCCGCTGTGTCTCTCCATGTTGCCGGGGAGCCGTGTGTGAGTGAATGGGGGCGGGGCTGCGCGGCTTTACAGAAGAAATGGGTCATGTAACGCAAAATTAAACCATATCGATATAAACAACATTGCTTCGTTTGTGGCAAGGCAGCGGATGCGAGGACATTAGGTGCACTGGTGCGACCTCCGAAAAGTTGCACTCTAGAGCCCTGTGAGCAAACAGATGCTAACTAGCACTAGTCACTGCTGTTGTCTGAAAAACAACACAGACGGGACAAAATGTTGCGTTTACTGGTAAACCTTGTGACCAACGTATAACAGACTGCTATCTGTGATGGAATTTTCCTCACGTTACTCTGTCCTCTGCGACTGTCAGCATCTAGAAACTAAGATGCGCGGTGCAGGTAACAACTCTGACTGGTGCATGATCAGGCAGTGGTTTACAGAGCGGTAGATTTTCTTTGCAAAAAATGACGTATTTAAAATATCGCTTGATCGTGGGAAGCCAAAAATCGTGATTTAAAATTTGATTAATTGTGCAGACCTAATTGATACAACATACTTTGTCTATGTAATGTAATGTGTGTGTGAACTTAGATTTAGTTGTAATCTTCTGTTCTCCTTCTTGTTGAAATACGCAGCCTTTCTGTAACATTAACATTATTATTATATATTTTTTGCCCTTTTTATTCCCAGAAAAATCTTCTTTTAAGAAAACATTAAAGTTTTAGAGTTTGTATTATAATGTTAATGTAGCAGCCTTTTTCAGAATATGGTTTGGTAGATGTTAATTTAGGTAAATCTAATGATACAGTGCCACTATTACATTAAATTACGTTGACAATTATATTATTACAATGTCACAATTCATTAGGAATCTTTAAAGCCTTACATTACAATGTTCATGATTTACAATTCACTCTTGAGGCATCTTCATAGAAATGACTACTGTACCTTAAAATTCTTTCATCTTTCTGTATTAAGTCTGAATGACCAGCAGGGGGCACTGTGACGTTATATATTCCACCTGGGAAAGTCCAGAATGCTGTGAGTGTTGGAATGAGATGTGTGTGCTTGTTTGAAACTAGGGGAGATGTTTTATTTGCATCCTTTTATTCTGACCAGACTTCAGAGAGGCAATTGCCTTTGGTATAAAAAGCCTCAATGGCAGACAAATGACACAACATACTCAAAGTGTAACTATTCATTAGACATTTCAACAGAACAGTTGCTTAGACTCAACGGGATGGATGCTTCTCTGTGCTGTGTTTTTTTTAAAAGAAGATTTCATGGTGTGTCAGTAGTTGCCATACTATAAATAAACAGTATGGTTTGTCATGGTGTTAGTCACTGGTGCTGTAAAGATTTTTATGATTTGTATGTCTCATATTGTATACCATTGTATTTTCCATACGTATGCTTCCAAAAAGCACTAAATACTATGAGAATCTGGGTGAAGTAAAGGAAAAATTAGCTTTTTAATACTAGGTAAAAAAACATGGTCATTTATTTGTTGTGTTTTACTTGTGATAAGCAAAGTTATGCCGAAATTAGAACAGATTGACATAAAATCAACTGAGAATGTTTTAATTAAAAACATTTTTTTTATTATTTAGTAAAAAAAAACATATGAATCTGCTAATTTTGTCACTGAAACTAAATGGGTTTAGACTAATTTGTGTTTACTTCACTTTAATCTTCACTCTCTTGCAGAACATGCCAAATGTCAGGGACCATGATGCATCAGTGTACCTGCGCCTCCAAGGTGACGCCCTGTCTGTGGGGGGTTATGAACACAATCCCATCTTCTGGGATGAGGTAAGCTTGAATTTTATCTGAATAATTAACCGTCTCTTTCTCTGTTGATGGCTTACATATTGACTATGTACTATTGTCTATGTACATAAGTGAGATTGATCTGTCTAATATTACAATTAAGCTGAATCAAGTTGAATTCTGTTTATATACTTCTCATTCTCTGTTCGACCTCATCCCTTTTTTTTCATGTCTTCATTACTTGCTACTGTATTAACTTGGAGGTCAAACTGTATTTAACAGAACTGATTAGACTGCGTTGGAAGGTATTCAGGTCCTTTACTGTAAGTAAAAGTCCTGCATTCAAAACTTTGCATAAGTAAAAATAAATAAAAGTGTAATCAGCAAAATGTTGAGTAAAGAAATAATTTGACATTTGAGGAAATACACTTCTTTGCTTTCTTGACAAGAGTTAGATGAGAAGATTGATACCACTGATGTTTATAGCCAAGAGGCAGCTATCCTAGCTTAGCATAAAGACTAAAAGTAGGGGTTGCTAACCTGGCTCTGACTAATATCCGAAAATACGCCTACCAGCACCTCTAAAGCCCACTAATAAACACACATATCTCGTTTATTAAATCCCAAAAGCTGAAGTTTTGGTAGCTGAAGCGTATTTTTCCAAGTTTTGAACAATATGTGGAGCTCAAGATGTCCTGAGACTTAGGATGTGTTGTTAACTTAGAGGAAGGGCAAAGTGCTAGGCTGGCTCTGTTCCAAGGTAAAAACTATATGCCTACCATAACCATATACTTCAAAGCTGACTTATTTACACAATATATGTTGTTTGTTAGCCTTGTACATTAAGAGAAATATAACAATGACAAATTGTAGTTTATGGGGGAGTTTTGTGCTGGACACAAGATCACTCATCTAACTCACCACAAGAAAATGATAAGCATATTTTCCAAAATGTCAAACTTTTCATTTCTGATTGCAAGCCATGCAACTAACAGTGTACTGTATACACTGTATCTAGTGGTGTATTGAAGCAAGGTTGTTACACTGAATAGAAAGAGATGCATGAAATAAATTCATGAGTGTTTTTCCACACTAATGACAGGGTCTAGTGGGTGGTCTTTTGGTTGGTACTGTGGCTCAGTATCAGTTTGCTTTTGAAAAGTTTGGTTTCTCAATAAAAATGTTTTGTAGAAAAACGGACTCATTGAGGTAAGCTATGAAAAAATATTTTGTGTTGTCAGACATGGTGAATATCTCATTTCTAATAGGCAGATTGGAGCGCATTGATTTTAATGACCTCATAGCTGTCCTTTTAGCACCACCCACAAACCTTATATTCTTATCTTCTTACCAAAGCATTTCTGTAAAAAATTGACATGACTTAAGGCTGTGAAGATGAGGGGAAATTATTCAAACAACTCTTTGGTAACTGTAAAAAGTAATCGTACAGGCTGTTCTTTTATGCACAGGCTGACTATTTAAAGGGGTGGTTGAGTTTGGAGAATGATCCTCATAAAAAGATTAAATCAACTGGTGGTCTTGGTCTTAATGGATGTGTACTTTCTCCCAGTAGGCTGGCGGGTTTGGGGTCAGGCATCTTTGTCTTTTCCTGTGCTGGTGTTTTACACTTGGAACTTTTCACTGTTCATGCATTCCTGTTTGATTTATTAATTTAAATCGTAATAATAATGTAATGCAGTCCTTGACCCATGCCATGCCATTCCTAAGTAAAGACTTAAAACAAGTTTTGTTCTTGTCTTTCATGAGAGTTTTCAATCTTTCTTGCTGTGTCCCTCCTTCCTGTATTTCCTCTTTGTTGTAGATTGAAACATTTGGTCGCAAATGGTGTGTAGTGTACTTTTCTGTATGTTATCTGGACCAATGTTTTGCATTTTTATTTGGCTCTTTGGCTCTTTTTGTGAAATGCTCCAAACGGGATATTTTTAGGTCATACTGACTTCATGACTTTCTGTCTTTCTGGCTGCCTGCCAGCCTGTCTACACCCTCTTCAGTGATTTTTACATTTTAGAGGATTTCTTTGTGCAGAAGCAGCTTCTTTTGTTCTCGTTCTGCAGCTGAGCGAAGCTTTGATGTCTTCAGGCAAATGAAGGAATAAAGAGGAGATACAGAAAAGAGAATTAGCGGAGAGAATAGAGGATGCCTACTAAGTGATCGAGTGGCTTGGGAGGGATTGAGAGTCTAGTGAGGTGTCTAGGACAAAGAACACTGCTCCTCAGATACTCCAGTTGAGTGTCAGTGAAATAATGCAGAAGCTCTTTGTTCACATTAAAGAACCTACTGTCAGCTCACACTTTCCTGTGACATTCAAGTCTTAATCAAAACTGAAAGTGTCACCACTTAGGCTAATTGTGATGCCTTATGAACTTTTCCTCCCTCAGCACTTAAGAAACCAGAATCACTTATATTTAACATTTTTGGCTGTAAGTTGATATGTCTGCAATGAGTCAGGAGAGAATACAGTCACCCTCTGAAGGTAAGAGACAATGGGGAGCAGGGAAGTTAAAGTGGAGGGGATGACCAGATCAGTGAGTAGAGGGAGAAAAGCATGATAAATTGCGGCACAGAGCACAAGCTGGCATGCTAGACATTTTAATTTGTGCACCCTGAGTCAGTCAGACTAGTGTAGGAGGGGTAAATTTTAAGGCGAGTCGGTCGGCTCTGAACGGCATAGGTTGTAGGAGCTAAAGGCTCCATTTTGGCCCAGCTGACAAGGAGGGAGTTGCAGAAGTCCAGATGGGTGCAAATTAATGCTTGGACAGGGCACTGAGAGGGATTTGACAAATGTTGATTCATCAGATGCCAAAGGAATGTGCTGTGGCTGCAGTGTTTGTGACCTATACAGTCTACACGCTGAAGTTGCAGTGTTTTTGTTAACAGTGATAAGGAAAGAAAAGGAGAGCATATCAGCCTTGATGCCATTGGCTTTGAGGTGGTGGACCAACATCAGTCATCCAACAATCCACTTCAGTAGTGTAGATTCATTTTGTGGGGAAATATGAACAAAACAGTCAGAGCTAAGTATTTTTAATATTTATTTGAGTGATTAATTGTATTAATATAAGTTATCTCGCAATTAATTGCACGCATTTTATCTATTCAAAATGTCCCTTGATTTCTTTTTGTCCCTTTTTTTTCTCATTTTAATGCTCTTATCAACATGGAAAAGTGGATCGACTTGCTTTGTGCAAATGTTTTTTTTTTTATTGAAAATAACATTGGCATATAATCTACTGTACTGTTCAATTTCACATGAAACATTCTCACTTGGAGCAGTCATTCACACTTGGAGAAAATAATCTCTCACACTATGTAACACTGTCCCATCAAAAGGGTGAAAAAAATACTATTGTCAAATACTACCCCCTGATGAGTGGGTGTAGTATTCGCTTTAGCTGTGTGCTTGGCCATCATTGGTATTTCAGACTGTACGTGCTGCAATGATGTTTACAACGACAAAACACACACATCACTTTGGTCTTGTCAATGGAACCATTTGGCATATTTTTAAAAAGTAATGTTTCTGTTCAGAATTTTATTGGCATCCATTTCAGCGTCTCGCGCACGCCATCCACGTAACATTACGACTCTTTGGCCGGCTCGCAAACCCAAACAAGTGTGTGCGGCATGCCTGTTGCCGGTCTAGCTAGATCCGGTGTGGTGTGCTGTTGCAATAGAATGTGGAAAAACAACTATGTTTGCTAGGCTAAAAAGTCCGTTAATCTTGAGATAACAATTGACGCCGTTAAAATGGGTTTGCGTTAACGCCGTTAATGAAGTGTTTAACTGACAGCACTAATTTACATATATATTTTTTTAAGTGGCCATAATAAGTGTGACCCACAAAGCAACATTGTAAAATTATGTGAAAGGGGTGGCTCGATGAACTTCCAGAGAATTTTCTCTCAGGAGTTGGTAGAGATTAAAAGCAGAGCTGAAAGAGGACTATTGGATTTATATTGAAGCAGAATACGTAATTTACTTGGAAGATAAAACTAAATGTGCAAAAGCCAAAAACAATCTGGTAAAAATGACACTTGTGTTTTGCTAGAATTATAAAACCGAGTCGTCTCATACATTTTTTTGCTGTGTGTTTTTTCCTAGGTGTCTGATAAGTTTGCCTTTAGCCTGTTTGACTTGGACTGGGATGTATTCATGCAACATATTGAAGGTGCAATTAACAGAGTTCCTGTTCTGGAGCAAATTGGCATTAAGTCCACTGTCTGTGGACCAGGTACACACACACACACACACACACACACACACGCGCACGTACGTACGTTCCACAGAAGCATCAGTATTTATGAAAATTCAGCAAGCCCTTCTTGCAAATGTTTTATAACATTATGCATTACAGAAAGGAACAAGCAACTTTCATGACACTTCTTAAATTTCACCCATTTTTTTATTCTACTCTAAAAGTGAAATGTATTCGTCTGTGAAATATTGTATGCTTTGCTCCAATACTGCATTCACTCATGAATACCTAAACTAGCAGACTGTCTGTCATGTTTGTAGAGGAGATAGTTTTAGCTCAAACCTGACTTCCCATCCAGGCAATATCAGGTTGTCCTGTGTGGTTGAGTGAGCCAGTCTGCTGTTGTGATACAGTATTGAAATGGATTTTTTATCATCATAGTGTGGTGCAGCTGTTTGGAAAGAAATAAATGAAACAAGGGACTCCTAAATATATATAATATATACAAATACACGTAGAGATGAATGCCCAGAGTAAGGGGTAAAAAATCGGAGACAGAAACGTGAGAAAGTAGAATTGGAGATGTTAATAGAGATGAAAAGAGAAAGAAACAACATAAGTACAGATGTAAAAAAAAAAAAAAAAAATAAAAAAAAAAATAATGAAGAGCTGCAGTCTAGAGAATGGAGAAAAACTCAATGTCAGGAAAGATGGAAAGACTCAGAGGGAGTGGAAGCTCTGATAAAATGGATTTCAACAGAGTTGCTGCAGAGCATCTCCTAGGCCGTGACCCTCACTTTAAGGTTGGCTTTTGTTTTACTTCAGGTATGGTTTTACATAAGTATACCAAACTGAGTGTCTGTGGTATGTTTGTGTATCTTTATATTTGTTGACACAGTTATCTACAAAGTTGATCTGACTGTCTGTTTTCAGAGTCATTCACAGCCGACCACAAGCCACTGATGGGAGAAGCCCCAGAGGTGAGAGGTTTCTACCTGGGCTGTGGCTTTAACAGTGCCGGTAAGTGCTGCAGGGACGGGAAGTATGGGGGGAGACTGTAAAAGAAAGAAAAAGGAAAGGAGATAAATGAGAAGTGCACAAAGATGACATGATAGAGATGAGAGAGTGTAAAAGCATCTAAGGTCAGAGCGTAAACGTCTTAAACAAACAATACATATCCCTCCCAGTTGTATGCATTCAGATACTTCATGTTGTAGAGCTCGAGGGAGCCATGTAATGATGAAGCTAATGATGGAGCTAGAAAGATCAAAGCAATCTTCAATAGATGGCATTATAAGCAGGAAGAAAACAAGCAAGGAGAAATAGCTGAAGAGTGTTTCTACCCATACTTTGAACAAGCTTTAGCCAATCTGTGTGGGCACTCTCAAGGCAAAGTCACTCCATTACGTCACTCATAGATGAGCTTACCTTTGACATTAGACTGGGAGGGATCGGAGTGTCTCAGCGATCTGAAAACATAGAGAGAGGGGGTGTAAAGGGTGAAGTAATTGCCATCAGCATTAACAGAAGGTTGAGATGAAGCTTTTTTACCTGCATAGGAGCTAAAGACCACAGGGTCGATCTCTACAGTTTTTATGACAAGACGAGGTTAGAAGGGGCAGAGAGGTGGAGCTCTAATCATCGAGCATACAGTGGTTTTAACACTTGCACAGAACACAAGAAGTTTAGTTTTTGTACGTTGGATGCAAACTGTCGATTGAGCCTTGCTGTTCTTGAGCACCTCCTCCCTTGCTCTCTTATTCTTCAACCACTTATTATGAGGCACTCATTCTGTCCATCAGCCTGATTGTAGGTTGGTTAGTATCTTGTTATCCATTGTCAGATTAAAAAGAGCTCACACACTGCTGTCCCTGAGCTGTTGATTTCTTTTATATCTCATGCATACCTTATTCATTAGACCTGTATTGTGTATGATTTTACATTGTGTGGAAAATATTTGGTGTTCAAGCAATATGTATATTAATAAAAATTAATCTGCAAGATTTTGATTTAAGGATTTTTCGTTTAAGTCCTTCTTTTTTTTTTATCCAAATATACGCTGGTTCCAGTGTCTCTAATGTGAAGCTTTGCTGGCTATAAATCACTGTAATTTATATATCTTTGAGTCAGACAAAACAAGTGATTGACCTTACCTTGGGCTTTTGGAAATTTTAATAAATGTCTTACTATTTTCTGTCATTTATAGATTGATTAATCAAAGCCATTATGGACAGATAAATAATGTTAATAAAAATAATGCTTCAGCCCTTTTAACCCACATTGTACATTTTTTTTTCTTCTACTTGGCAAAAATAATAAATAAAAATAATTGCTATCTGAATAGAGGTGGATAATATATTGTCCTCGTCCTCTAGTTTTGATGTGTAATGCTGGAATCAAGCTCATTGAAATGGGCACGGCGTCAGCAATGTAGCGTGCCTGGCAACATAATTAAGGATATTCCACTAGCCATGCACAGGAAGGATATTCCAAATGCCTTTCTTTCATGACACACACACTTGCACTTAGCATACACACACAAAAAAACCATAACATCCTAGTTTTGATCAAAGCCCCCTGTCTCTTTGTCCCTTTGGCAAGGGAAAACTTCCCTGTCCATTTCACTCTATCACACGAAAACCCATACGCATACTTGCAAGACAAGTGGGGTAATTCAGAAACCACAGGGTCAAAGTTCACACGTTCACGTTAAAAAATCCATCACTGAGTGCTTGGTAACTTTTTAAGCGCCTCAAGTTGTTTTGTTTTACTTGCTGGGGTTAATTTTGATTTGCAAGAAATCGGCAACCCTGCTTAATTGTAGAAGTTAAATTAGTTGCTTAGCAACCGAAAGTCATCATGCTGAACTTTGAGGTTATTTACATATTGTGACTATGGTTCTTTAATTGATTTTAACTGCTGCGTCTCTTAACTGTATCACCATGTTGCTCATGATCACAATACTGAGTACTTGCCGGTATTATGGTAAGAAGAGTTTTCTTTTAATCGCATTATAAGGTACACACAATTGCCTATATTTAAGGCAGTTCACAATGAGCCTGACCATTGGGTTCAATGGCATTATGCTTTTTGCAAGGATAGTCAGTAATGCAGATAGCAACTTACAGATGTGCTTCAGTGGAGGATAGCGGTGGTGATGGTAGGCTTAAAGAATCATTAAGCTTGTCTATCTCTCTACCCCTGCTTCCATCCATCCATCCATCCATTAATTTAAACATCCACCCAGGCATGTCCCGGAGTGAGAGGGCACACTGTGAGAGCTGGAGAGATGAAGGAAGGATTTCAAGGACACGCTGATAGTGTAGCTGCATGTTGATGTGCTCGCACACAGGATGCATGCAAGTTAGCAGCAACACAACACAAGGAGGGGGTTGCTAAAAGGGAGCAGCTCAAACTCCCCGGTTGGGACCGGATGGAAAAAAGAAAATTGAATTGTCAGGGTTTTTTGTTAGTTGGGGCAGCTTACAACAAGGGTCAAATGATGGAACAAAGGTCCAAACAGTCCTCTGCACTACCATTAGTCTATGGTCATATGACATACTGTATAAAGACTGTTTCAGAGGACAGGAACTCTTCTCTTCTCCAAATAATGAGACACACTCACAGTCTTCCTATTGGTGAGTGAGAAGGGGAGAGGTCCTGTTTTTTGTTCTGATTTACCCTTCTTATTTACCAACTATTGCACCTGTGCAATGGACCCAGTAATCTGTGACAATTGGATAAAACATTTTGTTCCGCGACTAACAATTAATTTGTTAGTTATTTTCTTTTGATTAATCTCTGAAACATTTCATTCATAAAATGTCAGAAGTGACATCTTTTGATCATCATTCCAGCATAGTGATGTGACTTTGTGTTTTGGGAATTTGCAATACTGACTTATCGATAATGAAAATAATCGATAAACCAAAACGCAAATATATTCAATTTAGCATACTATGTACAGAAGATCAATGGACAGAGCAGCAAGTGTATTTTTGCTTAATAAATGAGTGATTTATCGATTATCAAACTTTATTTAGTTGGTCAATGTGATTTATGAGTTGTGTTCATAACAATTTCTGTGTTATCCTTTCTCTTTTTCTGTGTTGGATGTTTGTTTTTGTCAGGCATGATGTTGGGAGGTGGTTGTGGTAGAGAGCTGGCTCACTGGATTATACATGGTCGCCCTGAAAAGGATATGTATGGTTACGACATCAGGTACATTACACTAATTCTGTAATAAAACATACAGAGGTGAAACACAAAAGTATCTGAGCGGTGAATTTGATCACAGGAAGTTTCAAAGATATAGTGCTGCCGCTCTACAAAGCAGAACATGGTTTTGAGTTTCCGTTTGGCATTTAATTAAAGGGCATCAGGAACCAGAATAATACAGTTTTAATGAAGTCTGAATGTTTGTGACTTTTAATGAGCATTAATCTTTTCATTATCTTTCTTCCTGCTGTCTCAGGCGTTTCCATAACTCGCTGACAGACAACACACGTTGGATCAGAGAGAGGAGCCATGAGTCGTATGCTAAAAACTACTCTGTGGTGTTCCCCTTTGATGAGCCGTTGGCCAGCCGAAACATGAGGAAGGACCCTTTCCATCAGGTAGATGAGCGGTTTAACAGTGTTTTTTAAAGGAGTTCAAGGAAACGACCCCAATGTGTGAGTTAGTCACTCTCCTTTCAACTGTGGTTTGATGAGCCATATAAGTTGAGGCACCACAGGTTCAAATAGCCTAGCAATCTTTTCTATTTTTCTTTTTTTCTCCTCTTTACATCTAACAACTTTATAAATTGTAAAATGTATTAATTTATTCAGCCCGGAAGGCACCAGAATGTTTAGATAAGGTGTTATTGAACTATGGAAAAGGTCATGAGGCGTCTGGGTATTATTTTATGCTTATGCAGAACCTGGGGGATAGAGCCTGGTCAACCCTCAAGAAGACATGGGAAAGGGATCTGAGTATTACACTGGATGATGAGGAGTGGGACAGAATCTGTAGATATATTATAATTATGTCACACAATCTATAGGTGTCTCCCGCAGTTTAAGATTAAGCATTACTTCTACTGGACGCACTTCAAATTGTTTAGACTTGGATTGAAAGACACAGCAAATTGTTGGAAATGTAAAACAGAGGACGGCCAATTTCTTTATGTCCAGTGACAAGGTCCAGGAATTTTGGACCAAGATACTGTACATGATAATGTAACTTATGTCGGATTACAGTCAATTACAGAAATCAATATATAAACAATGCTGCTGAAACCCCAGGATGGGCAGGCATCAACATCTATGTGTGCATGAATGTGCGGAGTAGACATAGAATTGAGTTCACTTCAGTTGCTGATGCTACAAATCAAATGGGAATATAGAAAAAACTGTGTGAGTGCTTTCATGTCTGTCAGGGAATATTTTGCCAAGCTTGTCTAGAAGTACTGGTGATTCTCTGACACCATCTCTCTCAGAACTTACAGTATGTTTATCTCCCTGTCTCCCTCTCTCTGTCTCCTCATGTCTTTTCTGCTCAGATCTGGAGGTAAAAAGCTGATTCAGGCTCAGGCAGACTGCAGTTAGTAGTGCAACTTATTCCCAGTAGCCGCTTATTAATGCAATCCTTGCCAACATGACTATAAATGATACACTTAGCTTCGGTAGCCTGATCTCGGATGTCTTTCAGCTTCCTTTCTCCCCTAAGTCCGACACAAACTCTTAATGGGCTCTGCCACCATATGTTATGCATTAATGATCCACCTAGCCTTGCTTTCCTGTTCCAGACTTCATTTACCATTTTTTAACTGTTGAAATTTCTTCCCCCACTCACACCTGCAAGCATTTTTTCAGAACAGATTACTGTCACACAAATTGCATTCGCAATTGTTCAATGTAGTTTGTAGCTCATTCCTACTGCTTTCTTACAGTGCCTTTTATTTAGCTTAGGCATTATTTAAGCTATTGTACAGAATGACCAAAGACATTAATAAATTTTTTTTTTAAATCAGTTAGTAGCTTGTGTCCTCATAATAAATGTTTAAATTATAATGAAAGATTTACTTGTGTTTTGGATTTAATACCATCTGATTTTATTATTTTGATCACAAAAAGTGGAAAATATATTTTTTTTAAACCCTCAAAAGCCCAAAGATGTGAAAATCTGATTTAAAACAAAATATATATATATTCTTTAAAAAATGCTAATAGTTTAAGGAACTTACCATGCATAATTAACAGCTCACGTGAAAAAGAGTTAAAATCAATTTGAACTAGAGCTGTCAAAATTGACGAGTTAACGCAAATTTGTTTAATGCCACCATTTTTTTGAAGGCGCACACGTTCTGTGATTGGGGCCTTGGGCCCACAGTGGGAACTTCGGCCACATGCTTTGACTGTTGTGAAGATAGGGGAGAGGTATTTCTCTGACCTGTGCTCCGTACTTTCTGCAGGTAGCCAGACAGTGGCACATTAAACATGAAATCAGCACACACACATTAATGCACGTAACATGATTGGCCGGGAAACTCCCATTTGATCATATGGGTTGCGTCATTAACATATGATCCGAGCCATCACAGTTTCTCTCACACTTTATTTCTTGTTTGTTTTAATTTTTAATATAAAATTTTTTCTATCACACTGTTGTGATCCCACTTAATAAAAGGGAATCTTTTTGAGAGCCTTTATTTTCCCACGTGAGTTTAAACACAACTACATTGTTACATGCAGCTGACCAATTTATTTTACAATATGTCAATTGCTGTAAAGCACCAGGTCCATTGTTATGTGCTGAGCTGCTTACAAAAATGGGATATTTATGTGTAAAGTAGGACACTACATTGTGTTTGTATTACCAAGTAAAGTTACATTCAGATCAATATGCCCATATTTGTATATGCTTTCAGCATATTTTTTTTAGCATACAGTACCTTTTTAATGTTATTTTGGAGAAGATTCTAGTTAGTATTTATCATTGTTTTATTGTTGCAATCATAAAGAAAGGATATTTGTCCACTCCCATGTTGATAAGAGCATTACAAATTACTTAAAAATATCCCTAAGAGTACATTTAGAACAAATGAAAAAACATGCAGTGTTATTTTCAAGAAGCTGTGGCAGATTTAGTATCCTGTTGTACAAGTCTGTTCCAATAACACTTAATTCCTTACTATTACAGCTTTCTCCCACCAGCACAAAATACTTTAATTTGCATTACAAGTGCAGGATCAGGTTTTATCATGATATGTTTGGAATAATTATGGCACTAGATTTTATGCTAGCCAGCTACAGTACAGAGCACTGAAAAGACACAAATAACTGCTCTCAGGTAGACAGACTGTAGCTCTAAGGAGAACACAGTCCCTGTGAGACTGGGTTGGTCCAACCCTCGGCTGAAAGCTCATTAGACCCCTGCTAGTCACTCGTTGAGGGCCATCACCTAGCAACTAGCCTTCCTACTGTTGAAGAGCCTCCAATGAATAAAAGGGTGGCAGAGTGAAGAAGACATAAGTCTTATATTTATTTTTAAATTAGTTTTTGTTCACGATACTGGCGCTGGCTCCTAATCACAACCCCATGTATTATGGCTAAGAGGTATAAGGAAGTTGTGAAAATAATGAGACTGTGCTCAGTAATAATCTTTTATTCCCTCCTATAATTAGACAAACAGGCCATCTCTGAAACTGCCGCTCTCACGTTTTCTCCATCTCGGTTGTACAGATGGTAAATATAGCTTGTTGTAGGAAGGTTTGGCAAGAGACCTTTAGTTGCCTGCTAGGAGGAGAGCATAGCTGAACATACCCACTAACTGTGGGCGACTTTCAATTTTAACAAAAATGGTGGGGAGTGCTGGAATATCTTATTTTAGCACTGGTCAAGAAATAAAGAATTAACAAGTATACCATATTTGAAATAGTTTGTGCTAAAAAAGAGTTTGGCCATCACTTCACTTCCTACCATTTTAGATTTTTGTTTGGAATGTAGGCTAGGCCAGTTAATTTGTTGCCCATTATGTTGTATAATACTGAAAAGTGAAAAAGTTGCACTTTATCATCAGCATCATCACAACAGTGGATCAAATGACTGTGTGTAATGTGAAAGGGGTTTGTTTTAGTGATGAAACGGCAAAGAATTATTGTCAATATCCTCAAGGGTTCCTCTTAGCATTTTTGTAAGGGCCTATTTGGCCCTTGAGTGAGATTCAGCAGCTGTGGTTCCTCTGGCAATTGATGTGTTCAATTCTGTAGATATCAAGATTGAAGTTTCCGTCTATGAGAATATATGTACGTTTATATAATTGTGTGTACTTTATGTACTGATTTTACCCTTTTGTTTGTCTTAGGTGCTGATGGAGCAGGGCTGTGTGTTCCAGGAGAGACACGGCTGGGAAAGACCTGGCTGGTTCAACAAAGATGGGCCCGCTCCTGTGAGATATGCACACTTGCGGACCATGCATATTCCATACACAAGCATGTGCACGCTAATGGTTTAGTTGCACCTGCATATTGACAAAAGGCAGTTGAAAAGACAACAATTAAGATGCAAATTCCTCCACAAGGCTTGCAGGATATGGACTGTTGGAACTGCCAATAATAGATGAACCGGACACTGTTTCTGGCCTAATGCTTTGTCCTAATTAATCACGGTGGTGATTACTTAGCCACTAACCATTTGTTTGTCTGTATTATTAAAGGTTAAAGACTATGATTACTATGGGGCTTATGACATTAAGAAGAATGTGAACTACAAATATAACGTATTACTGGGCAAAGAGTACACCTTTGACTTCCCTCCACATCATGACGTGGTAAGAAACCAAGCATCAGAGTGTGTGTGTGAGTTTGTGAACATGTGTGTTATTTAGTAGAACATGTTATTAAAATAAATGCAACTTCCTGATTCATGGGCCAAAAAAACTCATGGTCGCCAGATGAGTGTGGACACTTTGAAGGCCGCCATGAGGAAAGGGAACATATGTGATCATGGGAAATACAATAACAACAAATAACAATCATCAACAATCAACAACTGAGAGTGATTAATGAACAGTCAGTGAGGTTTATGGGGCATGAAGTACATACCAAAACTTACACAGCAGCTCAGAGGACACACCACAAGAGAGGAATTACCAACCTTGTCATGTCAACAATACCCATTGTGATGAATGTTTCCTTAAAGTGTCTGTCTCCAAATATATACAGCATGTTTTATTTAAAGTCGAGGTCTGTATTAATTAGATGTGTGTTTTTTGTTAAATGCAGATCAAGAATGAGTGCCTCACATGTAGACATGGTGTGGCAGTCTTTGACATGTCCTACTTTGGAAAGTTTTATCTTTCTGGACCAGATGCAAAGAAGGCGGCTGATTGGCTGTTCACTGCTGATGTCAACAAGAAGCCAGGTTAGTGTGCTGCAGCAGGAACATGCACACACATTTACTTAAACACACATACAAACACACACATACGCAGACAGATGGGAGAAAAGATTGACAGAAGGAAGAGGGCAGATACATCAATAGGAGAACTAAACAAGATGCCAACATGTTATCAGAACAGCCCACGCTTCCCCAAAATCTCAATTACCACCAATACTAAATGCCAGTATTTATTTTTATTTTTTTATAACTTTTTAAAACCCAACGGCTCTGCCTGCTTTCTACAGTGAAAGGTGTGTACAGGTGTGAAAATGGATAGAGCTCCAAATATCCCCACATTTCTACCTCGTATACTGACTGTGTTCGTGTTGATAAATAAAGGAGGAGTTTTGTGGACTCTAACCAGGCAGGGAGGGTCTAACAGAAAGATACTATGGGTTGCATCATGGGAAATGTAGGAATTAATTGCAGTTCAGGGAGTACAGCACACTGTTAGCACAGCTCCGTTTAATTTTATTAGCAAAGTATTAGCTGCATTCAAATTGCCCTTCTGGGACAAAGAATAAACTGAACTGAAGTTTTGACCAATTAATTGTCTTCCTCAGGCATACAGGTAAAAGCCAGTAAATTAGAATATTTTGAAAAACTTGATTTATTTCAGTAATTGCATTCAAAAGGTGTAACTTGTACATTATATTTATTCATTGCACACAGACTGATGCATTCAAATGTTTATTTCATTTAATTTTGATGATTTGAAGTGGCAACAAATGAAAATCCAAAATTCCGTGTGTCACAAAATTAGAATATTACTTAAGGCTAATACAAAAAAGGGAGTTTTTAGAAATGTTGGCCAACTGAAAAGTATGAAAATGAAAAATATGAGCATGTACAATACTCAATACTTGGTTGGAGCTCCTTTTGCCTCAATTACTGCATTAATGCGGCGTGGCATGGAGTCGATGAGTTTCTGGCACTGCTCAGGTGTTATGAGAGCCCAGGTTGCTCTGATAGTGGCCTTCAACTCTTCTGCGTTTTTGGGTCTGGCATTCTGCATCTTCCTTTTCACAATACCCCACAGATTTTCTATGGGGCTAAGGTCAGGAGTTGGCTGGCCAATTTAGAACAGAAATACCATGGTCCGTAAACCAGGCACGGGTAGATTTTGCGCTGTGTGCAGGCGCCAAGTCCTGTTGGAACCTGAAATCTCCATCTCCATAGAGCAGGTCAGCAGTAGGAAGCATGAAGTGCTCTAAAACTTGCTGGTAGACGGCTGCGTTGACCCTGGATCTCAGGAAACAGAGTGGACCGACACCAGCAGATGACATGGCACCCCAAACCATCACTGATGGTGGAAACTTTACACTAGACTTCAGGCAACGTGGATCCTGTGCCTCTCCTGTCTTCCTCCAGACTCTGGGACCTCGATTTCCAAAGGAAATGCAAAATTTGCTTTCGTCAGAAAACATGACTTTGGACTCACCAGGTGAGACGCTTTTCTCGCTGTTTCTTGGTCAACAGTGGCTTGACACGAGGTATGCAGCAGTTGAAACCCATGTCTTTCAAGCGTCTCTTGGTGGTGGATCTTGAAGCACTGACTCCAGCAGCTGTCCACTCCTTGTGAATCTCCCCACATTTTTTTTTTTTTCACAATCTTGACTAGGCGCGGTGATCCCTATCGCTTGTACACTTTTTCTGACCACAGTTTTTCCTTCCCTTTGCCTCTCTATTAATGTGTTTGGACACAGAGCTCTGAGAACAGCCAGCCTCTTCAGCAATAACCTTTTGTGTCTTTCCCTCCTTGTGCAATGTGTCGATGGTCGCCTTTTGGACAGCTGTCAAATCTGAAGTCTTCCCCATGTTTGTGTAGGCTTCAGAACTGGACTGAGAGACCATTTAAAGCCCTTTGCAGGTGTTTTGAGATAATCAGCTGATTACTTTGTGGCACCAGGTGTCTTCAAAATTAAACCCTTACACAATATTCTAATTTTGTGACACACGGAATTTTGGATTTTCATTTGTTGCCACTTCAAATCATCAAAATTAAATGAAATAAACATTTGAATGCATCAGTCTGTGTGCAATGAATAAATATAATGTACAAGTTACACCTTTTGAATGCAATTACTGAAATAAATCAAGTTTTTCAAAATATTCTAATTTACTGGCTTTTACCTGTATACCCACAGGGAGGAAATAAGGGATGTATACATTAAATTTAACCAGTAATGTCAAAATCATTTAATCACATGCATAGGTGTCACGATATCCTTGTTACAAGAAAAATGAAAACACATGGGTTTGAAAAGACAAGTCTAATTCAAAGCAATCCTGCACAATCTTACAATGAATAGATGTGATTCAACTATCAAACACTGATTTAAGTAATGAGGTGGGTGTCATAGACACTAGGCGGCAACGCATATCAAACATGTTGAATGTTTATAACTGTTTTTATGAATCGACAAAGTGGAATATCATACATAGGATTTAATGATGGCATATAAGATCCAGCAATGTTAAAGGCTCACTCATGCTAGGGACTGCTAGTGAATACCTGGGCAGTCAGGATATCTCGGCCTCTGCTGCATCAATTTTGACCATTTTTGTTTTGTTCAATCTGTCTCTTGTTTGATGAAATAAAAACGTACTGGAAATAAAGTGTAAGACTAAATTGCTGAAATAACCATTGCAGCTTGCACAGCTGCTGTTTATTTTCTGTAGCTTGTTTGATTGATATTGTATGCCAACATCTACTTCCACTTTATTATCCTCCACTTATTATGACAACCAGATCTCACCCCACATACGAAGGTAGTTTCTTTTTTGCTTTTTCAACATATTAGATGATGCATCATCTGACCTTGCTTTCCCAATGTCTTTATCTATTGCTCTCTTTCTTGCTCCCTGTTTCCTCCTACAGCAATTCCAGTGGTTTCAAAAATATTTAAGTTCTCAGTAGGCACACTACACATTTGCACACCTTTTATGTGCAAAACTCTAACCACAATCTGCATTACCAACAGTCACCTTAGCTAAACAGTTCACATCACCTGCACACACATTTTTACTCTCTTGCTTTTAACTCCCCTTGATTCATATTTTAATTTTTTTTTTTTTTTTTTAGGTTTCAGAGTTATGAACTGAACTTTTTATCTTTTTGTATTTGCAAATTCTGTTCCTATTTTGTTTTATTCTATGTCACATTATTTGACTTTCCATGCTCTACCTGTAAACTGTTGTTCATTTAAATGTGCTATACAAATAAAATGACTTGACTTGACATCAGAACTCATTCCAAGCAACACAACTCTTAACACATGTCTCAAAACAGGCTCAATGCAGCCAAACGCTATGAACAATCCTCATCTAGATAACACACACTGTCACTCAGAAAAACAGAGTAAAAACACTAGCATCAAACACCAATACGGAAATTAAAAACTTTTAAGTGAGTTTACACGAATATGTATTTGCTATAAGAAAAGAGTTACATTATTTTCTTTTTGAGTTTTCAGGTAACAAAACTGAATGAAAATCCTCAGTTTGCTTACCTACAGTAAATAGATATATATATTTTTATGTTCAATAACAAGTCTAAAACAAGAAACCCTTGCAGTCAGCAGTATTTGAAACCCACCAGACTGAATATATTCTGTTTTGAATGCGTGGTTAACAGTTTTGACAGCAGTGTGTTAACATTTGAACAAAGTAAATCCACTGTGTTGTACAGGCCGTGGTTAAAGTAATGGGATAAGTTTTTGTAGAGTTTTGTTCAAGCAATGAAAGACGAACGATAGTTACATGGGTAACTCCAGATTCTATTAGTAATTAGCTATTGGGTTTATCCCTTCGCGCATGCGCAGTCGTGAAGATTTTCTTTTCCCGCCCTTGCGTCCAGCACGGGCCTCAACTACGTCCGCATTTACTGTATATGTACACAGCGGACCCGTTGTTCGTCTCCCAAAAACATCAGCTTTTTCTTCAACTAATGTTCTGGGAGCAGGTGGCATTTAGAGGGCTACGCCTATACTAATAGAATCTGGAGTTACCCATGTAACTATCGTTCTATTTCGTATAGGCTTCGCCCTCTAAGGGCTACGCTATTGGGTTAGGGCGAAGCTGATGTAGTCTATGCCACCTGCGACACAGGGCCAACAAGCCGAACATAGACCACATTCCCTACAACAATGTAGGCTCAGTCAGTCATTCTTCTGATCAAGCCTGCCATGCCAATGGCGTGGCCTGAAAAAGTTCATAAGGCCCGCAACATGATGGCAGTAGTTAATCATTAATGGAAAATTGTGCGTGAATAGCCCTGTTGTGCATGCGACGGAGTGACATGATTATCTCCGTGCATGTAACGTGATTATGATCATGTATGGGATTAAGAACTGCGTCTCACCAAGAATACTCCAGAATGAGAGTGGTGAGACAGTAGAACAGTTTCTTTTTTTTTTTTTTATTGCACGCATCCAACACGGCATTACGTGTCGTTGACTGTGGACAGAACTGAACTGGACATGGAAGGTTCAGACATGTCCCGCAGATAGAAACGGATGAAAGGGCACGGGAAGCCCACGAGGCTGCCGCACAGATGTCGGCTACTGCCATGCCTTTAAAAAGAGCCGCAGACGCCGACAGAGCCCTCGTAGAGTGCCCTCGGATGTCGCGGGGGGGCTCTGCCCCTTCCATGCTATAAGCTTGAGTAATAGCCTCGCACAGCCAGTTAGACAGACGCTGTTTTGAGAGGGCTGATCCTTGGGAATGTTCTCTATAATGCACAAACAGCTGCTGAGTTTTCCTGATATTTGCCGTGCGTAAAACGTATTGAGAAAGAGCACGCACTGGACACAACCGGTGGGAAGCCTCCTCCGCATCGTTGGCATGAGGCGGGGGAAAACCCGCGAGGAAAACACCCTCGACCGAAAAGAACTAGTTAGAATCTTCGGTGTGAAGGAGGGATTTGGCTGTAAGGTGGCTGCGCCCCGTCCCCTCTAATGGAGAGGCATGACGGGAAATTGACAGTGCACACAAATCACTCACTCTTTTGCTGACGTCAGAGCAAGGAGAAGTGCCGTTTTAGCGACAGCATTCTGAGAGAAGCTTGTGCCAGAGGCTCAAAGGGGGGCTTCC
The DNA here is from genome assembly GCA_013375575.1 of Percina caprodes. Taxonomy (NCBI): domain Eukaryota; kingdom Metazoa; phylum Chordata; class Actinopteri; order Perciformes; family Percidae; genus Percina; species Percina caprodes. The sequence goes on along the minus strand of JABXJD010000049.1, from coordinate 1,178,863 downwards.
CCAGAGCCCGGAGCACTAGAGCAAGGTCCCATTGGGGGGTGAGGGGTCGAACAGACGGTTTTTGACGCCTAACCCCTTTTAGGAAACGCTTCACCAGGGGATGCGCAAAAACTGTCCTCTCACCATAGCCTTCGTGGCAGGACGAGAGGGTTATCACCGGGGGGTGGCAGATTGCGCCGTTCAGCTGCGACAGTGCGTCTCCCTGCCACGGAATCTGCCAGGGGGAAGCCACCAGCAACTGAACGAGGGTCGGGAACCAGGACGCGCTCGTGCGCTCTGGTGCCACCAGAACAATCGACAGGTTCTCTTCCTGGATGCGCTCCAGGAGGCGAGGTATCAGCGGAACCGGGGGAAAAGCATATAGGAGGGTTTTGGGCCAGGGCTGGTGGGAGAAGGCGTCTACGCCAAGGGGAGGGTTGTCCCGCGCGCTCAGGGAAAACCACAATGTGCACTGTGTGTTCTCTCGTGAAGCGAACAGATCTACCTCCGCTTCCCGAACCTGTTCCATAGCGTTTGAACAATAGTGGGATTCAATCTCCACTCGTTGTGGGAGGGCCCTCCCTCGACATCAGGTCGGCCGCCCGGTTCAAAAACCGGGGATATACACTGCTTTGAGAGACAGCAGATGACTGTGCGCCCATAGCAGGAGGCGTCTGGCTATTTCCAGCAGTTGGGCTGAGCGTATGCCGCCCTGGCGGTTTATGTACGCTGCCGCCGTCATGTTGTCTGTACGCACGACGACGTGTCTCCCCGTCACCACCGGGGTGAAGTGTTTCAGCACTTTCAACACCGTGGACAGCTCCAGGCAGTTTATGTGGGGGAGAGGGGGAGGAGGCCAGACCCCTCCCACCACCTGTGACTCGCACATTCCCCCAGCCAGTGAGGGACGCGTCGGTGTACACCGTCATATATGACGTCACTCTGCCCAGGAAACCCCGGAAGACAGGGTCGGGGATTCCCCAGTATGACAGGTCTGACCGGAGGGAATGAGGGATGGACAGCATTCGCCATTTTTGGCGAACGGGATCGAGCCGTTGACGATGAAACCACCTTTGGATCTTCCTCATGTGGAGGAGACCCAGGGGAACCACCGTGTGTGCCGCGGACATCATGCCCAGGAGCCGCATCACTGACAGCGCTGACACTGTTGTGTGTGGCCTGAAGCGGGACAACAGAGAGGTCAGGGCAACCTGTCTCGGTGCTGATAACCTGGCTCTCATTGTAATCGAGTTCATGTCCACGCCCAAATAAACTATTGATTGTGCTGGGACTAGAGCGCTCTTTCGCCAATTTATGGCAAAACCCAGCGTTTGCAGGTGCTGCAGAACCTCCATAGTCTGTAGCGCCGCCTGCTCCCGAGAGGGGGCTAGGATGAGCAGATCGTCCAAATAAAAGAGGACTCTGATGCCCCTCTTTCGTAGAGGCTGGAGCGCTGTTTCCATGCACTTGGAAAAGGTGCGGGGGGCTAGCGAGTACCCGAACGGCAGCCGGTTGTACTGGAAACGGGAATTTCCTGTGCCTGGGAATGATTTGGACGTGAAAGTAAGCGTCTTTCAGATCCACGGACGTAAACCATTCGTGGCGGCGCACACATTCCAACACGTGCTTGACGGTTAGCATGTGGAAAGGGCGCTCCATGATGTATCGATTGAACTGTGACAGGTCGAGGATGGGACGCAGTCCCCCTGACTTCTTCGGTGTGAGAAAGTAGCGAGAGTAAAATCCCCCGTTCTCCTCTCCTGGAGGGACGCGGGAGATAGCTCCGCTCAACAGCAGCCCTTCTAGTTCCGACGTCATAGCGTCTGACTCTGCTAGGGATGATACAGTAGTCTCCAACACGCCCGCGAAAGGAGGCGGGGGAGGCAAACTGGAGTGTGTAACCCGTGTTATCAGTTTTGACATCCATGAGTCCATGTGTGTCAAACTGACCCATGCCGCGCTGCGCTCTGATAGCGGGCGAGCACATATCTGAGTGTTGTTCACCGACATGGCAAGCAGGGAGCGCAGAGCCCATCCCGCCGCTGGGCGAGACGAGTGATTGTGTCGCCCAGCCCATGGTAGGGCTTTTTCGAAAGGGCAGTGGCCAGCCGTCGCCTTGTGGGGCGAGAGCGGACACTGGGTTAACGTGTCCCTTGTCCCGCCGGCATCGCCGTGGGGAAGGGGTGGTTGAGGCGTCGTCCACCGTGGGTGGATCATTCCCGCTGCCAGCATAGCGAGGAGGCAGTGGTGCCCCGCGTGCAGCAGCGGTCTGGTGTGTTGTGTGGGGAACGACTGTCATAACAGCACGCTGTTTAGAGCAAACAACGGCTGTTTGGCTGAGGGGAAACGGCTCTTTAGTTGTGAGTGTGTGGCCCTTAAAAGGGCCGTTGTGTTTCCAACCCTCAGCTGGGGAGTGACAGGCGATCCCGCGTCCCGTCATTGCCACCGTCTTTGCTGCTTGCAGGGTGGCTCGGGAGGCGGATTGGACCAGGTGGGAGCCGCTCTCATGGGTCTCCGGCCGCGTAGCTTGCCGGCCGTGTGGAGCCGGTTGCCGCTGCGGAGGGGGACCAGGTGGGGGTCCTGAAGCCGAAGCTTGGGAAGACGCAGCCGCAGCAGGTGCTGTGGGCGCTTCCTTTGTGGCGGTTGTCATGGCGACGGCGGGGTTGTGAAGGAGCCGTTTCCACGAGCCGAGCCTCCGAAGCCGCTCCGTCCTCCGCCGCTTGATGGAGATGAGACGTGGCAGTCTGTAGGCGGGGCCCAAGTAGTCCATCGGGAGCTATGGGGCCGTACAGAAGCTCGCGTCTAACTTCCGCAGGCAGCTGGGACATGTGGAGCCAGATGTTTCGCTGGGCCACAGTCTGCCAAGCCATGACCCTGGACAGCGCCACCGTGGACGCCGTGGTAAGGGTGAGGATGGCGGTCATGGCTTTGCCAATTTCCGTGGCCAGCTCCGAGGAAGGGCGCCCGGTGTTGTGGCCATGGCGGAGACGGCAGAGGCCAGTAAGGCGATGTTGTTTTGTGCCGCCAGCCCTTGGGCAGCACATTGGTGGGCCCGGTCAGTGACTTGGGCGCACACTTGATCTTGGGGAGAGGGAGGCGTGGGCTTCCGGTGGCCGAAAAAGGTGGCTTTCGGGAGCAGAATTGACGCCAGGCTCCCCCAGGGAGGGACCGAGGAAATCCGCGTCTGTGTCGCCTTGAACCCGAGTAAACGGGCGTAGCGAGAGACGGAGCCTTCAGTTTCCCAGGCTGTGAAAAAGCCTCCTCCACAAAAGGCTGAAGCTCCGCGCGCGGCCAGAGTGGTGCCCGTGAAGAAGGCTGCTCCTGGGCGTAAATATCCCGCTCAAAAGGCCGCGAGCGGGGCTGGCGGCTCCGCTGGGAGCGCTATGCCTCTCAGCTCCGCCGCCTTCCTGATGATCTCCGGCAGGTCAGCGAAGAGAGCTTTAGCGGTGGAGGTTGGAGCCGACTGAGGCAAAGGGAAGGCCGCTTGCGGTGCCCTGGCCGTTCGGGAGACGGGGAGAGCTCCAGTGGGAAAGCGTCAATCGCCGTCTCAAGGCCCATCCTCCCAGGGGAAGAGGGGATCCTCCCAGGGGGAGGAGGGGAAACCAGTTACGGAGGCGTTGTCCGAGAGAACTGAGCCAGGGACTCATGCTCATCGAAACGCCGTCCGCCAGTGGTTCCAGGGTGTCGCGGATTCCCGCTTGTCTGCCCAGCTGCCGTCCCGTCGCCACCAGCCTGACAAACCAGAAAAGTTTCCGCCCGTCGATTTAGCTCTTTAGATGACAGGCGGGCACAAAACTGGCAGGAGGCGTGGCGGGTGAGAGCCTGGCCGGCGTGAACGGCGCCGAGGCAGGTCTCGCAGCGGGGGTGGAGGTCCGGCGGCAGGATGTAGCCGGTCCGGCAGGAGGGGCAGATGCGAGCACCGCTGGAGAGTCTTGAGCTTGTCTTCATACTGCGACGTTTGAAGAAAAAGTGGGAGACGAACAACGGGTCCGCTGTGTACATATACAGTAAATGCGGACGTAGTTGAGGCCCGTGCTGGACGCAAGGGCGGGAAAAGAAAATCTTCACGACTGCGCATGCGCGAAGGGATAAACCCAATAGCGTAGCCCTTAGAGGGCGAAGCCTATACGAAATAGAACTAGAGTTTGGTCCACATGAACTGCTGCTGTGCAGACTGTAGTTTGAGTTTTGCACGTTACTGCAGTTGTGCCCACTGTCGCCAAGCAATCGAAAAAACTGTAATAGCAGTGACAGAATTAAACTGTAACATCAATCATTCATTCAAATGAGAGGTGGCTGAGGGACAGCCACATGCCGTATAAGCATGTCACGAAATCCTTTGGCCAACAGATGACGGGAATGCTATTTTTTTGTCTCGTAATTAGATACAGACTTCATTCATCAGAAAATAATTTTGATGATGTTCTCATTATAAATAAGTTTGAGTGATGTTTTTAGGTTTGACGGGATTGTTGTTTCCTTGGTAACTATTTCACAAAAAGACTTTTTGCACATGTCGAAGGCAGAGATTTATAATTATTGTCCCTAAAAGCAAGTTGTGAAAGAAGTGCTCTGTAAGTAGACTTCAGTTTATTAAAGATCTATTCTTATTCACTCATGGGGGCCAGGAGAACACACACACACACACAACACACACACACACACACACACACACACACACACACACACAAATACAAAAACAGCTCACAAACTGGATTACTCACAAAGAATTGGTTACAAACAGAAGATTGACCTCAAATTTGAGTTCATTATTTATTCCAAGTTTTCCGTCTGCACAGTTCCAAGCACTGCACACTTTAAATTGGCCTACAAAGTCTGCCACGAGAATGAATTGTTCATGTGTGTTTCAGGCTCCACTGTGTACACCTGCATGCTGAATAAGAGAGGAGGAGCAGAGGCTGACCTCACAGTGAGCAGGCTGGAGCCTGGTGCTGCCAACCTGCCCCTGGCACCACAGTCCAATGGTGAGGGTCGGTCGGTCTGTCTGTCTGATCTATTGCTTTCTGTATTCTGTCACTTTAACTGTTGTATTGTGTCTGTTGCTGGATATATCTGACATTGTGTCTTATTTTGGACTTTTTTTTGTTCTCTTCTTCTTATTGATCGGTCTCTGGGTATCTATTAATACTGAATAGCAGTTTCATTCATCGTTTTATTCTTCTACCTATCATTCTATTTTGATGTAGCTATCAATTTAGTGTCTTATTTGCTGTTCTTTATCTGTCAGTTGTTGTATTTGTCAAATGTTCCGTCTTTTCCACTATTTCTGTCATACTCTCCTTAATGACTGTTTATTTATTTTCCTTTCTTGCCTTTGCTCCAGGTGATGCATATTACCTGGCCATTGGAGGCGGTGTAGCAGAACACAACTGGAACCACATCAGAACAGTTCTTCAGGACCAAGGCTTCCACTGCCAGCTGACAGACCACTCTGAGGACATGGGGATGATCAGCATTCAGGGACCCAAAAGGTAGGGAAAGAAAAGAGGGAGGAAGGGATGGAGGACTAAACGTAAAACACTCTGTTTAGCAGGTTTGCATTATTTTATGGCCGGTACATGTCACTGGAGGGCTCAGATGGAGGGCCATGACACAGACTGGCAGCTTGCAGATTTTAGATCCCTGAAGGACAACCTGGGATTAAGTTGTGATAGCTTTTCTTTAACTACGGTCTTCTGGAGGATATTACTTTTAAAGTGGCAATTTGTTAGCTTTTAGTTTGTGTTGATTCTAGCGGTCTCTTTGGACAGAAGTGGTAGTGTTTTTAACACACCTGCTGTTGTTAAGGTCTTTTCTCTACGGTGCTGCATTTCCCACTGTATTACCAAGTTACTGTCACCGGAAGGTAATATAGTTCCAATCAATGCTCAGACAGAAAATAATTAATTTACAATAAGAGAATACGTTACAGATGCAATATTGCATTTTATTACTTTGGATGTATTGTGAGCTAAACCGGGTATCAATGTCACTCGCATGAGCCAAAGCATTAAGATATTGTTGTAGCAACATTGTTTGTTAATTGTTTTAAATATATTTAAATAAATATATTTATTTAAATATATAAATATTTGATTAAAAAAGAGGGGCACAGGGGGACAAGGGAAAAGCTAGACACATACACCAACTGAAAATAGAAAACAGGCGCTAAATGGAAGCGGGACATACTTTAATGTTGGCTACTGACCTACAATGTCATTGCGTTAGTTATTTTATGAATGAAATAGACATATTACATACCTGAGGGACAAATTGGGGGCAGGTTTTGAATGATTTACAATCCCGTAATTGTCTCAATCTGTTAAAAGCCCCACCGAGAGACTCTGGTTTTTGCCCAATGTTTGCCCTTTTAGTTTTTAGTTGGTCTTTGTTTAATTTCCATTTTTTTCTGTGATGCCCCTGCTCCAGTATCGGCCATAACTACAACAGATAACTTCTAAAATAAAATTAAAATACACTGAGATCTATATTAAGAAAATGCCTGCTACCTTTTGACCTGCATTCCAGTGTTACAAAGAAAACTGTGACTTTGAGAATTTGTTACTGTAGTGCTGTTCTACCTGCTGTCAATCATATTGTGACTTTGCAGGAAAAGTCGGTATTAATAAAAACTATATAAAAACAGTGTTCTTTTCACTGTTAGCTTGTTTGCTGTTTTAGATAATTTATGATCATCACATGAAAAATTACACACACACACACACACACACACACACACACAAACAGAGTTGTTCACTGATTATATAACTGATAACTGATTGGCTTTGCTCTTTGACTTGGGAGTTCAGTGAGCAAAACGTTGCTTAAGGAAGGACAGAAATTGGAGTACAGCCTGAAGAAAATATGAGTCTGTGCATCATACTAGCACAGTCATGCATATATGCAAGAATGTTTTATTCACATATGATCATACACACATTTTCATGACCACATTAACTGCTTTTAGACAAATTACACCCACACACATGCACACAAACGTGCCGAAAACAATCACGTAACCGGAACCCCTCCCCAAATATCTTCAACCCTGCCTTCCTTCCACATGGTTGCAAAAGTATCTCCCAGACAAGGCCTCTACCTGCCTACTCACAAATACACAAGTACCAAGAAAGGCTAAACTTAGTCCTTCTTTTCTATTGACTCATCGTTATGTAATATTGATTTTATGGTGTGTGTTTGTGGGAGAAGGAGAGAAGGTACATTTCTACTGCAAATATAACAGATACTCTTATAGTTTGAATGCTTTCTTGAATATTTCAGATTTTAGTTAAGGAAAATCTGATAATTTGAGTATTTAAAAAGCATGCAGATTACGTATCTTTCACCAGAACAGTTGCAGTTGCAGCTGCAAGTGCAAGCATAGCATATATTGATTGACACTGTTCCTGTGTTTTCTCTTTATGTGCAGTCGAGATGTGCTTCAGGAGGTGTTGGACACAGACCTGAGCAACAAAGCTTTCCCCTTCTCTACCCACAAAGTTGTCAACGCAGCAGGGCATCAAGTGAGAACGCACACGCACGCATGCACGCAGACAAACAATGCATCAAGTAACTTCCACAGTAATTGGATGTGGGACATTTGTCAGCTGCAAAATAACCCTGTCAGTGCAAAGTAAATAAAAATATACAGTAAATTAAATAAAACTTTCATGCAAATCATAGGCAGTTGACTGAAACTGGTTTAATAATTCAAAGTTCAGTCAACAAAGGTGAGGTCTAACAACTCAAAAGAAGTTAATGCGCTTCTGTTTACAAGCACTTTTAATTGATTTTCACAGGAAATATTACTATAAACATAAGGGCTTATTTTTTACATTTTCACCTCCACCCCAAGTCCACCAAGTTTGCAAATGTAACAGATATATCACATATACATACAAAGTAAATAAAATAAAATATAAATCCCTCTCTTGTCGTTAAAGCACAGCAGCACCAGCAACAAGGGATGTAATTCTGTGGCACTATAGTACAATTGAAATTATGAACCTTATTCTTGGGAGGAATCAATGCTGTGCATGTCCTTCTTCCTGTGGTGACCTTAACTTAGAAATGTACTTAACCATGGACCCCCAAACAGACTAAACTTTTTCCACCAACCGCCTCAGGCCGAGTTTAATTTTCTCCAGAGACAAGTACATCATGAGGTCTATAAGCCATAAAGAAGCTTTAGGGGGGGAAAAAAGGTGACTTCCACTTCAATAATATCCTTCTACATGCTAATAAGGATGCAAAGGCTATAGCATCCCTTATTTTCCTCCAAAACAAACAATGGCCTGGTAATACTCCAAAAATAGAAGTGTCTGCACATGGAATCAACACAATGTTCAAAGCCCTAGACAAGTGATTAAAAATAGCTGTCCAATAACCCTGAAGACGAGTAGAAGCCCAAAATATATGTGTCATGTTAGCTGGTGACATGCACCAGCTATTGCATTTATCAGTGACATTGGGATATATTTGAGAAAGTTTACAGTTAGTTAGATATATGCGATGTACAACCTTAAATTGTATCAGATTGCGTCTGGGGCAAGAACTGCTATCACTTCCTCGGGCTAATGCATCTTTCCAGAAATCATCATCCATGACTCTGCCGAGTTCGCATTCCCTATCCCCTTTTGATTTTGGCAAAAGTCACCTCTGTGAGTTGAAAAAGCAAGGACTACATTTTGGAGATGAGGCCTTTCTGATTTGTGTCCAAAATTGAGTGAATTACTGAATTTGGAGGGGCATTGGGGTAGAATAGGTTTTTAAGCTTCAGCTCCGCAGAAGTGTTTGTGCATGTGTGTGTGCCATTTTGTGCTGTGTTTAAGCTGGTTGCTGGTCTTGTCCGGGTGACATTTTAATTGCTGCACAGCTGCAAGAACAGAGCTCGCTCTCTAACTCTCTGCCCTCTGCTACCCTCATAGCTCATTTGTCTCTCTCTCTCTTGTTTGCTTTTTCTCATTCTCTCGCTCTCTCTTAACTTGCCAGTTGAAGCAAGCGTGCTGGCATGCGTGTTAGGTCATGAATTCATGTTTATATGCATTTTTGTACTTGTGTCTGTGCTCTGTTCACACTTGATGTGTGCCTTGTAAGTGTATGAGTGACAATGTGCATAATGCATCCATGGAGTGGGTGATGTGATTAGGCGTGGGCTGACATGTACTGTCCTCTCCAGAGAACATAGGGTACATATGGGTCCCAGGGTGTTCCCTGGCTGGCCAGATGGCCTGGCTTTCACAGCAATGACTGGGGACACTGTTGGAGAGTTCTCACTTCCTTTTTCACTTCTTTCCACATTTTCTAATTCACTTCCTTTTCTTTTGTTCTTTAGCTTTCCTTCTTCTTTGACATATATAATTTTGCATCCTTACCATTCTGGTATTTGTAAACCTGGCTGTTTCTATTGTGACTATAAAGGCATGAAAGATACAGGAAAATCTGGATTAGTGGATGCCCCAAACATTTTCATCGATTGCCACTATAAGATGTACAGATTCTACTTGCAGTTATTTTATCCACAGCTGCTGAGCAGTTCAGTACATAGTTCAACGGCTCCAGGGATTTCCAGACTTTTCTTTGTTTACTTGCAGTTTGAAAGAGAAGTTTTTGAGATAGTATCTTTTGGAAAACTGTGTACTATTTAACACCGTTCTTGTACATTTTCCAATATCTCTTCAATAGAAGTGTTTTCATAGTCAAGATTCATAATAGACAAATATATGAGAATAGCAATAAATATCTCCCCCTTTTTTTTTTCTTTAGCCGTAGCATCTCCTCCTCTATTTTCACTATACCTACATTTTCTTGTTCATGTCTCTATTCCACTGACTCTGTCCCCTCACTCACTCCTTTAGTCATCTGCTGTCATGTCAAACTCTTTTTGTCAAGCATTTTGAACTTTTATTTCTAAAGGGAGATTATGGTTTCCCTTTTTGTGTTACTGAGTCCAGGCACAAGTATGGCAGCTTGCTCCTCTACATGCCTTTCACCGTTTCTTTAAGCCTTCCCTCTCTTGTCCAGGTGCGAGCTATGCGTCTGTCATTTGTCGGAGAGCTTGGCTGGGAGTTGCACATTCCCAGAGACTCTTGCCTTCCAGTCTACCATGCTGTCATGGCTGCTGGTGCAAAGCACGGCATCATCAACTCAGGCTACAGGGCCATCGACTCACTCAGCATAGAGAAAGGTAACTTTGAATAAGAGGTCATAAATTACTAACCCTAAAATACAAATCCTGCTCAGATAGAGCTTTCTTTTCATGCCTCTTATTGCTAATATATTCCTCTTCCCCTGTTTATCAGGGTACAGACATTGGCACGCTGACCTTCGCCCAGATGACACACCCTTAGAGTCGGGGCTCGGCTTCACCTGCAAACTGAAGGGCTCGATCCCATTCCAGGGCCGTGATAGGCTGGAGAAACAGAAGGAGGAGGGGCTGAGGAGGCGTATTGTCTGCTTTACTATTGATGAGTCAGTAAAGCCTGCAGATATTAGTCAGAAAGAAATTTATGAAATTTTTAGATTGGCACAAAAACATATATTTTTACAAAAAAATTGAGTTGTGTGTAGTGAAGCCACTTATACATCCTATATTTCTAACCATAAGCTACAATAATTTAGGAACAGAATCATTGATATTAATGCATTTACCAAATGTGCAGTGAGTAAATGTAATACTGATTAAAAAGACCATGTCTATGATTTAGATGCCTGAGCCCCAGACATATTGTTTAACAGGATGTAAAAGCAGTTTATGTGAATATAATTGAATTTCCCTGCTTTTTTTTCTTTTAAGACATTTAACATGCTAGATTGATTTTAGTAAAAACAGGCCTTCTGTTAAATGTTTTGTGCAAAAACGTATAAAGCATTTAAAATATATACATCCTTGAATGACTTGAGGAAAGTTGACAAACCTTACATGTAAAAAAACTAAAAAAACAGCAACATGCTTTGATGAGAGATTAATGCGAGTGTGTAACAGACACAAGACAAGGGACCAGTAACATATGCAAACTAAAGAAAAGGCTGCAGCACAAATTCACAGCATGGACTTTAAGAACTCAACATTGCTGTGCCAAGTTGCCAAACTCCTTCCCAGGGCTCCACCTATGCGAGCCGGAGAGAGCTCATGTACAAGTGAATCTTGTGTGTGCAGGAGGGAGTTGGTCTGCTGTGTTGGAGTCAAAGTCCAATGAGTTTAGAGCCAATAGACTTCTGGACATTGTACTGTGCACAGGAAAGATTTTATTAAATATACCAAAAAAAAAGTCCAACTTGAATTAAATTAGTTGATTGTGTGAAAGAAAACAAGCATGTGTGGTGTTTGTTTGAATTTAGTAAAACACCCTTCTCTCTCTCTCTCTCTCTCTCTCTCTCTCACTCTCACTCTCACTCTCACTCTCAGGAAAGTACCGATGTTCGGCCTAGAGGCCGTTTTCCGTAACGGCACTCCTGTTGGTCACCTACGGCGTTCTGAATATGGCTTCTTTATCGACAAAACTATTGGATATGGATATATCCGCAACCCTGCTGGAGGAGTGGTAAAGGCCTTACAACACTTATGCCTACACCCTTTATCTCTACCATTACCTTTCATTGTTCTGTGTTTACTATGTTTTCTGGTTGCTGTTCTAATTGTGTCTCTATTCATTTGCTTGGGTACTCCATATGTCATTTTCCTAACACATAGAATGAATACTTACTTACATACAGTTTTTTGTGTGGTGCATAAGTCTACAAGACAGAGAGCTGGTCCCACGACTCACTTTACACTGAATTATCCGTTTTATTGGCCAGCATACAGATTTTTTTGTGTGCGTTTCTCTCTCTTGATAATAATACAGATGCAGACAGAATAACAGATAGAATATCAAACAGAATGATTGAAGCAGCAAGAGTCACAAAAAAGTTTATTGGTTGAAGTGGTGTGCTCAAAGGCAAAAAAGCTTTTATTTTTAATTCAGAAAAAAAACCAATCCTGAGTATTGAGATCTGTGTCTGAGGGTGTGATTAGTAGACACACTGCGCGCACATGTTGTGATAGCGTGTGTGTCCTTGTATTTGTGTGTTACACTCAGACAGGTCTCAGGCCTCTAGTCTCATTACTGGCGTGTGCATGTGTTTTTACAGGAAAGAGGCGTACAGTCGACTGGTTGCAGTGCATGGAGATGGCGAGGCTTGGCAGTCAATTTTTGTTTGTGATATGTGAGCAGGTTATAGTTAGAAGAGGGATTTAAATTGGGTTCTTTATAATTGATTGGATTGCTCAAGTGTGGGCGTGGCTTGCCGCTGGCCTCCAACCACACCTCCTTTGCCTGTGTTAGATCAAGAAATACATTTTTGACAACTGATAATCAAACACAACTCCTCTTATGATAAGGTTGCTGGTTGAATAGAGCCTTTGATCACAATACTGTTCCCTCTTCTTTCTTCAACATGGAAGTAGAAAAACTAAATGAGAGAGAGAGAGAGAGAGAGAGAGAGAGAGAGAGAGAGAGAGAGAGAGAGCTCTGTGTATGTGCTTGAACAAAAGAGTGACAGATCAGTGGGAGAGCTGAAGGGAAGAAAAGGGGAAATTAGCTCTCTGGGTTGCAAGGGAGCTGACATTGACTCATGAGTGAATGGATTGCTTTCAGCGTTTCATGACATTCTGGAGTGCTCTCTCAGCTGGGAACACTATTTTCACAAGAAGTGTGCATTAATTGCTCATCTCATTTTCACTCTCCATCATCTCATCTCTCAAAATGTAAATTCCCTCCACAATTTCCTTTTTGTGCTCTGATCGCTCTTCCTTTTTTTTCTCAGGTGAGTGCAGATTTCATAAAGAGCGGGGAGTTTACCCTGGAGAGGATGGGAGTGACTTACGCTGCCAAGGCCCACCTCAAATCTCCATTTGACCCTGAGAATAAACGCATCAAGGGCATCTATGCTTGAGAAGGACCACACGTGGAAACTGAAGAAAACACACTGGTCAGAGAATGAGGCTGAGAGAGCAGCACCTAGGATTTCAACGTCATTTTATCATATCATAAGCAGTCATAATCCATTGATTAGGGAAAAGGGATTTTAATTTGGGTTCCTTGTATTTGATTGGATCACTCAAAGGTGGGCGTGGCTTGCAGCTGGCAGACAATATGAGCTGTGTACCAGCCTACGAATTTATAACTTCCTAATTTATAAAAGAAATGTTTTGCAATAAAGAATGAATTTAAATAAATTCATGAAAACACCTGAATTAGCATGCTCAATCAAACTAAAAAACTATCAGAAGGTGTTACCAAAGTGTACTTTGCCAATTTACTAAAATATGAATAATATATTTACCCCATTAATGTTATCAAAGCTTACAATTATCTGTACGTGTGATGTTGATGCTGCTGAATGCAGTGAAAGGTTACAATTCGATCAAATGGCCATAACATGCCATAAGACCTAGTATTATTTTTTGTGTGTATTTTTCTGCCAAATAAGTTAAATATTAAATGTTAATATTTACATATTAACATTTCAAATATTCCTGAACTTTACTTTGGAAATTTGGGAAATCTTTCAACACTTTGCAAACCTAGGTGCAACAGATTATTTTACATGCAGGTGCAGCTGTTTTACTCTAAACCTCCCTGTGAAATACTCTGCATCTTAAATATGATCATTTTATATTGGAATTTAATACATAAGATTATATCTGCGATGTGATGGAACTGGAGGGGATGAGGTGGAACTTTTATTGTAACACTGTTCCCTTGTGAATGATCTCATGTATCACTATGAAGACAAGTATAGTATAAATAAATTTGACCAGTACAGTTTACGCTGGGTAAACTAAAAAACTAACTTTGAATAAGCCTGCATCTCCTGGATTGATCTTAAGTACTCAAATAACAGCAGAATCTTAATCAATGTATGGTTTTAGAAATAGAAACTTAACTGAACAATCTTTGCTTTTTTCAAACAATCAACAGTCAAACTAATTCAGAATGTCTATAACACTAGAAGATGACTCAGGAAATCTATCTTTATAAAGAACTAGCAGCATAACCGGGAACCTAAGGACTATTTATTACCATGATTATAGGTATGGTGGTAATGTTTTAAATGTAGCAAAGAGAGCTGCTGCCTTTCAGGCATTCTTAAGAGCTCTCATGTAGTGTTGTTTTGTTGTTGAACTTATCTATAATTTACACCTGCTTCACGCTAAGGTGAAGCAGAGGGCATAATGGAGTACTTTTACTGTGAAGCATCTGCAGGAGGCATTCTGCAATAGCACATTAAACAACACCTTGGTCTCTTACAACTTACTTTCAATTCAAAATATGAACTTAGTTCAGGAGTGAGTATGGCAGGACTGTATTGTAGTATTTGTGTAATTAAAATTTAAATTATAATGAATCAACTAGCCAAGTACCTAATAGGTTCCTTGGGACAGGTCTTTATTTGACAGTTTACTGAGTCATTAAGAATTTATTGTGTGTGTATATATAAACTAAAACTGCTAATATGTTTGCTAGCTAGGCAGCTCCTGTTTTTGTTGTTGAGAAATGGTTGTTAAAATGAAAATGTCTTAAAGGAAAAACTGTGACTTAAGTCTGCATCGGCAGTCAGACGGTGCAGCAAAAACTGAGGTCTTTCAATTCATTTTGAATGGGAGTAGTGCAAAAACTTGGGCCTTTTCAGTGACAATCCCACACTGCCATACAACCCTGCAGAAAATCAGTGGATTGCTTTATTTGGTCTGAGAAATCACCAAAAAGAGAAATCACCAGTTTAGTATATCCTGATAACTGATTTATATCCTAAAGGCAGGTATGTGCATTAATAACCATCCAGTATATCAACCTAACAACAAAATGCCTTTCTTGTTTTGACATTTAACATATAATTTAATTATTAATTACATTTCCCACGTGTATTTACATATACTGACACAAACACAGTTTTGGCTAAACTTAAAGTTTAACGCAGATGTGCGCGCGCACACACACAAACTGTTAAAGTAGTAGAAGGTGTCATGATAGGAAGCAAGTGAAGTTGATTCTTAAATGCTAAATGTCTTAAGAGAGTTGTTTGACCAGTTCAAATATAAAAAATAACCAGTACAATTGAAAAAAAACATAATGTTGAATCAGATGAATTTCATCAGCAATTTGTGTCTTAATAAATTCCTGTTTAACTGCCAACGATTTTGTCATTTATTATTTAATACTCAAAATATAATGTGAAGGCACACATGTAGTGAGAAAGATTGGAAATTACAATGTTCAAATATAAAAATGATGAATGAAAATTAAATGTATTTCATTTATAGTAGTGAAATCGTAATTTACTTTTAAAGTTCTTAAAATGTTTGTCCCCAGCACCAAATAGTTTCACACTTCTGTTTTAGATTTCAATCCCACTTTTAATGTTAAATGCTTTAAAACAATAAATATGAATAGGATTATCATTAATTATGTGTACTGATAATAACACAAACTGAATATACTGTAGGCATATCATTTCAGTGTGGCTCAGGAAACCCTGAGGATGCCATCTATCCCCAAACAGATGAAACCAGGGTAAATTCTGCAAAGTAACAGGCGCTTCTTTAACTTTCCCCAGGGTAGGTCCCCTCTTGTTGGGCTGAAGCATGCCGTGATGCCCCCTGGCTCAGATCGGGGGTGTAAGGGGGCGGCTGGTGGGTAGTGCTCCTCCCTCACAGGGGTAACGAGGTTTTTCAAGGATAGAAGTAACCATTGGTACAGGCTGTTTGTCCCACTCTCCCTGTAGAAACAGATGTATTATGTTGATGACAAGCAAAAAAACTCTGGTAGTATCCTATTTAGACCACAGGTTTTATAAGGCAACTGCACAGTTACATATATCCAACCTGTCATAAAAAATACACTCAAGGCTGTTTCTTTGTGGTCTTGAGTGTATTTTTATGGCACATAACTTTAGGACTGTGAAAAGGCTGCTTCCTAATCTTTTCGCAAGGCCCAGTTCCACAACATAAGCAGTGTCTTTTTTTGTGAAATTATTAATTTCAGTGTTTTGCCACTTAACGTAATTTGTCTATTTCTTCCGGTTTGTGAGGTTGAAGCTGATCATGTTGGTCCAGTTGTTCAAAGGTAAGCTAATCGGATTTTGGTTATTGGATTGGATCAGATCTTGAAAATGGGTTGTTCTAAAGGAAAAGAAGGAATCTGAAATCAGATTAGAGCACGGAATCCAATCCCAGTTTTAATCTGGATCAAACCTTCAGTTTGTGTTGTTCAAAACTTGTCAGTAGGATTTGGATAACTTTGATTTAAAAAAAATCCTACCCCCAACAGGATTTTAAGGTGGATTCCAGGATGAAAATGTAGTAAAACTTTAAAATTGGTCAAATAATACATTTGTATAATTTAGTGTATATACTTTTATTTATATTTTGCACTTGACTCATGTAACCGGTGTAATAGTGATAAAATAGATAAAGTAGACATAGGCTACCAATTAAGCTATTCAGTATAGTAAAGTAAAAATAAAATAAAAATGATCTTGTCCCCATGAAACAATCCCCCAAACAGATTTCAATAACAAACCAAAATAATATATTCCCTTTTTTCTGTCATTCATCACTGTATATTAATTTAAAAAAAACAATCATCAGAAATGTAATGTAGAAAATAATTTCTGTTCCCTCCTCAGAAGAAGAAGAAGAACCCTGAACATGCTTTATTTTGTTAATTATTGGACTTTTAGCCCTTTTTTTAATTATTTTTTTTTTAGACATTTTCGAAATATCCACAATGTATTTCTTAATGTATTTGTTTTTTATTTGTTGTGGCTCAGGTGAGGGGTCATAAAGGAAGTTATGAATGGAAGTGGATGTTTGTTATGTTGTGTTTTGTCTCAAAATAAGAAATACAGTGACCCCATATTGGCTCTTCTAGCTGTTCTTTACATAGCTAGTAGCCCACATTGTGATATGTTGTCCTATTTAGAGCACTGGTAATCCGTATTTGATAATTTTGAAAACTGTGTATCTGGATCATGGTGATCCATGCCAATGTTGCTTTGAAAAACCGACATAAAAGATGAAGGTGAAAACAGGTGTGCATCATTAGATCCTCTAAGCAGAGGGTGATTTATTTGACAGTATGTCAGCTGATGGCAGTAAGGGTAAAATTGTTTAAGCTTGAGTGTGTCTAGCTCAATTGAAATGTTAAGGATTATGGTCTGTGTTCTGTTGCGTATTATTTGAATGCTCGCCCTGTTTGCCTGAGCAGATAGTGGATTGCAGTTTGGAGAGGTTGAGAGGGAAGGCTGTGGCGTTCAATTGTCTTTGTTGCATCCACAAGTTTTTGTTAATAAAACTATTTGTTTTGCAAGAGCTCCCGCCTATATTTGGTGCACCCCTCATCATTCCTTGCTAAGTTTTCTTTTGCCTTCTATATGGATCATCAACTCTACAAAGACTAACATTGTAAGAGCCTGACTAACATTTGGCTGCTGAGTTACTTTGAGATTATTTCACACATTGATGGCTTCACCCAAAACCTTTTGAAAGCAGTTGTTGCCAATGTCTTTCAACTGCCTTCCAGTGGTGACACCATTAATGGAACACATATTGGAACACATGCAAGTTTTGTAGTTATGAAATAAATGAATGAAAATTAATTTGGTTGACAGCATCTGTGTATGAGATCTAGCGGTGTGTTTCCTTTCATGAGCATCCTGATGTTTTAAATTACGTGCTGGTTTCCAAACCCAGATTAGTTTACTTTATGTCAGCTATACTCTAAGATGTGCTCTCTATGTTTTTACCCAAACACTACTGGAATTTGTTTCCTGGTTTGCACTTGCACAACTGATGTTACACATCAAGGAGAAAGCTTTTTCTGATAAAAAAAAATCTTAAATTTTTGAACTGTTCTGTCCAACTGATGTCTGCCTTTGAACTGGTGTATTTGGTTGCTTGGCAGTCGATTTGTGTGTGTGTGTGTGAGAGAGAGAGTGGGGGCTTACAGGAAAGAGGCGTGCAGTTGACTGGTTGCAGTGCATGGAGATGGGGGCTGTATTATAAAGGGAGTCCAGCACTTCTCTGGTGAATGTGTCCCACTGTAGTTGAGAATACTGCTCCGTCACACCCACCTCACCACACACACACTGGTCGTTTCCGTGGAACCTAAAAGAAGGGCAGGATGGTGGGACGGAGAGAGAGAGAGAGAGAGAGGTTGAAGGAAAGTCGATTAAAGGGAGGCAGAGTGAGATTGAGAAAAAAATGGTAGAATTGGCTTTGGGAGAACACAATTTCACTTTAAAGGACAAAGCATCTTGAGATCAAAAGAGGTATAAACAACTGGATCCTGGGAGGGAAGGACAAAGGGGGAAGGGGTGAATGCTGAAAGCAAAATCTGCTTAGTCACACCAGGAAGATGGAGAGAATAATGCTAAATGAAAAAGAATAAAGGACATAAGGAAAAGAAATGATTTGAGGGAGAGAGATGGATTGTGCGTGTGCTACCTGTTAATGAAGTTAAAGTATTTCTGCAGGGATCCTGGGTCAACGTGGCTCTTGCATAGCTCCAGCTTAGTTTGAGGGTAATAGTGAATGTAGTTAACACACATTTCTTCCATAATGCCAAAACCTCCCTGAGGACAGAGCGATTTGGATAGAGATGGAAGAATTTGTAGATATAGTACAAAGAACAGATGTAGGTATTAGAGGGGGAGAGATGGAAGGATTATGAGAATGAAGGAAATATGAAGGAGGAAGATGGAGGGAGGAGAGAGATTAGAGCAGGCATTACCCAAGATATTTATTCCATTGCTGTTAACAGTGTTTAAGGTAAACTTTAGCAATATAATAATAGTTTGCTGCTCACCACTGTAGGCATGCTCCTATCTTCTGTGTTATAAGTACACTTTGTTATGAGGACATCACCCTGCAGGATCAAAACACCACCACGCCAGCAGGTCACCATATTTTATGTTAAACAACGAGCACTGAATATAATATGAATTATTTAAGAGAGCTAGTGGCTAGTTATTTAGCTTTGTGTAGCTAAGCTGCTACGGTTTTGTCTTGTACGTCTCCCGAGAACTTTTTATTACAGCTCCAATTTTACAGCCTGTCCCTATTTCCACTCCATTCTATTAGAGGAACTTTAAATGTTTCTAAAACTTTAATTGTTCATCTGATGACCAGTAACGGCAAACAAGACGGTGAAACCCCCCCCCCCCAACTGTTTTCATATCGTTTTTATTTATTCCTTTGCCTGGGTTCAGATTTTCCCCACAAAGTGACAAAATGATTTACGACAGGTAGACTGAGTTTACAGTCACACATTCGGATGGGTCACAGATTTCGGCGTAACACCGGAAAAACCTGTGTTATTGAATCCAGGTAAAAGGTAGCAGGAGATTTCTTTATATAGGCCTTATAGTATTTTAATTATATTTTAGAAGTTATCTGCTGTAGTTATAGCTGATACTGGGGCAGGACCATCACAATAAAGGAAATTAAACAAAGAACATCTAAAAGCTAAATGCGAGAGTGACAGACTACACGGCAAAAACCTGAGTCAACATGCAACAGATGGCGACAATTACAGGATTCAAAACCGACCCTGAATTGACCCTCTTCCTCCTAGACAGGTAGGCCTATATAATGTCTACTTCATTCATAAAATGGAGACCATGCAAGACGTGGTTGTATGTCTAGCCTACATGAAACGTCCCCCTTCCTTTTAGCACCCAATTTTGATTTCTTTTCAGTCTATGTTTGTGTTAGCCTACTGTTATCTTTTTGTCTCCCTGTACTGGTATAAAGCACGGTTGGGTTTTATGAAAGGCGCTATATAAATGACTTGACTTTGAATTGACTTTATATAAATGTCGACTTGCGGCAACATGTTCCGGGGGGCTTGGACCTTGTTCATAACTGCTTGCAGTTATAGTTATTATTATATGTTGTTTGCTACAATAGTCTCTTTCTAATGCTTGCTCGTGACAGCTAGAAAAGATCTTTATGACAGCAGCTGTGTTTGAAACACTATCACTTTAGAATTAGAACTAGAATTAACAAAAACTGAAAGTTCCCCGTAGCTGCTTTAAGCAGCACCTTATGCAGCAGCGAGCTATTCTAATTTTCTACATTAAATGCAATGGGAGAAAAAAAAATACATCTGGGGAACTACCACTTAGTAGAAGTTGGCGGAGTTTGCAGAATAGTAAAATTCCAATTCTTGTTTGCTTGTAAAATATGCAAAGTGGAAACTAAAACATATAATAGTCACTATCTTTGTCAAATGCAGGCATAATGATAAAATGTATACTCACGGGTAAAACATTTGCCATTTTCCTTAGAACTCGGATTGTCTATAAGAAAGAAGACACAAATACAGCATATTAAAGGGAAAGTCCACCTGACATTCATTTTTTGATTCCTGTTTTTAAAAACCTTAAACCTATTAATATGATATGTAATGTGATGAGTAATGATTTCACTGACAATGATCCTTGTGCATTAGCGGACAGAAGTGCTTTTAAAGATTTTCAAAAATCATAATAGAATTCCTTGTTACCTATCTATCATCTTAATTTGGGGCATAATTGGACACTTTGTAGTATACAGTAGATCTATTTTCAAACACAGCAAGATCAAACACTGGTTGCTTTTGATGATTTCCTTGAGGGCAGCTTTTATAATTAATAGCTGTATTGTGTGTGAAAAGGTCTAGCTTGACTGAGAATGGTTTAATTAACTCTTTATATGGCTATAATTTAGGCTGCTGGGCTTGAAGACAACACCGCCACACAGGTACAGTCAGATTCGTTTGACATCAACAGCGGCTGGTAGTTTTAATTATTGTCTGGGAGGGGACAGCAAGCTATGTGTTTATGGCAAATCCCAGTGTCTGTAGGTGCTGCATGGCCTCCATAATGATTAAATCACAAGGGCGCAAAAAGGAATCTTTGCAACTGCGCATGCACAAAGTGGTTACCCAATAGCGACAGTTCTTAGAGGGTGAACCCTATACGGAATAGAATTCACTTTTATCCAATCTAATACAATACAAAATGCACAAAGGTGGAACTCTGTTCCTCTGGTAAACTGGGCCCTTCTGTTGCTCACCTGGTAGTGTGTACTGAAGTGCTTGTCTTCCTGTACCACCTCCAGCTCTTTGCCACCTCTTACCAAAACTGTCCTCACCCCACGCCCTGCCAGGTGGGTGTGCAGCTGAGATGCAAATATATAGATTCCTCCTGGAGGCAATGCCTAAATAGACAGACAGTCAGAAAAATACTTTTTTGGGTCAAGCTCCAACCGAGATTTTTGTGCTTTAGGGACCAAAACTTTATTATATGCATGGCAGCTGGGATATCTGCCCGGCATTCTTTCTTTATTTTTAATACATACAGTCTGGGTACACTTGGAGGTGCAGTATCCACTGAGGTAGAAGGTGTGTTGCTTGGGCGGGATAGCCATGATAGGAGTGTAAACGAGGCCCAGCTCCATGATCCCTGCATCGTACCGCCTCAAACTTGGGGTGTAATGCAACCGTATCCCCGATGAGTCAGAACGGCCTGTGTAAAGAATATCATGGAATATTACAATATGTAACATGCAGTCAGTCTACTAGTAGATCATATTAAAATACCAACCAGAATTATTTTGCTTAATTAGGCCTCTTTCTAAGCCATATATTGCAAATAATTCAGCACAAGATCACACCAGTGTTGCTTTTATTCTGGCTTGGTTATTGGTGTGAAGTTGATGCAAAGCCTTCACTCTATCTCTGTTAAACTGCAGGAAAGGTTTGAAGAAGCAGATAAAATCAAGCACACAATTGTAACAGAAAACAATGCTTAAAAGTGCCGTGGGTAGGATTGTGAAGATACACCCCACTAACATGGAACGTTTAGGGTTATAATATTAATTTAAAATACAGTCTATGGATGGGAGGCCCCAGGGTGCAGCCATACCCGACTCTAATAAAAAGGCAGAGCGCTCTCTCCCCCGGGGGGTTGAAAATCAGCTGTTTTTGTCTTTTTTGTTTGCATCTGCTTTTCTTTTTTGCATCGCTCCTTTTGCGGGGTTTGTGTGCTTTTCTTTTTGCATTGTTTCTATATTTGCTGCGTGCTTCTGTATTTGATTGTGTTGTGTGTATTTGCAGCGTGTTTACTGAATGCTACGCATGTGTTGTCAAATGAATGAAGTTGTTTTCTTAATTTGCTTGTTTTTTCTATTTGCATGTGTTTTCTTAAGTTGCAGGGCGACCGTACAGATCAAGATAAGTGTGTGTGTGTGTGTGTGTGTGTGTGTGTGTGTGTGTGTGTGTGTGTGTGTGTGTGTGTGTGTGTGTGTGTGTGTAAAAGAGCCAAAAAGTGCATGTGTAACAGCATATGCGCGAGTACTGTATGTACCAGATATAAGAAGAGGGTTGTGGTAATGGACCTCCAGACGAAGGAACCTTGAGGAACCTGGTCCACCCATAGGCAGCCCTGCATCAGGAGGATAGTAAAAACCCTGCAAAACACACACACAAAGACGAGTCATTATTCCTCCAATATATGCTTTTAAGTCATAGCAACGACTCTTCTACACAGAGTCCAGATTATTTAGAGCTGTTGAGTCAAATGAGGAAGTTTAGCCTTCGCATCAAGTGTGTTCTTTTGTTGAGAACCTTCAAATATCTAAAGTCTTTTGAGGGATCTGTGAGCTGGTTAAAACCATGTTGTTTTTGATTATTTATACACAAAGAATACAAAGTTGTATTCTCATATTGATGCACCCTCTGAAAGGCTGGTTGAACATGGGAGGTACATTTTCTTTTTCTTTCTTCCACTCCTTGGATTTAGAACTGTTACGCTTATTGTGGCAAAAATTTATTTCAACGCTAAAATCACCGCTGGGCCCATGGGCGTCAAACCTCCATGTTTTATTAAGGAAACTTCATTTAATCTT
Source organism: Percina caprodes (assembly GCA_013375575.1). NCBI lineage: Eukaryota > Metazoa > Chordata > Actinopteri > Perciformes > Percidae > Percina > Percina caprodes. The sequence continues at coordinate 1,155,948 of JABXJD010000049.1, read as the reverse complement.
AATTCATCATGTGAACCTATTTCAGACCACCTTCTGCCACTTCTGCTGATACACACAGTTTGTGATGGAATAGAGAACTGTTTGATTTGATCTTGTAACATTCTTAGAGACTTGCTTTCTGACAATGTCCTACATTATTATTTCTCTCCTTTTTCAAACTTCTCCCACTCTATTTTTCTCTTTCTCTCTTGTTTTGTGTTTTTGCAAGGCCACATTTCCCTTCTAATGCAGTGCCAAGGGCTAGCAAAACAAGCAGTAAGTCAATGTTGACATATCACCTTATAACAATGTTAGCAAACAGTTGCCTACAGCAGTTGCGGACTAACATTAGCATTCATTTGGAGTCGTGTTCCTGGCCACCTGAGGACTGCACTTCCACTTTTTACTGTCCTTTTAGCTTTGTTTTGGTATCCACAAACACCTACAGGGAATTATCTGTGTCTTTAGTTTCTAAATGCTCCACGATGATTACAATCAAGCTAGTTGCTTAACTTGTCTGTCTGCTGTTTGGTGCTTGCAGGTAGTGCACAGTGGGTCAATCAGATAGCTAGAAACCACACTGATGAGAGTGAAGGTTAAAATAAGCTAAAAGAGGCTAAACCACTTTGTAGAGTTGACTACAGAGTAAGAATTTCTGAGTCAGGTGATCATTTTTGGTGGATTTTGGTGGACTATTAACCAATTTTACGTTACAGTTGGTAATTGGTTGAATGAGAATATCAGCCATGATGAAACCTTTTCTGCGCTAGGGTCTTTCTAAGCCACATATTTAAATACAGTATGTGGTTTTCGTTTGTGTTTGTGTTGACTGTCTGCAAGCTCTTAATAGACATGTTGTATGTGGAATCATCTTTACAAGGTGTTCTGCTTGCAGTTCTATGTTTCGATATTACTTGTGTGGGAGTTTTTGTTTAACTGTTATAATAGGTATAAAGACAGGAACAAAATCAATTACTGTTTTTCAAATGGACACCTTTTATGCATATTAAATACTCTCTTGCTTTATCTATCTTGAGGGGGCAGTTTTAGAGTTAGGACTTGTATTTATTTGAATTAAAAACGTTATATGCAGTAAGTGGCAAGGATATGTTTGCAGTACTGTTGTCTTTTAGTCTTGGGAATAGGGGATGAATATAGTCAGTGGGAAGTGCCTATAAGGACAGAAGTACGAGCATGTATGTGGGTGTCTGATTCCCATCATACCTCAGCACCCATAGCCCATGCAGCAAGCACATGGCGACAGAAATTGAGCTTGCCCGGCTTCATCTTGTCATCACAAGAGCCGCTATACTCTGGAACGTCGCGGACATCCGGAGAACATTCGAACACTTCTATGTGATGCACAATGGCCTCGTTACCTGGAGTTATCACTGACTCATACTGACAGGAACAGGGAGGGAAAAAAGAAACAAGTGAAAAAGTGAGAGTCATGTTGTTTTTTGTGTTTTTACTGCTAAAAGTTTTGGTAATACCTTTACCTTAGAAAAGTGTCAGAAAAAAAAATCTCTGAATTTCGATCATCTATAAATTAGATTTACAAACATTATACAGTATATATACAAACATAAATTCTATGTAACAATAGCTTTCATATGTCATAATACTCTGTTTTTATACTCCACCTGTTCATATTTCTGTGAGAAAGGAATAAGAATGTGAGGTGATGTGTGTTTCTTTTGTTCTTTCCAACCATGACCATGCCTCTCTTGTTTCGTTAGGCCCAACTGGTAAACAAGGAGCAATAATAATGACTGGATAACTGACTGCACAGTCTCGCCATCCAAAACACCCACTCTACTGTGTGTAAAACTCTATGTGTATGTATGTTACACAGTTTCTATTTTCAGAGGCATTTTTACCATAACAATGTGGTTCTTGGGCAGATTTTCAGGCAGCTTCCGTATGAAGCACCAGTAGGTGGTCTCTTGATTTGGGATGATGACATTTGGAGCCACGACATCCAGCGTCTGCACATCTGGAGGCAGGGTGGGTGACGGCGTGTCAGGTCGCAGCATCAGCACTCTCTGTACTCCCGTGTGGATCCGGGACAAATTCAGCTGCTCCAGCAAGGCAAGTGGTTTATCCAAAAATCCATAGATGATGTGCACAGTTCCCTCCTTACCAATCAGAAAATAAAGTTTGGTGGTTACAAAGCAGAACACAGACAGAGGGGATGTGTTTTTCAAATGAACATTCCCTTAGGATTATTATTTGGCTGAAATGCCCTATGAAGGCAACTTTTTATTATGTTGTCATGGTGATGACGTTTGGTTTTGTGTCTGCAATTTATGCAGACACCATGGAAACCATAATCATTATAATGAATGTTACAGTGGAAATTGTGCCAAATCAGTCCAACTGTCTGAGGATTTTTTTGTCCACACTTGAAACCATGAGCTCTCCATGATAATCAGTCTCATTGCTTTTTTATATGCACTTCCCACACACACATTCATAAACTAACAGGTACAAATGTGCAAATACACTGTGTCAGGTTACACACTTAAACGCCATCTTTCCTGCCTTCCTAACATGCTATCTTCTCACCACCTGTTAACTGTAGGTTCATTATTGACAGACATTGTTTTGGCTCGAGGCTATTTGCAACATATAAAGTGTCATCCTTTACATTTGCTCAGGTAGACTGGAGTGGTGACATAAATGTACAGGAGCAGAATCATTCATCATCATAGTCAAACATTTGTATAGTACTTTTCATATGGACTAGTGCAGTTTAGTGCTTAATTGGGCACACATAAAAAGACAGAAAGATGAACAGTAGAACAATGAGAGACTTCTGACAGCAGAACACTGCAGTAGTGTTATACGGAAGCCATTAATGTTGAAAAAACGAGTTTGTTGGCAACTCAGCTCATAAAGCATGTGACACAAGAAAAGCAGAGCAAGTCACAGCTATGCCAACGGTGTCAACACCATTCAAGATCATGGATATAAAGGAGAAACAGAGTCCAAACGTAATTTCTCTAGTAAGTGCACACTAGACCCACAGCTTTCCGGACATGTACACAGACACATTGACTGTGGAAATAAAGTTACACACACCTCTATGAGGTAGTCTCTGGGATCACAGGTACTGAACGGTCTCTTGAAGAGTAGGTAGAATCCGTCAGGATTGTGTTTGGCTTCCATCAACTCGTAGTCTTGTTGGCTGTCCAATGAAACGTGACCCTCGCTGTCGCTCCACGCATCCTGAAGAACAAGAACAAATCCAATAAGCACCTAAGAGAAGCAACAAAATATTTAAGAGCACAACGATATTAGCAAATTACATATGGCCATGATTTAAGTAGATATGGGTAACATTTTCCTAACTGAGGTTTTATATAACAACTAAGGGAAACAGTAGAAATGTATAATAACAAACCACTTCACCACTGTACTAAAATGCTGTATCTGGTATGGTTTCGATATTTTGTTCTGTATTTTGTCCTGTGGTTTCTTTGTTTTTTGTTTCTTGTCTTATTGTGATAGTCTTTTTTTTATGTGCCCTTTTTTATTTTGTCAGTCTGGGTTTTCTGTGTGTCTTGCCTTTCTTCCTGTGTTTTCCTGCCCCTGTGATTGCCTATTGTTGTTCACTTGTTTCCCAGCCCTTGTGTTACCTGCCTTGTCTTACCTCGTTACCCTGTGTATTTAGTCAAGTCTTCCCCTTGTCAGGTCATTTTGCGTTCGTCTGGTATTTCTGTTAATAAATCCTTGACACAAACTCTCTCCTGCCTGCTCTCTGCGCTTGGTTCCTCTAATCCCCTGAACTGTCACAGTATCTGCACAGTACTGAGTATTACGTTTTTCTCTTACTTCCACGTTTACTTCAATACATATTTTCAACAAGTTTAATACTTTTACTCGGATACATTTTTTATGTGCTGCATACCAATCACCGTGAATTTGGTGCGACTCGCAATTTTGACCAATCATCTGAGTTTCCCGTGACTTCAACCAATCCCAGAAATCCCATGTACCAGACTTTGTATCAGTATGTGACTCTGAGAGCCAGTGACCAAGCAGGAGTGAGAATGGAATGACGTCACATGTATATCGCCAAATTAATTTCCTTTAGGAAATTAACTCAAGATCAACAAACCAGTAGTGACACATATATTCAAATTTCATTAATTCAATAAATAATTATTTTTTTCCTGCTGCTACTTTATACTTAAGTACTAATCTACACTTCACAGGGGAATGTTGTAATGTTTATTGAACTACATTTATCCGACAGCTTTTGCTTTATTGCTTCAGGCTTGTTTCTGCAACAGCTCATTGATTATCAGATACAATAAAAACTATTGAGGAAATATTTTCCTTTGACATTGATGCAGTATTAAACGAGATCGCTGCAGTCGGCAGCAGAGAAACAAGCTACAATGTAAGTTAATAGGCTAATTGTCCAGCTTGTATTTGCGTTCATAAAAGTGCTCGTTTTGCTACTCACAGACTCAGATTAATATTCAAAGTGTCTGACAACATTATGGAAAGGATTTCTAAGGAGGTCGACCTTTCTGTTAAAGATAAAGATCATTTTTTAAACACAAAAGTCCGCGAAATTGCATTTGTTAAACCCACCAGACTCCATGTAAATAATTAGTAATTTTAGCATCGTAAAATACAGCTTTCTAAAACATCTCTGAGCAGCGCTGGCCTGCGTGTGTTGGGTGTGCGACTTTCGGCTACGTTTGGTCAGTGTTTTTTTTCTTTCATTCCAATTTCGGGAATCAGTCACAGTGAAAACTGGGGACATTTTCCGGGGACAGAGCCAGCCAGGGACAGGTCACCAAAACCGGGGACGTCTGGTCACCCCATCTTAACTTGGTGTTTTCACCGGTGTAGTAGGGGAGGAATTGCAATCTTCACCATGTACCGCTTGACAAGCATACAAGTGAATTTCGCTTACCTTCCATTTTTCTTTATTAATCACAACCTCCATATCTTCCAGTCGTGGAAGTTCATCTTTATCCAAGTTGTCCATTGTTAGCATGTGGTAACGTTAGCTTTAGTTTACAGCTAGAAACCGATAGCTCCACCTCTCGTAGTCTCAGATGCAGACGTAAAAAATATGCAATATATATTAACAGGAAATGTGCATTTGCTTCTTCAAACACAAGTATTAACAAAATGTAGTTACATTTAAAGTGTGCGCAGTAATTCCCACATTTTTGCTAGCGTCTCAAAGTATGACTATACTTGAGTCGATCCAGGCAGGACGGATTGTGTACCATTCATAGACCGTTAATATTAATAGACAGAGGATTCGTGACGTCACCCATTGATTTGTGGAGATCTGATATGAGTTGTTGAGTTTGCAGTTACGGTTGTGGATGTGCTGATTTTAGACGAGAGGGTGGAGTGAGGGAGGAGCCACAGACTGTTGGGCTGGATCTGACTGACGTTAGCTGGGAGTTGGCAACGGTGCTTTACTCTACTATTCACGTTATGATACACACTTGCAACTGCTGCTGGAAGCTAACCTACATAATTTAAGATTTTGCTTTCCCATAGTTATATTACATATAAGAGGAGTCACATTGTAAAGTAAATGTATCTGAAGTTACCATGTAAATTGTCTGTAACATTAGCTTGCGACTTAGCTATGGTGAAACATGCTAACGTTAATTTTCTGCAAATCAAAGTTTACATGTTCCTAATTTAAACGTAGTGTCAGCGAAATGCAAAATGGAGATTGCCATTGCACTAAAGAACTAAAGAAGAATAGACTGTTGTTGATTCCTGTGTATTCTCCTAGATAATTAATGAAGTACAGTTACATGCTAATGTGCATAAATATTTAACTATGAGGTGCTCAAATGGAAATTGATGATTCTTTCTCTTTCTTTCAGAAATAGGAGTGCAGAGAGCTACGATGGCATGTTCACCCACCCAATGTCCCAGAAGTAAGCAATAGTAATAGTTACTTTTTTTTTGCTATCTATTGGACGACATTACGCTTTTATCAGACTTGTTTTGTACAACTAAGCCGAGGTAACAATGCCTTTTCAAATAACTGTGTAATTAAGAGTGCTGTTCATTTATCCTTTTTCTCTATAGCTTAAATATGATACTTCTCTCACTATTATAATGTGTTTTTCCATCCAGCAACAGTCTGGATCATTGGAGACAACTAGACAAAGACCATGGGGATTGGCATTGAAGATGTCTGCATCTGTTGGTTCGGCTGGGGTGGTCTGCGGTGGAAGAGGCTTTTCCCTTTCTTTTTCCAGTCCCCACACTGTGGCGGGAATGACCAGGGAGATGTCGAGGCCATCAACCTCGTCGCAGGAATGAAAGAGGACCTGCATAACATGTGGCACTAGAGATTCAACTACTTCTGCATGTTGAATTTTGGTAGGCGACCCCCTCCCCAGGCTTAAAGAAATGGTTTAAGCCTACTGCTCAGCCATTCAACTGGAGAGGTGACCAAATGGCTCAAAATCATGTGAAATTAACGCGTAAACAACGTGTTGTCTACGTGTTGATAATGCATTGTTTACGTGTTGTTTACGTGTGAGAAATTACATGCATTTGAACTGTTTGGCTTTCCATACACATTGACTTTAATGGAAACCAAATTACTCTGCATCCTTTGCCTCCCTGGTAAAATCTACTCCAAGGTGGTGGAAAGGAGGGTCTGGCCAATAGTCGAACCTCAGATTGAAGAGGAACAATGCAAATTCTGTCCTGGTCATGGAACAACAGACCACAGCTCTTCACTCTAACAAGGATCTTGAAGGGGGCCTGGGAGTATGCCCAGCCGCTCTACGTGTGATTGTGGATCTGGAGAAGGCATATAACCGAGTCCCTCGGGAGATACTGTGGGAGATGCTGCGGGAGTATGGGGTGAGGGTCTCCCTTCTCAGGGCTTTCCGATCCCTGTACGTCCAAAACAAGAGCTGTGTCCCGGTTCTCGGGACTAAGTCTGACTCATTTCAGGTGAGGGTTGGCTTCCGGCAGGGCTCGTCTTTGTCGCCAGTACTGTTTGTGATATTCACGGACAGGATATCGAGGCGTAGTCATGGTGGGGGAGGATTCACTCACTGGATCGGTTTGCAGCTGAGTGTGAAGCGGCTAGGATGAGGATGATCACCTCTAAATCTGAGGCCATGGTTCTCAACAGGAAACTGATGGAGTGCTTACTCTGGGTAGGGAATGTGTCCTTACCCCAAGTGAAGAAGTTCAAGTACCTTGGGGTCTTGTTTGCGAGTGAGGGGACAATGAAGCGGGAGATTTGCCGGAGAATCAATACAACGGGGCGGTATTGCATTCAATTTACCGCAACGTTGTGACAAAAAGAGATCTGAGCCAGAGTGCAAAGCTTTCATGGTCTGAATGTACCATATATCATGCATTCACCAACCAATGAGAAGATACAGTCTCAGTTCTTACGTTAATAAAGTACGTACTTAATGATGGTTATAAAAAAATAATAAAAAAAGAAAAATAATTTGGACTTACATCTTTCACTTACAAGTGGCACTTTGTAGTTTGGCTTTTTATAAGCTAGGTTGGCTTCTTCTTCTATGTGATTCTTGCTGTTCCAAGTTTGTACCTTCATGGTTGAATGCACTTACTGGAAGTCGCTTTGGATAAAAGCTTCAGCTAAATGAAATGTAATGTAAAAATGTGCCACCAATAAAGTAGATACAAAAGATTTGTCCAAGAAAGAACAATCAGAACTGATACTAGATAATTTTAAACTGCAATTAGTATTCACCTTACTTACAGTTTCTCTTTAATATTTCAGCATAAACTGTATGGGCAAAATGCAAATGTAAAAGAAAATTGTTTTTATTGTAACATTTATTAGGAAATTTTAAGATAAATATTGGATCTGATAAATAGGCTTGTATGTGATACAATAAAAAATTAGGCACTTAACACATCTTAATTAGCACATTATTTTCAATATGTAAAATATGCAAAAACACCAAGACAGATGAGGGAAACCTCCATGCCTTGAGGACTTTTATGTAATCCCTATGCATTTATGAATCTGACAAGTGAACATAGAGAAATCAATCAGAAGAAAAAGTGAGAAAGAGGGTAAAATGATCTGATTTTACACCTTGTGTAGAAACCTGCTTGATATATACACCTTTTCAGAGGCTAACCTTTGTGTCATTCTGACCTTTTATAGATTTAACTTCCCAAATCCATTTAATTTCAATCATTTGAAAGACACATAATGCACACATTCCCACTCACCCCGAAGTAGCTATTGGCTCCAGAGTCCCACAACACTACCAGGTCAGCGTTGGTCAGCTCCCCTCGGTCAGACATCCCTAAGACCACGCCGTGTTTGAGCTCTGCGACCCTCACCTCCATGTAAACCTCCTGGTCGGCGTAGCTGATGTTCCAGGCCAGCTGGAGATTCCCGCGTGGGTCAAGGGGCACACGAAAGGGCATGGGGAGAGGTGGGAGAGGGCCGGAGGGGTTTGATTTAAGGCTGGACACATCAATAGCTTTGGTGGTCGCCTGATATGAAGCCACCAAGATCACCATTAGAGCAGCCAGGGCAGTGAAGTACATGATGGTGATATCCTGAAGGCGAAGGTTCTTATTGCAGATCCTCATAGCCGAAATGATGGGTCTCAATCAGCATCAGCGTACTGGCGAATTCTCTTAGGATTATTTTTTTTTCATCAGTCTCTTTTGCCAGAATTGATGTGGAGTTTCAATCCAGAAAGTCTTTCTCTGATGCTATAGTTACAATGCTGTAGTTACAATGCTGTAGTTCTGTCAGAGCTCTAACTCTTCAAAATCAACACACTCACTAGTTTTGTTTACCTTGTCAACAGCTCTGTTCTCCTTTCTGGCCACAGTAGACTTAAATTTGACTAACTTGCCAATCTTTCCAATTTCTTTCTTTACAAGCCCTTGTGGGTATTGTCTCTTTCCTTTTGCACAACTGCTCTGTCTCTCTCAGTCTCATCCCCTTACTGGTTTTCAAGAGACTCCTCCCTTGTGAGTCTGTTTTTATCCACCCTAATAATATTACATTTGTTGAGTAAAATTAGATTGGATCCTTTAAGCCCTGGGGTCAACCATGATTCTGCACATCTGCCAGACCCTAATTGATTCAAATTCAACCATGGACATTATCAACAACAATCTGCTTAGACTAACTAAACTCTATTGTCCACTCCGGTTTCTTGTACATTTCTTGACAAAAAGTATTCCACACACTATAGCTCTCACCTCACTTGTTGGGTATTTGATTCAAAGCGGATTTAGGAGGCAGAAAGCACTTGGGGAGGTGTAAACAAGGCATTAATGTATTAGGCCCTTTCCTTAAGCCCCCGCCTCAGGCTACAGAAGACCTAATCAAACTGTCAATTATGGGTTTCAAATGCAAGGGGGACACATTATAAGGTTGGTTTTAAAGGTTAGTAAAGCCCCTGGACAAAAGTGTGCGTGCTTGTGTCTGAGTGCGTGTTTGTATTTGGCAAAAACAAGCGTGTTACAGTGGACAAATGGATTTTAATTGATTCAAAGAATAAAACACTGCTTGTTGGCCTGTCCCCAACTTCTACACACATTTGAGAATCAATAGAGCATAGAAAGGATTACAATCAGGGAGCATGACACTACACAAAATCATATATATTACAGCAAAACAACACAATGTATGGAAGAACTGTATAAAATATAAATTAAGTAAAGTTCAAGAGGCACAATTGTGTTTTTTATAAAGTTATAAAAAGGAAAACACATAAAAACATACACAGTATAATATTAATATATTATTATATAATATTAAGGGTTAGTAGGTGTATTGATAGAATTCTCCATATACAGTGTATTTGATAATAAAGCAGCTTATTTGTACACTGTAACAATTTATTCCCTCTCTTTAAAGGAGTGCTACCAGTTGATGGAAACTTCAGTTGGAATGAAAACAGGACATGAAGCAAAGACATATATATCAACACAAATAAGTTTCAAGAAGAGATTCAAAGGATAGTGATTTAGAAACAGCCAATTGGCTCCTGTCTGGCGTTGGTAGGAGAGTATTATGTTTGATGTTTAACTACACTTTAAAGAGTAACTTTACACTTCTGAATATGTAGTTTTTTTTCTAACCTCCAGTAGTTCAACTTCTCATCTTACTGCAGTGATGTACAGGTGTACTCAAAAAACCCTGTGACATCATCGTTGGGTGTGGTTACAGGCGCAATAAAGCACACATTTGACCACCACACCCAACCACATCCAAGTGACACATGTTTTTAGCCAGACAGGTCAGTGCAACACTGTTTTTCAGCCTGGTGTTATTACTGTCAAAGTAATATGGGTAGTGATAATATGGGATAGATAGACAGAATACAGGAGATGCAAACCTTATTTGTATATTAGTTTCTCACATCTCTTTTCATGTCATGTAGTCATTCAATAAGTCATGTTCCTGTGAATTCCATAGAAAGCTCATTATCAAATGTGTTGGAGGGTTAATGTGTGTTGGATTTAATTTTGTACATGACGTCAAACAAATCAATTTTCCTTAAAAGGAAAAGGTTTGGATCTGTGCAGAAAACAGAGAGAGCAGAACAGAAAGGCACAGACTGGTATTGTGTTGGTTAATGTAATAAAGACCAGTAGTCCCTTAGGCAAAAACAGAGACACGTGTGTCTCTGCCCCTTATGTGATGCTTAATAATCTTCTCTTTGTCTACGTTTCTTTTGAATCTTCCTTCCGTCATCTACCATTAACCAGGTGCACTGCTCTCTATTACTGCTGATAACCCTCTCTCACATTCTTCCTGCCATCTCATTTCTCTTACATGAAACTTGTCCTTCTGCAAGGTTGTTGGGGTGGATTGGGTCATAAGAGGTAACAATAGGTGAAGAGTCAGAAAAGAGAGGAATGAGGAAAGAAAAGTGGTGAAACAGTTGTGTTCAGAGGTTTCCAAGAGGGAAATACTTTGGCACAAAGAAAGGTACATGGATCACATGAAAGGGAGTTAAGAGGAAAGACACTTACAGCCATGAATGGATTCCTTATATGTCCTGAAACAGAGACAGAGTGAAAAGACAAAAGACAGAGGGAGGTACAGAGAGAGAGAGAAATGATACTTCCAGGGACAGTCTGTCATCCTAATGGATTTAATGAACGTTTTGTTCCAAACAGTTTGTTTTTTTCACCTTGGGCAGAGGACAGGTGTAATATTTCAATTATTGTCATAGAGTTGGCTGTTACATATGCATATAGCTTGGGTGATGAACTGCTGCAATTGTAAGTGGGAGTGTTATTGTATCTTCCCTAAATGCTGCACCAGCCTCTGGTTTCCAGTGTACTTTTAGGACATAGTGATCTCAATGGAGAGGTCCTTATATTCAGTGTAGATGTGTTTGTGGTAGACTGTTTGGCTTAGAGCTCTTATGAAATTAATTTTTGGTGTAATGAAAATGTCCAGCTACATCCATCTACTAAATATCCAGCACCCTTGCATGCATTTAAGTCCCACCAAACGCACTCTGACTTCTGACTTCTTCTTGAAAGTCAAAAGGAAGTTAATCCAGCATTTGTCCCCTGTGTCTCTTCTCTTTACAGCCCAAAGCGCCCATCTCTCAGGCTGCACACTCCGGGCTGCCTTCCCTCACTGGGTCTGCAGGCACCTCTTACTCAAAGCGCATTGGACTCGTCTCCGCGCAGCCCCGGACGTCGCTCTGCAGGAATCAGCTAATTTAACCTACGGAAATCCAGCAGCCACCGTGCATCTAATATACAGCTCTAGCCTATATTCCCTGGAACCAGCCAGCGGCAAACACTTTGTGGCCAGAGACCGACTGACCGGCTTGCTTTTCGCCAACATGGGGCGCCAAGCGAGAAACCCACTGGAGGAAGAGAGGAGATAGATCAATTGATAGATAGAGAGGTTATAAAGGGAAGGGGGAGGAAAAAAAAACGCGTCGATTGGCCGCGGAACCCGGAGCAGCACCACAACAATATCTGACCTCGACCTCCTCGGCCGGTGGGAAACTGATTGTTGAAATGAAGATGTCGACATTTTCCATTATCCCGTCTCCTCCGCCAACACACATGCTGCTGAGGCTGATGATGATGTTTGCGAAGGAGTGTGTTATTTTTTGCGCAGCGCTGGTAAAGCAGTCTCTACTGTTCAAACAACTCCAGACAAGCGGTGGATGGAACTGGGTGGATGGGTCAATTTGGACTGAAGTCAAGCTGCAACTCTTCGATAGCTGGCACTTCAGTGTTTTGCTGATTACTTAGCCAAGATTGGGCGCTTATTTTGTTTTTTATTTTTTTGCTATTGGTCTCATTATTCATTTACTGAGGTCGACACAAACTACAACGAGCAGAGGAGCCACCACTACCCTAGATGTGACCCGGTGAACTCCTCTTATCTCTGAATGTAAGAATATACACTTTAATGTAAGAAACAACGTTTTCTCTTCTGCTCTATTTCATTCATGCTTATGTTGGATTTGTACTTTGATTTTACGGATACATCTGTTGAGTCATGTGGGCAATTAACAAGTTGGCTTTTCTGCTTGTTAGATAGATAAATAGATAGATAGAGAGATTGGTGCTTGGGCTGAGAAGCAGTTTCTCGTTTCATCTCCATGGACAGCACCACACTTGTTTTACAGCAGGATGTGAGACTTTTCTTATGATTTCACCCAGAACATGTATTACTCATTATAGTCCATCTATCCAAGTACACTGTAGCCTACACATGAGTGTGTTTCTAGAAGCTGAAGTTAAATCATGATAAAGTAGTGGATATATAACAGATATAGATGTACAAACAGGCAGAGAGATAGATGAGAAAGAGAGGGTAAAGGCAAGGGAGAGGTTCACTGCTTTGTATGACAGGCTTGCTGGCTGGCCAGGTTTGCCACATGCTGACAAAACAGCATGGCTTGTAAGCCACAGCTACTGTCACCAACTGTTAGCCATGGTCACATCCAAACTGTTTGCTCCAGATACGTTTAGGCAGGGTGGAAATGCATCTCATGGAACACAATAATATTCTACTGAATGCGGTTAAAATGACACAAAAAAAGAAAATTCAGGCAAGGGAACATACTGTGTGTTTTGGAAAGACTGTGGTAAATGAGGTGGTGACTAACCAGCTAAAATGTGAACCCACAAGTGTAGTTGGGAATATTAAATTGCAGCCTCTACAGTACTTAGACCTGACAGAAATGAATATTTGCTGTCTCTAAAAACAGCACAGGGGTAGAACACATGGGTAATAAATTTTGCATAAACCACCTGATGATAACTCCTGACTTCAGTAGTACATGACAGTTCATGACATAAAGCATCATTGTCAGGTTTTCTTTTGGCATTATAGTAATTGTGTGGACCCTAAGAGTCTTGGAAAAAATTGCTGAGATGTCTTTTACTAACTATTTCATACTGCCCAGTACACAGTAGGATTGTAGCGGACACATTCTGTGATGCAGTTTTCTATATATTATTAAGAGTTAAATATTGTTTAATGTCTTAAATGAATCAAATATAATGTATATCATTTCTATCACTGATTTCTCTCTGCAGTGATGACTACAAGTCCCATTTCCCCAACAGAATCTCCCCAGTGGGTGACACGGAGACGTAGACTCTGTGGGACGATGACATTGTACGCACCGTTTGGAGGGGTTACCACAAGGCCCTGAAAGGGGCTGCGCCGGCACCCGACATGCTGTCAGCCTCCTACAGGGATGAACTTTAGTGCGGAGCAGATGTAGTTGTAGAGAACCTGCAGGTCAAAAGGCTACGAGGTCAGAGAAACAAATGCAGAGAACTGAAAGTTTCCCAGACTTCATTTGAGTCCAATCTGGATGTGCAGTGTCATGTTAACATGACTTTTCAAAGCATGTCAGCAAGTGTATGGCACAAAAGAATGTTTTTTTTGGATGGAAACAATATAAAGGACAGGGTTAACTTTTTGTTTGTGAAGACTGTAAAACAATGTGTTTTTAATACCTGTACAGATCCAAATCAATCCTCCCTTTAGACTTTTATTTTATTCAGACATTTTTAATGTGATGACTTTATACTGTCTGTATGACTGATGTCAACCGCATTTTTGTTTGAATGTGTGCTTGTGATGATTTATCATATATATATATGATCTCTACGTTTGACAACATCATTTCAAATAGTAATTTGGGAAATATTTGCGTAAAATCAATGCAGCATGTTGAGATGTTGGCAGTTTACTCTTTCTTTGGTTCACCTGATTTTTAGCATTCATCCAGGCTAACCAGATACTTTACTGTGCTACATCTTGTGTTAAAAGATGACTCTAGACGTGTAGCAGAAGTCTATCAAAGCCATATTAAAACACAGCCTTTAATAATTTTTCTGTGGCATCATTAGGATCCTTAATGTTTTGACACTTTGTCAGCAAACGGTTGCAATGCAAGTAACCTAAGTTGTAATTCTGATGTCCCTCTTGGATTTAAATTATGACAATCAAGTTACTCTAAACTTATGTTACATTCGTCGGTCTTCATGAGCATTTATGATGATCTGATTTCATTATCTGTGAATAGGAGTGATGCTTTTCCTTCATATGTCCTAATTTATTTGTCAAGTCTTTCTTGATGTGGTTGATGGATAAGTTACAAGACATGATGTAAAGCAAGCAATCAAAGTGCAATCGTTTTTTTGCCAAAAGCAAACTCACTCTCTCTCTCTCCTTTTGCATAGTAATTGTTTAATTCATAAATGTTTCATAATAATCAGAATAATTCCTCATTTCACTTTAATGTATAATCAAACATTGTCTCAATTTCTGTCAATTCATTTAAAAAAATATTTTAGTAGTTCACAGAATACTATAAAGCTTAGGGGTCTAAAAACTAGTGAAAGTGAATCTATATGTGCCATGCTCCAAATGCTATGCTCTATGTTACTGTAACTGTATACTGTGAATTTATTACTACCCAATCAGTGGATTAAAATAAGTAAGTAAGTCTGCTCTTGCCAAGGAGAATCCTGTGTATCTATATGCATACCGCAGCTTTCTACACATGCAGTATAGGATTGCAGTTTGCACATGTCAAGCGGCACACACTTAATATTTCTGAAATCTGGTTATTCAACCCCATTAATCAATTTCAACGTAAATCAGAACCCACAGATAAAACATAGGTATTGGCTTGCTGGGGTTCAAGCAATCAGTAACCTTTCTTAATTGTAGAAGTTATATTTGTTGCCTACTTAAAGTTACTTACTTATTATTTGTGTCAAAATCCTCATGCTGAACTTTAAGGGCAGTTACTCATGCTGATTGTGGTTCTGCTGCAGCTCTTAACCGTATTACAATGTTGCTTATAATCACATTAGTGAGCACCTTCATAGGTGTTATGAGAAGCAGCATTCTCTTTTAAAATCACATTATAAAGGGACAGAAAAATGCCAGTATTTGAGGCAGGTACACAATGAAGGCTGATAAAACCATTGAGTTCTCACACAGGCTCTACTGGACAAAGTGCAATACGTCATATGGGAAAACAACTCTTTGCTCTCTATAGACGTGAACGGGCCTTCACATCAATTTAGTCTGCTAGAAATAACAGAAAAATGCATAATAGCTGCTGTGTGGTGATTTCCCATTGTCTCCCCATTCTTCCTACTTATTCCTCATGTCTCTATCCACTGTTGTCTTCATAAAAGCTCAGTTTTTTGGTTCAGCAGTTTATAAATACTTAAGTAATGGGTTCTTTACATTGCTAGGCATTTAGGCATCTTTCTGTTGTTTGCTAGCAGACGGAAATGACAAGGTTATACTCTCCTCCAATCCCGACCATGCATTGGCTCACTGAACTTTGCATATATCAGGATGTCCCTGACCTAAACTACCTCTGCTGCATGATAGAGAGACAGATAAGGGTGTAACTGTCAGCTGCTGCATCTTTTACAAAGGCCCTTTCCATGTCTACCTCCCATGGGCCAGTCTTCTTTTTATAGAGGTTGCAGAGAGGGCTGAGAAAGGATACCCCAGCTTTTTAGCTGACGCCCCGCAGCTGCCCCCTCATCCCTTAACACAGTTTAAGGTGAGTGGCCTTTAACTGCATGTTAACAGAATGGATGGACAGGACACTGAGACTGGGCTATCTCTTCAGTTCCTCCGTTTATGGGCGTCAAGGAAGTGAATCTATCCTCCTAGGAAGAGGGGGATTTCCTCTTGGTGGAGATCCAGGACCTGTTACGGAAGCAGGAGGTGTCTGTCATCCCAAAAGGGTCTGTGTCTCCTCTCAACAATGGGGACTTCCATTGGTGCTCGAGGCCTTGGTGAGGGATGTCCTTGAGCCTCTGGAGTGCTCCTCTCTTAAGGCGTTGTCATTCAAAGCAGATTTGCTTGTACTGACCTCAGCTAAGTGGGTGTGTGACTGACCACCCTGTCGGTGCACCCCGATTGTTTGTTGCTCTGCGGTGACCACAGCGGGGCTACTCTTAGACTGAATCCCTTCACAAGAATTTGAGGAGTTTGTTCAGGTCGAGAGTTATCAATTAGATGCTTTTTGTCGTTCACCCCATGCGGAGGTCAGGGAGGCAAAATTGCTTATTGGTTGGCATGTTATGTGGAATGCATGGCCCCCATCAGATGCACTGAATGGCTGTTTTTTTTTAGAGATTGTGTAGTTTGGAGAGCCCATTCCAAAAAGCGCCTTGTGGGATGGCTAACCTGTACAGTTGGGTGGCAAACTTGGTACGTTTTGGTGTACCAATTGAATTACATCAGTGCTACCGAGGACATAGCAAATCAATCTGTGCTAAATCTGTGTGGCATGGCAAGGTATCTTTCTACAGCACATTTCAGGAACAAGGCACTTGAAAGTACTTCACATAACACATTAAAGAGCAATAAGAAACATGAAAATAAAACAGGCTAAAATAGAATAAGATAGAATTACAAGAATAAAAGTAACAGTGCAATGTAAGAAGAGAATAATTATTTATATATTATAATATATATATTATAATATAGTTAGTAGGTTGTAGGGACGGGTTTAGGAGGAGGTCAGAGCTTCTGTGAGATAGAATGCTGGTGCTTATAGAACCATAGTTCTATGAGCACGGACAGAGCTCTCTACCTAGGGGCCCTGTTGCTCCTATGCCACTCGCTGAAGAGGGTGTAGGATAGCAGACTGTGGCATGTGCTGCTTTATATTCTGTGGTGTCTCCACATATTCAGGTAGGCACGTCCTGACTTGCCGGCTCCGTTTATGTAAAGTTCAATGGGTGAATGTGTGCTCGGGATTGGAGGAGAGAATTACCCATAAAGTTCAGTAGAGGGCTTCTTTCAAATGTAACATAGAATTCTAAAGAACTGTCTGTATGTCTTTACCTGAGAATCATCATGCTTTTGAATCACTGTAAATATCAATAAAAAGGGAGATGGGAAATATCTAAAAAGAATCTGAGAGCAATACATAAGAGAGGAGCTAGAATGATAGATAATGACGTAGAAAGGAACAAATGTTTGCACAGCACAAACAAACAATAATGGAGCAAGCTACTGATGGGGAAAAGGAGAGGGGAAGTACAAAGGCACAGAGGAGGGATGATAAGATGAGTGGAAGCACGAGCATAAGAGTTCACATGCTCACACATCAGTGTAGTTATCTTGGGTGACATTTATCATTTCCACCTCGCCTTGTTGGTTGTCTCCGCATCGTCTTGGGAGAACTCCATCATCCCCCTACCACCCTCCTCTGTCTGTCCCTCTACCCCTGCTCCAATCCATCCATCCATATACTGGAGTCTGCTGGAGTAATTTGGATGCTGAAAGAAGGTTGGGAGGGAGGAAGTTGAAAGGAGAATGGAGATGGGGAAAATGAGCAGCCATCCACAACCAGGGCCAGGTCTTCAACTTTCCTGAGCAGTGGTGCAGGGGCCACCCCCATCAGTCTTATTACTGTTGAGTTTGAGTAGGTTTTTGGTCATCCATGATTTGAGTTCCTGCAGGAAGTTGACGAGTTGTGTGGGTGGGAGCTGGGAGGTGAGGTTTGTGCTAATATAAAGTTGAGTGTCAATTGCGTAGCAGTGGAAGTTGAGTCCATGTTTATGGATAATAGGACCTAGGGATAGCATGTAAATGATGAACAGCAGGGGACAAAGCACACAGCCCTGGGGCAACGCATGGATGACGGGTGCTGGATCTGAGTTAGAGCCATTTAGGTGATGAATTGCTGCCGGTCTGTGAAGTAGGATCAGAACCAGGACAATGCTGTGCCACGGAGGCTGATGAGCTCTGACAGGCGGTGGAGAAGGGTTGTATGGGAAATTGTATCAAAAGCTGCAGAAAGTTCAAGGAGGATGAGAATGGTGATGAGGCCATTGTCGGCAGCACGCACAAGGTCGTTAGTGATTTTGATAAGGGTGGTCTCAGTGCTATGGTGGGTTCTGAAACCAGACTGGACGGGTTATAAGAGCTCATGGTGGGACATGTGATGTTGAAGCCGGGCAGCCACTACTCTTTCTAGGATTTTGCTGAGGAAAGGGAGGTTGGAGATTGCATGATAGTTGTTGGGGTCGCCTGGGTCTAAGCCTGGCTTTTTGAGAGTGGAGATGACTGCCACCATTTTAAAACCAGAGGCAAGAGATGCATTTATGATGTTTTCCACTGGATGGCAGAGGATGGGAAGACATACCTTCCCATATTAATTTCTATTTTCCCTCCATCTGTTACAACAATGTTTTATTGCATTAAGCATACCTTGTCTTCAATCAAGCCCTATCATATAGGTAAGAACACTGTAGGATGTGTGACTGACACCTTTTGGCTTGAATATAGCTGAGTGGGAAACCTTCTGGACCCATTTTGACGAGGTTTTCTAACAAAGATGAAACCAGTTCACCTCTCTAAGTCACAGGAGCATCTCTACTGCCATACAGCCTGACCAGTCATCTTTGATCACTTCCTATATTTTAAGAGGTTGTATGACTCACTTCTCCCGCTTCGTTTTCAGTTTTTTGTCATGCATCCACCCACGGCCTTCACTAGTATGTCTCTCATCTGGTATTCTCTCTTTTTTTACAGCCTCCCCCAATACAATTTCCTCCTCTATTTATACCATTCATACTTAATGTCTGTTTCTCCCTCTCTTTCTTCCTGTGGTTACCATGGCTTTTGTTCTTGTTCCAATCTGTATTTTGTGTGAGAGAAAAAGAGGTGCTGCTGTTTATTTTTCTTTGCTGACCACTGTAACAGCAGTATCTGATTGGATAATTGAGACACTAATGTGGCAAAATCCATATAGAAACAATGCCGTTGAAACCCCAGGCTGGGCAAGAACCAACATCTACTGTATGTGTGCATGATTGTGTGGAGAATTGATTTCACTTCAGTTGCTGATGCTACAAATCAAATAAGAATATAGGACAAACTGTGTGAGTGCTTTCATTTCTGTCATTGAATATTTTGCCAAGCTTGTCTAGAAGTACTGGTGATACTTTGACACCATCTCTCTCAGAACTTACAGTATGTTTATCTCCCTGTCTCCCTCTCTCTGTCTCCTCATGTCTTTTCTGCTCAGATCTGGAGGTAAAAAGCTGATTCAGGCTCAGGCAGACTGCAGTTAGCAGTGCAACTTATCCCCAGCAGCCGCTTATTAATGCAATCCTTGCCAACATGACTATAAATGATACACTTAGCTTCGGTAGCCAGGTCTCGGAGATCTTTCAGCTTCCTTTCTCCCCTAAGTCTGACACAAACTCTTAATGGGTAATGGGCCTGTCACCATATTTAATGCATTAATGACCCACTTAGCTATTTACCTTTTTAATGTTGCAAATTCTACCCTTGTTCACACATGCAGGCATTCTTTCAGAACAGATTACTATCACACAAATTGCATGAAAAAAAACCTCTAAAACACACATCTGAAAATCTGATTTAAAAAATACATTTTTAATGCAAATACTTCAATTGTTGAAGGGAATTACCATGCATAATCAACAGTTAAAATCAGTTTAAACTAATCTGCTCTTATAAAAAAAGATCAAGGTATTGTTTGATAAAAATCATTAAAAAAAACAACCATGAGCATTACATCAACACTCCAGAAAAGCAGTTTTCACATTTGCCCTCTTGATCAGCACATCCTGGTGCTTTTTGAAGATTTCTCCTCACAAATATCATACTGCTTGGAATTTGGAACTTCAGCCTTAAAGATGATCTGTTACATAACATCTTTATATTCAAACTTGTATTTTGTGTTTGAACAAGAACATGTTTACATGCTTTAATGTTCCAAAAACCCTTTATTTTTCTCATACTGCCCATTGCTTCACCTTTCTCTTCATACTCTATAGGGATCAATTCCCTAAAGAGTATGTCGTTGTCCTCAATTTTTTTAAGTAGCATTGTTTGGCTTCATTATTAAGTTTGTCAGAATATGGTATAGCCAACTTTTTTTGTCACGGTCCATAACTGTTTTTCTGTCTATTAAATTCTATCTATTTTATTCTCGGTGCCGGCTAAAGTCATATTTTAAAGCTTTTTTCTCTTGCCACTAAAATGGTCACCTCTACCCACAATGCACCGTTCTACAACGTCGTCGCCCGAACGCTGTATGTTAATTAGCAGTGCACAGTAATAGCAGTACTTTTTACTGTCAAAAATCTTAGGTAAAGGCTTCTGAACCAAAAACAACTTAACCGGACATGTTTCAACAGTAGTTTGACCCAAAATTGGGGAAAAATTAACAACGAGATTACATCTTTCACTGCTGTTAGCATGTATACGCAACACGCAATAATGTTAACACGTCACTTAAAAAAAAAAAAAGACTACAGTCCTGCCTACCTGAAGCAGATGCCTAATCTCGGAATGCTGGAGAAGGCTCGGCGTTATGTGACACTGAGCCAAGAGTAGAAAAAACAGTTGAAACCAGAGCGTTGGAGCACAGTTGGAAATCTGAATCTGTTTTAGCTCAAGGATTTCTCTGAAATATGTTTACCTCATTATTTGAAGCACTGGCCACATTAAATATGAAAATCTGACATTATACCGGTAATGCTATGACAGGAAATACAGAAAGTCATTTTCATTATGGATATCACTTTTAAATAAAATCCTTTATCTAATATAAAATGTTTAAGGCTCAATAAATTGTTTCAGCCTGCAGTGTTGTTTTCAGGCCACTGTGGCAGATTTAGTATCCTGTTGTCCAACTCTGTTCCATTCCATTCCTTACTATTATAGCTTTTTTTGCGCCAGCACAAATAACTTTAATCTGCATAACAATTGTAGGATCAGGTTTTATCAGGTTATGTTTGGGATAATTATGGCACTAGATTTTATGCTAGCCAGCTACAGTACAGAGCACTGAAAAGACACAAATAACTGCTCTCAGGTAGACAGACTGTAGCTCTAAGGAGAACACAGTCCCTGTGAGACTGGGTTTGTCCAACCCTCGGCTGAAAGCTCATTAGACCCCTGCTAGTCACTCGTTGAGGGCCATCACCTAGCAACTAGCTTTCCTACTGTTGAAGAGCCTCCAATGAATAAAAGGGTGGCAGAGTGAAGAAGAAATAACAGTCTAATATTTATTTTTAAATGAGCTTTTGTTCACAATACTGGCGCTGGCTCCTAATCACAACGCAAGGTATTATGGCTAAGAGGTGTAAGGAATTTGATTAGCCAAGAAAGTTTTTCCTTGTATGACTATCTACTTTTAGGAGGCAAGACAGGATTATTTCTGAGCACAAACAGACCATCTCTGAAACTGCTGTTCACACGTTTTCTCCATCTCGGTTGCACAGATGGTAAATATAGCTTGGTGTAGGAAGTTTTGGCAAGAGACCTTTAGTTGCCTGCTAGGAGGAGAGCATAGCTGAACATACCTACTAACTGTGGGCAACTGTCAATTTTAACAAAGATGATGGGGATGCTGGAATATCTTATTTTAACACTGGTCAAGAAATAAAGAATTAACAAGTGTACCACATTTGCAACAGTTTGTGCTAAAAAAAGAGTTTGGCCATCACTTCCTACCATTTTAGATTAATATTTGATATGTAGTCTAGTCCAGTTCATTTGTTTCCCATCATGTTGTTTAATACTGGGTGAAAAGTAGCACTTCAACATCATTGTTATTTTTAAATAACAGTGGATCAAATGGGGTTTGTTTTAGTGATGAAACTGCAAATAATTATTATCAACATCCTCAAGGGTTCCTCTCAGCTCTACGGAGCATTTTAGTGTCTTTCAGCTTATTGTTTGGGATCAACTTTACTGTTTGACTTAGTTTCATCATTGTTGTCTAACTCTGTGTGTACTTTTCATTTTTTGAGCGGGGCTGCTCTAGAACGCACAATGAATTTCAGTGTAAACTGCTAATAAAGTTGTATTGTATTGTGACATCAACCTTGTTACAAGTTGCATCTGTCTTTGATAAACGCACTGTAAGCTACTTGTCCAGAAACATATGGCAGATATGTTTAGAGTAAATGACTAACTGTTGAACATAGTGGAGCATTAAACTGCTAAAGAGCATTCTTTTTAGAATGTGTGTGTATGTTTGTGTGTGTGTGTGTGTGTGTGTGTGTGTGTGTGTGTCTGTGTGGTCATGTTTGCACACCCTCAACAGGATCCTAGCAGCGCTGTTTTGGATGTACTGCAGCTTCTGAAGGCTTTTCTCAGGGATCCGAGTGAGGAGCGCATTGCAGTAGTAGAGCCTGGAGGAGACAAAAGTGTGCATAAGCTTTTCCGCGTCTGCTGGAGTGAGTGTGGGACGGAGTTTAGCGATGTTCCTGAAGTGGAAGAAAGACTTGCAGAGATGTTTGATGTGAGCCTCGAAGGCCAGATGAGAGTCCATTTTAACACCCAGGTTTGTGGCTGATGTTGAAAGGGGAATATTTTGGCCAGAGAGGGTGATGCTGGTAATGTCAGATGACCGAACCTGGTGTGGAGTGCTGACTAAGATGGCTTCAGTCTTGGAGCTGTTTAGCTGCAGAAAGTTTTGCTTCATCCACACTTTTACCTTCTCCAGGCATGTGGTCAGAGTGGATGATGGCAGGGCAGCAGAGGGGGTTGGGTTTGTCCTGAGGTAGAGTTGAGTGTCATTAGCATAGCAGTGGAATGAGATTCCATGCCGGCTGATGACATGGCCAAGGAGGAGCATGTAGAGGATAAACAGGGTGGGACCGAGCACTGAGCCTTGAGGGACACCACAGGTGACGTTGTGCGTCAGAGATTTAGTGTTTCCCAAGGCGACATGCTCAGAGATAGGATGAGAACCACTCATGGACAGATTCAGAAACACTAATAGTGGAATTAAGACAATGGAGGAGGATGTTGTGGTCCACAGTGTCAAATGCTGCAGTCAAGTCCAGGAGGATGAGAAGAGATGGGGAGCCAGCGTATGCAGTCATTAGCAGGTCATTTGTGACCCTGACCAGGGCTGTTTCTGTGCTGTGGCCAGGGTGGAAACCAGACTGAAATTTATCAAAAAAGGTTGTTTTGTCTGAGATGGTCTTGAAGCTGTGCGGCAACTACTTTTTCCAGCACCTTGGAAAGGGAGTGGAAGGTTGGAGATGGGCCTGTAGTTGGCAAAAGGGTGGGTTTTTTGAGAAATGGCCAGATAACAGCTGTTTTCAGTGTTGATGGAACATGGCCTGCCTGGAGGGAGTGTTTAACGACCTTTGTGATGAGGGGACTTATGGCATGGAGGTTGGATTTTACCAGGGCTGTGGGGAAGGGGTCCAGGGCACAGGTGGATGGTTTCATCTTTTTGATGATGTCCTCAACCTCTTGCTGTAAGATGACCAAAAAACAGCAGAGAGGTTGGGAAATCGCAGGCGGGCCGGCAGTCAGGACAGGCAGTGTGGAGAAACTGGATAGCAGGGAGCAGATGGTGTCTACTTTTTTTCTGAAAAAACGTGATGAAATTGTTGCACCTCTCTTCTGTGGCTTCTGAATGAGAGTGAGTTTGCGGTTTGAGGATGTCAGAGAAAAGTTGCCAGGGCTCTTGTTGATAATGTTGGAATAGAACTGTGAACAAGGGCCTCGCATGTAGACATGATGTGGCAGTCTTTGACATGTTCTACTTTGAAAAGTTCTATCTCTCTCTTTCACCGCTGATGTCAACAAAAAGCCAGTTAGTCTGCTGCAGCAAGAACATGCACACACATTTATATACACACATATGCAGACAGATGAGAGAAAAGATTCATAGAATGAAGGGGGAAGATACATCAATAGGACTAAACAAGATGCATTTAATCAAAACAGTCCACGCTTCCACAAAATCTCAAATACAATTAATACTAAATGTCAAATTACAGTTTCTTAAAGGATTTTTTTTGTAACTTTTCAAAATCAGATAACCGACAGCTGTGCCTGCTTTCTGCAGTGACAGGTGCATACACGTGTGAAAATAGACAGAGCTCCAAATACTTATACTCCAAATCCAAGTGAATCTATGGTTTTGGGTTTAGTTGTTCTTTTAGCCATGCTAGCGGGATGGCCAAAATGAATTAAAACCTTATAGTAGAGACTGGTGATAAGATTTAGGGTCTGTAACTGTAAACTCTACTTTTAAAAGCTCAACATGATTTTATTAATAAAAGATAATCCAATAGAATTATATCTCTACACCTGCACTTTCTGCCAGTAAACACTGCAGTGATGGCCTTCAAGGACTACAGTAAATTTCAAAACTCTGTTTAGCAACTATGCAGTATTTGGTGACAGGTACGTGTCACTGGAGGGCGATGACACAGACTGGCAGCTTGCAGATTTTAGATCCTGGAAGGGCAACCTGGGATTAAGTTGTGATAGATTTCCTTCCTTAAACTCCACTCTTGTGGAGGAAATTAGTTTAATTACTTTTCTTATGATGATAAATTGTGAACTGCACAGGGGAAAATGGTGGTGCACATTTGGAAATGGGATGGGTTCCTACAGTGTTCCTTTTGTTCTTCACTCAGAGCAAACCGGGCCACCTTACCTTTTCCTGATCTTATACTCTGAACTCCCTAAACAATCTTTTTCTTCCTCTCTTACCTCCTCTCCTAGCTACCTCACTGCCCTGTGTCTTTGTTCTTCCCTCTCACCAGCAGCACTAGGGCTTTGTGGATTTCTTCTCCTTCAGGCTCTTTTTCATCTTCTAAGTTTCTTTTCTCTCAGTCCTATTGTCTTTGTAGATCTTATCTGGCTCTTTCTCTGTCACTCCAATCTTCCCTTTATGCTAAATCGCCTATTGTCAGTGTCCACTTCCCCATTTTTAGACTTTTCTATTCCTCTCGCTTGCTTACGTCAAACCAAAAAGCTGCACGTCACTAGCAGCAGTAGCCTAATATGTACAGTATGTGTGTGAGTTTTTCTGAGCATCCGAAGCACAGCCTGTGTGAGTGTTTCCATTTGTGTGCATGTCAATAACATAAACAAGATTAGCATTTGTATTGATTTTCAGCTCCCCCCTATTTCACTGCCACAATTGAGGAGTTGCAGAAAATTGAGTTTGTAGAAATGGAAAATTACAGCATAAATGGACATGCATTTGTCTCCTTGAGATGTTTCTTTCCAATTCTCCTGATGGGGGAGTCTCTAGACTTGCAGTTTTTCTCTCACACAGCTTGGCAGCACGCTTTAAAGGGTGAATCTGGTGCTCGATCATTTGCGTAATTATGAACCTTATTTATAATATATGAAAGTATGTAATATCCTGCCGGAGAGTTCTGTCTGTGTAAGTATGCATCCTCTGATCCACAGTTAAGTGCCAGAGAAACAAATTGATGGTTGCACTCCCTCACCAGACGCACACACACACACACACACACACACACACACACACACACACACACACACACACACACACACACACACACACACACAAACACAGAGTTGTTCACTGATTAAATATAGCTGATTGGCCTTGCTCTTGGGCTTGGGAGTTCAGCGAGCAAAGCGTTGCTTAAGGGAGAACAGAAATTGGAGTACAGCCTGAAGAAAATATGAGCCTGTGCATCATACTAGCACAGTCATGCATATATGCAAGAATGTTTTATTCGCATATGACCATACACCCATTTCCATGACCACATTGACTGCTTTTTTAGAAAAAATGACACGCACACAGATGCACACAAACATGTGCAGCACACAATCACGTAACCTGAACCCCTTGCCCAAATATCTTCAACCCTGGCTTCCTTCCACATGGTTGCAAAAATATCTCCCAGAAAAGGCCTCTACCTGCCTACTCACAAATACACAAGTACCAAGAAAGGCTAAACTTAGTCCTTTTTTTCTATTGACTCATCTTTATGTAATATTGATTTTATGGTTTGTGTTTGTGGGAGAAGGAGAGAAGGTACATTTCTACTGCAAATATAAAAAGAACATTAGGTAGTTTGGTAGTAATGTTTTTTTTTTTAAATATTTCAGATTTTAGTCAAATAAAACCTGATAATTTGAGTATTTAAAAAGCATGCAGATTAAGTATCTTTCAGCAGACCAGTTACAGCTGCAGGTGCAAGCATTGCATATATTGACACTGTTCCTGTGTTTTCTCTTTATGTGCAGTTGAGATGTGCTTCAGGAGGTGTTGGACACAGACCTGAGCAACAAAGCTTTCCCCTTCTCTACCCACAAGGTTGTCAACGCAGCAGGGCATCAAGTGAGAACACACACACACAAACACACACAAATATACACTCTCGATGCCTCAAGTCATTTCTACAGTAATTGGATGTGGGACATTTGTGAGCTGCAAATTACCCTGTCTGTGCTAAAAAATAAAAATATACAGTAAATTAAATAAAACTTCCATGCAAATCACAGGCAGTTACTGAAATTGGTTTAATATTTCAATAAGTTCAGTCAATAAAGATTGTAAAATGTGTGTGTGTGTATGGGACAGATGGCAGGTCTTTAAGGCGTCCTTGTGACTTACTATCAAGTCTGCCTTATATCTTGTTGTACTTCTTCCCCTGAGGTCTAACAACTCAAAAGAAAGTTAATGCGCTTTTGTTTACAAGAACTGATAAAATTATGTATTTATACTTTTTTCATTCAGCTTTCAAACAATTCTTCTGTAAAGTAATGTAGCCTCAGCCTCTCAGTCTGACCTGCACACCGTTACTGGCCTCAGATCAAGAAGGGCTTGTTGTAACAGCTCATGGAGCGACACATATGTCCACACACTGGCTCTGCCTTAGTTTCTCTTGGATGAATTATGCAACTATCTTGATTGCAGTCAGCATATTCTCACAACTTCTTCAGAAGTGTTTGTGCATGTGCTTTGCTGGCCTTGTTCGGGTGGCATTTTAATGGCTGCACAGCTGTGAGAACAGAGCTCTCTCTCTCTAACTCTCTGCACTCTGCGACCCTCATAGCTCATTTGACTCTCTCGCTTAACTTGCCAGTTGAAGCAAATGTGCTGGCATCCGTGTTATGTCATGAGTTCATGTTTATATGCATTTCTGTACTTGTGTCTGTACCTGATATGAGTGACGGCTTCGCCAGCCAATTGGAAGGTTGGTGGTTCAATCCCTGGCCCTTCAATTCCATGTCAAAGTGTCCTTGGGCAAGACAGTGAACCCTGAGTTGCCCCCGATGCTGCGCCTTCGGAGTGTAAATGTGTGTGAATGTTTATTTGATGAGCAGGTGGCACCTTGTGCGGCAGCCTCGGCCACAGTGAATGGCGAATGGTTCCTGTACTATGTAAAAGCACTTTGAGTAGTCTTTGAAAAACGCTATGTAAGAAAAGTCCATTTACATGTGTTTCTGTGTTGTTAAGTTTGTCACCTGTGTATCTGGTGGAGTGGGTGTTGTGAATAAGCGTGGGCTGACATGTACTGTCCTCTCCAGAGTTACATGGGGTACATATGGGTCCCAGGGTGAGCCCTGGCTGGCCAGATGGCCTGGCTGTTACAGCACCGACTGGGGAAACTGTTGGAGAGAGTTTTATCTCCTCCTTTTTCACTCCTTTCCACATTTACTCACTAGTTTCCTTTCTTTTATTTTCTCCAGCTTTCCCTCTTCTTTCACATGAATAACTTTTCATTCTGACCGTTCTGCTATTTGTCAACTTGGGGGTTTTTCTCACTGTGTTTCTATTGTGACTTTAATGGTCTGCAAGATGGACAGATTCTACTTGAAGTTAATTTTTCCACAGCTGCTGAGCAGCTCAGTACAGCGGCTCCAGGGATTTTTTTAGACTTTCTTTGTTTACTTGCAGTTTGAAAGAGAGGTTTTTGAGATAGTTTCTAATAAATTAAGTTTTGTTTTTTGAAAGCTGTGCCCTATTCAACACTATTCTTCCTTCATTTTCCAAAATCTATACTATAGAAGTGTTGAATAAAATGTTTTCATGCCCAATATTCATAATGGACAAAATTATTTTCTCCTTGCCTACCTTCAGTATGCCTCAATATTTTTTTTGTTATTTTGTTAATTTCCCTACTTTCTGCCTCTCATGCCCTACTACCTATTTCCCTGTCTCTATTCTGCTGTCTCTGTCCCCTCACTCACTCCTTTACTCCTCCTCCATTATGTCAAACTCTTAACCCCCATAAATCTCTCTCTTTTCTGCTGTTTATTTGGTTTTCTCTCTTCAGCAGCAGCACACTTTGTTTCTTTAAGTTGAAGTGTGTGCTTGATTAAAGAAAAATCTAGGTTTTTTGTGTCTACAGGCTTTACTGACTCACAAATGATAAGCAGACGATACGCCTCCTCAGCCCCTCCTCCTTCATTTTCTCCAGCCTATCACGGCCCTGGAATGGGATCGAGCCCTTCAGTTTGCAGGTGAAGCCGAGCCCCGACTCCAAGGGTGTGTCATCTGGGCGAAGGTCAGCGTGCCAATGTCTGTACCCTGATAAAAAGGGGGAGATAAATATATTAGCAATAAGAGGCATCAAAAGAAAGCTCTATCTGAGCAGGATTTGTATTTTAGGGTTAGTAATTTATGACCTCTTATTTAAAGTTACCTTTCTCTATGCTGAGTGAGTCAATGGCCCTGTAGCCTGAGTTGATGATGCCGTGCTTTGCACCAGTAGCCATGACAGCATGGTAGACTGGAAGGCAAGAGTCTCTGGGAATGTGCAACTCCCAGCCAACCTCTCCGACAAATGACAGACGCATAGCTGGCACCTTGCCGAGAGAGGGGAGGCTTAAAGAGATGGGAGAGGCATGTAGAGGGGCAATCTGCCATACTTGTGCCTGGACTCAGTCACACACACACACACACACACACACACACACACACACACACACACACACACTCCCGAACAGATACAGACAGAGACAGGTCTGAGGGATCTAGTCTCCTGTCGCTCAGCATTACATTCCCTACAATAACATTAACATTAAACGTAATGTAGCATATTTTTAAATGACGTGAAATATGTGGGCAGGGTGTAATTACAAAAAGGGATTTAAATTGGTTCCTCACACTTGATTGGATTGCTCAAGTGTGGGCTTGGCTTGCTGCTGGCCTCCAACCACACCCCCCTTCCCTGTGTTACCTCACACACATTCTTTGGAAATAAAGTTTTGCCAACTGATAATCAACCACACAACTCCTTTTATGATAAGGTTGCTGGTTGAATAGAGCCTTTGATCACAATACTCAACGTGGAAGTAGTAAAAACTAAGTGGTGATAAGAGAGAGAGCTCTGTGTATGTGCGTGCCGTGAACGAAAGAGTGACAGATTAGTGGGAGAGCTGCAGGGTCAGTGAGTGAAAATTAGCTCTCTGGGTTACAAGGGAGCTGACATTGACTCATGAGTGAATGGATTGCTTTCAGTGTTTCATGAGTCCTGCGCCGTTCTATTCTGTCAGATACAAACGCTGTGAAATAGTCACTTCTGGAGTGCTCTCTCAGCTGGGAACACTATTTTCACAAGAAGTGTGCATTAATTGCTCATCTCATTTTAAATCTCCATCATCTCATCATTTCCCAAAATGTAAATTCCATCCACTCTTCTTTTCATGCTCTGATTTCTCTACCTTTTTTATCAGGTGAGTGCATATTTCATTAACCTGGAGATGATGGGAGTGACTTACGAGGCCAAGGCCCACCTCAAATCTCCATTTGACCCTGAGAATAAACGCATCAAGGGCATCTATGCTTGAGAAGGTCCACACGTGGAAATTGAAGAAAAAACATATGAGGCTGAGAGAGCAGTATGAGGCTGAGAGAGCAGCAACTAGGATTTCAAAATTACTATTAAATGGAAACGTTCCATAGCAACGGGACAAAAATTTATGTATAGGGTTGTTTGCTCATATATACCATGTCATATGCCTTCTCTCCATCCCATGGGCCCACCAATTGTGGGAGAAACTGCTGGGGTTGGGTGCACTATCACATGGATGGCAGCAAAGGTCAGGGGCCTCGATGGACCAAACCCGAGCGGCAGAGGCTGGCTCTGGGGATGTGGAACGTCACCTCTCTGTGGGGGAATGAGCCGGAACTTGTGCGGTAGGTGGA
Organism: Percina caprodes; assembly: GCA_013375575.1. Taxonomy (NCBI): domain Eukaryota; kingdom Metazoa; phylum Chordata; class Actinopteri; order Perciformes; family Percidae; genus Percina; species Percina caprodes. The sequence continues at coordinate 1,125,511 of JABXJD010000049.1, read as the reverse complement.
GCGCTACCAGTTAGATCTGGTGGGGCTTACCTCACGCATAGTCTCTGTTCTGGAACCATACTCCTGGATAGGAGTTGGACTCTGCCCTACTCTGGAGTTGCCCAGGGTGTGAGGCGCCGGGCGGGTGTGGGGATATTCACAAGCCCCCGGGTGAGCGCCGCTGCGTTGGAGTTTACCCCGGTGGATGCAGGGTGATGGGGGGGAAACTCTGACTATTGTTTGTGCATATGCACCAAACGACTTCAACGCACACGTGGGCAATGATGGAGATACTTGGAGAGGCGTGATTGGGAGGAATGGCCTCCCTGATCTAAACCAGAGTGGTTGTCTGTTGCTGGACTTCTGTGCTAGGCATTGATTGTCCATAACAAACACCATGTTCGAACATAGGAATGCCCATAAGTGTACGTGGTACCAGAGCACCCTAGGCCAAAGGTCAATGATTGATTTTATAATCATTTCATCTGATCTGAACTCTGGACAGACCTGGTAAGCCCAAACAGGTAGTGCAGGTTAATTGGGAACGTTGGGAGCTTTTCGTGCATCCCTGTGGAGGCTGGGGGCATTGAGTCCACAGTGGATGTTACCATTGCTGAAGCTGCGGTGGGGAGCTGTGGTCTCAAGTGCCTCAAGGGGCGGTAACCCACGATCACCCTGGTAGACACCGGTGTCCTGGGAAACCATCCGACTGAAGAGTCTTTTTGGGACATGTTATCCCAGAGGACTCCGGAGGCAGTTGCAAGGTACAGACAAGCCCGAAGGGCTGCAGCCTCTGCCATGACAGAGGCAAAGCAGCAGGTGTGGGAGAAGTTTGGGAAAGACATGAAGAAGGACTTTCACGCAGCACCAAGGTGCTTCTGGAAAACCGTTTGCCACCTCAGGAGGGGGGAATCATACAAGCTGTGTACAGTAAGAATGGGATGTTGTTGACCTCAACTGAGGAGGTAATAGAGCGGTGGAAGGAGCACTTTGAGGAACTCCTAAATCCAGTAGAACTCCTAAATCGCTGCTCCTTTGCGTTGAAAGGAGCCAGTTGAAGTGGTCCGGGCCTCTGATAAGGATGCCTCCTGGGCGCCTCCCTAGGGAGGTGGTCCAGGCACTTCCAGCTGGGAGGAGGCCTTGGGGAAGACCCAGGACTAGGTGGAGGGATTATATCACCAACCTGGCCTGGGAACGCCTCGGGATCCCCCATTCGGAACTGGCTGATGTGACTCGGAAAAGGGAAGTTTGGGGTTCCCTGCTGGAGCCACTGCCCCCGCGACCCGAAACCGAATAAGCAGATGAAGATGGATGGATGGATATGCAGATAGAAACAAACCTTTTACCATATCATAAATAGACATAATTTATTGACTTGTCAAATGCATACAAAGTGAAATGTGCAAAGTGAAAAGTGGTGAGTAAGCGAGCTAGCTAGTTAACTAATGGGGAAAGGTACTTTAAAAATGTGAGCAGACAATGTGGGCTGTGTGCAAACTTATAAAAATAAATTTGTAATTGAGCAGTGTATAATTACAAAAGGGATTTAAATCAGGTTCTTTGTATTTGATTGGATCACTCAAAGGTGGGCATGGCTTGCCGTTGGCAGACATTAGGCCCGTTCGAGAAGAGCCAGGTCTGCGCAGAATTGATCACCGGCGATCGCAGTCTGTTGCATGCCGGTTAGAGTCCGACTTAATCCCGATTTACTCTAACGTCATTCACATGCGGGCAATAATAATCTCACGAGATCAAGGCGGCCGCAGGTTTGAGACGCATGAAGTGCAGTTGCTGTTCACCGACTGCAAGACCTAGGCGAACCCAGAGCATGCTGGGAAACGCCAGCCTCCCAGCTAATTTAACAGCTGATTGGTTAAGAATCAACTCAAAATTATGATGTATTATTGTTTTTGAATCGGAGGGATTTTAATTGCCATTTGTCTGATTTAAAGGCTTATTCTGTACAAACCACATGTTGTGTGCCTGATAGTGATGTTAAGAAATCAAAGACTTAATCCGTTCAGATCACGGATCACATACAGTCTGTTGTTTATTAACATCAGCAACATGTGTACAAGCTGATTTGTGGGTCTGATAATAAATGCTAAAACAGACTTGCACTTGCTTGTATTAGAGTTGGAGAGAAAGGGAGATAACAAACCTGAGGCACAGTGTACCAGTCAGGGACAAAACTCTGCTGGAGAAAGATGACAGAAAAAGACAAGAGTTATCAGAAAGCAGCTGTTACAGATAACCCCCTTGCTTCCTGATCCATCCCACTGTTGCTATGCTCTGCGGGTTAAACTGGAGTTGCTGCAAACTCAATTCTCTGTTTTGTTTTTTAAACACATGCATTGTTAATTGAAAAGACTTTTCTACCAATTCAGGCATTCTTAAGAGCTCTCGTGTTGAATTTAACTATAATTTACATCTGCTTCATGCTAAGGCTGTCCCAGCAGGGGGAAGCATCTGCAGGAGGCATTCTGCAACAGCACATGAAACAGCACCTTGGTCTCTTACTTTAAATTCAAATTATAAGCTTGATTCAAGGGTGAGTATGGCAGGACTGTATTGAAGTATTTGTGTAATTATAATCAAAATATGTTGAACCAACTAACCAAGTTTCCTTGGGACAGGTCTTAACATGTATACACTGTGTGTGTATAACATGTAAAACTGCTAATATTTTACCCACAGTTCTGGCCAAACTAAACCCAAAGCTCATCACACCCACACACGCACGCACACACACACGCACACACTGTGTGAACAGCAGCCAAAAACGTGTGTCAAAGTAGTGGAATGCATTAGTATGTATGGCTACTACCTCTTAGATGTGTGTTACTGTGCGTTCAGCACAAAATATTTACTAATGTGGTGTCATTGCCAGAAGGCCATTAATCATTGAAATGGTTGTTCTCAGTAGTGGCTTAGGTTACGGTTTTAAATGGGATTTATAGGGGAAATGTGAAAAAGACAGAATTAGAAGAAAACATATTACATTATACATACTGTGTTTGTATTAGAACAGAAGTGGTAGTGTTTTATCACTTTATAGAATTCCTCTACTTTTCGTAGTGTGATGCAAATATTGCTTTTGATGATAGAAAGCAGGTGAAGTTGATTCTTAAATGCAAAATGTCTTAGCCCTTGTATTATCTTCACTTTCGGGACCCTCTCATATCCCTTGGGTCAAACTGACCCATGACTTATATGGGGTTTTAAAAGCAATTCTGAAATAAAATTTTACTTCAAAATCTATTAACAAATATTATCTTTATCTCAATTTAAAACAATTGAGATAACATACTGTAAATGTTTAGGGAATGCAATCAGTCTCTACTAGAACACAATTAAAAATGGAAGTGTGATTCGCTTTTTGTCATAAGGTTATAATTCATGTTAAAAATCCACTATGTGATCATTCTTATCTTGGAAAAAACATAAGTGGTAATTTCCAGAATAATTTTCTGAATTGAGTTAGGAATACATGTTTATCACAGAAAATAAGGTAAGGCCATAGATTTTTAGGTAGAAAAAAAGTATATTTGTACAATTTTTCTGCTTGTAAAAATTTGAAATGGGTCAATTTGACAAGGGTTAAGAGAATTGTTTGACCAGTTCAAATATCAAAAATGACCAGTACAATTGTAAATGTAATGTTGAACAAGACTCATCTGCAATTTGTAATTTGTATCTCAATAAATTCCAACTCCAAACTGCCAATATTTTTGTCATTTATTATTTAACTAGTGCAGTACCTGTTGAAAATGTGGAATGGGCCAATTGCTTGACCTTTAGATTTGCTGCTTGTAGAATTCTTCAAAACCAAATTGTAAACCAAAGTTACTTTCAGAAGGACCCCAAACCACTTAATATGTAACTCCACTATATAGCCTACAACTGATTTACAGTGTAGGCTATTAGAGGAATACATTGTATACTATATTTACCTGACAGAGAACGGGGCAGATTCAGAATGTAATCACAAAATATCACAATGACAATGTAGAGTAATCAGACGTTAGCCTCATGGACTCATGGCAGTGTGCTACCCATCCGGCCGTCTATGAGAGCTATGACTAATTTAACACGTCAGCAGAGGTGCTCATTTCCATACAGGTTTGGAAGGCTTGACGGCTATGGATGAAGTATGGATTCGATTCACTGGGGTATTTTGGCAACGCTAATGTTAGTAGACTTAATTAACCTGACCCACGGTGAGTCTGATCAAAACTGATGTGTTTGCCCGGTTCAACTCTGAGATTTTCTCGCATTGTACAGTGCTGTGAAGGAATAATCTCAAAGATTATGTTATGCCAGCTCAGAGCAATTCGTCTGTTTATTCAAAGTCAAAGACAGTCCAAAGTTTTTGTGGGTTGGAGGTGTATGTCACATTTTAGCTGCACTAAGCTCCACTGCTCTTGGTCTCTGGTCCTCAGTGTGAGTGGCCAGCAGCTAGAGTGGCAAAAGTCAATGTGTGCTTCTTTAACGATATATTTTGCATTTCTAATTTAAACAACGTCAAACTTGGCACTGTATTTACTTGTGCCCGTAGCAAGACACCTGTCAAATTTGAAATCCATAAACCCAACGGTTCGAGAGATATGCGCATAATACACACAGACAGACAGACAGACAGACAGACAGACAGACAGACAGACAGACAGACAGACAGACAGACAGACAGACAGACAGACAGACAGACAGACATTCCTGCAATGTATAGATAAATGCCAAAAAATAATATGAAGTCACACAGGCGCAAGTGGCAAAAGAGAGTGGAAATTACAATGTTAAAATATAAAAATGATGAATGAAAATTAGTTATTTAATTAATGTGGAGTAGTAAAAATATATTAATTTACTTCTAAAGTAGATAACATCCCATCCCAACATCCTAGCACCAATTAGTTTGTCACACTTTTTTGTAAGATGCCAAGCCCACTCTTAATAGCCAGTGCTTTAAAACAATTAATATGAATAGGATTATCATTAATTGTGTGTACCGATAATAACTCACAAACTGAATATACTGTAGGCATATCATTTCAGTGTGGCTCAGGAAACCCTGAGATGAAACCAGGGTAAATTCTGCAAAGTAACAGGCGCTCCTTTAATTTTCCCCTGGTTAGGTCCCCTCTCGTCGGGCTGAAGCATGCCGGGATGCCCCCTGGCTCAGATCGGGGGTGTAAGGGGGCAGCTGGTGGGAAGTGCGCATCCCTCACAGGGGTAGTAAGGTTTTTGAAGGATGGAAGTAACCATTGGTACAGGCTGTTTGTCCCACTCTCCCTGTAGAAACAGATTTATTATGTTGGTGACAAGACGGGTTGTTTGGCAAAAAAACTGGTAGTATCCTTGATATTTAGACCACAGGTTTTATGAAGTAACTGCACAGTAACTGTACAATATATCCAACGTGTCATCAAAAATACATTTGAGACTGTTTGTTTGTGGTCTTGAGTTGAATTTTTATGGCACATCGCTTTAGGACTATGAAAAGGCTGCATCCCAATCTTTTCACTAGGTCCAGTTCCCCAACATACGCAGTACAGTACTGCAAGTCAATTGTCTGCATCAGGAGAGTGTGAGAGTGCGGCCTTTGTTGCACCTCACAAACATTTGTTTTTGTTAATTTATTTTTTTAAGTGCTTTTTAGCGGTGTAATTCCTTTCATTAGCCGCATCCTGATGTTTTAAATTGCATGCTGGTTTCCAAACCCAGATTAGCTTACTTTATGTCAGCTATACTCTAAGATGTGCTCTCTATGTTTTTTCACGAACACTACTGGAATTTGTTTCCTGGTTTGCACTTGCACAACTGATGTTACACATTAAGGAGGAAGCTTTTTTCTGATAAAATGTGTGAGCTTGGGGGCTTACAGGAAAGAGGCGTGCAGTTGACTGGTTGCAGTGCATGGAGATGGGGGCTGTATTATAAAGGGAGTCCAGCACTTCTCTGGTGAATGTGTCCCACTGTAGTTGAGAATACTGCTCCGTCACACCCACCTCACCACACACACACTGGTAATTTCGTGGAACCTGAAAGAAGGGCAGAATGGAGGGACGGAGAGAGAGAGAGAGGTTGAAGGAAAGTCGATGAAAGGGAGGCAGAGTAAGATTGATAAAGGAGGAAGAGATTGAAAAAAAGCAGTTAGAAAAGTTTCACTTTAAAGGACAAAGCATCTTGAGATCAAAAGAAGTATGTAGAAGAAGAAGAAGAAGTACTGGATTCTGAGAGGGAAGGACAAAGGGGGGAAGGGGTGAATGCTGAAAGCAAAAATTGCTTAGTCACACCAGGAAGATGGATAGTGAAATGAAAAAGAAAGAATAAAGGACATAGGGAAAAGAAATGATTTGAGGGAGAGAGATGGATTGTGCGTGTGCTACCTGTTAATGAAGTTAAAGTATTTCTGCAGGGATCCTGGGTCAACGTGGCTCTTGCATAGCTCCAGCTTAGTTCAAGGGTAATAGTGAATGTAGTTAACACACATTTCTTCCATGAGCCAAAACCTCCCAGAGGACAGAGAGAGATTTGGATGGAGATGGAATAATTTGGAGATATAGTACAAAGAACAGATGTAGGTATTAAAGAGGGAGGGATGGAAGGATTACAAGAGTGAAGGAAATATGGAGGAAGATGGAGGGAGAAGAGAGATTAGAGCAGGCATTACTCAAGATATTTATTCCATTGCTGTTAACAGTGTTCATGGTAAATTTAAGCAATATAATAATAGTGTGCTGCTCACCACTGTAGGCATGCTCCTATCTTCTGTGTTATAAGTACATTTTGTTATAAGGACGTCACCCTGCAGGATCAAAACACCACCACGCCAGCAGTTCACCATATTTTATGTTCAACAAAGAGCACTGAAGATTATTTAAGGTTACTGACATAACATGAGTTATTTAAGAGAGCCAGTGGCCAGTTATTTTGCTTTGTGGAGCTAAGCTGCTACAATTTTGTCTTGTCTGTCTCCTGAGAACTTTTTATTACAGCACCAATTTTACAGCCTGTCCCTATTATAATTAGGCTGCAGGGTTTGAAACAACACCACCAGACAGGTACACTCAGATTAGTTTGACATCAACAGCAGCTGTAGATTTTATCATGGAAGTCTAGCAGATGTCCTCTTTTCTCTCTCTCTCTCTCTCTCTCTACCTGCCCCGGGATATTGTCGGACAGATGTCGTCTGCTTGTTGTTTGCCAGTTTTGATGTGGAGTTGATGGTCAGGAAGTTCTGTATTTCCAGCTGTCTTGTGGATAGAGATCATATTGTGCTGTAGCTTATGATGCCTAAATTTATTTCATGACTGATCTGTGACTGTATATAGCAAATTCCAAGAGTTCAGATAAAAGCTATATTATAAACTATTACAAAAACACATTAATGGGCAATACTGTTGTACTGGTTGATGTGTTCCTACATCACAATAAACATGGGCACTGTCATTTGTGTCATGTTTTAAGTAGTCTTCTATTCCCAGATCTTCCTCCACAGTGCTGTGGAAGAAGTCCACAGAGCATACATAGTTTATTGCCGTTTCTTTAAACCAATTGTCTTGGGTGTCTCTATGCACCGGACGAAGCAACAGCACCACTGCAAAATTGCCCCGGGAAGGAACTTGTTTTAGTGGAACATGTTTACATTCAAAAGCCTACAGTGGATGTGCTACTGGGATGCAAATATACCGATTCCCAAAGCCTAGACAGACAAATAGACAGACAAAGAAACAGATTTTTTAAGGATAGCTATTATAGGAGTGTAAACGAGGCCCAGCTCCATGATCCCTGCATTGTACCCCCTCAAACTTGCGGTGTAATGCAACTGTATCTCTGATGAGTCACAACAGACTGCATAAAGAATATCATGGAATATTACAATGTAAGATGCAGTCAGTTTACTAGTAGATCATATTAAAATACCAACCAGAATTATTTTGCTTTATTAGGCCTCTTTCAAAGAATTCAGCACAAGATCACACTAGTGTTGCTTTTATTCTGGCTTGATTATTAGTGCCAAGTTGATGCAAAGCCTTTACTCTATCTCTGTTAAACTGCAGGAAAGGTTTGAAGAAAGAGATAAGATCAAGCTCACACTTGTGAAAGAAAGCAACTTTAAAACAAGAAAGAAATATAGAGAATTAGAAGATAGTTTTGTAGGATATATGCAAATTGTAAGGTCAGATCAGGATAAGCAAAGTAAAGTCTGGGGTGACTTGTACAGTGTTCAAGTGTGTGTGCGTGTGCGTGTGCGTGTGCGTGTGCGCGTGCGTGTGTGTGTGTAAAAGAGAAAAAAAAAGACAATGCATGTTTTACAGCTTATGCACAGGGACTGTATGTACCAGATATAAGGAGAGGGTTGTGGTAATGTACCTCCAGACGAAGGAGCCTGGTCCACCCACCCCATAGGCAGCCCTGCATCAGGAGGATAGCACACACACACACACACACACACACACACATTTCTTATTAAATTCAAAATCAGGTGCAATTTGTATTCCTGTATTTCATTGCTAAAATGTTACATCTTCACAATAACTTGGGGTTTGTTATTATATTCTATAGGCATTGTATGAGAGAGGATTGAATGCGGACACTATAAGGAGACTATTTTCTTTTTCTTCCTTCAACTCCTTCGATTTAGAACTATTCTGCTTATTGTGGCAAAAATGTATTTCAACGCTAAAATAACCGCTGGCCCCATGGGTGCCTTTTATTAAGGAAACTTTATTTAGTCTTAATTCATCATGTATCTTAACCTATTTCAGACCACCTTCAGCTGATACACACAGTTTGTAATGGAAGAGAGAACTGTTTTGAACTTGTAACATCCTTAGAGACTTGTTTTCTCTGCTACACACGCATCTCTTTTTCTCTGGTGCTATCTCTTCTCTTCCCATTCTGACAGTGTTGTACATTATTGTTTCTCTCAGCTTTCAAACTTCTCCCACCTTGTTTATCTCTTTCTCTCTTATTTTTTTATTTTTGCGAGGCCACATTTTCCTTCTAATGCAGTGCCAGGGAGAATGAAACAACACTATAAGGAGGTGATAAAATAGGCCTTAATATTTCCCACCTAATCTTGTCTTCACAGCTCACAGAAAGCATCCTGCTTGTTTTAGTTTGGCTGGCAGATAATCCAATCAAACAGAGGCAAGGCTGGTTATGATACACTGGGGAGCGGAGCAGAGAAATATGGTGACAGGCTCACTGTTCCCTGTCCTCTTTGCTTTATGTGACCAACAGGCTGCTTGCTTGCTTGGTCAGCTGGCTGGTTGGTAGCTGTGGTACGTAAGTGGGGGGATTTAATGCTTGATCCATGACTGACTACCTGGCTAAGGAAAAAGGTGCATTTCTCCTGTACTGACTATTTCAGTTGGAGCTCTGCCTCAGAAAAAGCACTGCACTGTGTTTATTCCTAATGGTTTCCATTAGTTGAAAATAGATTTCAACTAATGGACTGAACATTCAGACTTTTTTTCTTCTTCTATTTGCCAACTTTTAGCTGGCTGTGTAGTTGGCTAGCTGCCTGTCAGGGCAGCCAGGATGTTAGAAATACTCGTTTTTTTATCCATTTGAGGGCCGCATTGACATAACACCTTATAACATAGTTAGCAAGGAGCTGCCTACAGCCAGGCAGACTAACATTAGCAATTATTTGGAGTTGTGTTTCTTGCCAACTTATGACTGCTAAATGCTCTGCAGTGATCACAACCAGCCTAGTTGCTAACCTTGTCTTTCTTCTGTTTGGTGCTGCAGGTATTATACTGTGGGTTAATTAAGTAGTTTTTTTAACACTGATAAGAGTTTAAGTTAATAAGTTTGTGGACAACAAAATCAGTCACATGATAATTTTTTATTAATTCTTCCCTTGTCCTTTGTTGTGCTGGCCACCAGCAGACTGTGCTGAGCCAAGCATGTGTAGTTGGTAGGTTTTTTGTTCTTGTTTCCTTAAAAGGAGGGTGATGCGTCTTTGTATTGAAATTCCATGTAAATTAGTGTGTGAAAATTTGCATGTGAGATTGCTTCCCACATTCAGACTGTCTCCGAGCTCTTAATATACTTGTGCTGCGTGTAGGATCATCTTTACAAGGTTTTCTGCTCACAGGACAGGACCAAAATCAATATATATATATATATATATATATATAGAGAGAGAGAGAGAGAGAAAGAGAGAGAGAGAGAGGCAAGGGTATGTGTGTGGGTGTTTGATTCCCATCATACCTCAGCACCCATAGCCCATGCAGCAAGCTCATGGCGACAGAAGTTGAGCTTGCCTGACTTCATCTTGTCATCACAAGAACCGCTATACTCTGGAACGTCGCGGACATCCGGAGAACATTCGTACATGTCTATGTGATGCACATTGGCCTCGTTACCTGGAGTTACCACTGACTCATACTGAACAAGAACAGAGAGGGAAATGGAAAAAAGAAACAAGTGAAAAAAGAGTCATGTTGTTTTATGTGTTTTTACTGCTAAAAGGATTGGCATTATGTTTACCTTAGAAAGGTGTCAGAAAAACATATATCAACCTGTTCATGTTTCTGTGAGAAGGAATAAGAATGTGAGGTGATGTGTTTGTTGTGTTAAAACATTTTCTTAGTTTTCTTTCTTCTTCTTTTTAACCATGACAATGCACATGTCTTGTTTCGTTAGGCCCAGCTGGTAAACAAGGAGCAATAATAATAGCTGCCTGTGCAACAATCTCTCTAAGCAACTCTACTGTGTGTAAAACTCTATGGTGTGTAAAGTGTTTCTATTTTCAGAGGCATTTTTACCATAACAATGTGGTTCTTGGGCAGATTTTCAGGCAGCTTCTGTATGAAGCACCAGTAGGTGGTCTCTTGATTTGGGATGATGATATTTGGAGCCATGACATCCTCCAAATATGTCATGGCTTAGAATAACAGCTGAATTGATTTAGGTGTGCACTGATTAAAAGTTAGGTCTTCCTAAAAGAATTCACGCTGAGCTACATTTGGCTGAAATGTCCTATGAAGGCAACTTTTCATTATGTTGTCATGGTGATGACGTTTGGTTTTGTGTCTGCAATTCAGAGGTCTGATGCAGCACTGATGCATAATCATTATAATGAATGTTAGTGGAATTGTGCTCCAAGTCCAACTGGATTGACAGACACTCTTGCCCTCCCACACACACATTCATAAAATAACACATACAGTACAAATACACTGTGTCAGGTTACACACGTGTGCACTCAAATGCCATCTTTACCGCCTTCCTGACATGTTATCTTCTCCCCACCTGTTAACTGTCTGTCAGATCAGGATTGACAGACATTATTTTGGCTTCAAGCCATGTGCAAAATATAATGCAACAAGTGTGCTCGCCCTTTACATGTGTTCAGGTAGAGGACGACATTAATGTACATGAGAAGATCCTACATTAGTCAAACTATTGCATAGTACTTTTCACACAGGATATACAGGTTTCATACAGTTGTTTCTTATAAAGAATGTGACACAAAGGAGAGCAGAGTAAGTCACAGCCATGCTAATCCTCCTTTAGTAGTTAGAATAGCTTGTTGCTATTGACTCATGGGGATTTGAAAGAATTTGGCAAACTCAAGACTATGGATATAGTCCAAACTTAATTTCTATAATAAGTGCACATTAGACCCACAGCTTCCTGGACATGTACACAGGCACACTGACTGTGGAAATATAGTTACACACACCTCTATGAGGTAGTCTCTGGGATCAGGTACTGAACGGTCTCTTGAAGAGTAGGTAGAATCCGTCAGGATTATGTTTGGCTTCCATCAACTCGTAGTCTTGTTGGCTGTCCAATGAAACGTGACCCTCACTGTCGCTCCACGCATCCTGAAGAACAAGAACAAATCCAATAAGCACCTAAGAGAAGCAACAAAATATTTAAGAGCACATTGATATCAGCAAATCACATATAGTCATGATTTCAAGTAGATATAGAAATTTTCTTAAATGAGGTTTTCAGTAACAACTAAAAGAAACAGCTCTTTTCTATTTAAATATGGGAATGGAGGGTATAGTTGAGTTGTAGCAGAGGAACCTATTAGAAACCTATTATTCAACCATTACAGAAGAAATTTTGGGGGAGCTGTGTCCATGCAAACAGGTACAGAGTATAATAAATATAAAGGGCAAATACAATTTTTTTCTAAATCACCAACTAGAGGAATATAATGTTGCTATTGTTTGTTATTTTTAAGATTAACACATACCTACAGTGAAACCTTCCCACCCCGGTGTAAAAGATTCCACTTCAATACCAGGAAGCTTTGCAACAGCTCAGTTTATTCACTTCTGTTATGTTTCTCACATTCATATCGGTCCAGAATAGCACCTAAGATCTCTGTGTTTCTGTCTCCCTCTCTGTCCCTCTTATATAACCGTTCCACACAAACTGCAAAAGATTCTGAAGGCAATGATTTTGAAAATAAATCAATTACCTTTACCTAAACAGAAAATAGTTGAAAGGATTTGAATTTTATATATTAAGAACTTTAAAAATAAAAAAATAAAAAAGCTGTGAGTGATTGTTCTGCATGGCGAAGTGATAGGCCTTCAGGAAAAAAAGAGTGTGATAAGTATAATTTTTCACAGCTATTACTGAAGAACAAGTCGGACTTCAGTAGCTGTCCCTGCACTTTACTTAATCTTTGACCTGAAATTAGCTCTGCCTTTCCTTCTGCACTCAGGTTGTCGTGTTGCAACCACAAACCCTCGAAAGCAAACAGGTTAATTCCTTATTTGCTGAACACTTTATAAGACAAAATGAAAATTAAAATAAAATTGTTTTATCACAAACATTTATCAAGAAATTTTAGGATGAAAAATATTGGATTTGTTAAAGAGGCTTGTGTGTGGCAAAATTAGGCATTTTTACACATCTTAATCAGCATATGATTCAATTTTGATATGCTAATATCTGCTTATGGTTTCCAACTTCAGCTATTTGTGCCGTTTGAGTGATTTCCAATTAGCAAGAAACGATAACATCTTTTTTGACTATGTGATCATGAGCAAGCTATCCGCTGGCTCCTCATGAAAAAACACCAATCTTAGACCCCGGGGACCACAGACAGATCAGGGAAACCTCCATGCCTTAAGGACTTTCATGTAATCCCTGTGCATTTGTGAATCTGACAAATGAACATAGAGAGAAAATTTGGAAGAAAATGAGAGTCAAATTATTTGATTTTGCACCTTGTGTTTTATAGATTTAACTCCCTAAATCTTTTTAAATTCAATCATTTGAATGCCCAAAGTAGCTATTGGTCCCACAACACCACCAGGTCAGCGTTGGTCAGCTCCCCTCGGTCAGACATCCCCAAGACCAAGGCGTGTTTGAGCTCTACGACCCTCAGCTCCATGTAAACCTCCTGGTCGGCATAGCTGATGTTCCAGGCCAGCTGGAGATTCCCGCGTGGATTAAGGGGCATACAAAAGGGCATGGGGAGAGGTGGGAGAGGGCTGGAGGGGTTTGATTTAAGGCTGGACACAAGGATTGATTATTTTATTTTCTCCTCTGTTTCATCTTTCAGTCCCCTCACTGAGTTTAACGTTTTCTCTGATGCTGTAGTTACAATGCTATGGTTCTGTCAGAGCGCTAACTCTTCAAATTCAAACACTCTCCTTTCTGCTTTCTGGCCACAGTAGACTCAATATCTAAATAACTGACTGGTTTTGTCTGGCTTGATTGATATGTATAATTGGGTATCATCTGCATAACAGTGAAAGTTAATGGAGTGTTTCCTATTATATTGTCTAGAAGAAGCATATATAAGGTGAATAGAACTGGTCCAAGGGCTCTCACCTCCCTTGTTGGATATTTGATTCAAAGTGGTTTTAGGGGGCAGCAAGCACTTGTGAAGACGTAAACAAAGCATTGATGCATTTGGCCCTTTCCTGAAGCCCCCGACTCAGGCTACAGAAGATCTAATCAAACTGTCAATTATGGGTTTCATACACATGGGGGACACATTCAGGTTGGTTTTAAAGGTTAGTAAAGCCCTTGGACAAAAGAATGTGTGCTTGTGTCTGAGTGTGTGTTTGTATTTGGCAAAAAAACAGGTGAGTTATTTGTGAGTGGACAAATGGATTTTAATTGATTTAAAGAATAATCAAACACTGCTCATTGGCCTGTCCCCATCTTCTACACACATTAGATAATCCATACAACGTTAAAAAAAACAGGGAGCTTGAACACACAATCAGGAATTATTGTACAGAAAAACACCACAGCTGAAGAAAGAACTGTCGGAAATCTAAATAAAGAGAAGTTCAAAAGGCACAAATGTGTTCTTATATAGTCATAAAACACATAGGGATAGGGTATATTGATAGAATTCTCCATATACATTGTATCTGATAATAATGCAGCTGCACACTGTAGCACCTACAGTAACTCAAAACTAATGTCACAAAGTGCTTTACACAAAGCAGACATTAACAAACAAAATACAGGAATGAAATCCACAAAGGGGAATAAATCGTTATATAAATTTAATTATAAAATAAATCTATTTGTATAATGCATGAGGCAGGACTGACCAACAATGTGCTATGGAGATTCAACACTAAGATTTTAACAACCCTGTTTCACAGAGGATATTTTGACATGTCACAGTAGGAAAAAGCACAGGTGAAAAAAGCAATCACTGATGGCTGAATTCCATTTAGCTGCTTCAGGTTAGGGTCCTGGTATTGTACATGCTGCCTCACTGTCACACTCTCATGACCAAACTTAAGTAGAACTGAGACATTGTTATTGTAAATAATAACAACTATGTTTTGAAAAAGGCCTTTTCCAACTGATTTCAATAATAAGTTTTTATTCCCTCTCCTTAAAGGAGTGCTATCAGTTAATGGAGTCTTCAGTTGGAATGAAAACAAGACATGAAGCATAAATACATATGATTCAAAAGAAATAAGTTTTAAGAAGAGAAGTAAATGAAGATAATAATTTAGAAATGTAGGTTCCTCTCTGGAGTTGGTAGGGGAGTACTATGTTTGATGTTTAACTACATTTTAAAGAGTAACTTTACACTTCTGAAAATGTAGTTTTTGCTGACCTCCAGTGGTTCAACTTCTCATCTTACTGCAGTAATGTACAGGTGTACTCAAAAAACCTCTGACATCACCGTTGGGTGTGGTTACAGGGGCAATAAAGCACACATTTGACCACCACATCCATACACGTGAGTGACAAGTGACACAGGCTTTCAGCCAGACCGTGAAACAATGCTTTTCAGCCAAGTGTTATCACTCTCAACATAACATGGGTAGTGATAATATGGGATAGAAGGATAGATAGACAGAATACAGGACATGCAACCTCATTTGTCTATTAGTTTTTCATATCTCTTTTCATGTCATGTAGGGAGGATTCAATACGTCTCATGTTCTTGTGAATTCCATAGAAAACTTGTCATCAAATGTGCTGTTGTGTCGGATTTAATTTTGTACATGACGTCAAACAAATCCATTTTCCTTAAAAAGAAAAGGTTTAGATCTGAGCAGAAAACGGAGAGAGCAGAACAGAAAGGCACAGACTGGTATTATGTTGGTTAATGTAATAAAGACCAGTAGTCCCTCGGGCACACGTGTGTCTCTGTCCCTTATATGAGGCTCACAATTGTTTTCTTTCTTTACGTCTCTTTCTTCATCTTTTCATCACCACCATCAACCTCTTAACCAGTCTGTCTCACCTCTGTCTCACTGCTCTTTATTACTGCTGATAACCCTCTCTCACTCTCTTCCTGCATTCTCATTTCTCTTACATGAAACTTATCCTTTTCCTGCTGCTACAGTCAGCTGGGATCTGGAGGAAATGACAGAGAAAGAAGAGGGTAGAATGGGAGATGGTTAAGGATAAACAGATCTAGGGAGAGAATGATGGCCCCTTTGTGTAATCGTGTGTGTGTGTGTGTGTGTGTGTGTTTGTGTGTGCCTGCCTGCCTGCCTGCCTGCCTGCCTGCCTGGCTGCATGTTTATGCAAACAGCCTGGGGGTCTATCTGACATTATCCTGCCTAGAACAATCCCAATATTTCCCCCTAAAATATCCCATTATGCTTTGCTTTTGATTTGGGAGAGGTTCATGCATGGACACACAGAAAATAAATAATTAATAATCTAATTAAATTCAATTCAATTCAATTTTATTTATATAGCGCCAAATCACAACAACAGTTATCTCATTACGCTTTTCATAAAAGAGCAGGTCTAGACCGTACTCTGTGATGTTATTTACAGAAACCCAACAATTCCCACCAAGAGCAAGCACTAGGGGACAGAGGCAAGGAAAAACTTCCATATCTTATGAACATAGTTTATGTTTTGTGGCAGCGCCACCATTCCCACCATGTGCATCATGCGCTGTGCGTAGGGCACCAAGTGCTGAGGGGGCACCAAAAATAGCCCAATGAAAAATTATCAGTCATAGTAATTATAATGCTGATATTATTACAGTATGGCTATATTAGCCACTTTTTAGGCATGCATATCACAAAACATGCAGAACTATAGTTGCTCAAGAAAGTAACACAGACACTTAACACTCAACTTCCCAAGCTCCCCGTTGGTGCCCTTCCCTATCTCAGTGGTCTGTTGAAAAGACAACAGGAGTCAGGAAACTGTGAGATGATGCCCGTGCATTAGTTGCAGGTAAGTCCATGTTTAATCATTCTTAAATGAAAATGAAATGTGCTGCTAATGTAATGGTTAGCTATACATGCACCTCGAACTAGCTGACATTTTGCTAATGTTAGCAAACTCAAATATCTTATAACTTAGGTGCAAGCTAAATTGAGATTTTACTTTAACACTATGCATTTTACAAGTAACTGACGACAACTAGCTGTTACTTTACTTTAGATATTGAGCATTAGTTTATGGTTAATTTTGATGTGAGAGTGGTCAATACTTTCTCATTTACACTTATAAGTCAGTGCACAAGATAGGCTAACAATTCATCTTGCTTCAGACCATTTATTACCATGTAGATTGCAATTAAGGCATTAAGCAAAGTTTACCTAGCATAGTGTCATTTAAGAATGCATATTTTGGTGCCCAATAAACCCAGGACCATCTTTAGGATTGTCATTCAGTAGAATTCAGGAGAATGTAGGCTACAGTCTCTCACACAAAACAGGTGAGGTGTCGGATGTGCAGTGGGACAGAAAATGGATCTTGATAAAGTGTTACTGCTACAACTAGCTTAGCTACATTTGAATGTTAAAGAATCTACATGACTAAATGAACTGGCGTTTTGATTGTATTTATGTCAGGATGCAAAGGCATGGACGACGTCTGCCGGTGAAATAATAAAACGCTCGTAACCGTATTTAAGGTGTATTCAATTAAATGGTAAAATAATGTTTAAGATTCAGAAATGTAGTCTTGTGTAAGGTGTATCATTTTTCTTTTATTCCTGTAGGTAAGATATAAATATAAAACGTTATTATGAATGATTTAAGGCAAACATGAATGAATTGTGTGCAATATTCATTTGATTATGCTTTTCTATTAGATTAGATAAGATTTATCAAATTGTTGATGAATAAATAATGAAGGGGGAGAGCTCCTTGGCTATATGCCATATAGTTTTAAATACTTATAATTTTTTTCGGTGCAAGATTCTTTGTTTGAATAATTTGTCTCTTTCTATACTGATCCTTTTTCTTCGTATTTCTAAATTAATGCAGGGTCAATGCTGAGATATGTACAAGGAGGAGCACTTGGCCAAAAAGAAGATACAGACAACGAGCAACCATCTACTGTACAAGCAGTTCGGGCACAGATCAACCCCAGCCAGCCAGCAGGTCTGTAGACTCCACTACAGTACCTATTTGATTTGATTTGATTGATCTTGGAAAATATTTGATTTATTTTGATAATATTATGCACTTCTCAATACTTGAATATGTATGTTTTAGCTGTTCTACATAGTGTGTTTACAAAGTAAAGTAAAACATTGTGTGACTTTTCTGCTTCTAAATCTTTGCTTTATTGAAGAAGATTGCTTACTTGTATACTTCTGCTTTTAAGTTTGTATTCATGGATGATTATTTAATTTCTACGAAGATTTTGCCCATCCCAATACGTACAATAATTTGTGTATGAATGTTTTGGCTGTTCTGTGTACTGTGTTTACAAACTTGATTTTCCTTTTTCATTTATTGTTCTTAGGTGTTGCATTTTGAAGCTGCTATTGTGTTATTGGTATTGAGTCATATTTTTGGTAATAAAAAGTTAAACTGGCAAAAACAAACAGCGAGCAGCGGCACTGGCGAGTGGTACTGTATTCTGGTATGCATGGTTTGCATTGCATTTAGAGTTTTGTTGCGTTAGATTAAATTTATATATATAATATAAAGCAATACTATCTAATAGTCCTGCAACATGTTCATCTTTTACAAAAACTGTATTAGTGATCAAATTTGTTGATTTAGCTCAATGGCACTTTTAGAGACTATTAGGACTTATAGAATGTATTCTTATGTTCGCTAAATACTGTGTATTGTCCCTTTTTATTTATGCAGGAGTCAATATAATGCAAAAAAAAGTTTCATTTGGAGACCCTAACCCTAAACACACACACACAGAGAGAGAGAGAGAGAGAGAGAGAGAGAGAGAGAGAGAGAGAGAGAGAGAGCGAGCGCAGTGGAGGTTCTAGAAAATTTCAAATGGAGGGGCCAGGCTGGGGCCACATGCGATTTTAGGGGTACCAAATATATTAAGCACAAGAGTCATATACCACCAAACCTCCATTACCCATTCAGTGTTAACAATTTACTAATCACTGAACATAAATAATAATATCCCCTCTTTGGGTTAAAAATGTATGAAAATATTTGCCACAGGGGGGTTGAGGATGAATATATTATTGGGTCACACGTCCCTCTATCCCCCCCCCACCCTCGAACCGCCACTGAGAGAGAGAGAGAGAGAGAGAGAGAGAGAGAGAGAGAGAGAATGGATAAAAGCAGAATTCACCTCAACATGATAAATCCCACCATCTCATTCTCTCCTAATATAAATATTTCAACACCACACACTCAAACTGCACTAATCTCCACTTCTGTGCGTTTGAATAATGAATGCAATAAAAACTCACACTGCTACTCTTAATGTTGCCTCAAACTGCCCCTCGCCTTATCTGAATGGGAGAGGCGAGAGGTTGACGGGGTGGATTGGGTCATTAAAAGAGATGATGTGTGAATAGTTAGAGAGGAGAAACGAGAGAGGGACAGAGAAAGAAAAAGTGGCAAAACAGTTCATGTTCAGAAGTTGATAAGAGGGAAATACTATGGCACAAAGAAAGGCACATGGAACACATGAAGAGGAGTTGAGAGGAAACACACAGCCATGAATGGATTCCTTATATGTCCTGAAAGAAAGAGTGAGAGTGAAAGGCCAAAAGACAGAGGGAGGTACGGAGAGAGAGAAATGATCCTTCCAGGGACAGTTGTGTCTGTCATCCTAATGGATTTAATGAACGTTTTGTTCCAGACAGAAGGACAGTTTGTTTTTTCACCTTGGGCAGAGGACAGGTGTAATATTTTAATTATTGTCATAGAGTCAGCTGTTACATATGCATATAGCTTGGGTGATATACTGCTGCAAATGTAAGTGAGAAGCTTAATGAATCCTCTCTAAATGCTGCACCAGCCTCTGGTTTCCAGTGTACTGTTAGAACATAGTGATCTCTCAGATTTAGGCCGTAGGCCTGGTGTGGTTGCTGGTTTGCAGGGTTTGTCTGAGGACAACTTCATTCTTTTTTGCAATGTTTTCTGTTATTTCTCCAGACTTGTCATGGTGACTTTTTTTTTGACAAAAGTCATTGTACATGCAGTGTAAATGTGTTTGCGTAAGACTGTATGGCCTAGAGCTCTTAAGAAATAAGTTTTTGGTGTAATGAAAATGTCCAGCTACATCCATCTACTAAAAATCCAACACCCTTTAAGCCCCATCAAACACACACACAGCTCACTGACTTCTTCTTGGAAGTCAAAAACAAGTTCATCCAGCATCTCCTGTCTCTCCCCCACCACCACACACACACACACACACACACACACACACACACACACACACACACACACACACACACACTTGTCTCCTCTCTCTCTCCACAGCACCCACAGCAAATCTAAGCCTGTGACTAAAGCGCCATCTCTCAGGCTGCACACTCCGGGCTGCCTTCCCTCACTGGGTCTGCAGGCACCTCTTACTCAAAGCGCATTGGACTCGTCTCCGCGCAGCCCCGGACGTCGCTCTGCAGGAATCAGCTAATTTAACCTACGGAAATCCAGCAGCCACCGTGCATCTAATATACAGCTCTAGCCTATATTCCCTGGAAACAGCCAGCGGTAAACACTTTGTGGCCAGAGACCGACTGACCGGCTTGCTTTTCGCCAACATGGGGCGCCAAGCGAGAAACCCACTGGAGGAAGAGAGGAGATAGATCAATTGATAGATAGAGAGGTTATAAAGGGAAGGGGGAGGGAAAAAAACGCGTCGATTGGCCGCGGAACCCGGAGCAGCACCACAACAATATCTGACCTCGACCTCCTCGGCCGGTGGGAAACTGATTGTTGAAATGAAGATGTCGACATTTTCCATTATCCCGTCTCCTCCGCCAACACACATGCTGCTGAGGCTGATGATGATGTTTGCGTAGGAGTGTGTTATTTTGCGCGCAGCGCTGGTAAAGCAGTCTCTACTGTTCAAACAACTCCAGACAAGCGGTGGATGGAACTGGGTTTGAGTGTGTGCCTGACACATCTTTCCAGAGATAGTATTATTATTATTATTATTATTGAAGTTATTATTATTATTATTATTATTATTATTGGACTTTTTTTTCGTCTTTGGAGTATTTTCAGGTGTCTTTCTGCAAATCTGGAATTGGACAGAAAATGTTTTGTCATGCTAATGACAAGAATGTGTCTGTAAAAGTAGTCAGCAAAGAATAGAGTAATATTTTGAAAAGGATGCCTATGCTATTTTGTCTTTTTTTTAAATAACAAAAAGAGGATCAGTCCCAGCGGGGTTTATTTGGACTCAAGTCAAACTCCATCTCTACTTAGATAGCTGGTACTTCAGGGTTTTGCTGATTACTTAGCCAAGATTGGGCACTTATTTCTTTTTTTTTTGTTGCTATTGGTCTCATTATTCATTGACTGAGGTCGACACAAACTACAACCAGCAGAGGTCGATACCTGAGCTCCAAGGAGCCACCACTACCCTAGATGTGACCCGGTGAATTCCTCTTATCTCTGAAGGTAAGAATATTCACTTTACTGTAAGAAACAACGTTTTCTCTTCTGCTTTATTACATTCATGCTTATGTTGGATTTGTACTTTGGTTTTACGGATACATCTGCTTGTTGAGTCATGCAGGCGATGTTGGCTGTTCTGCTTGCTAGAATATAGATAGATAGATAGATAGATAGATAGATAGATAGATAGATAGATAGATAGATAGATAGATAGATAGATAGATAGATAGATAGATAGATAGATAGATGGATGGATGGATGGATGGATGGATGGATGGATGCTTGGGCTGAGAAGCAAAATGCTACGAGTTTCTCGTTTCAGCACCATGGACAGCACCACACTTGTTTTACAGCAGGATGTGAGGCTTTTCTTATGATTTCACCCAGAACATGTATTACTCATTATAGTCCATCTATCCAAGTACACTGTAGCCTACACATGAGTGTGTTTCTAGAAGCTGAAGTTAATTCATGATACAGTAGTGGATATATAACAGATATAGATGTACAAACAGGCAGAGAGATAGATGAGAATGAGAAGGTAAAGGCAAGGGAGAGGTTCACTGTATGACAGGCTTGCTGGCTGGCCAGGTTTGCCACATGCTGACAAAACAGCATGGCTTGTGAGCCACAGCTACTGTCACCAACTGTTAGCCATGGTCACATCCAAACTGTTTGCTCCAGATATTTTTAGGCAGGGTGGAAATGCATCTCAAGCGGCATTAAGGCCACATAACACAGCATTCTACTGAATGCAGTTAAAGAAACAAAAAAAAAATTCACTTAAGGGAACACACAGGATGTAACCCACCACCTTGGAAAGACTGTGGTAGATTAAATAATGACTAACCAGCTAAAATGTGATTCCACAAGTGTGGTTGGTAGGATGAAATTGTAGTATCTACAGTATTTAGATCTAAAAAAAATGAAAATTTGCTGTCTCTAAAAACAGCCCAGGGATGGAATACCGGGAGCAGGAAATTGGGCCAAAAAAAAGAAGTTGCACAACCCACGGGAAGTTAACTCTTGACCTCTGCAGTTCATGTGTCTTAGGTCTGATTGAGAATAGTCATGGCATAAATCATCCTTCTCAGGAGGTTTTTTGTGTTATAGTAACAGGATGGACCTTAAAAGTCTTTTCCTGAGATGTCTTTTACTAAACATACTCTTTCATACTGCCCACATTGTAAAATATCTTCTTTGAAAATATCATCACAATGTAATACAGCATCCCTACATTTTAGACCATGCTGTTTCAGTCCTGAGTTCAACCCCAGTTCAGGCTATACTGTGCTTTTGTTTCAGCAGATGTGATCACATCTTCCTCATTCACTGAAACATTTGAAATCAAATCAACCAAAACAACAGATCATCCATCATTACATACAGATGTGTGACAAATTGAAGAAGAAACCTGAATAAATGAGTGCAGCAAAACAATGCAGATGCTTTCATACAGGACACGGAGAGTCACTGAACTTATGACAATAATGGAAACCATATGCAATGGCTTTCACAGTCACCATTACTCAATATTTCCACCACCATCAGCAAAACACCAAATGAGGAAATATCTTTTGGCAGAATGGTGTTCATCCCTCCAGTACAGTTGCAGAGAGGCTCTGGAGGCTTGTGGTGCGCCAACACCCTTCTAAAATACTTTAGGCAGGTTTTTCCTTTAATTTCCCAGGGGCAAGAGGACTGAAGGTTCCACAGTTACTCTGGGAGTCCTCTGCGGTGTGGCTGTTCCCTGAGCTATAATGAATTATGATGTTATGATGTCAGTGCTATTATTTTTCTAAGGCATGCCCATGCTGCCTTTGTTTTAGCATCACATTGACTGGTTTTTAACACTCCATATCACATCATGTAGCTTAAGACAGTATGACTTAAAGGTAGTATTAGAAATGCCAATTGGGACTAAATTCATGTTTTGGATTCCAAAAAAAAATATTCACACACAAACACATACTATGCTTTTAGAGGGCCCACAACAAGGAAAGACAAGGCAGGGCTTGTATTCCCATGGCGACTTCCTCTGTGACCCTTGGAACAACCTTGGCCCCCATGGGAGATCAGTCATACTCCTGCATGTGCGCACACACACACACACACACACACACACACACACACACACACACACACACACACACACACACACACACACACACACACACACACACACACACATTCAAGTCCTCCATGCAGCATGACTATGAGTGACTGTGTGTTTCTTGTCTGAAGCTTGCTGCTGGTGCTCTACCATCGCTTCAGTCATTAAAGCAGGAGGGAGACAATGAGGAGGAGAGACAGAGAGAGAGGGAGTTGAAGGACAAGCAGGAGTAGGATGGAAAAAAAGCAAATTTCAAAGATGACGAGTGATGAGAAGATAAAGAAAGTTTTTAAGAGAACCTATGTGAAATATATATATATATATATATATATGTATATATATATATAGAGAGAGAGAGAGAGAGAGAGAGAGAGAGAGAGGTAGGTTCATACACTGGGGGTTGATTGAGACTGGGGGAAGGGAATATGGCTGCTCAATGATCATGTTAAACAGTCACCACCCATTCTTCCCTTCTTCCACCCGTGTCTCCTTCCTTCCCCCTCGGCACCACACTCTGCTCTCCTCCCTCACAGCTACACCCTGACATGCTCACACATCACACGCACGCACAGATGGGATCCCACGCAGACACCAACATCACCAGCTCACGCGCTCCAGGCGCAAGCATGCACATGCACAAGCTGTTGGTCAGCTGCCCTCATCCCAGTGAGTGATTGCAAAAAAAGAAATACTAAAGCTCATTCAAAGGAATAGAAGGGATGCAAGAGAGGCAGAGAAAAAGAACAGGAAGAGGGTGAGCAGCAGCAGAAGAAAAGCTGTTTGTCCTTCCTTTTTTGTACCTCATTCATGGCAGTTTCATTATCATGTGAGTCTTTTGGATTTTCCAACCTCCCTACGCGGATATTTGCCCTTTCATACTACCCGCTATGACGTAAATTAACACGCTTTTGTAATGTAACTCAATGGAGGCCAAACGCGTTGATATACACGCTAAAAAGCGAGTATGCGTCTTGATAACACAACAATAATGGCATGCGAATCGACGTGTCATACATATGCAATTTCATGAGATCAGTCTGGAAATGGAGCAAAAAGGTTGTGACTTACTGTAGCGTTGATCACAACAGAAATGCACTAGAGGGGAGAGATTCTCATTCATGAATTCCTCACTTTCCGATCTTATTATGCATCTCTGCAATTCTGCCTGACTGCACTAAGCTTCACTTTTTATCAGCTTAGAGATTAGCATACAGTGAGTGAGCAGGGAAAAGTTTGTTCAAGCAAAGGTTAGAACTTTTAAGTGTAAACCACCCACTCAAAAAACAGAAAAGGTAATGGTACTGTGAAATGTCAGTCTGTAATAGCCCTGTCGCCATAGTAACTGAAGACCCGTACTTCTACACACACTATTGAGTAATGACCATTAGCACTAACACCCAAGCAATCATCATCTTTGAGCTTTCAAATATTTCCTTCAACCATCTATACAGTTCATCAAAAACATCTATCCTCACCAAGGATTCCTTTTGTTCTTCATTTTCTTCTTCGTTCTCCACTTACATTTTCCTCTCCTTTCTTTCTGCATCTACTCTTTTTTTCCTGTTTACTCACACTAATCACTCCCCCTCATGCTGTCTCTTTCCATCTCTACCGTCTTCCCCACCTCCTTCATGTTTACATGCATGTCCACTGTTGCTCTTGCATGGACCATGTGTGTGTCAGATAAGAAGACCAAGGGGGATTAAGATTAAAGCTGTATCCCTTGTTTTCCTAAATAAATCCTTTTTTGGCATGGTGTAGACTTTTATTAATATTGCACAGGTTTTCCTACCTAAACGCAAGCAGATAAAAACATCAAGACAAAAATAAAAGATGTTCACTGCAATGTTCACTGTGCAGGAATTCACATCTGACATAAGTTTCTGTAAACTGATTTTCACGCTGCAGTAACCAGTTGCTGCAGGGAAAGAGGTACATCATTTGTTTATTCATTTTGTGTGTGTTTGTGCACGTTTTTGTGTGGAGCTGGCTATAATTTCCCACAGTGCATTTTGACGTATGCCACAGCTGTGTGATGATTTCATCAGTGCATCAGATACATAGTAACATCTGACTCCCCTGAGACTCTTGTGACTTCTTGTAAATACCATGCTTGCTTGACACACTCCGCTTTGAATATGCAAAGTGACGCACAGCAGGATCTATTAATCTTCGAGTTAGAGGTGCTGTCTTGGCTTGTGACTGGCACTGCCATTCAAAGTGATGTTTAAAACAGAGCCTGCCCATGCTCCCTAAGGCATTGTACATCAGCTGGACAGACAGAGTGGTGGAGAACAGAGAGGGACAAAGACAGCGAAGCAAATGGGAGAAGAGGATAAACAGACAGAGAAAGGGCACAGGGAAAAAGACAGCAAGAGTGGAGACAGTGGAAGAGGCATCAGAAAGCAAAAGCAAAGGAAAGATAACAAAAAAGTGAATAACATGACTGGCAGGGTGCCAAGAATATTTTTACCTCCGTCAAGGAGGTTATGTTTTTGTTTGTTTGTTTGTTTGCTTGCTTGTCATCAGGATTATGCAGAAAAACTAGGTGTAGCATGGACCAAATAAGAACCAATTACATTTTGGAACAAATATAAATTACAGTGCTGATACACTAATTATGTTTACTCTTTTGGTAAAGAGAGGGATACGAGATAGGGCATGGCCTTTGTGGACTTCTGCACTCTCTGTGTGCCCTTCTGGTTTTTTCTTTGGTTTGCTTTGAACTACTGGTTAAAAGAAGGAAAACAGAGATTTTCTCTGTTATTCATATAGTAAGACGAAATGTGCCCTCTGACATATGAAAAGGTACAAAATCATGCAACCAATGACATTTAGTGCAATTCATTAAGTAAAATACAGCATTTGATCTCAACTTGACATCTCCAGATATCATCACACCCATCAGAGCTACTTTTCATAGGCTGCTTTACTGTGTGTAAAGATTACAGTAATGAGGACGATACGTCTCCAAACATGTACACGCCTTACGACTTACACATTTTGTTACAGTATATACTGTATTTGCCTACATATGATTAAATTTGAGTGTTTTGCAATAACGCATTAACCTGTCATAGTGGCAGAACTCAGCACAGTATAATCTGCTTAGTGTTGCATGGGTAATGTTTTTCACACCAGGACGTCCTAACGGAGCTCCTCTCTGTCACTGCGATTTTTAGGAGCAGACTTGACCGACACTGAACGTATAAACCAGGAGTGAACCAGCAGCAGGCTAAGCAGCAGCTACTGGTATTATCCTGTTTAGAGTTACAATAGAATAGAAAATAAACTACACACCTACTGTATGTGCACACTATACACGCAAACAAACATGCAGAGGTTATGCATTGCCAAGGTGAACAGAACGTGCTAAGATTTTGTTTTCACTATTGTTATTGTTACTTATTAATATGAAAGAACAAACAGTGCAAAAAGTTTGCATAAATATCTCTCTCAGCAGACTGATATTCTGTTGTAAACAGCAGTTTATTTTTATGGGGCCTTTAGACTGGAGATGCTGTCATGCTCTGCTCTTGTCTATTATATTTATGCAGCACTAAGCAGAAACAGTAACTACTATTCATGCTATTAGAGTGAAGTTGCTTTGAGTGTGTGTGTGTGTGTGTGTGTGTGTGTGTGTGTGTGTGTGTGTGCGCGCGCACGCGTGCACATGTGCATGCATGCTGGCGTGCGTGCTGACGTGCGTGAATCCGTGCGTGCGTGCATGGAAGGAGATGTTAGAATAAATAGTTTGCTCTACAGCATTAAATATTGCCTTCTCTGCCCCCCTAAAAATGACAACAATGTACTCACACACAAACTCAAACAGACAAATATGTGCACTTGCCTCAACTATGTATATTAGACAGAGGTCTGCACACATTCTATCTTTACGTCTGTTTTTAATCAATCCCTTGGTTGCAATTGTTGCTTGATTACCTTGTGTATCTAATGGCCCTGATGCACCAAGCTGACATTCATCCATCCGGTGGCTCTGGGCCATCACTAAGCCTCTGTAGCAGACCACTGGCTGTAGTTTTTGCTGTGTGTCCAACACTACTGGCACTAGTCACTAGTGGCTGATTGAGCTTGTTGAAGTGGCAGCAGAGGAAGTCAGTGCAATACTGTATACATTAGACAGACCTAAATGGGGTAAAATACTGATGCCAACACCTGTTGCAGCCTCTTTTTTTAGGGTTTCTTGTTCTCTTCATTAGTGCTGAAGTTAATGTATCCTGATGTTCATTAACTTATTTGGGATCTTTTTCAAAACCAATCTGTGTGCTCTGTAAAATTGGATTAATGTTTTAAGTGGGGAAATGATCTTATTATGTTGGGCCAAAAGTAAAGATTAAGGTCTATCTGTTTAGGTTATTCAAAAACCTAAACATGGCCCTTAAGGCCATCTGTTTACATGACAAAATCCGATGTGGGCTGAGGACGATTTTTACCGCTCTGCAGCTCTTCAATCCATCAACTGAAAAGTTCAAAGAAATGTAGTATTTTTGAGCCAACTTTAGCGCCTGCTAGTGCCAAGATTATAGCCTGTCACACACAGACTAGTGGTATTATTTGCACAGCAGAGGGTAGAGCATTGCATGGCAGAGGGGAGAGACAGAATGACAGATTGTGATTATATGCAATTATTTTGAGATGATTTCAAATTGAAAGCTCATTTTCTTAAACCATTCAGGGGAAAGACCAATTTTGGGAAAATAATGTACTGACAGATATATACATGACATCCTTTTAAAAGATTTCTTTGTTAGATTTTTATCTGCAGTGTAAAATTAGACAGTTCAAAGTGAAAGAGGCATTGTTTGCACATTACACTACAAGGACATCATTCTTAAAAGTGAAGTGACACAAGATGTTTTTCTGCTGCTACGTTGCAAATACACACACACACACACACACATAACAAACACAGAGGTACATATGTTTGAACATTTTGCTTCTATGCTTCTCAAGAAAGCATCCTCATAACGTGACTTTCTCCATGAGCAGATTAAAGCACTATGCTGGGAAACAATTCGTGTTCTTTTACATTTCTGTACAAAATACTAGAGCTATCCGCTTCCGCCACAACTCAGGTAAATACAGGTGACTGTTATTTTAGATCCCGATTATGCATTTTAAAGTACATTAGTCAAAAGAGATTTATAGCTAAGAGGGAGAAGATAGCAGATTAAAGGAGACTGTGGATTTGACCTAACTCACTTGCATAGTTTTTCTTCACTGGAATATTGTAATGGGAACACCATTTGTTTAGCCTGCATGATTAGCCTACTGTTGTGTTTTATATAAAAAGAATTGTGACAAGGCCCAAAGAGACATTTTTGAGAACCATCATATTCTATTGAAACAGCTTAATTTTCATTTTCTACAATTTGACAACATATTCTTAAACATGGATT
The DNA here is from genome assembly GCA_013375575.1 of Percina caprodes. Classification (NCBI taxonomy): domain Eukaryota; kingdom Metazoa; phylum Chordata; class Actinopteri; order Perciformes; family Percidae; genus Percina; species Percina caprodes. The sequence goes on along the minus strand of JABXJD010000049.1, from coordinate 1,096,706 downwards.
GGGACTCCAGAGGAAAACCTAAAAAAAAACACTGTCTAATAATACAGCATGTGGACAAGGAAGGGCATTGTCCACTGCTTCCAGTGTATGCACAACGCGTTTAAAGTTACATTACATCAGCATGATATTTGAACTGGAAGAGCAACTTACCAAGGTCGTTCAGATGGATGAGAGACATTTAGCGAGCTGTGTAATTAACTGAAAAGACCCCCAAGTCACCATTACATTTTTTTTTCAAATGTCCTCAAGGTACTATATTCTAGCCAAGAGCCATTTTTACGATGTATCATCCATTGAGGGGCGTTAATTATAAAATTGTTTCCCAGGCAATACAAGGACTCCAGAGAGGCATAAAACTCTTCCTGGTTTCCATTCATTGCTAAAATAGAAAACTACAGTAGGACCTCTATTTTCTTCATACCCAACAACCCCAAACTCTCCCTCTATCTTTGACAGCCCTTGGTATTTCCCGGGTACCTGATTCAAGTTCAGAGTTAAGAGTAAGCTAAGTGTGTCAGTGCCTTTCAGTAGAAGGATGAGGTCGGAGACAAGTGCAGAGACACAAAGAAACGACATTTTTGTACACCTGGTGAAATTGTATGCTGGAACAGGGTGAGCAGGAGCCTGAGAGGGAGAATCAAGTGATGCAGCAATTAGGGTCAGTGCAGCCAGACAGGATAATATTTTGACAAGGCTCAAGGAGGAATATGCAAGCTTTTTTGAGTCTATATTAATGTTTGCATTGAAGCGCACTGGAGATGAAAAATACATGCAGTAAATAACAGAGATGGGAAGTAACGAAGTACAAATACTTTGTTACTGTACTCAAGTAGATTTTTCAGATATTTTTACTTTACTTTACTATTTATTTTTGTGGCGACTTTTTACTTCTACTCCTTACATTTTAACACAAATATCGGTACTTTCTACTCCTTACATTTTACAAAATTGGCTTGTTACTTTAGTTTTGTACAAGAGGTTGTCATGTCGGAGAATAGCGTGGACACGCGCCTCACACCGCGAGCTGGTGCGCGCCACACGGAGAAAAAAGTGAGAGAAAAGAAAAAGAGACTAGCTGTCCGGAGGATAATCAGCTGAGATTGTGTGTGTGCGTCTTTGAGAACTGTAAGTCGTATAACTGATGTTGTCAGTTCACTTAAGCCTGTTATTGGTCTATAGTTCTTGCACATATAAAGTAAGTTAGCTAGTGATTTTGGTGTGTTCTTCACCTGTTAGCTAGGTTGCACGTTGATCTTAATGAAGCATCAACAATTTCACCAGCTTTATTTGCATGAGGTTTTTTTTTTTTTTTACCGAACTTCAGATACTGTAATTCAAGTGACAAGTGGAGGGAAACTTAGCTAGAGAGAAGTTGTCTCCGTCTCTGTTTTAACATACACACCTGGAGCAATGGAAACCAGAATCAGCTTTAATACAGTCCTAATCTAGTCCTCAACTTTCACATCATTTCACTGGAGTTATTATTGTTTACGTCATCAATACCATATTCAATCTAAATGGATGGGAATATATCTACTGTAGGCTACGTTGCATTTGACGCACGACTAAGACTCTCAACAGATTCGGCATTCTGCATTAATTCACAGCAAATCATTGCGGCTTGATGGCGCTAACGTTAGCACATAGCCTACTAGTATGGATGGCGACATGGTTGAAAATGAAGAAAACAGCGATCCGGCAGACAAGCAGCAAGACATCATCCTCAGCCTTATCTGAGGGAGATGTTTGAGACAGTAGGCATCAAGAAGGACTCCTGGCCAATGTGCTGGGGAACTTCTTCATTAATGTCTGTTTAGTCATTCATATTTTAATCCTTTATTTTCTTTCCAGAAGCCATATCTGAGCCCAGAGTATTTTTTAACACAAGTATCTGTACTTCTACTTAAGTACGGAAAGTGAGTACTTTTGCCATCTCTGGTAAATAAACATACAGTCAAATCAATGTTGCATCACATCACAAAGCTCATTTTCATTCATTTAACTTTTTCATCATGTTATTGTTTAGTGAACTCATCTTCACTCTTGTGGGGAACATTTTCACATGCACAAAGGCTTCAGTATGATTTGTATTCAAAATTGTATTGACACATTGCCATTTCAAAGAGCATTTTGAGGAACTTGACCAACAACCCCTCTGTGGAGGAGACAGAATTTGAAGACTCAGGGGAGGATCTATATGCCTGGCAGAGATCAATGAGGTAGTCAAAAAGTTTCTCTGCACCATTGGTGGATGAGAGTTGCCCTGAGATGCTATAGACATTGTTGGGCTGTCATGGCTGATATGTGTGGGACAGTGTCTGTGGAGTGGCAGAGTGGGGGATGGCTACCATTTTGAAACCAGTTTGGGTATTGCACTGCTCAGCTTCCAAGGATAGTTTATTCCAGGGTGCTGGAAAGGAGAGTTTGACTGATTGCAAAACCTCCAACCCAGAAGGAGCTGTACAAATTCCATCCTTGCTGTGGAACAGTGGACCAGCTCTGCTACGTGTGTTTTGTGGACATGGAAAAGGCTTACGACCTTTTCCCCTGTAGAATCCAATGAGAAGTACTGCGAGAATATGGGGTCCCAAGGTTGTTGATACAAACCATGCGTTTGTTGTATAACCGAAGTGAGAGCTGTGTCCTTATACTCACAAAGTCCATCGCATTTTAGTGTTTGTTGGCATCCACAGGGTTGTCCCTTGTCACCGATTCGGTTTGTGATTTTTAAAGACAGGAAATCAAGGCCCAGCTGGAGAGAGGAGATTGTTCTGTTTGGGGACCTCAGAATTGCGTCTCTGCATCTACGAGCAATGTTCACAAGTGAGGGTAAAATGGAGTGTGAGGACATGTGGAATGGTACTGCGTCAACAGTAATGCGTGCATTGCTTCCAGCCTTTATGCTAAGATAAGCTAACCACCCCCTGTCTGTAGTTCCCCACGTAACTCAATATTCTCTTACTCATAGCGAAAAAAGTCGAAAAAGCCCAAGTTGAACTATTCCTTTAAAGCCGTACAGCTGTATCATCAGCATATCGAGCAGGACAGGTTGTGCTCAAGTGTTCAAGGTGGATCACAGTGGCGGATCATTATCTTCATGATGCCGCATAACTTCAAGTGATGATAGATGTGATAAATGTGTAATTTTCTCTGATAACATGATACACACTGTAGGTCAAAGTAATGTAAGTTAAATTTAAATTTGGCAAATAGTAGTGGTAGTAGTAGTAGAATACTCACTGATTTTACATTTTATTAGATGATAGACAAAGACTAATCGAGAACAAAGAGCTGTAATGAGATTATGTCACAAAGAAGGTTTCACTGTGTCTTTCTTTATATTATCAGATTGGAGCTCTGTTATCAATGTTAGTGAGGTTAAAAACCAACACCTGGCATAATGACTTGAGCACACTTCTTTCACCAAACTTTTAAACATGAATACATATTTTAGAACTTGTGTAATTTCCTTAGAGAACCATACATGTGTGTATGTGCTGTGTCTTTTGCTGCAAATATGTGTGTGAAATCCTTCTTTGACAGCTACAGTTCATCCCATTGTTCTGGAGGCATGTTATTGTCTCGTGTGTATGACTGGAATCCACCACCTACTGTGTACTTCTTCCCCATTCAACTGAAAGCCTGTCAACAGCCATTATTCCTAGCAAGACTTCTGTTGTGATCCCTGCCATGTTTCATCGAAGCATGGCAATTTATTCCGAAGCCCATTGTCTGAGCATGTTAGCTAGTACTAAAATGATTGCATGTGAGTGTCTGTGTGTGTTTGTGTGTGCGTGTGCCCACTGCTATTCTTTTTTGTGCCCCTTCCCTCTTGTCATTTCTGTGGACAAATACCAGCGAAAGGAGCTGAGCAGACATGTCTTTCTCCTGTACTATTTCACAATGAAGTCTGAGTTGCGTGTTTGCATGTGTGTGGTTAAATAATTAACACTGTTCACTGCTTCTGTAACACATCCCTCACACACTGTTCTGATTAAGGGAGCCTCAGGAGATACACACTGCCTGCCTTCCCTGCACATAAGTGATCCAGCATGTACATGTCTCTCTGCGCGCGTGTGTGTGTGTGTGTGTGTGTGTGTGTGTGTGTGTGTGTGTGTGTGTGTGTGTGTGTGTGTGCATGTGTGCGTGTGTGTGTGTGTGTGTGAAATTCAACAAATACATGACACCACATCCAAATTTGTATATTTTACTAAAAAAAAAACAATACATGGAAAATTGTGTCATTGGCTGTATTTATTATGTGAGGTAAAAATGCCAGCACAATATACTTGCAATGACAAAGATGAGGCGAACTGCAGAGTTGCAGAAGGGGTTAAAGCTATCGTTATTGATACAATAATATAAAAATTAGATTAGTGGAAACACCAACAATCAAGGGGAACTACATCCATTTTCCAAATTCATACATGTTATATCAATGTTCTAAGGCAAAATATAAATAATTATGAACTCTCACCAAAATCCAAAATGTATAATGTCATGTAGTATTGTGTAAACTGCTCCATTGATAATAAATTCGAAAAAATGTTATAGATCACACTGAGAGCCCACAGGGGAATGTTCTTAGTATATGGGCACATTTTCTGTTTCAGAACTGAGAACACTACAATATAATAAAGCTCAATGGGGTATGAAAATAACATGCTGTGGGTTCACAAAATCAGTATCCCATTCATTGTCTATGCAGTAGCTTCTGACTTTATACTTGATGACATCACACGTTTGAGACTTACTTCTCTCTTCTGATTTGGGAGAGAGTAGCTCATGTTCACAAACATTGAACCTTTCCTAGGCCATGGAAATGGCATATTGGATTTCTTTAACAAAGCCCTGACTTAACCAGTATGTGAAGACTTGATTAGAGGCCTGCAATAGGCTACATTACATCAATAACTTACAGCGTCACCTAAATGTCAAATAAACATTCAATACACCTCCATTCCCTGTTCTCTTTTCCTGACACCAAAACTGTCTCACATTTCCCTCTTCAATTTAACTCAAAAACTATAACGCTCTGTTCTTGTTGTTCCTTCATATTGATTTGGTTGGTGGACTGTGTGGCCCGCAGATTGGATTAGAGTCAGGCTGTATTACAGCCTGCGGGGAGAGTAGCCATGTTGTGTTTGTAGACAGGTCAGATAGCTACTGCAGAGACAGTTTGATCCATTCTAACATTATAGAGCATCTCTGGAGAGATATTTCACAATGAAAGCTAATATGTTTCAGACAAGTTACCCACAGAGGAATTCAACGTGGTTTAGAGGTGTTTCAGGGTGAGAAAATCAGTGCTGTCAGTCAGTTTGTCAATAGTCCACACTATAGTAAAGTGTATGTAAGCAGCCTTAGGGATGCTGATCCTGACTCCAGGATGTGGCAATGGAAACTTGAATAAAGCTGGGTAAACTGGGTAAGCAGGAAATATTAAAAATGTGTTTACATTTGCCTCACAATGCTCCATATGACTTTGGCAGTCCTGTTTATTTGTTCACTATTTTTACTTTAGTCCAGTTGAGTTACATGTTGACAACAGCAGCCTGTGCTGCTGGATACTTGCTGCTGATTATGGCTTGCATCATTGAATAATAGCTTAGCAACAAGCCTGCTGTGCTATTTTTGGTTTCAGACAATTATCCACAATGCAGTGTGAGGGTGTAGTCCTATGACACTTCCAGATTGTGGATGTAATAAAAGAAAGAAGGTCTGTGCCCACAAGTGTCTGCAGGGTTTTCCACAGATATACAAGAATGTTGCTAAACTTTGGAACTGAGAAATAACTTTTTTTTCTCTATTTGAAAAAAAATAATAATTGTGTGGTGAAATCTGTGCAAAGATACACAGAGTATACTCGCAAGGCAAGAGGGCAAAAGGGCACTGCAAGATGTTAAGTTATGGGAAAGGAGGAAAAAAACTGAATGCATAATTTACTGTTTTTACCTCAAATATTTGCTTCATTCCTGTAGCACACTCAAGCTTTTGCAGTTTTCTTTTTTAATTGCTTATTTATTTTTAATTCCTGCCTGATTTAAACAAGAAACATGATTTACAAATCCATCTCAACTCATTTTTTCTTACTTCTTTATCACTATTATACTGTTTCAAATATAATAGAGTACTTAGAATGTGCATTATGTTATTAGGGATGAGAATCACTAGATGCCTCACAATGCGAAATCATCACGATACACTACCTTTTTCCAACTTCAAATTTGTATCCATTTCAAATTATGTCCCCAAAAGGAAACTTTGTGAACATCTGTTTTATCAAAAAAGATACATTTGTTCATCTCACTTCAATTTTGTTGCAGTAAAATGGGATTATCAAGCAGACAAACTGACCAACACATATATAATAATAGATTGATACTTGGCGTCTGTGTATCGATACAATATTACTATGGAAAATATCACAATACTATGCTGTATGGATTTTTTCGCCCACACCTATATGTTATATAAATACATACTAGATAGGATGATTGGATAAGATGCATGAAAAGCCATCGGAGATACTGTTTCCTGCTGTTGTTGCTGTGACTGTAGCATTAGGTGACATTGTGCATTTACAAGACTTTTCAAGAAATACTCTAGTTACCTAAAAATACATTAATAAGGAGCAAATGTCTGAGCTTGCAAGTGCCATTTATGCAGTAATGCAAACGGTAATCATACTGAAACCCTGCACACAGTACAGCACTTCAAAATTGTTATTGTGTCATAATTTATCACGGTTATGTGTCATCATAAGTACCCAACTATAACTGTTACAGACCACACATGACCATATTCAACTTGATGTCCCACTGTGGTCAGTACAGCGATGCATGTCCGACATATGGGATTTAGCTAAAGTTCCTCTTAACTGCTGTTGTTATATAGCACAATATAGTATGAGTGAGTAGGTGAAGGTACAAGCTACTGTTGATGGCCACACACTGGCTGTTGCAGGGATAAAACTCCTCAGATATGTGACAGCCTCAAAGACTGTACAGCTAAGGGAAAGCGGAAAAAATGAATTTGATTTTTTTTTCATTTAAATGACATCACAATGTTGGTGATTAACGTATGTTACTTTCTAAAGTAAAATGGATATTTAAAGCCTCTAGGCTTGAGGCTTCTTCTTGTAATCCAGCTTCTGTAGAGACTGAAAAGAGGTAATTAAAGGGAAACATTGATCTAATAAGATAAGAATGAGGTCAGTTCAGTCTCAAGTCAATCATACTGCAAATGTTCTTGTTGTGTTCTGTAGCATTCATTTCTATCTGTGTGTGAACTAAACTAACATTGACTACCTAAATCAACAAAATAATTTAATCTAGATAACATAAATATCATAGTTTGGGTTTTGTGGATCACATAACAGGATCGCTACACTGCAATCAATTAAATTTTTGGAAGGCTGTAAATTCTAATAAAAATAACAACTTTGCCTCAATTTGTACCCAGATCAAGGTCAATGACTGTCAATTGTCTAACCATAAAGAGATTAGTTTAGCCTTCAATAAACATTTTGTAGCTGCCGGTCACCTTTTTGAGAATGGGGTATTAGATTGCCTTCTAACTTATGACAAGCTATTCACCGTTCATTGCAGGCATACATTTACCCTCGATCTTGTCTGCTCAAGTAAAGTTAAAAATGTTCTCCTTACCATTGATCCCAATTTGAACACCTTTTTGCTTAGTCTCTCAGCCCATATTATCTCAGAACTGAATATACCTCATATTTTCAATCTGTCAATTTCCTCCGATATTGTTCCCAGTATTTGGAAAATGCCGCATACATAAGGGAAGTGATAAAGACTATCTCTACCACTAGACCAATATCCAAATTGCCATGTCTGGTAGGTCCTGGAATCTCTGGTAAATGATCAATTAAAGGTGTTTTTGCCTAGTGCTTCCATTTTGAGCTCATTTTAGTTAGGCTTTAGAGCAGGGCACAGTACTACAATTGCTGTTACTTTGGTCATAAATTACATTGTAACAGCCTTAGATAAAAAAACAGTACTGTGCTGCACTATTTTTTATCTCTCTCTTTGAGCTCAGTTAAACTGGGAAGCTACAATTCTGAATTTTTAACAGTAAGAAAAATTCCACAGGGCTCAATCTTAGGTCCAGTTCTTTTCACCATTTATATCAATAATATCATTTCATCATTGGTAAACTGTCATGCCCATTTGTACCCATTTAATATGTTGCAAGAAGCTCTCAAAGACCTAAGACTTGTACCGCTGATGAAACAAACTTTATGTTATTTTCCCGAGCCAGAGCTATCGATTATACTAACATTAATATTTCCACTATGAACAAACTTATGATTGAGAGAGTCACAGAACATAAATATCTTGGTTTCTGGATTGATGAAAAGCTCTCTTTCAAATTTCACATTGATAATCGTGTGTGCCAACTGGCCATTCCTACAGAAACATACCCATGTATTGTAGGAAAAGCAGTTTTCATGTCGGTCTTGAACTATGGTGATGTGATTTATAGACATGCCTTCTTTTCAACTCTTAAATCTCTGGACTCAGTTTATCACTTTGCCTTAAGATTCATAACTAGTCATGTCAATGGTACACATCATAGTATTGTATATGAAAGTGTAGGGTGGTATCTCTTTATCTATAAGGCCCTCATTGGAAAACTACCATCTCATTTTCTGTTACTCAGAGGGACATTATCAGACTCACTCTGCTGACTGGCTTTTGCTTCATGTTCCACAAGCTTGATCTGAACTTGGAAAAACTGCTTTTTAACTTTAGTGTACCTGACTCCAGGAATAAATTACAGCACCTCCTTAAAATCAACTCACTTGTGCCTTTTGGACAATTTATAAATCTGGTTTTAAACCTGCAAACTTCTACTTGTACTTGCTTTACATAGTAACTAATTTACATACTTTCTTTTGTGTATGTAATATCCTCATTTATTCATCAAATAATTTGATGATGATGGTGTACTCTTTTCTGTTGTTTGTTTTGTCGTTGTCTTTGTAATTTGACTCAATGACATTGCAAATGAGGGCCGCCCCTCAATGATCTTTCAAGGATAAATAAAGGTTGAAAAAATATAAATACACATAAAAATCAAGTAACAAAAAGAAACACTGCAATCACATACATACAAACAAGATAGATTAAATAGTTACAGTAAATGTAGATTTGTGCTCCGATTCTAAGCCGAGCTTAGTGAACATAAACTCAAAGCTCATGGGTCAACATCTCCATTTGTCTTTGTTGTTACCTCTTACTTCAGATCAGAGTTCACAGCTCACCCACAGCTGTCTGGGCAGATGTTTCAATAAAGGTATTTTATCTCTGTCCACTTACATTATTCTGTTTCTTTTTGATCTGCTCATTATTGAATCAGAGCAAATTTAAAAATATCTATTTTAAGAATGTTTTTTCTCTCCTTCATCTGATATTCCCTTAGTCTAGACTTTTACAAATCTCCTGTGCTATCAAGAGATGCATCTAATTAAGGTAGCACTGATCTTAGAATGCTGTTTCATTGTGACTGCAAAAGCCCTCTCAGAAGACTGATTTGATTAATGATTTTCTGTACTGTTTTTGCAATATATTGGTCTGTCATGCCATTAAAGCTTATTTGAATTTAATTTCTCTCCAGCACCTGTTATACATCTGTCCATAAGATCTCCAGGCAAAGTCTTTGTAGACATTGTTCTTATATTTTATAGGGAATCCATAAATCACTGACTATCTGTATTCATTCTGAGCTGAGTTTTTGTGATTTATGTTTGATTTCCTCTTTCAATTAATTGGTATTGACAACCCTTTGACACCAGATTCTGACCTTATGGCCTGCATTTAAAAACAGACATTTTGTTTATATATATATATATATATATATATATATATATATATATATATGCGCAGTATCTTAGCTGTTCTTACAACTGCGCTCTTCTGGACAGAGATCTCAGATGTTGTTCCTGGAATTTGCTGGGGCCACTGTTGCTACATCTATCATAACTACCTTCTTCTGCTGTTTGTTGACCACCACGATGTCCGGTTGGTTAGCCATCACCATTTTATGGATCTGGAAGTCCCACAGGATCTTAGCTTTGTTATTCTCTGCCACTTTTGGAGGTGCCTCCCACTTTGACCTTTGGACTTCTAGCCCATACTAGGAACAGATGTTCCTGTACACTATGCCAACCACTTGGTTATGGCGTTCCAGGTATGCCGTACCTGCCTGCATTTTACACCCCACTGTCATGTGCTGGACTGTCTCAGGGGCATCTTTATACAGCCAGCAACTTGGGTCTGGTATGATAGACCCCCAGCCTCTATGGGGCCAAGGTACTTGGCTGTGGCCAACTCATGGTTTCCATTTTCCTCCGGTATTCAAAGATATTTGTAGCTGTCCTGAACAACTATGTTGCCTGGTAGTTCCACCCAAACATTTGTAACTATCTTACCTCTCTTTGATACCATCCGACCACATTTAACTGATCCAAATGATATTCTGATGTCATTGCTGTAGAGCCTTGTGATGTGGATCAGTGAGTCACTTGTGATCATCTCTCAAGTCAACTGTCCTTGTGTTAAGCCTAAACTGTTCTTGTGTCCTGGCACCTTCTTGCCGTAACATCTTTGTTGTGCCTCGTCAATCTCTAGTTGTGATATTAGTCTGTGGCTGCGGATATTGAAACACTAAGCTTTGATGTTGGGTTTCTCTGCCAAATTCCAAGAATGTCATGGTCTTGTTGCAGTAGTCCATTTCAGGTTGCCCTGGTTCCCTGACACTCCTAATTATGGTTTTACTCTGTTTTTGCTCGGAAGAATTTACTGTTAGCCACGCCCTAACCACGCCCTGGACCAGGATTTGAATCCGTTTTTTTTGCATGAAAGTCAATGTGTTACCAATACTAAGACCACATTAAGATGTTTTACACTGTTATTACTAATACTGTTGCATGTTGCATAAGCAGTAGGCATGAACAAAAGACTCTGGGATTAGGCATTTGTGAGTCCTAGGTGCACGGTATATAAATATTCATTCAACCATGTGCCCGGCTTGAAAATTTCACAAAACAAAATATCAGCAAAATCTCTTCTCTTTTCCTATTGCTTTTTCTCTTAAACTTCTTTTTAGCCACCTAACAACCCTGTCAGTGTTCAAATTCACATACTAACATACTACATACTACATCAATGTGTACGTACTACACACTGCCTTCTCCCCATCTAACTCTCATCATCATTTTGTTTCTCTGTTTCATATCCATTCACCAAATCCCTTTCTATTTTAAATACTCATCTAGACCTCTTTCACCCTCTTGCTCCATGTCAATTTGCCATTCACTCTGTCTTTGTTTTGCCTGCTCTGCTCAGGCACTTTAACTCTCTTATCATCAGTTCATCTTTCCCCTGCCATTCCTTCTCATTTCTGTTGCTGAATGCTGATTCCCTTCATGCTCTCACACTTCTTTTTTCTATGTGTTCCAGCCTGAGATCCTGTCTATATTATGTGGAGCATTTGTAGGATGATTCTATTACATGTCTCTTAACTGCTGGATAATTCAATGAGCACCACTGAGATGACACACAGTTATAATCTACTTAATGAAGCCACTGTGCTGATGAATTGTGTGCTTTCTACTCCTTAATTTTTCTCTCTCAATCACTCCCTACCCTCCTATATTCTTTTCTACTCTTTCTCTCTCTCTGCTCCTCTCATTCCATCCTTCCCTCCTCTTGTTCTCTGTAGGGTGTTGATGGAGAGCCATTCGAATGACAGCCGGGACAGTGGTCATCACTGGTGGAATTCTAGCTACAGTTATATTACTCCTTATCATCGCAGTACTGTGCTACTGTAGACTGCAGGTGAGGCCACAGCTGCTTTAAGACACTGTTGCATTCATTTATTTCCTCTGAAATTGGGATGTCCTTGTATAGCAATTTTAAAGTCACAACATAATCATAAGTATTGCTGCTTTTATGTGTGATTTTGTGTTTGTGATCTTCAATTACCAAAGATAATAAGATATTTACTATAAATAAAATTAATTCATGAGTGTAGCTGCATTCTTCTGACTGCACAATCATCTCTGTTAAATGAATAGAAAATGTCTCTACAACTGTATTCAGAATTGCAAAAAAATACAGTAATAATCTATTTATGCTAATTGGGAATGGTGGCCATGATTTTAGGAAGACCTGTTAAGCATATCTGAGAACAGTAGGTCTTTGTAAGGAAAGAAAGTCCCCTTACCACTGAGTATTGATCATTTACAGCAACATCAGCATGCTAATATGCTCACAAGAACATTTCTAACATGTTGATGTTTAGCAGGCATAGTCTTTACAATGTACACCATCTTAGTTTAGCATATTAGCATGTTAACATTTGTTTAATACCACTAAACACATAGTACAGCTGAGGATGATTGGTGATGATGATTTATGAGGACTATGGTTAACTACTTATACACATACACGTTCCACCAAAACAAGTTTCATCCCAAAGCTATTTTGCAGCGGCACTGTGGCTCCGCTAGGCGCTTAACACCGCCCACGACAATTGTGATTGGTTTAAAGAAATGACAACAAACAAGGGCATGTTGCTGGATTGCTGTCTGGACTAGCCAGACCCTCCTCCGCAGTGCTGTCAAAGAAGGTCTGGCAATGTGAGACTAGTCATAAATCAAACTATTGGAGAAATGAAAATTTTGACCTGATGATGTGGCTAGAAGAAAGGTCAGGGGATCACCAACGTTAACACAATTCATTCTGAGAGGAACATGAATGCCTGGACCAAATTCCATGATCCATTCAATAGTTGCTGAGATATTTCAGTCTGGACCAAAGTGGTTGATCAATTGTACGAGAGACCATCATTGCCATCTCAAGAGGCATGCCGCTAGCGTGGATAAATTGTACATTTATGGCAATGAAGCAAAGCTTTTCTGTATGTAGTAGTTCTTTATCTGGTGCTTTGGCCCTCAGAGACAGCTGGCTATCAAATTAGGGACAGATCATTATTGGAACTTTAGGTGAATCATCTTTTCTACAGTATTAGAATAGGAAATGCTCAAGATTGCTACACTGTGAGGAATATTAGTCATGTCTGCTCTCACAAAAATTAGAGCCAATGATCCTTTGATCCTTATCCCACATACGTATTACAGACTTCAGTTTCATTTTTGTTTCATGTTTAAAAGTAATCTTGCTGTCAATCTTTATATGGGGTTGTGCTCTAATGTTCTGGTCACTGGTCTTGGCCAGGTTCTCCTGTAAGAATAAACGAAAATGGAATTAGGTGATAAGATCTGCTTTGTGTTTTCATGCTTGACAAACTCCAATTAGGTTGAAACACCACCTGGAAGCCTTACTACAGTTTGTGGATTGCTTTTAAAGCATGTGTTTTTTTTTCTGTTTTATATTATACTGTAGGCCTACGTCAGGCTAGGGTCTCTTATGGTAGCTCACTACCATTTGTGCGTGTGTGTGTGTGTGTGTGAGAGAGAGCGAGAGAGAGAGAGAAAGAGAGAATGAGAGGCAAATTTTAGAGCAGCAATTGAATAAACTATATGATCCTTTCCACTTAGATCTTATTACAGTTCTTGGGACTCATATTTCACAGCAAAATCAAAAGTGATCCACAAAGTTTGGTTTCAAATTGGCAGGATGCCAGGAATGAATTTGAAATCATTTTGTGGGCTAGAAATAGAAACCACAAATTCTCCACTGAAGTGGATTCTGTTCACAAATCTGTAATAGATTTGGATAGAAAATTAATTACAGACAAAACCTTTTTGACATTGTGCGCACGTGCAGGTGCAGCTTCACATATGAACATGGGGTCATGTGGATTTGTAAGCATTTGATGGGGAAATGGGCTAAAGTGAGGTTGGATTATGAGATACCTCCTCTCTCTAAAGAGTGTTGAGTGAATGTATGCTTTCTGTCCATAGTGTAAAACCACAGACAATTGTGGTAGCCTGACATTATGTAAATACATACGTACATTTACGCTATATTTATTTTATATGAAATGTTATTTTCCATTTCTTCACTCAATATGCACAAAATCTCAGACTTTCTGGTTGCAAGCATTGTAGAATTGTACTAGCCTACATAACCATAATTATTATAATATAGACTTTATATGGTCAAAAATGCATGTAAACTAATTTGCCAAAGCATTTATTTAACTGTTCCTGCTAACACCATGGCCATGCAGACATTTCAGTCGGCTATAATAAATGTCCCTTCCTTTCTCTTATCGCTTTCTCTTCATTGTTAATTCACCATTCTGTTATGCCTCTTTTTAACACCAATCTTCTTTTCTTCATCTCTCTGTCATTTTACACCTTTCGATACCTTTTTTCCCTAATATTATCCCTGCCTCTCCCTCCCTTTTCTTTCTATCCCATCCTCTTTCCTCTCTCACCACCAGTATTATTGCTGCAAGAAGGAAGAGTCCGAGTCGGAGGAGGAGGAGCCAGATTTTGCGGTTACGTCCCGCCTTCCACCTGTCCACTCCAATCACAACATTGTGGCGGCGACGGCTGCCGCCTCCTCCATCCCAAATGGCCCCGCCCTTTTCTCCACCCCTCCACTGGCCAGGAAACTAACACGCTCACAGACCTTCTGTCCATCCTGTACACACTATGAGCTGCCTTTCTACCTCCAGCCCCCCCCTCAGCCGCAAATCCATCATCAGCCAGATGGGTTGAGGAACGGAGGTGACCGGATCATCTACCGAAGTGTCCAACAGCAGGATTTGGACCTGCCAGTGCCTGTTAACATTACAAACTACCGTAAACCAAACCTTGCCCGATCGGTCACCATGAGGGACATGTTCACACGCAGCTGTAGCATCAGCACTGATGTTTAGCTGGGCGCGGTTGGAACTCTGTGTAAGTTTGTGATTAAATTAATTGGGATGGCCTAGGCCGGACTGGGCTTGAGTCCGACTGTGTTTTTGTCATCTTGACCAGTTTAGTCAAGTCTAGTGTGGTATGATCTAGTCTGGTCTTGTTCTACTAGTCACCGCTTGCAGAATGGAGGACTCAGATGGCTCTCAGGACAGGAGTTTTAAAGGTACTATGCTCAGGTCCAGGACTTTACCCTTGGGCCAATATAGAGTTTAAAGTATTTAAAAAAAAAAGAAAACGTTAAATTATCAATAACATGAACTTCTTGAATAGCTCTTTTTTAACAATAACAATGGAATTTGTTTCACAATTTGATAGAATTTGTTTAGCCCTACTTCCTCTGGATTCTTCTACCCATGGCCTGAAAAATACACAGATACCCGCCATGTCAAAATGACATAACCGGCAGGGATTTTCTCTCTGCCATAGCTGCTACTGTACAAACAAAATATGATTAGGAAAAGTCCAGTGATTCCCTCTCCAATGATGGGATGATCTGTCTGTTCCTCCATCCACAGATTATAGAGATTATAAAATATCACTCACCACCAGTGCAGGAAGGGGGATGTCATGTTTTAGCTGCCACCCACTGGCAGTTTAGATAGACTTAACTTTGGCCATAATATTTGGCATAATAGTCATAAAGGGCTCACAGAAAATGAAAATCCTTGCTTGTTTTCCTTTCATAGAGGTCTCCGGTTTGACGGGAGGCTGGTTTCTCTGAGCATCTGCTGACAACACAAAGTGTATGTACTACACTTCAGCAGAGACAGACCTTGGTTCTTGCAAGCAGGGCGGACTACGTGCCAAAGGGGGATGGGTTCTTGCATTTGTCTGCATTTGTGTGACTGTGCTTGCATGCATGTGTGCGTGTGTGTATTACTCAATCAGTTGTTATAACAGGATTCTTTTTCCATACAATTAAATGAAGTCTGTCACCCCTCTGTATACCAAACCTAGTGGTGGGTTGCAATAACATTTTAAACTTGTAAAGGGTGAAGGGATTGTATTAGTTTGACACTTTACCTTTAAATTCATGCTAATGCCAGATGAGGTGACTCATTTAATTTGTAAATGTTTCTTTTATTGATTAATGCCATAACACACTTAAGTTCCAGTTGGCAGTCAGAGGAGTAAAACGTTTTTACAGCAACACTTAACTTTAGTGTGATGTTCAGTTAAGTTATTCACTGAAGTTGAATTTTGTGGACACCTCAATTCCTTTTGTCATCTCTGATTTGTTGGTGTATGGCATTATGGGCTGAAGATTAATTTTTTGTTATCTTTAAAGGCACATCTATAAATATTTAACAGGCCATAGCGTAAACTCCAGTGTCTCTCTTCTCTCGACTGAATGGACTGAGGAATATTTGCTCTTCTTCTGAGGTACTTAGAGAGTTCCTTCCTGGGATTGTTTTGATTTTCTGCGCTTGGCTCACCGGCCTGGCTGGAGGGCTGATTTTCTGAGTGGAGGAACAGTGGCTGAGTTTTATGGACACAGGACACACATTAAATGATTGAAATTATTTACTGCTGTATTTCAGGAAGAATTGCTTGTGATCGTCTGAGGGGCTTGAAGCTGATTGAATTGTCCTTCTTGGACCCCCCTTCTCAAAATGGATGGTAAATGCTGTACCTCCTCCCCCCTTTCTGTCTCTTTGTTGATTTTATCAGCAGTCATGCTCATTTATATTCCCAAAGGGTTAAACAGTGAGTTTTTCCTCTTGTGACGTGCTTTCCTGCTACACACACACACACACACACACACACACACACACACACACACACACACACAGTTCCCAGTGCTATGCTTTCCTTACTTTTTAAACAGATGTGACAGTTGCACAGGAAACTTTGTGCCATATAGAATTATGAGAGCAATTTATTATTATTATTATTATTATTATTATTACAAGTGTATATTCAAATGCAGTGTTGCTTTTCCCTACAGTATTTGAATTACTTGCTTTATTTTAGGATCCAGCTGGGTTTTTTAGACACAGCAGAAATGTTTCTGTCCTTGTTTCTAATATATAACTAACAGACACATTGTTGCTAATAAAATGGTGTGAAAATCCTTCTGATCTGTTTTGTTGGTGCTGTTATTTTCACCCAGTTATGTTTTTTGTCGCTCAAATTTATATTAAAATGTTAGTAAATGACAAGCCTGGGGAGTTCAAATTCAAGTAATTTACACATTTACAACTATTTATGTGCAATGTGTACTTTTCAATGAAGTGCCTATTGATAAAGGTTTATGCCTGGGCATGGCTCCAGTGGATTCATCCTGGATTATCTTATTTAGTGAACTGTTAAACGCAGGGTAAATATCATCTAGCTGCAATATATGCTTTGAAGATTGAAAACAGCAATCTAATTCTGTTTAGCTTGGTGCATGTTTGTCTCTTTGTTGTCGATGAAGGTCATAAGCCAACACCTGTTCATCATCTTAACTTATGGAGGAAATGTACTGTTATGCTCAGCGGCAGCCAAACACAGGTGTAAATATGTCTCAGAGAGAAATCAGTGAACCTATTAATATGTTTCAGACATACTGTAGCCGATAAAACAGTGAAGCCTGCCAAACCTCTAACCAGAGCAACAGTGATTTAGTCTGTACACACAGTGCACACAGTCCAGTCAGCCCTGAGGCGACGAGGTGATAGTCATGACAGCAAACGTGTTTGAATAGTAAGGCAGAGAAACAAGAATGTGATGCTTACAGTGAGTGCAATGATAAACCAACCTGACAGTCAGAGGCGAGGAGATGATAGCCACAATGAAAAGTCATCCGGCTAGAAGACAAAAATGGGAAGCTTAATTCTGACAAT
This sequence comes from Percina caprodes, assembly GCA_013375575.1. Lineage (NCBI taxonomy): Eukaryota > Metazoa > Chordata > Actinopteri > Perciformes > Percidae > Percina > Percina caprodes. The sequence continues at coordinate 1,078,955 of JABXJD010000049.1, read as the reverse complement.
AAACTGAGTGAGTCAGAGAGGCAAGCAGACTAATCATACAATAGAAAAACAACTGAGAACTATTTCAGAGAGAAAATAGAGGTAGTTATTAGAAGGATGAGTCAGAGCAAATGAATGAGAAATAGCACATACCACAGAATACACAGACCGATAGAGGCGTAGAGGAGCTCATATCAAAGCGAGGCCTCCCTGGCAGAGATGTGAATAGCCATTTTGTGATGGCATTAATACAACAGCACTGCTTCAGATATGGAAATCCTTTCAGATTGTGATGGATTCTCTTTGATGAGGCTATATTCAAACTCTCATTTATTTCTACATAACACTGTAACAGGGAATTACTGTGACTAAAATTCCACAGGCAAAAAAAAATGGTTGGAAATGTCTTTATTTGTTCCCTTTACAGTAATTATAATATACATGCGATGATACTACGACTACTTGTCTGGTTACATTGCATCTCAGTTTGAGGTATAGATCATGTTTAACATTCTTGGCTCAGAGACAACTGCCAGCCTGTAAAGTAAAGGCATCCGTAACATTCAGTTAAAAACCTGATGAGGGATTCAATACTGTTTTGATTGAGATGTTGTTGTGAAAGTGAGCTTGGAGGTTTGTGGCTGTATCCTTCCATCACGGTTGACATTGTTTGAGCTCAGCAAGAATCTGCCTCCTAACTAAAACAGCAGCCACGATCCATTGGCTGCTTTCTATCAAAGAGTCATTCACCAAGGCTCTGTATGCTAGTCTGAAAAGCTAAATATAAACACCAATCTTTGCGTTTAAGCTTTACTCCGGTAAAACCTTTTTACTACAAACACAGATTTGTATTGGTATGGTAGGGTATACATTTGTGTGTAAGTTTTTTTTTTCATTTCTGTATTTGTTTGCAAAAAAGTTTGTACTTTAGCCTATATGTGAATAAGCGCTTGTGCAGGCTTTGTGAATTATTTAGAGGCATAATCGCCTCCAGTGTAAGCAGAGCTTGTAGCGCGGCCTTTAGAGGTGTATCGATGTTTTATGACATGCTTTGAATCATCACCCTCATCTACCCCTCACCCTGCAGCAGTGTGCTCACTCTCTCTCGCCCTGTCTGTCTACTGCATCTCTTGTGCAATCTTTCTTCTTCTTCTTCTTCTTCTTCTTCTTCTTCTTCTTCTTCTTCTTCTTCTTCTTCCTCTTCTTCTGCTATCTTTCCCTTACTCCTTACTACATGTGTGTGTGTGTGTGTGTGTGTGTGTGTGTGTGTGTGTGTGTGTGTGTGTGTGTGTATATGTCTATTTTATGGTCTCTGGTGATATTGTAATTCCCCAGCAGTGGAATTTAGATGCACTACAGAAGAGGAGCGTGGGATATACATCATATATTTTTATAATGATGCTGTCCTATTACTGAACATTCCTTGCTCTTTATCTTAGCATTCCAGAGACTCTTAACCACCAATATGGACATTACCCAAATACAGGCAGTCTATGCTTTGAGAGGTTGGTAGCACATTAGGAAAGAGCACTTTCCTCCGACTATAAACCAAACTAAAACTAACATCACAAATAGACACTTGCTGACATTAACAACAACAGCAGATGTTATATTTGCTGCGACAAAAACATCCCTGTCATCGCTGCACACACAAATAAAACATATGACTTTGTGTCCTTAATTAAAATTAAACTCATGGATGTATAGCAGCCATTCAGAAAATGTGATAGAGTAACAGACACTTATTGCTGTGTCAAAGATGTATGGAAATAGCCATCCTCCACAAATCTCTCTGTGTCTCACACACACACACACCCACACACACACACCCACACACGCATGACTCTATGCAGGAGCCATTACCGCCCAGTGTGTGTAATCTTGTGATTTCTAAAAGGAGAAAAGGCCATGCCTCCTGTCTGAATTTTTCATTCCAGACCCTCTCTGTCTTTGTATAACATCTGATAAATAAGCAATGAATCCTGAGGACACAACACAGAAGGGATTCAACTTTATGTCCTCCACACCCCCAACAGCAACCCCCCTGGATACACATTTTGTCTGCCTTTCTCTCTCACTCTCTTCTTGCTAAATATTTTGCTGTGATCCTCTTTCTTTGTTACTTGCCTAGTTAGCTGTAGGCCTACTAAACCTATGTGGTAGAAAAAGTGTGTGTGTGTGTGTGTGTGTGTGTGTGTGTGTGTGTGTGTGTGTGTAGCCTCAGTAAAGTTAGCAAATGAATATTGCTAACCCAAGAGAGAGAGAGAGAGAGAGAGAGAGAGAGAGAATGAAGAATCTGTAGGCTATGTAGACCTACGAGGGTATCAACAGAAATGTAATTAAAGCAGAAATAAAACGGTCAACTTAAATTGTACGTTGTCGCCATCGGGTGGTCCAATAACGATATTGGCTTTGTTGACACCTTTACACTCACTGGTTGACACATGCCAGCCCAGCATTGGATCTGGTTGTTGTCGAAGTAAACGCAAAAATTGTGCAGACAACCCATGTTGGGATGATTTAGTGGTAACATTAACTGTAACCATTTATCCTTGTTTACAGTTTGTATCATTTATCTTGACAATAATTGTTTGAATGATTTGTCATGCTCAAGAATAGGCTAACTAAATAATACAGGCTTTAGGGATACGTGAATGTTTACGAAAACTTTAGTCATCTTTTACGTATAAGACCCAAAGCAAATAGATTGCAAATACTAAACTAATATTTAGACTTAGTGCTGAGTATCATAAATAAAACCAAAATACAATTTTAGGTTGGTTCTGGTAACAGTTTTTTTTTTTTTATTACTGAGAACGAAATAGCGTTTATATGCAAATAGTCCAAACCTTTTTTAAGATTATTTTTTGGGCATTTTGGGCCTTTATTTATAGGACAGCTGAAGACAGGACATGAATGAATGACATGCAGCAAAGGGCCACAGGTTAGAGTCTAACCCGCGGCCGCTGTGTCGAGGAGTAAACCTCTGTATCTCTGCGCGCTCAACCCATGAATGTCCAGGCGCCCATCTGTCTTTGTCATAAACAGTCAAAGAAATGGACCAACAGATCCTTTGCTCTGGACGGAGACCAGTGAAGGATATTTGAAGCACTTTTCCGGTGAGTGTTTTGCGTTACTGCGCCGCCTCCAACTGAGCTTGACGACGTAGATGTGACGTGTGCAACCTGTCCGAAAGTTGTAAGTCTTCTGGTAGCTTGCCAAGAGAAATCTCAATCATTCCCAATCTTGCAGAGAAGGAGAGCGTACGTATATGTAAGAAGATAACATAGGCACAGGGAAATTATTGCTAACTAAAATGCTAGTTAACATTATTAATTAAACATAAACAGCTAATGCAAGTTGAAACTGTCTGCGAGCTTTTCCTGACAATACGGTGATTTGTCAACTATGCGACAGCAAGTCGCTTGGTTATGACTATGGTTTGGTTGTGGAACAATCGTTAGTCTATTTTTACAAAAACGTCTGCTACGGAGCTATAACGTGAGATACAAGGTAATGGGGTCTTTTATACATTTTCGTGTTTCTTTAGAAATAAACAATGGACAAATAGAGTCTTTAACCGCTTCAGATGTAAAGTTATTCACTGTCAAAGTGACGTCAAAATGAATGGCGGTCAATGGGATGCTAACTGCGGGTGATTGCTTCGTAGCATTAAAATGGCGCCATAGGAGCTAGCTTACGCTAGACAGAGCCATATATCTATCACTCACTCTCACGCTTCGAGAGGAGAGGCTTACCCCCTTGGTCTTTGTCTATCACTCTGGCCCATACTAGCCCAATGTTACAGTCATTGCCCAAAACTAGTCCTGCCTCTCGGTCTAACAACCAATCCGGTTCATGAATCTGTTCATAATAACCTCTTTTTTGTTAATATGCTGATCCTACTGCATTAAATCAACCATAACACGCATATTTTCATAACATTAAAGCAGTATGAACACAGAGCAGTCTGCTGAAACCTACGGTTGTGCAAATAAGTGTCCAGCTTCGACACCAGAGGGGGACGATTTGAAGGAAAGAGCACTGAAAAGGTAACTTTCTGGTATTTTGTAGGACAACGTTATTGTCAGGCATTGCTGGTTTGTTGTGAGCACTTTAAATCTTACAGGGGTTAGAATTCAATTAATCTAATACAGATGTGTTGAATATGTTACTTTGCTGTAGCTAAACCTGTTGTTTTCTTTGGACATACTCAGACAATACAGCTTGTATTGCTATCGTTGTCCATAAGGAATAACGTTTTGAGAGTTAATGAATATTGAGTGAACATGTAACCACTTCAAATAAATGTTATACTTTTTATACATTTTCTCATCAAGTGATACGCATACAATAGTTTTGCTTGTCTCTCCCTAGAACTCCATTCTCAAAGTTTAAGAGGGTACACGCCAACTTCAAATCACCTGTGAGTAAACCCCCTCTCTGCCTCACACACACATGCACAAATCCTCTATGAAGTGTCATTGTGCATCCAGTATCATGGTTGTCTGAATGCACCCGACAGCTTCAAGTAACTGAGAGTGCTAAAGTTAGCCCTGCAGAGGAGGTAGCAGAGCTGAAGAGAAAAGGAGAGCAGCTGGATACAGAGATAGCACAGCTGGAAGCTGAGTGAGTACAGCTGTGTGTATTTGTCTTTCTATGTTTCTATGTCATTGAGGTCCAACTTCAATGGTATGGGTTGAGGTTAAGCATGTAGTGCTAATGATTCAGTTTAGTCATAGGGGGCAGGGAATCAATAGTATAATAATAATAATAATAATAATAATAATAATAATAATACTATTATGATATACCCATGATGCATGTGTTTCCATTTGTGCTCTTATTGCCTGCACAGTTTTCTGATTTGCTTTTAGTTTTTTTTAGGTTCTATTTTTGTATGTGCCTTTCTATGAAGATTTGCACATATCTGCTGTGTGTGTGTGTGTGTGTGTGTGTGTGTGTGTGTGTGTGTTTCTCCAGAGGATGCAGAGAAGAGGAGCTGGAGCATCATATTGATATGCTGCATGAATACAATGACATTAAAGACATTGGACAGTCACTCCTGGGCCGTATTGGTAAGATAAATGATTGTATTCCACTTAATTTATATTTAAACTCAACTGACCAGCAGTAAAATAAGTCTCAAATTCAGAAAGATTCTGGACAGTAATTCTAAATAATGCACTTATATGGAGTGTTTTGTAATACACTTTTGTGCTTATTCTTCATGGCTTGATTTTATTCAACCCCACTGTGGGCTTTCATTACTTTAGCTCAGTACTTTTGGTCAAATTAGCACAATGTCTTCCTAATTCTGGGGTCTACATTTTCTTTGAAGTGAACTGAGGTGTGGAAAATGTATTGTAATACAGCAATATGAAACGGACTAGATGAGACATACTATATGTCTTTTTCTGGTTAGACTTTTGACCAACGAAAACAAACACCAATAAAATATAGCTTTAGAATGATATCTGTAAAAGTATAAACTAAAAATGTTGAGATTGGTTGGGATTTAAGTTGTTGTACAGCCAGCCACCAGAGGGCAGCAGAGCAGTGTCTCTGTTTCCCTGAAGGCCTGACTCAAAATAGTCTAAACTTCAAACAGCATTTACTATACTATAAAACCTTAATTCCATTAAATTGACACTTTACCGAAAAATGTCTCCTAATTTCGCTAGCTTGGATTTTACTTGGGTTACCATCTCATCCAGCTTAAATTTGTAATTTAATTAAATACCTTTTGTTTAAAAAGCAATACTTTTGGTGCTACGTTTAATAATCACCTCATTCAAATCACTGATTGGATAGTAGCTGGTATACCAGTGACGCTATGTTCGGTTGGAACATCAAGGACGCTGAACTCCTAAAACAAATTAAGTAATAAAGGTTCCAAAGTTTCCTCATGACTAAGAACTATTTATGTAAAGCAAGTCGAGGTCTAGCAAGTCGAGGAAAAGAATCACTGGATGTTGAGGAAAAAAGCATCGCAGGTTATCTCACCTGTTCCAGCTGGGAGAGGATCAGCTGAGAGTGAAATGGAATGCGATGCTGCGCAGGTGAATAAAGCTGAATTAGCTGCCTTGATCCGTGTAACAATAAAGGAAGAAATAAATGAGGCAATGAATAAATTACAACCTCAGTTTGATGCACTACAACTCGGACTGAAGGATTGTAAAGATAAACTCGTAGATGTGGAGTTGGGCTTGTCCGGCATGCATGACAGAATGAATGAAACGGAGCATGTGTGTGTAAAACTCTCCGGGAAGAAAACAAAGAAGTGAGAGACAAAACTGAAAAGCTGGAGAGTCACAGCCAAAGATTCAACCTCAAGTTTTTGGCCTCGGCAAAGATTTGGAAAAAAATCTGCCTTATAAACCCAAAGTGAAAATTGCACACAGAGTGCACATTGTGAGATTGAATCCAATTTAAATGAGAACAGCAACGGCATGTGGATTATCACAGGTAATTAATAAACCGACTAGAATAGGAATAAAAAGGGATGGCATTCAATCAGCTTCCTGTATTGACCACGTTTCTAAAGAGACGAGAATTTTGCTCAAATTGCTTATCTGTGCCAATTGGATGCAGTGACCATAATCTTATTGCAATCGTAAGGAAAACAAAAGTTCCTAAATCGGGTCCAAAAGTAATAATGAAAAGGTAATTTAGAAGATTTAATCAATTGCAATATGAAGATGATGTCACAAATGAAAACTGGTCAGAGGTATTTCTACAAAAGGATCCAGAGAAAGCATTTCAGCTTTTTGATTAAACTTTAATGACAATTGTGGAAAATCATGCACCAATTACAATGTTTACTGTTGGAAATGTCAACACCCCATGGTTAGATCAAGAATTAAAAGATCTTATGAAAGAAAGATCTAGCTAAACAAGCAACAATCATTTCTTCTTTCAAATCGGACTGGCAAATATATTGAAAATTAAAAAATTGTGAAACTAAGTTAAATGAGAAGAAAAAGAAATTGTACTATAACAAGAAAAACTACAGAAATAAAACAGAGTATACAAGTATGGAATACACTGAATAATAAGAGGAAATATATCAACTCCAGCTTATTTAGAAAATGAAGGGGATTTTCTTACTAAACCAAGGGATATAACAAATTATCTCAACGATTATTTCATAAATAAAATAAATAATCTTAAAAATACTACACAGCCAAACAAGACAGATTTGTCGAATACATTGATAAATAAGATCATGGAAGGTAAATTATGTAGCTTTAAATTTAAGAGTGTCTGTTTCTAAAGTTGAATTACTTCTGATGAATTGTAAAAACAAACCACCTGGTGTGTACTATCTTGAATATAAATTTCTTAAGCCAATAGTTTCAATCATTGCTCCTACTATTGCTCATATAATTAATGTGTTTATGGAAAATATATGTTTGTAAGCATGGAAAATATGTAAAGTTGGGCCAGTACCAAAGAATAAGAAAATGCCTTTCTCTGGATCAAACAGTAGACCAGTAAGCTTATTACCAATTCTCGGTAAAATAACGGAAAGAATTGTTTATGAACAGATTCAGTCTTATTTTTTTAAATAACGATTTCATTACAGTTTTTCAGTATGCATATAGAGGAAAACACTCAACAGCCCTAGCTCAGATGGTTGATGACTGGTTTAAGGATATGGAGGAGAGGAAAATAATGGGTGTTTTGATGCTTGATTTTACTGCAGCATTTGATATAATTGACCACATCTTACTGTTTAAAAAAATGGAATTGAATGTTTTTTTCACAAACCGCGTTCTTATGGATGGAAAGTTATTTGACTGATAGACAATTAGTTTACTTTTAATGGAAGTTTTATAAAGGTAAGGTTTGAGGAACATGGAGTGCCTCAAGGAACATGTCTTGGGCCGCTCCTCTACACGATCTTTACTAATGATTTACCATCTGTTTTAGATGAAGCAAGCATTTCAATGTTTGCTGACGATTCCACTATATATCAGGAACTAATATGGGTGATCTAAATACTGAACTATAGAGAGAGCTACAGTCAGTGGTGGACTGGATCAGGAGTTACAAACTGATTCTCAATGTATCTAAAACTTCCAGTTCAGTGGTTGGGACTCATTTTTCTTTGTCCAAACCGAAACTTGAACTCATTGTAGAGCAAACTTCTGTAGAGCAAAGAGAAGAGGCTAAACTTTTGGGTGTGATAACTGACAATAGATTGTGTTGGGACAAACACGTTCAGAAACTGGTAAGTAAAATGGGCAACACCTTGTCAGTTATTAAAAGGTGTGCAAAAAACCACACACACAAGTTCTTCAGGCTTTGTTTTTTTCACATATGGATTACTGCTCTGTGGTTTGGTCCAGCACTTCAGCAATTAATATTTAAAAAAACTACAAGTGATTCAGAATAAAGCTGCGCGTGTGGATTTAGATCAAATGTTGATAAAATGCATGAAAGCCTCTCATGGTTTAAAGTTAAAAATGGATTTGTGTATTTGCTAATGATTTTCTTTTTACATAATGTTATAACAAACAAAAGATCTATCTATCTATCTATCTATCTATCTCTCTATCTCTCTCTCTCTCTCTCTCTCTCTCTCTCTCTCTCTCTCTCTCTCTCTCTCTCTCTCTCTCTCTCCTTTAGTACTGAAACACATCATTATCCAACGAGGAATGCAGTAGGAGGTAGTTTTATTTTACCTAAAGTGAAAACCGCGTTCAGTTAGGTACAGAGCAATGTGTGAATGGAACTCTCTCCCAAAGACTATCAAACAAAACACTCAGTATGGTTTTTTAAAAAATCACTTAAGACATATTACCTTCAATGGAATTTAAATATTTAATACCAAATTAGAGTCTGTTATAGGGCATTTTGGTATCTTATTTCTTAAAATAAATCTATTCAGAGTAGTGTCTAATTTTTTTTATTAATTGCGTTAACTAAGATTTAAATATGATTTGTATTTTGAAATGTTATGTCCGTGTGTGTAATGTGATGTCGTAAAAAGTATTGTCACAAGAACAGATTGGAGGACCCCAGGAAGAATAGCTTTTAGTTTATGCTGAAGCTAATGGGAATTTAAATCGAACAAACAAACAAACCATTTGCAGGCTGTAGAACCATCACTAGAGAGATCAGAATGTTGTGTTGACACTTCCCCTTTTCCCTACAACTTTTGTCATAAATCCTCTGACTGCATAATACTGTGTAAATATGTGTGTCTGGGCACACACTAGTATAAGGAAATAGGCTTTGAGTGTCTGTGTGTCTTCAAAATATATTTGTGCTGCAACATCATGAGGTTGAGAGAGTATAGAGAAGTTCACACCTTTCACACTGTTAGCAAGTTTTTTTGGTGACTCACAGCCAAGTCCCATTATTGTGTGTGTGTGTGTGTGTGTGTGTGTGTGTGTGTGTGTGTGTGTGTGTGTGTGTGTGTGTGTGTGTGTGTGTGTGTGTGTGTGTCATAACAAACATGACTTTTTACCTACTTTTACATTCACATGCCTGTGTGCTTGGTGTCAAATAAAATCTGGTTATCCCAATTTAGTCTACTGATCTTTGTGGAATATGTACAAAGGAATAACACAAATAGTTATACATTCTTCAAATGCTCTAATGTCACTTATTTCCCCACTTCTGTGGTTGTCTGTGTAGAAAAACGGGGCTATCTCATTTAAATTGATACTGTGAGTTAAAAGCTTGCTATCTCTTTAAATTCTCTGTCAGTACTGTACAGTGGACAGTCAGGATGATAATGACCTCTTAGTGAATGGAGGTGGCGTTTCCCCTCTGACACAATGGCAGTCTTTCACACATACACGCACACACACGCACACACAATTACAATCTCTGTCTGTCACCCAGGAACTTGCATACATTTTCACAAATACAAACACATGCTATCATCCTCTGACCGCCTTCCTGCTCACTCTCGCTACATATATAGATATAGATATAGATAGATATCTCAATTTATCTCAGACACACACTTTCAGAAGGAGTCTACACTTAAACACTGAGTTGCTGTAATTCTGAGAGGGAGGAGGTTTGTAGGCTGGAGAGTAAGCAAGGAGACACAAGGAGATGCCCTGCAGTACCCTCTAAAGACAACTGTCCCTTTGTCTCTTACTCTGTCCATCGGTCAGCCATTAAGGTCATTTTGCCTATATCATCTTAAAAATATACACATTGTCACACGTTTTGAGCTATTTATATAATCCAGGGGTTCCATTGAGAAATCTGCCATTGTCATTCATGTTATGTGATCTCTTATTGATAAAATAAATCATAAAAATTAGACTTACCTCAAGGTAAGATAAGAGTTTGTCTTTCAATAGCATTTTAAAGCTACTGATACAAGATTGTCACCAAGTAAAAGACTTGTGTTCAAAGTTAGTCATTTGTTTGGGTACTGTGGTGTCGGTCTGTTCAGTGTTTTGAGGTTTGTTTGAAAAGTAGACTACAGGGAGTTGACCCTGTAATATGCTGAAGGGGCCTAACTCTTACTTTGCTATGTCTTGCAGCTGCTGTGCGGGGGACCACCACACGAGATCTCTACAGCCATTTTGGTCTGGAACTGGATGACTGAAGAAAAAAAAAAAAGTATGAAATTATAGTGGTGAGAATGGTTCTTCAGACCAGAGGGAGAGGGGCTTAAAGGGACCTTTTGATAAAAGTTTGGATTTGGACTTAAGATGTGACAAGAGGAACTGTATTGGCCTCAACTGGCAGACAAAGGTCTGCCCATTTTCTTGGTGATTTTTGTGTACACCTCTTTACCCAGACAGATTTCAACAGTGGTAATGAGCATGATAAGAGGAGAATGACGCTGGTCCTGCAGGCAGACATTACATGTAAGAGGCCATCTACTCAAACCATTAACGTACAGTGTTGTTTTGACATTTGAGCCTGTGTAAATGGAGTTTGGATAATGGTATGCAGCATGGCTGCATGGATGTTAACTACTTTGATTTGTTATTTACAAAAAAGAGGGAATTCTGGGGTGTTAACTTGAAGTGTAAAAATAAAATGTACTAGCTACTAGTATATTGCTTTTTACGTTGACAGTAACATGTAATAAATAGGCACTCAGATCACCACAGACAGTATGTCCTTTGCATTATCCCCTCATATTCCACTATGGAAACTCTTAGAGATGCGTCTTAGTTATAGCATTCATTTTGTGGAATTAAATACTTTGATATATTTCAGAAGGTATCACAATACACTGACAATGTTTTATATTCATGCCTTCAACAATTTAAATGGATATATTTAGTTTATTTTTTTAGGCTCTACTTATATAACACATTATGTGACACATTAGTTTGCTAACATCTCCCTTAAGGTCGTGTTAATCACCACACACTTAAAAAAAATTCTAGTGAAGCTAAAAAGGATATTAAGCAGCCTGTTTCCACTCTGCCGTCTAAAAGTTTAACTGAAAAGAGAGGATATTTTATTTAAAAAAATAAAAATAAAAAAAAAATGCTGCTTTGCCTGCCTTGGTGTTCAGTACTAACAGCCTAATAAACTGGGTGTGCCCCTATCTGTCTGAGAACCACTGATAATAGTCTTCTCGGACTCATAGCAGCACACAACCCTTGGTGGGTGGCAGTGCGCGCCCTCGCCTAACATTGTCAGAGGGAATGGTTAAAGTGTGTATGCACTTTAATCTCATTTGCAGCATAAAGCTCATCACTATTTTCTCATCCTAATCTTTGAATTGCATAAAATTCATTTACATCTCACACATACTGGGATCAGTGTGTTAAACCGTTTGTTCGTATCTGTCCTTCCTCCTTCACGGGTCCTTTCAGTTGACAGATGCGTTTATAAAAGCACATATTGTGGCTGTGGTGTTAAATGGACGTTGTGAGGCGGACTCTACAGGGAGAGGCAGGGCTCATTTTACGCCACACGGTTCCGTATCAGCGTCTCGTCATTGTGTGGAGCCGTTATACGTACCGGCCTCGCTTTTTGTCGGCGAACAGGCAGGCAGGGCCGCGCCGCATTTCCTCTTCACCAGTGCCGCAAACCCCGCCCCTGCCGGATGGGATGTATAAAGAACCACCATCCTCGATTGGCCCAGGCACATGTCCGTCAACGCTTATTCCTGATACACTGATGGGACGCTGACGGCGGTGGGCGGGCACAGCTAAGAAAATTATAAGGTCATTTGAATTACGCCTGCTAGCGAGCTTATCGGCTGCAATGAACCCATAAATGCTATCAATGATTGTGACAATGAACGGATGATGACCACGGGGTCAACATCGACGCGCACAGTCAGGCAAATTTGACTCCACCAGAGGAGAAGCAGCAGCAGCTCTTTGTGGCATTACAACAAGAGGGGATCCCGGTGCGTGTGTGTGTGTCTCTGTGTGCGTTTCTGTGAGCCTCTGTCAAGCCAAGCGAGCGGCGGAGAGGGCGACCAGGCTAGCCTAAGCCGATCAAAGCGGAATCGCACACAACGAGTTTCACTTCTGGGATTTCTGCGCACCTATATGCTGTGACGGTGTGAACGAGGTGCAAGGTATGTACTCAAAAAAAGTGATCGCCCCGACACAGCCCGATCTGACTGCGCACTCGCGATGTTCAACTTCACGGATGTCTTTGGTTATTTCCTAGGAGAAAGGGAAAGATTTTGGCTATCACTCCATTGTCCTCTGTCAACCTTGCGAGCGACACGCTGAGGGGACTCGAGACTGTACTGTAGGACGCTTTAATCACAGGCAGCTCTCGGTCCATGAAAGGTAATTTATGTGAACGTGGACCGCATATTCAGCATGCCTCTTCTTCATAAAAGAGGCTGCTTTCACACTGTCCATCCGCTTCCTTGCTCTAAGCCGATGCGCGCAATACGCTGCGCATCCTGCTTCCCAGTTGCGCTTGTTACCATGATAACCTACATCATGTTAGTAAGAGCATATATACAGATACATATTGTCCAACCGGGTAACAATTGAAGGCCTTGGCTCATAGCGCACATGGCATGATTAGCGAGGCGTAGTCTAACCAACGGTGGGGTTGAGCCTCGCAATCATTTCCCCATCCACTACCGCAATATGATGCTACGCGCTATTTAGATTTCCGGGTGCAGCGGATGATGACGCTTTTTTTCTCACTGTGAAGTACTCTTAATGCATTTCCTTTCCGTGTGAAAAATCCCATCGTGGGTAACGTTATCCCTCCGACATTCAAAGTACTTGTTTTCTAATAGAGCGGCGCTCTATGTTTTGACAGCATACTCATTGGATTGCTATAGCCATCATCTTCGTTACAGCCACATGCAGGGAGAGAAAGCAAAACATAACCAGTCAGCATCTTGGCTCCTGAAAAAGCTAACCTGCCATCCTGCAGTGTTTTTCTACATAGGGTAATGAATAGATAATAAGCAGCCATGTAAACCTATCGTTTACTGCTTTAGGATCATCTTCCAAACGATCAGGTGGCACTGAACACCAATGTCAACACATGCTGTCCTATGCTGCTCTCAGCGGTCACCATAGACAATTTGCTTTGCATTAGGATTTCCCTTTCTGACTCAAGGTCTCTGTAGCCTTGAATTTTATTCAACTGCAAGAGAAAAGAAAACTCAAGGATTTTCTCGGTTTTATTCTGCTGCCCATGTGAGACAATATAGTGCACTCAAAAATGTTTGTGTAGTTCTGTTTACATGTTTATGACCTCTTACAGATTTCATACAAGATGAAAACATACATTACTGATTATGTATAGCTGCCTCTTCCTCATTTATTGTAAGTGTACCATAGTTGATTAAAATGGGCACAGGATGTTTAAACAAAATCGTGTGTGTGTGTGCACTTTTAGGATGATGCGTCTAGGGTGTTCCACAGCCCTGCTGTTAGTGTTGAGGCTGCTAGTGGGCTTGCCTTGGTTCCAGGTTCTCCCTGCCATCCTGATCTTCTACCTGGGAAGTGGAGGATGGAGCTTCCTGCAGATCTTTGCCAAAACAATTGGCAGAGACTTACAGTAAGCATGAGGATTTTTATGTGTAGGCATACTCCCAGTTTTAATTAAACCTAAAAAAAAGTAATTTTGTAATGCCATTTGAAGCTTGGACAAATGAATGCTATTGCTATTTTCCCCCATTTGCTATGTTTTTAACCAGATACTGTAGGTTTTTTCTTACTGACTGACTGCTGTCGAAGGGAGCTACATCCCAAATATAATGCTCCCTGTAAGAATTTTGACAGTGACAAATTATCTGTTGTTTTGGTTCTACACTCCAAAACATTGGACCTGGAGTGAAACAATGACTATGAGAGTAATGTTATGACCTTTAGCTTCAATTTGAGCATGTTGATATCTGTATTGGGTAAACGGTGTTAGAACTGAATCATCATTCCTACCCACTGCACTGTTTAAAAAGAATTGAATCATAGCTTTTTTATATACAATTGGTTATACAGTGTTCATTCAATATGGATGGGAGAGCAGCTAAAAGCTCCACTATCAAATCTAATGCACTGGATACACAGCTAAATCAATAGTAAAGGTGTCACCATCTTAACACTTGCAGGCATCCCAACAATTAAACTTCCTGAAAAGAATTAGTAAGCCAAACAATACCTTGCACATACAGTAATATAATACTGTACAACACACTGTAGTTTTTGCACCTGCTAAAGATTCACACAGACTGCAATCAGAATAAATAAACTTAAAAACATTCAAGTCCCATTTCGCTTTAGGACATGATGCAGTTTATTGCAGTAATGTGTCAGTTTGATTATTGGACATATGATTTATACTTGTTACTGTGATGTTTTTTCATAGGACAAACATTTCCAAGTAGTGTTCTCACATCTTTAGCTTTGCAAAAAAATTTAGCTGAAATCTCTGAAAGCAGCTTTGAAAAACTACCCAAAAGACCGGTGTCTCTTCCCCGCAGGCCTGGTTTTACAGTGAGTGTTAGCAACACGTTGTTATGCACCTTGCAAAACTTGACAGGGCAGTTGGTCTGAAATATTTTCAACAAAGCAAAATGAGAGGATTTTACCTGTCTTGTCTAAAGCCAATATTTATAGTTAGTTACCATGGTAATTGGTTTGTGATTAACTTATTTTCCCTTAATAGCTACAGTAATGGTAAAACAGGAAACTGTAAAAGGTTTTATGACTTCACCATGACATATATTAAGCCAATGTAACCAAACAAGTAGTAATGAGCCTTTTTTCTGTGACGGACTACTCTCTAATTGGTTAGAGATAGAAATTTCTAAGTTTCTAAGTCTATATTTTAAAGACATTTTGCTGAAACCAATTTTTCTTCTACAGACCGGATACTACCTTAGCTACTGAGTTGTCTTCACTTGCTCACGGGCAAATACCCCTTACTATAGATGTAGTTCTGCTAGCGTTGTAGTTATGTGCTGATTATGGTATTATATGATAGTCCCAAGGTTAAAAATGCACTATATCTGACCCTGTCAAAGCAGCCCTCCCACAGTGACTCATACATTTCTCTAATGTAATTTACTCTGACAAGGCTTTGGTAATTAGTCTTAACAATACATTAACTGTAACACCTGAACACTATATGTTACTATATGCAGTTATGTAAGAGTATATAATGTAAACTAGTTAGCAAGCGAGTACAGAAGTTGAAACGGGTTGCTAAAAGCAATGAATAAATAGTAGAAATAAATAGTTTAAAGTAATGACTAATTGTTCAAATGATTAACTAAAAGGAATAGATGAATGGTTGAAACATTCAGCATCACTCAGAGTACTCACTATCCATACTCTGACCAAACAGGTTGGGAACCACTAGTGTAGGGTTCATGCAGCTCCTCTGTTGCAACAGAATGAATTTCAAACAGCTTTTTTTTGCAGCCAAGTGTAGGAATGAAATAACTAAAACAACTGTGCAACAATAGATTATAGTTATCTGGACCATCATGAAGCCAGTGTAATCATAAAACATATCACCACCACCACAATGTAGCCTTGAACTTGGCACAGTATATAATTATGATGTTTCAGCGTCCACTATCTGTTCATGTGTGTGTGTGTGTGTGTGTGTGTGTGTGTGTGTGTGTGTTTGTGTTATTGAGTGATATCCTTTCACATAAGCAGACGTTGCCCCAGGGACCCACCTAGCCACCTCTGTCATAACATATGCACAGTATACAACTATAAATATAGATGGGCTTCAAAGTATTAGGTATATATATAAATATCGATGTACTATGAAATTAATAAATATCTAATTACTACTGGATAACAATACAAGTGCTAGAAGATCCTAAGTTTTTAGTTTGATTTCTCGCCATTAATGCGTTCACTGTGCCCAGGTAGTGACTGTGCTGAAATTATAACAATGAACATTTAGTTAGCTTTATATTTTTGTAAAAGTCATGTTACATGTTAAACATTTGCAAATATTGTCTGTTTTTAAAATGCTACCAAACAAAAACATTTAACTCAAGAACTAGGAAGTCAATCTAAAAACGTGTGGACCTTGGAAAAAGGCTTGCAGTAACGACGGTATATGCAATTTGTAGTTAATGAGCCAAAACATGCAAAACCAACAAATTTTACGTAAGCTGGATTGGCTTTTAAAGCAAAGGGCAAATTGCCTTTTGGAATGATACCAGGAAGAGTTCTTTTAACCAGCTGTTTTTTAAATATTCTCTCTTGCTCCTTCAGTGCGGCCGGAGTGCTGTTGCGGGTGAAGATGAATGTCAGACGCCACCTCAGAGAAAAGAACACCATTCCCAAGATCTTTGCTGAAACAGTGAGCCGCCACGGCGACAAAACAGCACTTATCTTTGAGGGGACCGGGGAGAGGTGGACCTTCCATCAGTTGGATGAGTACTCCAACAGAGTAGCCAACATGCTGTTGGAACGGGGTTTTAAGGTAAGGCCTACAAAACGAAATATCCTAGAAAGAAATTAGGGGGGAAAAAGCCTTCTGTGGCAAAATTTTACACATCTTGGTCCACAAACCCTCTTGCTATACTGATTTCTCTTGTTAAAACTCACTCAAATGTTGTTTCTATCCAGAAGGAGGCATGAACTTTTTATAGAGACTTACGTTAAATAAAAATAAACTTCAGTTAATCAGTTGATGACAGTCTGTTTGACAAAATCCTTCCTTTTGTTGTTTTCTTCTTCAGGATGGTGACGTGGTGGCCCTTTTCATGGAGAACAGGTCCCAGTATGTTGGCCTCTGGCTTGGCATGGCCAAGATTGGAGTAGAAGCCGCTCTAATTAACTTCAATTTGAGACTAGAGGCCTTGGTCCACTGTGTCACCATCTCCAATGCCAAGGCTGTGATGTTTGGCTCGGAGCTCAATGATGGTAAGAGCAGAGAGGATGGAGGAGGTGGATGTGTAGCGTTAGCGATTAGAGAAGCATCTGAAGGATATGTTGGGCAGATTTTGATTTTTTTATAGTTGTAACATTGTCAAGTTCATAGCCAAAGAAGGGCTGTACAATCTGTACAGCACTGCCTTCTGATGAGTGCTGCTGTTATGTTTCCGCTGTGATGAGAGAGGTGAGTGGTGCAAGGGAAAAGCTACAGAGGTCATAAAAGATAGATGGCTTTCAGAAAAGCTGTCTCTTAAATATCAGTCAATGGAATGGCTGATGAACGGAAAGATGGGAAGAAGTAATGTAGAGGGAAGTGGAGAAATGTCTACATTCATCAAACTGCACTGTTTAAGGCCTGAGTTGGTCAGAGTGAACTGATAAATGATAAACTAAAACAGATCTGAGGTGCATACGGGAAAAACTGAAACAACAACAACAACATAGTAAATGATGTAGAAATGTATGATGTAAAACCAGCCCTGTTGAGTCACATGAATTAGGAATATTTTTTACTACTTACCGCATCTTAATTAAATGTTTTCCTCCAACTCTCTTCTGTTCTAAATTGTTAAACAAATTAGATTTAAATCAACCACTACAATCACTATTATAATGCTCAAACAGAACTTAATCCCTGTTCTAATGTCTAATCTACTAACCTGCAGTGTATTATTAAACATGCCTTTCATTGCTTACGTTTTGGAGCCACTTACAATATGAAATTGCAGCAGCTCAGTAAAATGGTTAAATTAAGGATCTATTTCAATCTCTTCTTAACCCTTTTTGGGTAGGATTGGGCATCGAGAACTGATCCCTACTTGGAATTGTTCCAAAAATTTGGATTCCATTGGAATCCTTTCTTTATTAGAATCATTTGGAATCGTTTGAGGATTTGGATTCAAATCTGATCATCAGTTCCATATTTAACATGCTCAAGTTTTGGTTTCCGATGCAGCCAAGCGCTTGTTGTGTTGCAGTCATTGAGCACAGTATGCGGTGCTCTAGTGTGGATTTATTTCACATTGAAAAAGCGGTTTACAAACCACCATTGAATCAAAATAAAACTTTCCTCTGTAAAATAAGCATGTGATCCGTTTCAAAGCCAACCCTCAAAGAATTGTAATCGATAAGTACCGGAATTGAAAGGAAGAGTCAGAATTGGAATCAAAATTGTTACAATCCAAACATTGCCCAACCATACTTTTGGGTCCCTGCCCAATCTGAAAAGATGATCTCAACTGTTATAAAGGGTGAATGAGTTTTGAGCTGTTCATCCTGGGGTTGAACAGTGTTTGTGTTGGATACTGGAGTTGTCAAGTGATATATGCCTTTAAGTAATTGAAAAGGCAGCCTTTTTGCTACAGAGCAGGCCACTTTCAAGCCAGTAGCATTAGGACTGAGCCAGCATGACATAAGATAGATGACTTAAGATACAGTCTTTTTTTCAGAGGAAAGTATCAGAGCTGTTTCAAGGTGTTCTCTCCCTTCTTCTGTCGCTCACAGTAACATATTGATACTTTCTTGCCCTTTAGTCAGACTGTACCTTTTATGTCAAGGTATTTTTTTTCTTTCTCACTCCCCCACCTGAAATCCCAAGTTAACCAACCCTGTCCCCTGTTTTTCCTTGTCTGCTATTATACCATCTTTCCTTTTTCTCTCTGTCTCTAATAATGCTTAAATGTTGTGCCACATAAAGCTCACTTGTAATTTGGAATAGTGGATTGAAATATTTTTTGTTTTTTTTACTCTTATAGCGGTGTCTGAAGTCCACAGTTTAATGGGAAAGGAGGTGCAGATGTTTTGCTCAGGAGACTGGGACCCCAAACGAGTTCCGCGGGGATCCGAGAGCCTAGAGTCCCTGCTGGATGCTGCCCCGTCTCACCTGCCAAGCCGGCCACAACGCTGCTTCACAGGTGAGAACACCGTGAACTGATCAGATCAGATCAGAGTTTCCCAACAGTGTTGAGAGATCCAAGAAGACCACTTAACAAAAATACATTTTACAGCTGCTTATTTTAAGTGATATTTTCTGTGGTGTCATATTAATTCAGCAACCAACAACGGATGTTCTGGTCATCAGGAACAAAACATTAAAACATTTGTGCACTAACTCTAACCAAAGAGAAACAGCAATTTTAAAAAGTTGTTTGTTTCCATTTTCTGATAGTATGACGGCACAGACAAGTTGACAAGTGATAAGTAATACTGATGGCACCAAGCAGTGACTAGCAGTCAAATAAATCACATCAGTTTATCATACTGAAAAATGAAACCTCTACACTGAACAAAAATGTCAAGAGTTTCTTTTTAGTTTTTTCATACAGTCTATAAAAAAGTCTGTGTTCATTATTTGAAATATTGTTTCAATGCTATTTAATATATTTATGACTGCAAATATATAAAGAGGCTGGACAAAAACTTGAATTCATATTTTTATGAAGTAAAAACTAAATACATTGTATGATGCTGAATGACCTAACGTGAAAAGATTTATCAAACAAGAATTCTCCACTCTTTTTACAGTTATAGTTATTGGGATGATTCATCACCAGTTATATGGGTTAGTTGTGTGTAAGGCAACCTGAATACAGTACATTGACTAAAGGGAGAACAAATTGAATCCACAATATTAATAATCAAGTCATGTCCATTTATTTATGTAGCCCAACACCACACATTTGCCTCCCAGGACTTTCCAATCTTCACAGCATACTTTGTATTTGTTTTATTAAATGTTATTTAGCATTTCAACCTTTTGCATTTTATTACAGAGCTAATCAGTGAGCTCTTATTCAATGAGTCGGGTCCCACCTGCTCACTCACCTTTGTTCTTGAACACTATATGAACTATCTGATAGCCACACAGTCTGTTGCAGCAATAAAACCTGTGACCTTTGTCACAGGTTCTCACTAAACCTGCCGCCCACACAGCTGATTTGCTTATGCCAAACAACTCTGTGAAAGGAAAGACAAAAAAGTCCAGAGTGCTCAGGTAGTTCAGTCAGATGTTTGAAGGTGCAGAAGTATAGAAAAAAAGGAAATCCAAGGCACTCATCTTCAAAATTTAAAAAGCCTTTCTATACCCACGAGTAGCAGCACAGACACCCTTCTTCAGGGTGTTCAACTCTGTGAAAGGATTTGAAGTTTGTATGTGAATTGAAGTAGCATATAGCCACCATAATCCAGTTCTCAAGCTGTAAATCAGAGCTCCAAAATGTATATCGTCTGTTGAGCAGTGGTTGGAGGTTATTACAGATACAATCAGTTGTGAGCAGGAAAGCAAAATCCAAACACAAGTGGTTAATTGTGATGCCAGAGGCCTCTCAACTTGATCTAGAGCAAATCTTAATATGTACATCTGAAAACAGGATTTCTCTGTGGAACCACTAGACCACTTTGCTTACACACTGCACTGTATCCCCTGAGAAAACGGACATAATGGTCTAATTTTAACACTCCTTCAGTGCTGTAACATAGTCAAAATGAGTCTGTGATTAAGCTTAATCAAAGTCCAGCATTTATACTCCTGCACTGCTAATCAGAAGTGAGCATTCAGCAAAATGTTTATTTCAAAATGAGTAACATATTTAAACATGCCAAAGCATGCCAGAACCAGTCATAATGCATTTAAGTTGTTGACATTACTCTTACTCTGCTGTCTGTTTCAGATCGCCTGTTTTACATCTACACATCAGGAACCACTGGGATGCCTAAAGCTGCTATTGTTGTGCACAGCAGGTAGGAAGGAGCCGTGCAGCTAACTAACAGACACTCAGGGATTGCAGCTGCTCTGGTCCATGCTTTCATGTGTAGTATAAATACTGTTCTAAGAGAATGGAGGAGAAATACTTAAAACTTGTTGGTTTTGTTTTGACTTGTTTTACTTTCTTCTCTTGCCATTCTGGTTTTCAGGTACTACCGCATGGCAGCCTTGGTATATTATGGCTTTAGGATGACTTCAGATGATGTGTTGTATGATTGCCTTCCACTCTACCACTCTGCAGGTAAAATCATAACTTGATTTATGTGTGATTTGTTGATATTTAAAGTTACAACCTTTTTTTTAGTCAGCTATTTATTTAATAACATTAACATGAATTTATCTTAAAACAGCATCCGGCCTTAGATAGTGGATAAGGCCAATTTGCAACAAAAAGTGTTGCTAATGTAGACCTGTGTTTTTGAATGGCTACCTTTAGTCTCAGTGTTTTTGACTTGTGCCTACAGGAGATAGTGTATAAATTGTTGCTTTAAATTCTATGTTCTTATATGTTCCCGTGTTGAGGACAAAATGTATTTCTTTGTCTACAGGTAACATTGTTGGAGTGGGCCAGTGTATAATACATGGCATGACTGTAGTCATCCGAAAGAAGTTCTCTGCGTCACGTTTCTGGGACGACTGTGCCAAATACAACTGCACTGTAAGCATAATGTAGATTACAAGTCAATGCAACAAATTTGGTTGGCAGAGTAGATCACCACACAATCAGTTGCTCAAAAGATGTCTTTCCTTTCACTTTCTTTAAAAATAATCACAAGACTTAATGTTATTCCCCAGTTAATCTCTTTGAATCCCTTTTTTGTTATTAAATCAGTAATTAGTCTATTCTTATGACTGTTCCATCTCATCACTGAACTATTTTTCCCACTACCGTCCTGCTCCACACTCCTCCAGATTGTGCAGTACATTGGTGAGATCTGCCGATACCTGCTGAACCAGCCGGTTCGGGACATGGAGAAGCAACATCGTGTGCGCATGGCAATGGGCAATGGCCTGCGCCAGTCCATATGGGTGGAGTTCATGAAGCGCTTCAATATCCCACAAATCGCAGAGTTCTACGGAGCAACAGAGTGCAACTGCAGCCTCGGCAACTTTGATAACAAGGTGGGAATGTGCAACGAAGTGGTGATGATGCTCTGACCAAACACGCTTTCAGGTTGTTGTTGTTTTCCTGCCTAGATTTTCTTTTTAATTGGTGTGCTTGTAGTGAAATACTCTCTTTAGAAATCTTAGACTATCACCACCCAATCAAGTTCTTTCAGCTGAGAGTTTTGTTTAGTGGCTTTTCTTTTTGGTACTGCTCTAAAATCCTCTCTCACTCTGTTATTCTAAAAATGTTTTCTCAGTTTTGGTGGCTTCTTGTCAACACAACACACAGCGCTGCAGCTTTTTGGCTGTTTGTAACTGATCGGCCTTGTTGATTTTTTTCTTCTTCCATGCTCTAGATTGGAGCGTGTGGCTTCAACAGTCAGATTCTACCCTTTATCTACCCCATCAGACTAGTGAGGGTGGATGAGGAGACCATGGAGCTCATGAGGGGACCTGATGGTGTCTGTATTCCCTGTAAACCTGGTAGGTTGACTCTATACACATACTATATTAAATGTCAACTTTACACTTAGTAAGCTTAAATGTACATAGAGCTGGGCAAGTTGTCTGTACTTTTGGCAGAAGTGATTGTACACATTTTTCTTTCAACTCACTGGCAATAATAAAATTAGATTAGATTATACTTTATTCATCCCACAGCGGGAAATTTCCTTGTTACAGCAGCATTTTTGCAAGTAAACACACAAGAAAAACAAGCATACAACAGACCAGCTAGCTAAGATCTAAGGCACATGTACAGAGATGTTAATTAATGTGCTTGTCCTTTTTAATAAAGAAAATAAAACGCAATGAAATAGCCTTATATGTTAAGAAGATAATAAAAACTGAAGACGCTTTTTTTCTCAATGCACTACTCTGGGCATACTGCAGTTGTTTTTTTTTTTGTGGAAATTTTAACATTGAAAGTTACTGGCTGAGCAAATGAAAACTCAGCTCATAGTTTAATTGGCTTACAACGAGGCTTCAACAAACTCCCTCAAAATGATTGCGTAGCATTGTTTTTATCATGTAGGTGTTGTAGCCATACAGTCATGCACTGATGGGTGTAATCCTTTTTGTAACCCCTGATGGAGCTTAAACTATCCACTCTGTGTGAAAATGGTTTGATTTGCCATAATTGCCAGTTATACATACTTCTCTCTCTCTCTCTCTCTCTCTAGGTGAGCCTGGGCAGCTAGTCGGCAGGATCATTCAGAATGACCCTCTTCGGAGGTTTGATGGTTATGTCAACCAATCTGCAACCAGCAAGAAGATTGCTCATAGTGTCTTCAAGAAGGGAGACACTGCCTATCTCTCTGGTTAGACATGCACACAAACACACACACACAAACACATTGAGTTATACACTGTGTTACATGCTGACTGACTTAAGGTTGCTTTCACACCTATAGCTTGGGAGACTTATGACATTTTTCCATTAATGGTACCTGCACTACTCGCCTTGACTGCGGCAAATTAGTTTCTAATGAACCTGGAGGCTGCAACAAAAAGAAAATGCTGGATGAACTATTTACCGGTAAACACAGCGGGTTTGTTCAGGATACACCCCCCCACACACACACACACACACACACACACACACACACACCCCTCCGTCTGTTGCTAGCAATGATGATGCAGTGATTAGTGACGATTCTCTTCGACCAGTCATAGTCTGCAGGTTTTCACGTCACCTTTTTGGTATCGCATCAGCTCGCTTGGAACCTCGACTGAGGTAGTACTACAACAAGTACCTGTTGGCAGGTACCAGGGACTTTTTTTTCGTAATGGAAAACCAAAAAAGGCAAGTAGAGGCAAGTGGAGTAGGTACCATGCAGTGAAAAAATGCCATTAGTGTAATTCAGGGGTGAAGTTGCAACGTTGTTGCATTTGTCATTTGGTTCGGTTAGCGTTCACACTGCACAGTTGTCAAGTGCACCAAACATAAACAAATCTCATGTGGTGGAAATGGTCGAGTAAAACTTGCTGACACTTCCTGGTCTTAGAAATAAAGGAGCGTGGCCAGGTTGGCTCAGTTGGTAGAGCAGGCGCTCATGTACTTTGAGGCGAATGCCTCGGAGCGGAGGTCCAGGGTCTTCCCCCTCTCTCTCCCCTTTTATCACCTAGCTGTCCTGTAAAAAATTAAAGGTGGAAAAGCCCCAAAAAATAATAATTTATGAGCAGCTGATGAAAAGAGAACAATAGTGGGTTGTTACTAGCGATGTGTGGTCATAGTAAGTTATGGATTTAAAAGTTATGATCTGTTTAATTAGGGCTGCACGATTATGGCCAAAATAATAAACACGATTATTTTGATCAATATTAAGATCATGATTAATCATTACAATTATTTGATTTTAACCAAAACAAATTTTATTGTCACATAGGCTATTTATAACTGCTTTTACACCCATATTGTGCTACATTCCTCTTGTATTGAAGTTGAATGTTGTACATACATACAGCTGCAGCACATTTTGAAATTAATAGCCTAGGATATATTAAAAACAAAAATGTATCTCTGAGAAAGCTCCTTCACTTGTTTTCAACAATAACTGAAACTGTGTCTCTCCATGTTGCCAGGGAGGTGTGTGTGTGAGTCAGTGGGAGAGGGCTGCGCAGAGATTAGGAAGAGAGATGCACAGACACACCTTTACAGTAACACAAAATATGGATATAAACAACTTTGCTTTGTTTGTGGAAAGGCAGCGGATGCGAGGACATTAGGTGCACCGGTGCGACCTAGGAAAAATATTACTCACGCCCTAGAGCCCTGTGAGCTACCAGACACGAACTAGCACTGGTCACTGCTGTTGTCTGAAAAACAACACAGACGGGACAAAATGTTGCGTTTACTAGAAAACTGGTAAACCTTGAGACCGACGTATGACCGACTGCTATCAGTTTTGAAATTTTCCTCATGTTACCCTATCCAACTCCCCAAACTAACCAGACTGTCCAACTAAACGCTTAGGTTTCAAATAAAACAGCTCATGTTTGAAAGTACTGATTTTTCGCGCCCCTCCTCTCACCAGGTGATGTGTTGATCATGGATGATTGCGGCCACATGTTCTTCAAGGACCGCACAGGAGACACTTTCCGCTGGAAAGGAGAGAACGTCTCAACAACCGAGGTGGAGGGAACTCTCAGCAGGCTGCTAGACATGAAAGATGTAGTTGTCTATGGAGTGGAAGTACCAGGTAAAATCCATCAATGTACATGCTTGATTATTTGTTCTTATTTGGGGTTTTCCTCAATATGTGTCACAAGAAGGTTTTGGTTTAGAGCTGTGCAAGCATGGGCACAAATAGCATGTCTGCTCTTTGTGCATGTTTTCTTTAAAATAGATCGCCGCAGTGTGTATAGAGAAATTAATATCAAACAGATGTTTAATGAGAACCATACTGTGTTAAATACTATAGTTATCACAGCTGCAGTATCTTGGCTTACTCTTGACCTTTTGGGACACAAAATTAATTATGGCATTTGAAATGTCATTACATATTAAGCTGAGCTGTAGTTGAGACTCTGCAGAGGCAAATCACAGACTTTCCATTCACTGGGATTAGATTAGTTAACTTTATTAATCTGCAAAACTAGTTTGGCATGCACAGTGACGAAAAACAGAAGATACACAAGCAGACAACATATGAAAGACATACTGCCACAACAGTAATAGCAGTTACACACAAACTAACATACAGTGGGGTTCGAAAGTTTGGGCACCCCAGGTAAAAAATGGTATTAATTTGCATAAAGAAGCCAAGAAAAGATGGGAAAATCTCCAAAAGGCATCAAATGACAGATTAGACATTCGTATTATATGTCACAAAAAGTTAGATTTTATTTCCATCATTTATACTTTCAAAATAACAGAAAACAAAAAAATGGTGTCTGCAAAAGTTTGGGCACCCTGCAGAGTTAATAGCTTGTACCGCCCCCTTTGGCAAGTATCACAGCTTGGAAACGCTTCTTGTAGCCAGCCAAGAGTCTTTCAATTCTTGTTTGAGGTATCTTCGCCCATTCTTCCTTCCATAGCATTTGAACAATAGTGGGATTCAATTCTACACTCGTTGTGGGAGGGCCCTTCCCTCGACATCAGGTCGGCCGCCCGGTCTTCCAGTTCTTTGAGATTTCTGGACTGCCTTTCACGCACTGCTCTTTTAAGGTCTATCCATAGATTTTCAATTATGTTGAGGTCAGGAGATTGTGAAGTCCATGGCAAAACCTTCAGTTTACGCCTCTTCATGTAATCCACTGTGGATTTTGAGGTGTGTTTAGGATCATTATCCATTTGTAGAAGCCATCCTCTCTTTAACTTCCGCTTTTTCACAGATGGCATCAAGTTAGCGTCCAAAATTTGCTGAAATTTTATTAAATCCATTTTCCTTCTACTCGTGAAATGTTCCCTGTGTCACTGGCTGAAATACAACCCCAAAGCATGATTGATCCCCCATGCTTAACAGTTGGACAAAGTCTATATGTTCATTTGCAAATTTCAAACACTGATTTTTGTGGTGAGAATGTAGAAGAGGTTTTCTTCTGATGACTCTTCCATGAAGACCATATTTGTACAAGTATCTCTTTATAGTGGAATGGTGTACCCCAACTCCAGTGTTTGCCAGGTCTTTCTGGAAGGATCGTTCAGTTAAACGTGGGTTTGGACTTGCTTTTCTCACAATCCTGTGAGCTGTTCTGTCTGATATTTTTCTTGGTCTTCCAGATCTTGCTTTAATTTCCATTGTTCCTAATTACTGCCATTTCTTAATTACATTCCAAACAGAGGGTATTGTGCTTTTGAAAATGCTTTGCTATCTTCTTATAGCCTTCTCCTGCTTTGTGAGCGTCTACTATTTTCAGTTTTAGTTTTTTTAGTTTTCTAGACAACTGCTTAGCCTTAAGATTGACATCACCTGGTCTTTCCAGACAATGATTGAGAACAATCCATGACACTGTCAGGTCTTAGCTTTCTAGAAGGGCGGTACAAGGTATTAACTCTGCAGGGTGCCCAAACTTTTGCAGATGCCATTTTTTGGTTTTCTGTTATTTTGAAAGTGTAAATGATGGAAATAAAATCTAACTTTTTGTGACATATTATACGAATGTCTAATCTGTCATTTGATGCCTTTTTTTTGGAGATTTTTTTCTTTATGCACAAATTTTTACCTGGGGTGCCCAAACTTTTGAACCCCCCTGTATATCCAGAGAAAGCATAAGTGTTGCTCAGGAGACCGCCTAGACACTAAATTAAAAGACTATACTAATACAATCAATGATGTACTGAGGTCTTTAGAAGTGTCTCTTTCAGTACTAGCAGTATTTAAAGGTGAGTGTACAAGTGAGATACTGTGTAAAGTCACAAGGTGGGTTCTACACAGCATTCATGGCCTTGATGCGCAAACACAAGCATCTGTTTGAATTTAATGCCAAATGGTCCACAGAATGAATCCTCTGACATGTCCCTTTCTGTGTGTACAGGAGCCGAGGGAAAAGCTGGAATGGCAGCCATCGCTGATCCGTCTCACTCCACTGACCTGGAGAAGCTTGTGAAAGACATGGAGAAAGCTCTTCCGCCGTACGCCAGACCTGTATTCCTCCGCTTCCTTCCGGAGGTCAACAAGACAGGTAAAATGCTCTTTTCGCTGCAGTTTGTGTTTAAAAAAATACAAAAAAAAAGAAAATCAATCTTTTCAAAATTTTCAGAAGCTAAAATTTAAAAAATTGTAAAATTACAAGTGGTTTCAAAGGATTTCTGAATTAGACCTCAAACCTTCATAGCTGGCGTCTAAAGTGCCCTAGTTTTATTTATTTTTCTAACACTGTATATGAGACAATGATCTCAGCCACTATTTGGGACTCTTAATCAAGTTATTTAGAACTGTTCCAATGAGGAGTCCAACTACAATGTCCCTCCGTCCATCCATCCATTTTCTGCCGCTTATCTGGGACTAAGCAAGGTAGTCCAGATGTCTCTTTCCCCAGCAACGTTTCTTGAGGCATTTCCCAAGCCAGATGAGATGTATAATCTTTGTGGCTTGTTTTGGGTCTACCCTGTGGTCTTTTACCAGCCAGAAAACCTCTGAAGAAAGGCGCCAAGGTGGCATGCGGATCAGTATCATCAGGCCATGAATCCCAAAAATTTTTTGTATTGCTATCATATAATAATATAAATTAAATTTTTTTTTTAAAGAAAAGCAGCAAGTCCTCACAATCAAGAAGCTGAAACCAGGAAATGTTGGCCTTTTTTTCTTAGAAAATGACTTAAATGATTAATCGATTATCACGATAGTTCTATTTCGTATAGGCTTCACCCTCTAAGGGCTACGCTATTGGGTTTATCCCTTTGCGCATGCGCAGTCGTGAAGATTTTCTTTCCCACCCTTGCGTCCAGCACGGGCCTCAACTACATCCGCATTTACTGTATATGTACACAGCAGACTCGTTGTTCGTCTCCCATTTTTTCTTCAACTACGCAGTATAAAGACAAGCTCAAAACTCTCCAGCGGTGCTTGCATCTGCCCCTCCTGCCGGACCGGCTACATCCTGCCACTGGACCTCCACCCCCGCTGCAAGACCTGCCTCGGCGCCGTTCACGCCGGCCAGGCTCTCACCCGCCACACCTCCTGCCAGTTTTGCGCCCGCCTGTCATCTGAAGAGCTAAATCGACAGGCGGCAGCTTTTCTGGTTTGCCAGGCTAGCGGCGATGGGGATGGCAGCTGGGCAGACAGACGGGAATCCGGCAACACCCTGGAACCACTGGCGGACGGCGTTTTTCGACGAGCATGAGTCCGCTGGCTCAGTTCTCTCGGACAGCGCCTCCGTTACTGGTTTCCCCTCCTCCCCTCTGGGAAGATTCCCCTGTTCCCCCCTGTGAGGATTGGGCCTTGAGATGGCGATCAACGCTCTCCCTGTCTCCCGAACGGAGAGACGGGAGACGCTTAAGCGGCCTTCCCCTTTGCCTCAGTCAGCCCCAACCTCCACCGCCAAAGCTCTCTTTGCTGATCTGCCGGAGATCATCAGGAAGGCGGCGGAGCTGAGAGGCATAGCGCTCCCGGCGGAGCTGCCAGCCCCCGCTCGCGGCCTTTTGAGCAGGGATGTTTACGCCCAGGAGCAGCCCTCTTCACGGGCACCGCTCTGGCCACGCTTCACGGAACTTTGGCCATTTGTGGAGGAGGCTTTCTCACAGCCTGGGAAACCGAAGGCTTCCGTCTCTCGCTACGCCCCGTTTACTCGGGTTCAAGGCGACACAGACACAGGTTTTCCTTCGGTCCCTCCCTGGAGGAGCCTGGGTCAAGCCTGAAGCCACGCCAAGATCTGCGCCCAGGTCACTGACCCCAACAACCGGAAGCCGGTTGCCATGGCCACTACCCCAGCGCCTTCCCTCGGAGCTGGCCACGGAGATTGGCAAAGCCATGACCGCCATCTTCACCCTGACCACGGCATCCACGGTGGCGCTTTCCAGGGTCATGGCTTGGCAGACTGTGGCCCAGCGAAACATCTGGCTCCACATGTCTCAGCTGCCCGCTGAAGTTAGACGCAAGCTTCTGTACGGCCCCATAGCCCCCAACGGACTATTTGGGCCCCGCCTACAGACTGCAACAGGCTCGGCTCAGCGGCTCTCCACAAGCCGTCGGACAACCGCCACGCGGCAGCTGCGGCGGAAGCTCGGCTCTGGTCCCCCGCAGCGGCAACCGGCACCACATGGCCGGCAAGCTGCCGGGACGGAGAACCATGACCCCACCTGGTCCAATCCGCCTCCCGAGCCACCCAGCAAGCAGCAACGACGGTGGCAATGACGGCAATTTCCTTGCGGCACCTTGGTGTTTCTCCCACAGCTGGGCTTTTCCCCGGTCCCTCTGATCCTCGCCTCCTGGGCGCATCCGAAGAGAACCCTGGTGGCACCGGACCTGGTTCCTGACGCGATCTGCCACCCCCTGTGATAACCCATAGGCTGTGGGGCTGGTTGCTGAGCGGGAACCACAGAGATTAGGCCCTGCCGTGGTCCACCATCCAGGGCTCCAAGGCCCCTACCATAGCAAGTTACGCAGCTGGTCCGCCTTCAGCGCTGGTGCACGGACACATCATGTCCCCTACCTCTCGTGTTGACGTATCTCCAAACTCTGGTGGATAGCGATTTGGCTCCATCTACAGTCAAAGCATACGCAGCAGCCATCTCATCCTGCCACGAGGGCTATGGTGAGAGGACAGTTTTTGCGCATCCCCTGGTGAAGCGTTTCCTGAAGGGGGTTAGGCGTCAAAAACCGTCTGTTTAACCCCTCACCCCCCAATGGGACCTAGCTCTGGTGCTCCGGGCTCTGGGGAAGCCCCCCTTTGAGCCTCTGGCACAAGCTTCTATTCTGTCGCTAAAAACAGCGCTTCTCCTTGCACTAATGTTAGCCAAGAGAGTGAGTGATTTATGCACACTGTCAGTTTTGTGTTTTTGTGTTTTGTGTTTTTATGTCTTGTGGTGTTTTCCCTCGAGGGTTTTTTCCCCCCGCCTCATGTCAACGATGCGGAGGAGGCTTCCCACCGGTTGTGTCCAGTGCGTGCTCTGTCTCAATACATTTTACGCACTACAAATATCAGGAAAACTCAGCAGCTGTTTGTGCATTATAGAGAACACTCCCAAGGGTCAGCACTCTCAAAACAGCATCTGTCTCACTGGCTGTGCGAGGCTATTACTCAAGCTTATAGCACGGAAGGGGCAGAGCCCCCCCACGACATCCGAGGGCACTCTAAGAGGGCTCTGTCGGTGTCTGCTGCTCTTTTTAAAGGCATGGCAGTAGCCGACATTGGCTTCCCGTGCCCTTTCATCCGCTTTTATCTGCGGGATATGTCTGAACCTTCCATGTCCCATTCAGTTCTGTCCACAGTCAACAACGCGTAATGCCGCGTTGGATGTGAAAAGAAAAACGCAGTTCTTAATCTCATCCATGGTCATAATCATGTTACATGCAAGGAGATAATCATGTCACTCCGTTGCATGCGCGACAGGGTTAATCACGCACAATTCCATTAATCATTGAACTACTGCCATCATATTGCGGGCCTTATGAACTTTTCAGGCCACGCCATTGGCGTGGCAGGCTTGATCAGAAGAAGGACTGATTGAGCCTCTGTACATTGTTGTAGGGAAAATGTGGTCTATGTTCGGCTTGTGGGCCCTGTGCCGCAGGTGGCATTGACTACATCAGCTTCGCCCTAACCCAATAGCGTAGCCCTTAGAGGGCAAAGCCTATACGAAATAGAATGATAGTTACGTAGGTAACTCCAGATTCTATGAGTATAGGCGTAGCCCTCTAAGGTCCGGGCCACCTGCTCCTAGAACATTAGTTGAAGAAAAAGCTGATGTTTTGGGAGACGAACAACGGGTCCGCTGTGTACATATACAGTAAATGCGGACGTAGTTGAGGCCCGTGCTGGACGCAAGGGCGGGAAAGAAAATCTTCATGCCTCTGGAGTTGCCTATCGTTCACTGACCTAATGGTGGAGTTCTGTAATGTTAGAACTACACTGCTTTGTAAGGGAATACATTTAAATTCTATGTGTACAAAATAGTGTTTATTAATAATAAACATTTGATTGAATAGTGGTGTGTTTTTATATTTTTCTTAAAAGTACAGTAATACTAGTACAGCTTAATGGCCGCTTAATTGGCAAAATGAATATCTTATTTCTGTCTCTTTCTCAGGAACGTTTAAGTTTCAGAAGACGGACTTGCGTCGGGACGGCTTCGACCCCAGCGCGGTGTCAGACAGACTGTACTTCATGGATTCCAAGAGAGGGTGTTATGTGCAGCTGGATGAGGACCTTTACCGTTCCATACTGTCTGGGAAACACAAATTGTGATTTGCAGGCTGACCACTACATCAACACATGTACACATAAATACACACATACAGATACAGAAAAAAGACATTATGTGACCAGAATGCAGGGCCTTGTCTCCATATACAAAAATACATATAATGTGATAGCCATACACACTCCTTACACCCATACTCAAACGACAACATATATTTACACATACATACACACATTGTATTCTCAAAACCACTTTGCTCTTTAAAATTCCTAAAAGCAGACTTATGCACGCCACACAGCACCACTCCGTCCATCCTTTCCCGGCAACTCCTCTCGCTACCTCAGCAAATGCAGAGAGAGGCACAAAACTAGTAACCAGGTGTATTTGGTAACCTGAAACCACCCTTCACAGTATCCCTGCCCAAACAGTTCCTGTCCATCCAGGTCCATTAAACCACATGTTGCTGGGGGACACAACTGGAAGGGATGTGGCGTACAGGCGGTCAGGCATCCAGAATGCAAAAACTTTAAACTACAGATACCCACAGACTTAAAGGATGTTGAGAAGGAACATGGATTATTTAGTACAAAAAGTGTGTGAGGGGCCTATGAGGACATAAACTGTCTCTCAGCAAGATTTTGTGAAAGACTGGAGGCTCTACCGTTGACTTCACCTGCACAATTAGCCAGCAGTGACAAACCTGTGTGACTACAGCATTCCTCTATCTGAGGTTAACTTTATGAAAGTATTTCCTTCAGCTCTCTGGTCTCCTTGTCTTCATTTCCATCCTCGCTCTACAGAGCTTGAGATGAAAATGAGGAAAGAGTTTTTTTATTTATTTTTTAAGGGAAAAAAATAAGGATCTTAGGGATTTTGGAAAGCCTTTGACATGTAACCCAAGGTTACAGAAGTTAAATTGGACCAGTGGTTGAACTGAAAGATCTACCAAAGTGCAAAGGCCTCCAGTGTTAGCAGTGAAATAATCAGCTGCCCCACATGAGAGCTGATATAAAACAAAGCTTTTTATTTAAATATGTCTGCATCACACCAAATATATTTAAGTTGTAGTCTTTGTTTACATATTTAAATGATATATATACAAGTTTTAGTAATTTAAGTTGTTGTAAAATAATTCTCTTTTGTCATAGTGCAAATGTATCCGGTTGTTTTTGCTTTATCGAAATCTGTGCTTCAGTTATTCTTGGAAGTTCCAGTATGCATTTTATATCAGTAGCTGGAACACAAAGTGATCTGACTGATTCAACCCTGGGCTAAATACATGGGGCTATTTCCATAAACAGGACTTGTTCACATACTGAGCTGACTGAGCTGGGTATGTGTGTGTGGCTGTATTGTGCAGGTTTTGTCCTAAAAGGTAAAATATTGTATGTGTGTGTGTGTGTGTGTGTGTGTCTCTGTGTGGCTGTGTCTGTATTCTTCTAAAACACATGAAGAGGACTTGACTGAAGATACCGAAGCACCAAATCGCCTGATCAGCCGGGACTTGTATTTTCAACAACATGCCGGTGCTAAAGAGGGATATCCTGTCAAATTCGAGAGAGCCGAAAGATCCAAAGATTCAAAAATGGGTGCATAGGGTGTGTCAAAATGCAACAGTAGAAGAGAAGAAAATGTGCTTTGTCATCAATGTTTTGTCTCGTTTGCAGTAGCTGTCTTCAGAGGTTGTAGTAGCATGAATGAGTATCATTAACCACACAAGCGGAGCACTGTGCCTTACTGCGAGTTCCCCTCCCAGATTCACAGGCCCAGGCCCACACATCGTATCTCATTTGGTTCCCTATGTTGGACCTGTTCCATTTAGCTTTTATCTACCATAATCATATTTGTCTGTTTTCAAGTTACCTGTCATAGTAGCCTCGCATTGCTGGCCTAAATCATGGCAGCTCATACATTTATTCTGAAAATGATCTGCTAAGAATCCATGGCACTCCAGAAGAGGTGGAGGTTGGAAGAGGTTTTGTTGATTTCTCGATGGGCAAGAGTCCTAGCATTTTTAGTTCACCCAAGTTTCCATTTGTTCAGCACCTTTACACCTTTTATCTACTCTGTCTGCCTACCACCACAATCCTGTCCATTCATCCATCTCTTAACCCCTCTCTGCTTTCTTCTCCGTGGTATTTCATCCTTTCGGGCTGGCACCTTTGTTTGATCCTTACTGTCTTTGTCAGGTCACTGTTCTCCACCATGGGTGCTTCATGTTGCTGGACTCAATCAATAGTATAAGCAGCAGTTGAATACATTTCCGATATTTCATAATATGAGTTTTAGTGTTTGATGGAGGGATTTTTTTAGATTCTTCAAGAGGTCCGTTAACATAAAGCTCCAACTAAACACTCAAAACTGTTTTTGAAGATATTTTGCCGATGTTTGTGTGTAGTCTGCCATTACCCTGAGACATTTTGTCTTTCTTTTGCAACAGACCGCATCCCAAATCATCTCCAGTACAGCCGGGCTTGCCATTGCCATCCGTGTGTGTACCTGGCTGCAGTGTAGAGGACTTAATAGTCTTCATGAGTTTTATTGCGGCAATGCTTAGGCTACTTTGTTCTCTGGAGACTGGTTCTTTATATTTTTAAACGTCTTTTCTTAGTTTGTACTTTGCACTGACTGACAAAGTTCACCTTGACAGCTACTGTCTGCTGATCGTCAACGTCTCTCTCACCTGTCATTTCCCTGTTTGGGGAATGTGTTTATTCTTTAATGATGAGTGTGAAATGTTCTGAATGTCTAAAAAAGCAAATGAGTTACCGATGATGATGAGGGTATTATAAAGTAAAGTGTGACTAATCTATGGAAACACAGTTTGGCTGTTATGATGCTTGTGGCTGAGGGTTGCCAACCCTGACCAAACAGTCCCACAGCAGAGCAATCTGAATAAGGTGTTTCCGTTTTACACTTTTTTTTTGTATGAGTCTAAATTATTTTTTTTCAAGTTAATCATAATTTGATTGTTTCACTGCTTTATGTGTTTGCGTTTGTTTTCTTTGCATAAAACCATAGCTTTGTGATGTTGGTATGAAAAAAAACGGGATTCATGCATGAGTGTAAGACAATCGAATGACAGTTATTTTTTCTCTACCTTTTTATAAAAGGCACTAGGAACCAGCCAGGGAGCAACCTTTCCTGGATTCAGTTGGTGTAGCAATTTTATGTTGACCAGAAGCCAAGTTGTCATTTCGCAGCTAATAAATATTGTATTGAAAAGTAGATGGCAAGCCAAACAAGTCAGCTGGAGGCCTGCAGGCAGTGACACATCTGTGGACAGGGTGTATTCACGTTTTGAGATACCTGTTTGACCAGAGGGGGGCGCTGTGTTCTTTCTCAAAAAAGGGTGAAAGAGACGAGTTCCCTTGCCATCATTTTATCAAGCAGGAAAGGACCTAAAGTAACTTAAATTACTGTATACAGTAATGTATTGTGGAAAATGAAACCATGTAAAGCACTGTACAAAATGACTGGCGATCTATGGTCATTACACACCAGACGAGCCATACGCTGATCCGGAAACCCTGGCTGAAGAATTGTGTTTCTGTGTCTCTGGTCTTGCTGTCCCTCATGCCTTTGAAAATTTTTTTTCTCACACTGCTTTTTGCACTTTTTGTTTGTCTGCTTTTCCCTGTCTTGGTCCTCAGGAACATCAAACATTGCTCGAGAAGGAAATAAGTTTGGACACGTCTGCCTATGTGTTGGTTTGTGTTTTAAATTATTTTATGTTCTCTCATTGCACACGCGGCAGCTCTCAGCCTGTGCAGTGTGTGTGTGTGTGGGAGGTCTGTGAGGTGTGCTGTGTGTGTGTGTGTGTGTGTGTGACACACACACACACACATACTGATGTTCTCTTGTCCACTGAAGGCTTTCTGTATACATGCATTTCAAGAAAATAATACAAAAGCAGTGCTGCAAATGGAAAATCATTAATAAAAAAAACTATTTAAATTGTTCACTTGGGCTCTGATTGTTGTAGTACTATCTTGTGATGGAGCAGATTTCATAGTGTTGATGCCTGACTGCTGCATTTTGCAAATCTATACAGATTTGGGCTATTATAAACCTAAACATGTTGGTGATATTCCAACAGTTTCAACACTAACGGCACAGCCTTTTACCTTAAAAACACTGTGGTCAATGTCCGAAACATTGGGTTAAGCAGTTCACTTTGGGTTACGCTCAGAGGGTTTCCTGTAAAATGACTTCCAGGTAAACTTTATGCTATTTCTGCATTTGTGTTTTTTAAGTAAATTATGGACCCCAACTATCTAATGTGACAAAACTAAATTGACCCTTTTTAAGCAGTCTAACAACCAAACGATTCCTTGAACTTTACATATAGTACTATACTATTTTCCATATACATTTAAATTACTACTGTATTAAATCTCAGGGGGAAGAAATAGTCGTGCCCGTCCAATAGTTCTTATGCAGGTGCATCAGAGAAGAGCTCAATATCTGAACATATGTCTGAACACTACTGTTAAAGACATTTGTTGAATCAAATCACATTTTACAAGATCATTTAAAACCTTCCTCTAGAGGAAACAGAAATTGAATTAGACCCAAAACACAGATAAACGCCTCAACAGTGAGCTCTTGTGTGCAACAAACACCCCTCCCTCCAGACCCACTTTCAACATTGTATGTTCAATCTGTACATTCATTTACTCACCATTGGTCCACAGCATCCATTACAGTCCTAATTATAGCTATGTCAAACTACTCAAGCTGACCTCGGAAAAACAAATTAGACCTTAGTGCTTCTACATTAGTTAAGTTTTATAGTTTACCTTGAACTGTGAACTTGTTAGTACATGCCGTTTTGAGTCATTTATCTTTACTTATTTGTACTTTTTGGGAACCTGTCAAGACAAAAACACTAAAGTAAAACTGAAGCTTGAAAATAGGTTTCAAAATGAACCTGAGAACCTCTTCTATGGAAAGTTATGATTAGTTTCTCTTGTGAAATTAGTGATAATTATCAGTAGCATTTCATATTGTAGTTGTGCAAAAGTTATACCTGTTATATCCTGTTCTATTTGCATATCTCTTCAATCTTGACTTCAATTCAAGCCAAGAGTTAAGACTGTGGCAGTGAAAAGTACCACTGTACTTTTTACTCCACCACATTGGCTATAGTAAACGATTTTACATAGAAAACATGATCAACTTCTAAAATATGATACATTGATATAGATTTAACTACCCAACAGCAAAATAGTTCCACTTTGACATTGGAACATTAAAGTACCGCTTGCATATAAATGCATTAATTATAATAACGATCCAATAATGTATAAATAGGCTTTAGCACTGACGGAAAACCTTTTGCATAATGAATACTTTAACTTGTATTACTCAAAGTTCCTTTTCGTTGCTAATACATCTGCACTGTTACTATAAACTACTGAAAGTAGAACATTTACTTATAATTGAGTATTTTCATGTGATTTGCTATTTTAACTTAAGTGAATGATTAAAAGACATCTTCCATTATCTGTTAGTCTCTTTAAAAACACTCTAACACCAGTTAGGACTTAGATGCAGAACTTACTGATCCCTCTAAGTTTGTTCTTTCTTCTGTCAATGTGGGTTAAAGTCTCATGAAACGAATGTGTCTGCTTGTGAGTGCAGCACATGAGCTTCAGCTGATATTAAGAGACCACAAGCATGAGACATTGCTGTGCATATGGGAAGTGAAGTCTAACTCAGGGTTGTTTTGGAACCACACATCCTCAACACTTGGCCACTGTTCCCTGATCCCCAGCTATGATTGGCTAACAACCAGGTGGGTGGACCAGGAGAAAAACAAACATTGCCACAGGCTTTGCCACTCTGTACCTGCCTGTCTACTGCCTACAGTTCACTTTTGACTCGGGTCAGATACCCTCTTTCAACCTTTCAGCCCATCCACCTCGCCGCGTTCTTTCTCAGTGCAGCCATGAGGACCACTGTGGTTGCCGTTGTCATGGGGATCTTCTATGGGATGATGGCGGATGCAGACGTGAAGCCCCAGAAGGATTTTAACCTGCAGAGGGTAAGGTAGACAGACAAGCACATCCAGCTTTTGTTTTAAGGATGTTTGTTTTAAGGATTAATGTGTTTAAATCAGTTTAATTTGGTGGTTGTGGGTGGGTGTGTGGTCAAAGTTTAAGAACAGCTACTCAGTGACCCAAAAGAAGTTGCGTTTCAGCACAAATTGTTAGGAGTAATTAATTGGTGGATCCTTATTTTCCTGGTTCCTTTATACACAGAAGTTGAGAGATGTCAATTTGACATTTTGGTGAACACATAAGACGTAGCTTTCTCATTTGTTGCCTGTCGCTGATGTGATACTGGATTTAGTGGTAGTAAAACGAAGGAGGAAAGTCATGAAGTTTTGAGAGACTAACATTCACATTGTTGGTTTTGGCGTTTTCCTAGGATGTTTTGACAATTAGAAAAATAACTAGGCATATCTTCTTGGTGTAAGTGAAATTAACAGTAAGAAACTCAAGATCTTTAATTTGTACACTTCACAGTGAATAACGTGAATAACGTGTGTGTGTGTGTGTGTTTAGTTTGCAGGGAAATGGTACCGGGTGGGCCTGGCCTATGACTCTGTATCGTTTGTCCCCTTCAGAGACAAACTGAAGGCCTCCATGGGCATTGTTACAGCACTGCCAGATGGCAACGTTAACCTCACAATGTGGGACGTCACGTGAGTCTGACATATACAACACAGTACATGTCTGTGTTAATGGGTGGCCACAAAAGTCTATGTGCTAGTCATAGAAGAGCGGAAACAGAGAGCTGTATGGAATGAAGTTTGAAAAAGATAAAGACAATGTGTTTCCTCTGTGTGATTCAGACCTTTAGGTTGCCAGGTTATGGTGTACCACTATGAGAAGACCAACGTACCTGGACAGTTCACCTACTTCAGCACACGTAAGTTTCTGCTCACTTCTCATCTCACTCATCACCTTCCCAAGAGAGAAGAGAAAGGATTCTAAGTAAGCGCTGTGACTTTACTTTACTCAATTCGGCTACAATGTAAATATTTGGCTGGCACTCCCGCAGCAGCAGAATGAATCTGCAACCGTAGGAGCAAACAAGCACAAGCACACAGATAAAAGCCACAGTGCCCATGCCACACAAGCAAGACATGTGACAAATATATCAATCAATGTGCATTTAAATTTGGCTGTGTCTCTAACCCTGTGATGCTCTAACAAATCTGAGCAAACATTCCACAGACTGTCCCTGAGATAATAAACCATACATTTAGCAACAAGGATGCAGAGCTCAGCGTGTTTGTATGCAGACTGAATAAGCGTGAGGCTCTGTTCCTGAGTGCCCTAAAAATAAATTAATTTATATAATATGGAGTGCATGAACAGAAAAGCAACATAACATAGTAACATGTTTGGCTTGTCCCAAGTATGTTTTTAGAGTGTTGGTTTTGGGTTTGTGATTTGCTGTATACATTTTAATGTATTTGTTTTTTTTTTTACCTTTTTAAAAATACAAATCTGGTGCACTTTGAGATTTTCCTTGTTAAAAAAGATTTTGTTACAAATAACATTTGTTCAAATTGATTAATTAATTAATTAAATTAAAATGTAATTAAAAAATGTTAAAACAAAAAAAAGTTAAAGTTAAAATTGTAATTATAAGTCCTGTATTGTTTTGTAATTGTGTACTACATTTAAAATATTTATATATTTCCATACTATATGCCTTCTTATTTGTTTTATTCCTTATTTTCTTACTGTCTTCATTCTGCATTTTTTTGGGTGTTTTTATCCAGTTTTAAATAGACCTTCCTTGTTTGAAATTTCTTTTAATTTATGCCTGACAATTTCGTCCTAAATAACAAAAATCAAGGCATCCAAATCCTAGATTACAATGTCACACACATTGGTTTCCATCCATCCTCATATTGCTCTGGTTAAGTTAATATGTACACTAATTAACAGGGCGTTTTTATCCCTCACTTCTGTTGTATGTTTTCTGTCAGGCCATAACATGGTGAAGGACATCACGGTGATAGACACAAATTACACTGAATACGCTGTGGTTCTCAAGCACAAGGTTTTCAACAGAGAGTACACACAGGTGGCTCTTTACGGTGAGACACACACACACACACACACACACACACACATTTTTACATGACATGTAAACATGTGAGCTGCAGAGTCAATACTGTCTTATGTGTCTTATGTGTCTTATGTGTTGCTTGTTTGCAGGTCGCACTCAAACAGTCAGAAATGATGTCATTAACAAGTTTAAAGCCTTTGCCTCGTCCCAGGGTTTCTCCAGAGGTTCTATTCTGACTCCACCTCCAGCAGGTAAAGTAGGGGGAACACTCACATAGCTACACATATACAATATACACACACACACACACACACACACACACACACACACACACACACACACACACACACACACAAACAGTGCGTCTTACTATCTTTGTGGGGACCCGTCATTGACATAATGCATTCCCTAACCCCATACCCTAACCTTAACCATCACAACTAAATGCCTATCCTTAACCTTTACCCTTAGTTAAACAAGAACACATACACACACACACACAGACACACACAAAGTTGTGTTGACACTTCCCCTTTTCCATACAACTTTTGTCATAAATCCTCTGACTGCATAATACTGTGTAAATATGTATATCCGGGCACACACTAGTATAAGGAAATAGGCTACGAGTGTCTGTGTGTCTTCAAAATATACTTGTCTGCATGTGCTGCAACATCATGAAGTCGAGAAAGTGTAAAGAAGTTCACACCTTTCACACTGTTAGCAAGTTTTTTGGTGAATCACAACCAAGTCCCATTATGGTCTGTGTGTGTGTGTGTGTGTGTGTGTGTGTGTGTGTGTGTGTGTGT
This sequence comes from Percina caprodes, assembly GCA_013375575.1. NCBI lineage: Eukaryota > Metazoa > Chordata > Actinopteri > Perciformes > Percidae > Percina > Percina caprodes. The sequence continues at coordinate 1,038,062 of JABXJD010000049.1, read as the reverse complement.
GTGTGTGTGTGTGTGTGTGTCATAACAAACATGACTTTTTACCTACTTTTACATGCACATGCCTGTGTGCTTGGTGTCAAATAAAATCTGGTTATCCCAATTTAGTCTACTGATCTTTGTGGAATATGTACAAAGGAATAACACAAATAGTTATACATTCTTCAAATGCTCTAATGTCACTTATTTCCCCACTTCTGTGGTTGTCTGTGTAGAAAAACGGGGCTATCTCATTTAAATTGATACTGTGAGTTAAAAGCTTGCTATCTCTTTAAATTCTCTGTCAGTACTGTACAGTGGACAGTCAGGATGATAATGACCTCTTAGTGAATGGAGGTGGCGTTTCCCTCTGACACAATGGCTTTCACACACACACACACACACACACACACACATGCACACACACATGCACATACACACACACACATGCACAATTAATTGATGCTGAAGTTTTTTATGTTTTCTGGCCAACAGAAAATTGCACACCATCAAGATCTGGTTAGGTGAGTCTTTTTTTTCTTTCTTTTAAATGAAATAAAACAACAGTAGAGTGTTTGTGACTTCTGTGCAACAAATCTTCAGTGTATATTAATTCATGTTACTCCCTGTAGGTTCCCTGACGTGCCTGGGATCATATTCTGATGTTCTGTTTTCCAGCATTTACAATATCTCTCTCTCTCTCTCTCTCTCTCTCTCTCTCTCTCTCTCTCTCTCTCTCTCTCTCTCTCTCTCTCTCATTCTGGCTTCCCGAAGGGAAACTCTGTGTTGCAGTTGCACAAATTCTACCAGAGTAGAAATATAAATAAAGAAATATAAGGAGTGTGGATATGTACGGTATTTACATAGATAAAGATGATGAATAGCAAATACTGCTGATGACATGTATACATAATTCTCTTTTAATGTAGTGTTTTACATTATTTTCATAGTTCTGCTGGGCTGACATAGTTAAATAAACAATATTAACCTCCCGGGTATATTTAAATCATTTCTTTTTTCATTTATGACCACACTTTTTACTGTGATCCGGCTGTTTAATTGAATTACTGTATATTCTGAAATTTTCATGTTAACCACCTGAATATAATCAACTGTGCAATTCCCAAATGCTGACCCAGTTAAATATACAATATTAAGGCTGAGCGCAAGTGCATGCATGAGTTATTCAGTATAGTGTAGTTCATATATGAACACCAGGGTGCAGAGACTACAAATCACTGCACAACACCATGTTTCTGTTGTGAACCAGACCTCATAGCCCTCTGAAATGCTACTTAATGCTAGCTAATGCTAAAGCTAGCTATGTAACAATATATGATACAGCTCATAGTGTGAAATTAAAGCCTCTATGTGTAGAAACAGGAAAATACTGACTTTGGTACACCCTGTGGTATAGTTTCAAAGAAAACACTGTGGCAGACTATCCAGCCTTTCCCTAGTAATTATCAGCTGTTTAATTCTGAGCTGTTTTGATTGGTTGTTTGTTTAAGCTTCAAATTCTGAAGTCCAGTGATTAAACGCTGATTATATGGATTTGAACACACTTACACAAAGATACACAAAGAAAAGATAAAGGAACAATCAGGACTTTGCTCTTTAGTTTTGTGGGGGTTTGTAGTGTTGTGGGAAACAAAGTAAATCAGTTGGACCCTGGGCACAGGCCGAGAGGATGCAGAGAGCGGTGAGTCTGGTGTCTTTGCTGGTCCTGAGTTCGGCCTGGATCCTGCAAGCGGACCCCGTGCTGTCAGAACCTCTCACACAAGAGAACTTTGATCTTGGCCGGGTGAGTAAAGGCTGAAATATAGAGTTTATTATTTAACTTATAGATGACAAAACCATCTGTTGTTATAATTTTTTCCTTCCCCTGCATATTTTTTTCATGTGCTATGCTGTGCTTTACAGTAAATATGTCTGTGTCCCGTGCAGTTCATGGGGAAGTGGTATGAGTTAGCAGTGGTTTCTACTTGTCCTCACTACATGCAGCGCAAGAGGGGAAGCCCTGTCATTGTTGCACTGGAGCTGCAACAGGTTGCCTTTGAGGGCAACTTCACGATGACAGCCACTATTTTCAGGTAAATACTTATATACATTCTATATAGTTTAATTTATGTCCCATTCAGAGTGTAAGCTGTGCTGTGTTTGCATGTCTGTGTGCCCTGCATGTAGGAATAGCTCATGTCGGCAGACATCCACAGATTATGGTTTGACAAAGACTCCAGGACGATTCTTCCACCATGTTGCAAGTATATTTCTCCAGCTTTCCACTCCTCATCCTTTTTAAAATTTGATCTGATTGTATATTTTGCCCAAAAAAAGGTTTTAGTGATGCTAAACTAACTCTGTTATGCAATTTATTGTGAACACTTTCCTGTCTGCAGGGTTCGGAGCAGATGTTGATTCCTTTGTGGTTCATTCCAATTATGATGAGTACGCAATGATGCTTCTGCTGAGCACAGAGAAACCCTCTGGAATTAAAACCACCACAGTCAAGCTTTATAGTGGGTAACATTTGAATCTATCAAGTTAGTTTATTGGACTTTTTGTATAAATGTGTTGTTTTTCATTCAATATATGAATCAGTCTGTGTAATGTTATCTATGTCCTCTTCAGGTCGAACTATGAGTGTGAGGACCGCTGTGCTGGATGAATTCAAAACGGTGGTCAGACAACATGGAGTGACTGATGATGCTATCATCATTAACCAGAATAAAGGTGACACACACACACTTATGCTGATGATACCTGGTCCTCCATAAAACCATCTCTTAAGTTTGAAACATGAATTTAATTTTTTATGACTTTTATTGACACAAAGAAACCGCCTCTCTCCATCTTACTGTCTTCCCAGGTGAGTGTGTTCCTGGTCAGATGACAATGCCCGTCACTACTGAGCCTCAGGTACGTGCTTTTCAGATGTGCTGAAATGACATTTGCAAACTGGTACCACAAATATGTGTTTGTATAAATCAGTCACCTTTTGTGGTTATTTTGCATGTCTTTCATTCAGGTTTTTGTTCCCAAGAGGTGGGAAAAAAACACAGTGCCACCTGTGGTTACTGCACAAGAGAAGTACACTGGTAATGTTTGACTAGGTGGGAGGACATTGTTTAAAGATCACAGTAATTAGACCCTAATCAATGTTTAATTACACTAATTATACACTAACTAAGGTTCCCACAGATCACATATGGTAACCCATGAAAAGTGTATTTCCACATGTATTCAGTGCCATTGCTATTTTATTTATTCTCTGTATTTCTTTGCCTTTGTTAGACAGTGTACAATAGAAAGATTACAGGACATATTTATTTCCAAACTCAAGCCAATTCTGTACTTTCACGATATGGAAAAAAGTAATTCTCGCCCTCAGTACATCAAGACTGGACTTTTGCAAGTCTTCCCCAGTCTTCATGAAATCACCTATAAATGGTCCAAAATGGAGATGCATAGATGTTGACTTGTGCTAAAAAAGTGTGAGCACATCACCCCAAGACCCTGTAAACTTGTTTTTTTGTACAGCACTTTGGTCAGCTGAAACTTTGCTCTAGAAATTGTACTCTAGAAATAAACTACCTACTACAAATATTTAAATATAAAAATCATATGACATATAAGTCTGTCCAACTTTGGCATACCTGTTTGTTTACTGTCACAGGGTGAGAGATCATGTGGAATAACTGAAGAGAAAGATTATTACACAAACCAGACTATCATGTTGTCACACTAATGCAGAGTGTAAAAAACATTTTCTTTTCTATACAGCACTTTGGTCAGTTGAAACTGTTTAATTGTGCTCTAGGAATAAGCTACAATATACTACAAATATTAAAATGTAAAAATCATATGACGTATATTATAAGTCTTGTTGTCACATGTTGTTACACTAATGCAGAGTGTAAAAAACTTTGTTCTCAACTGATTAAAACAGAAATCTTCAACAGAGGGTCCAAGGCCCCTACGAGGTCCTCAGAGTTACTGCAGGTGGGCCACCAAATTATCGTTAATTTAAGTTTTTTCAGTACAGAAAAATACTTTGCATATCTATAACGTAAGACGGTTACGTTGGAGGGGGATTAGTTGGTCAAATGTTGCAAAGAAACTCCCACACACTGCCTAACTTGCAAAAAATAAATGTAATAGTAGGCAATGTTTTAGGTACAAGACCATCATTTGGCAAAATGAATGAAGGGAGTTCCTTTGCAACTTTTGAACGTTTAAAAAAAATGAAAATGTCTTAAAACTATAATGTGTAGTTTCTGTCTCCCTAATGAGGAATTCTAAGTAATGACACCCCATGCTGTTGCCAGTAGCCAAGGAGGACACAGAGGATTCACTCGAGTTTCTACATGTGAAAGTCACCGGACGACACCAATTTCTAAACCTAGCCATGCTGAGAAATACAGAGAGTGTTTTGTGAAGCTGATAGCTAATTAGCTTTGTAACAACTCATTTGGCAATGGCTATAATGTAATGGACGTTCATTAATATCAAAAAAGTTATGCACTAAAGCTTTAACATGAATCCAACATATTATTAGTAAATATAAATCAGCCTGAGAAAAAGACATCGATGATAGGCGTGCTGGTCTCTAGTCATTAAATCCACAGATACAGTTAATCCTAACAATTCACTGTCTCGCTCAATGTTTATCATTAAAACATGATTTATAAAATCATACCAACTATTTGAATAGCTTAGTATTCAATGCACTTAGAAGGTGTGTATTAAAGATTTATACTTTAATTGTAGGCCCAGTGTATCATGCAACTTAATTTTATAAAATATGTAGTAGGGGGGTCCCTGCTCTGTCCCTCTCTCAGATAAGGGGTCCTTGGCTTAAAAAATACCCCACAAAATGGTTTTGTTAGTACTGACTTCATATGGATATAGCACTGTATGGATACCATATATCACTATTGTATTATATATTCTTTACATAAATATTTGGTATGCAAAATCAATTTGTAATGTGTACATGCTTTGCAAATAAAGTGATTAGGGTTTGTCTGAGTGCATTGGATCTTTCTGAAACCCATACTATAATCTTATACTGCAACATTAAAAAATAGTTTGGTTTGAATTTAATTTCAAGCGCCCATATTATGCTCATTTTCAGGTTCATAATTGTATTTTGAGGTTGTTCCAGAATAGGTTTACATGGTTTCATTTTCAAAAAATACCATATTTTTGTTGTAGGCCTATTGCACATTGCTGCAGATCCTGTTTTCACCCTGTGTGTTTAGGTCTCTGTTGTAGCTACAGAGTGAGACATCTTGCTTGTTTTAGCTACAGAGTGAGACATTTTGCTTCTATACTATCTTTGTTGGGAGTCGCACATGCCCAGTAGCTAGGTAAGCGCTTTGTCCAACTTTGGTCAGTACAAGGCAGGATTAGCTGGGAGACTTCTGCAGGGGAGTACCGGCAGAACAGGGACAATTTGTTCTTTAGTAGATTATGGTGAACTAGTGTGTATTGTAGCATTGAGAACGAACTAGCATGCTAGCGCTAGCATGCTACGGTTAGCCACCTTTTCTGGCTAGTGACGTAGAAAGCCGTGCATATTTTGAACAGCTCACCCGGAGACTGAAGGCAGAGGACATTCAGAAACCCGTATCACACTCAAAACAGCATGGATAGTTTTTTTCCCTAGTTTGTATGCATGTGAAAGCACCAGAGACATAATATTTTCATAATATTGGCACTTTCAGACAATAAAAATAATCAAGGAAGAAACAAAGAAATAAATGCAAACTTGACTTGGTAGATCTCTGTTCCCACCAGCCAACCATTGAGGAATATATAGCTTTTCATAATTAGCATTGAAACTGTAAAATCCCTGTTGCTCAGTAGGCTAATTAAGAGAATGAATCTTCTTTCCTGCAAGTAAAAACAAAAAACTAAATACAGATTACAGACACAATATTGATTTGATGGTGTTGCTAAAACTCTGAAGTCCAATGTTTAGGCTGTCCAGGCAAGTCAGAGCAAAAAGTAAGAGAGAGAAGCAGAACTTTGCTCTTTTGCTTGTTTGTTTTTTACTTGGCTGTGGGGAGTGCATACAAAACATAGGTCAATGCCCTGTCCCCATTTGAAGAGTTGAGAGGTGTGTAAGAAACAGTGAGGAGGTGGCCCTTTCCTGGGATTCAGTGACTTAGACATCAGTCCTCTTTGAGACGAGTGGACAGACAGACGATAAGATGCAGAAAACAGTGATTCTGGTTTCCTTGCTGGTCCTGGGGTGGTCATGGGCCCTTCAGGGGGTCCCTGTACTTTCAGATCCTCTCTACACCACGCAGGAGAACTTTGCTCTGGCCCGGGTGAGTTCAGTAGACTTTCATGTTATTTTTGTTATGAGGTAAACAGCAGAAGCACAGTAGTTAGTGTGTTCTCTTTGCCACCCCTTCCTGTTTGTTATTAGAGTAATACTTAACACTTAGTAATATTTAAGGGTATGTAAAGTTTCACCCTGCAATGGAAACCTTCATTAATTAATGACCTAAAAATGTTGAATAGATGTTGTTGATGTTGTTATGATGTTTATTTGTGAAATGTAGAAAATGTTAAAGCAAGTAGGCTACATTAAGAACATATAAGTTAGTGCATTGTCTGTATATAGCGAGATTTTGTGTCCTGAAGATTTTTATTGTGAGATCTATTCTAATGAGCTCTTTAAAGGGCTTGATATCTCAGACGACTGAGTTGGTTCCCCTTTATTAATGTGTTTCTAAAGTGTTAAAGAACGCTTCCATTGAAAACAAAGTTTTTAATCATTTATTATCATGTCCATAGTGTTTTTATATGCCACAACACATATCATGAGCAAAAATGCCATGACTGAGCATTTCCTCCTTGGAGCTGCAGTGTACCATTGACAGTCTCAAAAACATGGATTCATGTGAGGTTTCCTACCTCACATACCAACAGAACCAATCCTGTCAACTTGCAGGGTGGGGCTTTCCATATTATTAGCATAATGCTATGGCAAAACCAGCACACTGGCAAAACAAGAGGTATCAGAGGATAAGCCAGGTGTGGCTACATATTTGTATCTGGAGGACTTTAAGTCTATAGCGAGAAGCACTTCAACCTTTTAGGTTTTTAATGTGGTATACTGAACCAACAGTACCTATGTCAGTTATAGGTTGTATGTGTATTAAGTTAGTAAAATGTAGATATATATAACGGTTCTGCTTTCTAACAGTTTTTGGGAACATGGCATGATGTTGCTGTGGCAAGTTCATGTACCCAAATGCAACGTCATAGGGGAGATGCAGCCATCGGTAAATTGGTACTGCAGAGAGGCACCACTCAAGGCAAACTCAAAATGACTCGAACTGTACTCAGGTTGGTAAGAAGTGCACACACACTAATGCACAAATTAAGAATCAAAAAGTTTTTGAGAGTTGGAGAAAATAAGAAAATACTTTTAGATACATTTTATAATTCAAACTGTAACCCTTTTTACACTTTGATTCTCTCTAAACATTTTTGTCCTCAATACATTTTAGGAAAGTTATTTAATTCAATATGACATTTGATGTAAAAAAGAAAAAATACATGAATATGTTAACAAATGCATATTATATATATTATGTAAATCCTATTATACACACAATTGGCTAATCCTGATAGTATTTTGGTCCAACAGCGTTCAGTAAATTATCCAAAGTGTAAAATCCAGTGGTCAAAATAACTAAGTACAGTTACTCAAGTACAGTTTCTGTCACTTTATACTTCTACTCATCTACAGTTCAGGAGGTAAAATGTACTTTTTACTTCACTAGGTAAAAATTATTAACACAAAATATAGTGAATTATGATGTAATATATATTAAGCTACTAGACAGTATATAAAGTGGTTAAAATTCTACCAGTTTCTACTAGAAATAATTACACATTAATGCTATTAAAATAATTAAATTCTATATTTATATATATAATTCTGAAACTGTTTACACACAAAGTAGACATTATTATTCTTCATATGGTCCGTGTATCAGTTTATATCTAAATGTGTTATTTTTGTTGTTTTGTACAGACAAGGAACATGCAAGGAGATGTCTGGGGAATATGAGTTGACTACTACTCCAGGACGATTCTCCTACCATGTTGCCAGTACGTCTCCCTCTGTATATTCCTACAGTGAAACAGCTCTCTTTTCACTTCATGCTGTTCGTTTTTAAAGGTATCTCTTCTGTCCTTTCCACAGAGTGGGGGGCAGACGTGGATGCCTACGTGGTTCACACAAACTACAATGAGTATGCAATAGTGATAATGAGCAAACAGAAATCATCAGGGGTTAAGAGCACATCAGTTAAGCTTTACAGTGAGTGGAAACTCTTCATAGATGCACTGGAACATTTCACTATATTATTCATTCTAGTTCAGCTTTAATGCTGTTGAATAAACCTAAACAGTAAACCAAACTATGTATTATTTATTTTTTGCTTTTTCAGTGGCCTGTATAATTTTAAACATCATGTATTGTATACCATTTATTTCAATGAAGTATATCTTATGACATGAATATATTATATTCAAACCCTTTACACATCTGTCCTCTTCAGGTCGAACTATGACTGTGAGAGACACTGTGCTGGATGACTTCAAAACCCTGGTCCGACAACAGGGAATGAGTGATAACACTATTATCCTTAAGCAGGACAAAGGTACATCACAGATTATCACACAATTGCAGAAACCTCTAAATATGAAACGTTCAGATGATATTTGAATAAACGATGAAGGTTCACAGAGAGAAATGTTACCACTCTTCATGAAACAGTTCATATTTATTGTCCTACAAAAGGAAATGTTTTTTGCAGCATACAAATATAAAACATCAGCACAATCAAAATACAATAAGACATTAAAAGAGTACATTGTTTGGCTATAAAGTGCATGGGTGTCTAAATGATACCTTTTCATTTAAAACCTTGCAGGTGACTGTGTTCCTGGAGAGCCGTTGGCAGAGCCGTCAGCACAGCCCGAGCATCAGGTACTCAAAATACATTTATTTAATTTAAACTAAATAGTATACCATATAATACTACAGGCAAATGGAAACCATGAGGCAAATGGAAACCAGCCAGTCATTAGATACCCAGCTTGTGTAATAACTTGGTGAAAGGAGATAGAAGCCACTGATATCCAAGAAAGCTCTTCGTAATGCATGGACAGTTTCACCCCAAGTCCAGCACCGTGAAACACCAAGCAACACCAACACCAAGCGGAAGGAGGGTGGCTGAGGACTAGTTAGCGTCAGAGCCATGACCTGCTAAGTGAATATTTCAGACAACAAAAACCCGGTGATGAGGAGGCACAAGGAGAGGAGGAAGGAATCATCATGGAAGGACAAGCCCCTTGGCCACCGACAGATAGAAGAAGTGGCTGATATCAAGAAATCATACCAGTGGCTGGAAAAGGCTGGTCTGAAAGATAGCACAGAGGCACTAATCATGGCAACACAAGAACCCGCTGTGAGCACAAGATCTATTCAATCAGGAGAGACTTTGTTGCAGCTATGCAAAAAGTTTATTGTACATATACAGTACATGATGAAATGTACAGAGTCTTTGGAGATTAAACTTCATTGATTTGTAAAATAAATTTTAAAAGGGGTAAAGAAACAGGACATATACCCCCCGAGGGAGTCTAGACGCTGGTGGTGGCAGTGAAGGAGTCGACGGACCGTTCTGCAGGAAGAGGACCCAGGGTGCCTGGAGATGGAAGGGGAGGAGGAGGGTTTCACGCTTTGCCTGAAATGACAGCAGCAGGGACAGAAAACAGATTTAAAGCAGGGATATAATGCTGTGATTGGCTCGTGAAATTCTGATTTCATCATACCAGACCTAAGTGCAGGCTATGTAATGTGGGGTGTAAAATGAAGACAGGTAAGGTATACCTGGAACGTCATAACCAAGTGGTTGGCATAGTGTACAGGAAAATAGAGAGAGAGGGAGGGAGAGGGGGATGGATGGGTGGATGGGTGGATGGATGGAAAATCCCTTCAAACATTAGTTGGGGTATGAAGTTCAGAATCAAGTAAAACTTCAGATGTATTAGCACCAGAATCTAAATATTCTACATTTAATAAAATAAAGTATTCTGTCTCTGTTAGAGTGTGCTAATGTGGACACTGCATTGAATGCTGTTGCCTTACAAGACATCTGTTGATTGTGAAAGAGACATTTAAACAGTATATTTAGGGTTCAGGTGTCTTGTATCTCTAACTAAGTCTGTCTGCTGCTGTGATACAGCGGATGAAAAGAAATGTGCCTTCTTTGGCTCCTGCTGACGTTGAGGGTTCTGGTGATGATACACCTCTTTTCAATGGAACTGGTAAGTAATCAGCTTACTCAGTTGAGTAACCCTGATACGCTTAGATATATCCTACAGCATAGTGCATTCATGAAAATGGATGTGTGTTGAATGGAAGATAAGAGATCCTGATTCTGATGTTGCAACAAATGGTCATATATCCTTCCTTCTGCTATTCTCTCCCTCTCTCTCCTCATAGAGGCCTGTAAAGCAGCACCAGATACAGGACCATGTTTTGGGATGCATCAGCGTTACTACTACAACTCCTCCCTAATGAGCTGTGAACTCTTCAAGTATGGAGGGTGTTTGGGCAACCAGAACAACTTTGAAAATGAGAGAGAGTGCTTGCAGAGATGTCGCACTGAGGGTATGAGTGAAATACAAAATAAAACATCTGCATACATGTATGGGAAGATTATACAATACATGCAGCATTCATATTTTGGCCTATTGCCAGTTTATTATATGTAAGTGCAGTATTTTGTTTTGTTTCTATTTTTAACCATTTTTCTTTTCAAAATTTGAAATGGGCATTTAACTGCAGGTGTAGACTACAGTAACAAAACCCTCCCACAAATACTGTTGATTGTGTTGACAAGACTTCCTTTGCCAGGTTTCCCATTTGTAGGCCAGAATTAAGTAATACTGCCTGTTATGATGCTGTGAAAATAAAAAAATAAAAAAATAAATTATATTTATAAAATAAAAACCTGGAAATACATGACTATATCAATGCTCCTTTGTTCTGTCTTCAAAGCTGTGTGCCGTCTGCCCATGGCGGCCCAACCCTGCACAGGCCAGCCACCCATATGGGCCTTTGACTCTACCGCTGGACTTTGCGTGCCCTACAAACAGGGCTTCTGCCAGGGCAACGCCAACAAGTTCTACAGCAAGGCCGAGTGTGACGAGTACTGCGGGGTGGTGAATGATGGTGAGATGATAAGGAGATGCATAACACATTAAATCTCCATCCACATAGGATGACAACATTTATTTTTGTTGTTTTGCTCTTTACAGAGGGAGAGCTCCTGAAGGCAAACTGAGTGAGATGAGGAAACATCGCTGCTCATCTTGATAGAGAGATGCAACATGAACTAGCATCACATGAGGTGCACAATAAAGAAACATGATTTTGTCTCGGCACTTACAGAATATGTGAAGTTATACTACAACAAATTAGTAATAAAACAAGACACAACTTTGTTTCTCTGGTGCTTCTTGTTTGTTTCTTTTATTAGCCTGTCACTTTCTGTGGATGCAGTTTCTTCCTGGCGTCCATAAATACATCCAAAAATGGCACAAGACCAAAATCATTGACATCCTCCTTTGTCAGCTCCTCATTTAAGATATCAGTTATACCATTACAGATACAAAGTCGTATATTGTGCAGTCATGAGCACAGATGTTTTAGAAATGATAATTGGAAGCAGGGACGTGCACAGACATTTTTAGGGGCTATTGCTCTAATCTGGGAAAAAAGGCAACAATTTCTGTATTGGTGTTTTATCCTTGTGTTTTTCCTCTCAGTGTGTTCTGAGTGACAGTATGTGTTATCTAGATGTAGGCTACAAAATGTAGTAAAGTGTAGTAATAAAGTATGAAAAATGTGTATTCTTCATTTTAGCATCAATAAATCTGTGATCAACCTTGTGGTCTGTTAAGGAAAGCCGTGAACGTGCATCTATCCAAATTATTTCAGCCTGGTTTGACCTGTCACTCCTCCTTAGCCTGGCTTGGTCTTCGTAAAACGCACCAAGCCAGGTTGCACACATTAGACTAGGTCAAGCCTCGCTTTATTGGTTATCCTGGATTCATAAATTCTGTTTTTGTGAAACAGCCCCCAGGTAGAAGTAAGTTTCAGTGTGGTATAATAATAGCTAAACTATATCTAATAGCTATATCTTCCAAAACCCTAAAACAAATGAAGTTGTTCTATACAGACCCTCTTTATATATCCTCTTCATATATTTCTAGCCTATATCAATCTACAATAAGTATCAAATTGCAAGTTAAATATAATTGACAAATATATAATATGGTCAGCTGCAAATATTTAACGTTGTAATCATTTCATAGACCTGTCTACTTTCTCTGTCTACTTTAGTCATGTTTTAATGAACGCCAGGAAGTCTGACAGACACATCAAAGAGTTGGACACAGTAATGCATTGTTTTATTCGTAATAATAAATGTAATATGATAATTTAACATAATGTTTGAGTGCTGATGCACAATCCCAATGTTTCTTTAATTGGTTAATCATTGGTAAATCATGGTTCATGTTGTATCTTTGCATGATGAGTTCAGATGAGTGGTGATGTTTCTTCTTCCTCAGTCTGGCTTCCGGCCTTTCCAAAAAGAGAACTTCATCAGTCCTAACATTGACTAACATAACTTTAGAAGCTCTTTTCTGTAAACGAGTAAAAATACAGTACATTTAATTCTTTTATCATGTCTGGGGGGATTTAGTGTAAATTTGCATGGACACATTCTGTGCTGTACAGAACTGTATATGAAGTTAAACACCCTGAACTATGATACAGTTGCGTTATAAAGATGAACAATGCAGTTAAATAATCAGCAGCACATGTCAGCTATAAAAGGAGCTCAGACAGTCAAAACGTTCATATTCAGGTTTCACAAGATGTGTAAAACATGTTTTGGTATTTCACTCCTCACCTTCAGTGTGACATCTCTGCATGCACTCTTCCTCAGTTTGAAAGTTGTTATGGTTTCCCCCACACCCTCCATAGGTGAAAAGATGGCAGCTCATTGAGGAGGAGTTGTAGAAGTAACGTGGAATGTGTGCCTTACATGGACCTGTTTCTGGTGCTTGTTCACAGACCTCTACAAAAGAGAGAGAGCGAGAGAGAGAGAGAGAGAGCGATAACGCAAGTAACACAGAGAGATAACAATTACTTATAACTGGACTCTAAATGACGTCACATGTACAGTACTCAATGGTTTGTACTTTTAGCTCCTGTGATCAACATCAGAACCAGGATCGCTTTTTCATTCAGCACATATTCATTATCAGCCCAGCTCAATAACCGTACCATGTTAATCAATTGAGTAAGTTGATCTCGTACCTGTAGCATTAAAAATAAATGTTTTGGGCAGATTCAGCAGAGTTGTATTGAGCAGAGTGGTATTGGACAGAGTTGCATTAACAATAGGATCCTCCACATCTGCAGAAGCCACAGAGGGCTTTACCTGTATCGTAGCCACAGACAGACACAGTGAGAGATATATGACATATAAATCTCTTGTAGAAATGTTCCACATAACATTCTTTCACTTGTTTCAGATTATTAAACACTTTCCCTAATTTGGTTGACAACATCACATATTCTGTAATGTATTATTAAAGCATTTCACTGAAACTAGCATTACAAAAAGTGAGAATATATATATATATATATATATATATATATATATATATATATATATATATCTTTTTTTTTTAATATCTACAGCATTAAATCAAAGACATTTATAGTTATGCTTGTCCCGTGTTCTGTTTTACTGGTTCTACTAGTTTACTATTTTTTTATTATTACTGAGCCAGGATCAGCAACAACATTAAAATGCTGCACAGATGTTTGAGTATTGAAACAGACATATGGCTTGAAGTAATAAACCTTTCATTCACTGTTGCTATAAAGAACCAATACGACAGCATTACAAGAGACAGTGAATAAAAGAATATAATAATCTACAAAAAGTACAAGAATGGCCATAAAGGAAGAATAGATAATCCTTTATAAAAATAGCTGTGGTCCGAGATACATGAAATTTGTAATATCCCATGCTACATTCTCCTGAACGTGTTTCAAGATTAGCTTAAACACTTTTTCCACTTCAGTTGACCATATCAAAACATTCTGTAATGTCTTATTACACTTAAGCGCCATCACATTCTTTACAAGTGAGATATCCAAAACCTTTCTTTTTAAAATGTCTGCAGCATTAAATCAAAGGTAAATTGTACTTTCTCTGTTCATTTTAAATTTGATAAACCTGTTAATTATCTGATAAAAAAAAAACACATATATATAACGTGTATAATCAACAAAAAAAGGATATAAACTAATTTACAAAAACAGCTGCGAATCTCAACCACTTACATGATCCTCATCCACAGGGACCCCCTGAAGTGTCCAGGTCCACCCCAGGAGCAGCACAGAAACGAAAATCATTGCTTTCTCCATCTTAACACTCTTTTTGTCCTGTTGTGTCTGAAGTTCTGAGAGCATGAATTGATGGACATGTAGCTATCTACTTGCTTTTTATATTGTTCTAATACTCCCCAACCCAGTGCATTGACTTATATGACTCATGTGCTGTGCTGCCCCCATATGTATTTACTCCCACAGCCAACGAGTAAAGATACACACTTTTATTTAAACAAGGTGTCATCTGACACCTGTCACCTGACCAATTAGACATCTGACGTCAGACATAAAGAATTTGTTTTCTACACTGTAATCTTAAACAGGAGCCTACCCTTAAATGTAAAGCATAATGGTACAGCAATTAAAAAGCTTCTTTAAAGAAATTCTAAGTTTGTGTGACGTAAATGTAAAGCTATCTAAAATGTCTATTAGTGGATGACTTGCATGTAAAACTAGACCAGCAGACTCAAGAACTCCTTTGGCCCTCATGCCATCATATTCTACAACTCCTCACTCAGGGGGACGAGGAAATAGGGTAAAAGAGGACAGAACAGGAAGGAAGGAAGGGAAGGAGTGGTCGCCCCTCTTTCAATGTGCAATACTTAATTAATAATCTACATACATACATATCTGGACACAAACTGCTCTTAACTGTTTTATTTATGCTAAATATCTTTTTATAGCTGAAAGTTTGTTATTGTTATTTTTATACTGTATTTTTTTATACCTCCTCCTCTATTCAAATGTCTTGTAAACTGCTGGAAATTCAATTTCCTTCCAGGAGTCATCCCAAAAGGATCAATAAAGAGAAGTCTAAGTCTAAGTTCTACCTGAGGGCTATTTCACAAAGCCAAGATAAGGGATTAAGTCGGGATTTCCCAGTTATCCTGGCTCAATCTAGCCTTGACTCGGTTCCACAAAAGCAGAGGCATTTAAGTTATACATTTTGCTCTTGTGAAACATCCCCCAGGTGTTGTACACGTGAGAGAAAGAGAGAAAAGCACACATACCCCCAAAAAGACGATGCAAAAAGCTGTTTTGAGGCCTGGAGATCTTCCGTTGTGTAATGTGGATGCAGTTTTTTTGTGTTGCATTTGCTTTTGGGGTCGACCACTTTTTTTCTTGTGTTCTGGCTGGACCAATTTGGGGATTTTTAGGTTCCTCTGACCTCAGTTCCTGTAACTCTTTCAGCTCCTACTTCAGGGCAGGGTCTTTTCACTGTTCCCTTTTCCGCATAGGAACCTAGGTCAACAAGAGTCGAGACAGACCAACAACGGGACAATTTTAACAATTTTTGCCATCTTATTCATCACTAAATTTACTTCTGAGAACGTTTTAGGTGAGAAATTAACTGTTTAGATTTCAAACATAGGCAATATTGCAAAAAACATTGCCAAATTGACAATTTGTTTCAAAGTTTTCGGAGTTGAGAAGCTCCATAAAGTGACATGACAGTCAGCTAGCCTGCCGGGGCCACTATCTCATAGCTCGGCTAGACTTGCTCAGAGCCCCCGCTGTAAGCAGAAGGTCTCTCAGACTGGTCTCATAAATAAGAGGCTTTTATTTCGCCGTTGAAGGATTGTTTGGTTAAATCTCACAAAACATGTCCATCATAAGATAAATGGGAACCTGTGGTTAACTGTCTTTAGTTAACCACAGGTAAGAAGAGTAGTTAGTAGTAATTAACTAACTAACAGTAGTAACTGTTTAGAAGTGGACTATTCCTATAACTACCTGGGCGGAAAGCGGCTTTAGACAAGGAAAGTGCCACAGGTCAGAATTGAACCTGCTGCCTCTGCGCTGAGGACTGAGCCTATTTATATGGGCAAGCCCTTTACCAATTATGCCACCCAGGCACACCAAATTGTACTTTTTCATATAAATGTAGAATTGTCTCACACCTCACCTATCACTTTGCAACTTTTTGAACATTATTTGTCTTTGAGTCATAGATGTTGAATTTTGTAATGTATTTTGTATTTTGTTTATATATTTTTGTTTATTTGCACTTTTAAAAACCTTTTTCAGATTCTTACTGCTGCTAATGGAATCGTATATGCATGGTGTCATTTTCAAAATGCCATGCTATTTTGTTTGTAAAAGAAATATTAAAAAAATGGATTTGTAACAGTTTTGTACTGTACCCTGTAAGTAACCAGTATTTACAAAAATACCTAAACTGTTATTTATTTTTCCTTTTCTCCAATTGTTACTCCATTGTACCAATAAGTACCTTTTTCATGTATCATTTATTATTCAATGTTTATATAAGACACAATAATGCTGGAAAAAACATGAACAGATGAACCCTTTACATCATGACATGTTGATGTGGCAAAAAGCTGAACTTTGTTCTGTTTACTCATTTGTGTTTTACTTTGCCATAGGAGTGTAAATGTGGGGGCAGCGCAGAACACATGTTGTAAGTTACAGCCCACACATAACAGGTGACTTACAGTGAGGAAAATAAGTATTTGAACACGCTGCTATTTTGCAAGTTCTCCCACTTAGAAATCATGGAGGGGTCTGAAATTTTCATCGTAGGTGTATGTCCACTGTGAAAGACATAATCAAAAAAAAAATCCAGAAATCACAATGTATGATTTTTCAACTATTTATTTGTATGATACAGTTGCAAATAAGTATTTGAACACCTGTCTGTCAACTAGAATTCTGACCCTCAAAGACCTGTTACTCTGCCTTCAAAATGTCCACCTCCACTCCATTTATTATCCTAAATTAGATGCACCTGTTTGAGGTTGTTAGCTGCATAAAGACACCTGTCCACCCCATACAATCAGTAAGAATCCAATTCAAACACTGATGGACTTAAACGTACAATATGTCATTTTCTGCTGCTAGATGTCTCTCAATCAACAATGGATGGTAATCACAGTCTTTTAAAGGTGTTGTGAAGTTATGTGGAACGAGTTGTAGTTTTCATTGTTAAATACCGTCGCCGATTAAATTACGTTTATTCGTGTAATGTTTAGTAATGTGTATTCATGTTATTCTAATAAAATAGCTGCAGTTTCCCCAACATAATTACATTTTCCTTGATTCGATTTGTATTGGTAGCTTGCTGACCAGTTGGCAAGCTAGTGAGCAAGCAAGCTAACATTAGCCAGCTGTTAGAACCACTCTATCACAGTATATTTCATATGTCAGTGTCACTGGGGCAAAAGGGGTTTGTTGTATTGAAATCAATCAATATCGATAAATAAGGTCTTTGCTGTATAATTGTGTTGCAAAGTGGCATGTAATCAATGACAAAATTATGCCATGTGGCAGAAAAAACAGCATTACGGTTACTGAGTATAACTCTTTCTGTGACATTGTATGATTTACAATTACTCTCAAATGAGTTTTGACAGAAGTTAGAGTAACTAGAGGGCTCAAAGTTTAAATGACGCCTTTGACAGGAGACCTAACAAAACGTCCCGTGTAAAAAATAAATGAGAGATTTCTCTTGGTTTGAACATTTTTGAAACATTTGGAATAGTGTAAGTACACAACTCAACAAAATATGTAACATAGGTATAGTCATTTTTAGAGTGTTTAATGCAGAAATGTTTTGTACAACATTTTGTACCTTTAACCAAACTACAACTTATGAACATGACATTTACAAGATGCCTCATTTTTAGTTAGTAATGGTCAAATGTTACAATTCAAGTTTTTTAAAGTAATAAAATAGCATGCCTTTAGAAAATGCCACCATGCACACATTATTCCATTTTTCTAAGTTTGTCTTGATACAGCACTCACCTGTCAATATGTGAAGAGTTACTGGTGGATGTAATAATTCCTTCTTGCTATACTGGCTGTGTCATCCCTTCCTAATGTGACTCCACTGTTAGAGGTGGAGGACAAAATTCACTGTCCTGATTCTGTGTAAAAATACATTCTAATGTTGAGTGGAAGCTTCATGAGTCATGTAGGTATTTTCAAAGTCAGATTTTCTCCCTGTTTGTGTTTCTGCAGACAGTGTTTTCTTGCTGAGTTGCAGCGTACAGGTACCTCCTGGTAATCGCATGTATGTTGCTGGGACAAAACATCAACAGTAAACCTACACACAGAGGCCTCATTAGCTTCAACTTAACTTTAGAATAAATCTTTGCATGAAACAAGTGTGGGTTTTCTGTCCAGAATGTTTACAGTTGAATGATGAAGGGATTTTGTGACGTCTGATATGGAAAGGAAGAATGATTACAGCCACAGGTGACTCTTTTATTGCACATAGGGGTCGACTGAAAGGTTTTTTTCAGGGCTGACCAGTAATGAAGAAGAACAATATCTGAAATCAATATACATTTTCATTAAAAGAATTTTTAGAATTTTAGAATGACACAAACTCTAACACATAACTGTTTTTTGGTTTAATTCTTTTTTCATGGGTTAAATGTTCAATCTATGTTTCCCTGGATCAATATGTTAAAATCATCCACAGCTTATAGCCTACTAAATGGTAAAGTTTTCAATACACCCTCAAACCTGTGAGCGAGACAGTTTTCTTGACTTTTGACATTTATCTCCCCTGTGACTGAACAGAGTTTTACCATTTACATTGCATTTTAAACCATCCCTTTATTATTTTGTATTTTGAACTGTGAAGTTTGCCCTTACCAACACTTACAATGTTAGTTTATTTCAAAAGACACACATGATCCCAGTGAAATTTATACATACACACAAACATATCTTTCTTTCTTTCTTTCCTTTAAATCTAATGTATTTTAGTTGAACTTTAATTTCACATAAATGTGAAACATTTTTTCCACATGAAATTAAAACATTACTTGTTCAGTATACAATAGTTTACTGTTGGGTTAAAATAACTGGCTTTGATTGCCATACCATATTGCCTTTTATTTCGTAGCACTGTGTGGGATTACAGTGAATGAAACAAACACTTTGATTTGTGATGTTAAAGTCCAATGTCCAAGTTGCCCAACCACAGATGATGATTTATTTGTTTGGCCGTGAGAGTAACTAGATATGGGTGCAGCACAACACAAATACGTTTAGGTCAATTTACTGGTCTGGGGGAGTAATATAGGAATATAAGAAGCAAGTAGATAGCTATATGTCCATCAATTCAGGCTCTCAGAACTTCATACACAGCAGGAGAGAAAGAGTGGTATAATGGAGAAAGCAATGATTCTGGTTTCTGTGCTGCTCCTGGGGTGGACCTGGACCCTTCAGGGGGTCCCTGTGGATGAGGTAAGTGGCTAAGCTCTGCAGCTGTTTTATAAAGGATTATTTATTCTTCCATTATGGCCATTCTTGCACTTTTTGTAGATTATTATATTCTTTTCTTCACTGTCTCTTGTTATGCTCTCATACTGGTTCTTTATAGCAACAGTGAATGAAAGGTTTATTACTTCAAGCCATATGTGTCATAACAATAAATAGTAAACCACTAGAACCAGTAAAACAGAACAGAGCACAAGTATAACTATCTTTTTTTGATTAAGTGCTGTAGATATTTAAATATATATATATATATATATATATATATATATATATATATATATATATATATATATATATATATATATGCTGTTGTGTGTTGTCAACCAAACTAGAGAAAGTGTATAAGATAATCTTGAATCAAGTTTGAAAGAATGTTATGTGGAACATTTCTACAAGAGGATTTTCATGTCGTGTATCTCTGACGGTGTCTGTCTGTGGCTGTGATACAGGTGGAGCCCCCAGTGGCTCCTGACGTGGAGGATGCAACTCTGCTCAACGCTCCTCTGTTCAATGCTACAGGTATGAAGTGAGACTTATTCACTTGAGTAACGTGGTACGGTTGTTGAGCAGTGCTGATAATGAATATGTGCTGAATGGAAGGGAGATCCTGGTTCTGATGTTAATCACAGGAACGTACAAACCATACACTGCATTAGACGTGTTTTGAGAGTCAAGTTCTGACTAATGGTTTTCTCTCTGTGCTTCTTCCTATATCTCTCTCTATTTGTAGAGGTCTGTAAAAAAACACCAGAAACAGACAGTCCATGTAGGGGACAAATTCCACGTTACTTTTACAACTCCTCCTCAATGAGCTGCCATCTTTTCACCTATGGAGGGTGTGGGGGAAACCAAAACAACTTTCAAACTGAGAAAGAGTGTATGCAGAGATGTAACACTGAAGGTGAGGAGTGAAATACAAAATACATGTTTCACACACAGTTATTTTTGCTTTTTTAAATTCTTTTCTTATCCTAGTTTGTAATGTTGATGTCACACGGACCCCTACAGAAATCATTCCTACCACAGGCAATAAAACTCTTTAACACGTCATCACTGGGTGCTAGATAAGACTCTGAGACACCACAACACTGCACTAAGTGCAACCTGTACAATTGGTTTATTTAAATTTTAGCATACATTTTGGCATACTATTCAAGCAGTTGCACATTTTGTTGTTTTCCGATCCTGTATATATTCAAATATTTGTTCTTATATTTTTATTCCTATTAGTATTATTATTATTTGTTATTATTATTATTATTATTATTATTATTTCATGTATATTGTATTTATGTATATTGTATCCTAGTATTTCATTTATATTATATATTCTGTGCTGTGTGACTGATGTATGATTGCTGCTGTAACACCATAATTTCCCATTTTTTTGGGATAAAAAAATATTTATCGATCGATCTATCTATCTATCTATCTATCTATCTATGATCATGTATATTTTTATTATATCCAGATTAACAAAAAAGTACTGTGCAGCCTAAAGATGTTTAGCCATAGACACTTATATGAATAAGGACTTTAATGCACCTCATAGCAACAGAGTAGAGCTCAACTTACATGTACTCAATTGATTAACATTGTACACTAATTGTGCAGTGCTGATAATAAATGTGTACTGAATGGAAAAGAGATCCTGGTTCTAATATTGGTCACAGGAACTAAAAGCACAAACCATACACGACATTTGATGTATTTTAGAGTCAAGAACTAACTATTGGTTGCCTATCTGTGCTTTTTCCTGTATCTCTCCTTGTAGAGGTATGCAAACAAATACCACCAACGGACGGCCTAATTTGTCTTGGGGCTTTCCCACGTTACTTCTACAACTCCTCCTCAATGAGCTGCCAGCTTTTCACCTATGGAGGGTGTGGGGGCAACCATAACAACTTTGAAACTGAGGAAGAGTGTATGCAGAGATGTCACACTGAATGTGAGGAATGAAATACAAAACACAACATGTTTCACACATGTGAACGCAGCACAGTGCAGTTTTTATTCTTTTATTCTCCAGTTTGCAAAAAGGTCCCCAGAAATGAGGCACACAATATGTTTTTATTATATTCAAATAAACATTAAAAAGTACTGTGCTTAAATATTTATAGTGAAACATATCTGATACATATATAATGACACTTTTTCTATCAAAAATGTAACCATCAAGAACAATGTTATTCTTGATGGTTAATAATTTATCTTTTTTCACTGATGTAGTTCTGGTAAGCCTCTTTGGCCATTGTAGGTGTCCCATGTCGCTTTTAAAACTCACATATCAAAGTTTGGACTACAGACAACAAACGCTGCTGATTATAATTCAACTAAACATGATCTTTGTAACACAACTGTTATTTACATTCTGGTGTCAATTGTACAGTACATATCTGTTCATGCAAATGCCCACCCAGATATGATCAATGCACTTAATGTATTTTTGCTCTTTTACAGAAGAAACGCTCTCAGTGCCAAAGTGTTTGGACTGTAAAGTTCATTTTTTAGGCATACAAACTGAAATTCAGTCCAGGACAACATGTTTCCTGCAGGAAAACTGGGTGAGATGAAGAAACAACGCTGCTCATCTGAACTTACCTCTTTCAGCACTCACTTAAAATGTACACAGTAACGGTAACAGATTACCAATAAAACAACTATCTCACTACTCTGTTTTTGTATGCTTATTGTTTATTAATTATAATATCCTATAATTTCCAGCAACATTACAAGGTGGAGCACTCTGAAATTTCACACAATAAAATCATAATATGGAGGAAGGGAGCTTGAAAAGGTTAATTGGTTAGGTTAAATGAACTGAGTAATGCAACGGAGTATTGTAATCATATTTTAACTTAACAGCCATAACCCTAACTTATCTACTAACTATTTGGGGTGATGACTATAACTCTGATGGTAGAACAGGTGGTTTTCACATGAAATACACTGTAGCAAAAGAACACAGTAATTTCTACTTGAAGATATTGCATGGACATGGAAAATGATGGGCAGACCATGGTGTACAGTGGTTTTAAAAAGTGTCTATGTTAAATCCATATGAATTTACAGAGCATGGCTCATTCATAAATCTGGTATAAAGTAAGAAATTGTGTCTTCTTAAAAAAGTTGTGGGCTCCGCGTTCCTTGACCAGATGATGGCGGTAGTGTACTTTGAGCATGCATGACAGCCTTCACTATAACCAAGTATTCGTGGATCAAGAGTTGACAGCAGGTTTATTTTTCCCTAAGTGTAGCACTACAGGCAGCTTTACCTACAGTGTGTTTATCACTCCTGATAAACTCCATCAATACAGTATCTGACAGTGTAAATATATATATATAATTTGCTGTTTTATGACATGTTTCAGGGGTCACAGTCTGTGACTCATGGCTAATACATCTGGATTTGTGTACAGTGTGATGGCAAGGGCTGCCTGAAACGTTAAACCCAGGGCGTAAATACAAAATACACAAACTGGTCCACAGCCCCACACAAACTCAACTGGTGCAAGGTAACGTTAACGTTTGTTTACCTGCTAACTGGAAGAAAATAAAATAGCACATGGTGAGTCCATTAGCATCGATAACGTAACGTTACATTAGCTAACTATATCGCTTGTCGACACTCTGAAAAATAAATAGCTTGTCGACTGTGTATTGGAGAGCAATACGACTACTAGCACTGATGTTTGAGCTAACGTTAGCTTAACGTAGCTAAGTCAGGGTAACGTTACACCGTCCTTGGCAAAACTACAAACTGTTTTGGCTTTTAATTAGCTCTTGCTTCAGTAAAACAAGAGCAATTAAATGAACACACATGGATGTCATCAGAAGTTAACTGAATTCTTGATTTGTCTGTGCCAGACAAGCTAATGTTTGCTAACAGAAAGTGTGAAGTCAAGCACCGAGGAAGTGTACTCTTTTTAATTACCACTAGGCGGGGATAGACGATTAAAAAAGGTGTTCTCTTCTCTTCCCTTCCCCTATCCTCTGAAAAACGTTCTGTTGCCTGGACACTGTTGCATGCTAAAACCGGCCTCTAAAGCCTGCAGACAGACAGGGTGTTACAGCCAGACTCATGCCCAAAAAACAAATCATCCTGAAGACTGAAATTAAGTCTCATAGCCAGCTGGCATCTTGTCATCTTTCGCAGAGCTTTTCCTGTGTGTGTGTGTGTGTGTGTGTGCGCGCGCATGTGAGTGTATATCAGCACAGCAGCATAACTGGTACATTATCATATATGCTAATCAGCTTTCCTTTATGTTAGTGTTTTTAACAATTTTTGTTTTTGGTCCACTGACATGACATCCAAGGTACAAAATTCCATCCACCAAAAAACCCATCCACCAGCCAAATGCTGATAAAATATGCAGGTCGATTTACTTCATTTTAACGGTAAAAAAAAACAAAAAAAAACTGGTAATCTATTGAATGGCTAGTAGGGATGTACAAACAAATTGATTCACATTTGTATCACAATTCATGCTCTACAGATTCAAAATTGATTCATAGAATTACAAAAAAAGAAATTTGTTTTGTAATAGCGTGTTTAATATAATGTGGGAAAAGTAACTACATTTACATACTGTGAATTGTTTTTTTGAATTGAGAATCGATTTTTAATCAAATCTTGAGCCTAAAAATCAATATTGAATCGTCAGAATTTTCTGAATTGTGGCTAGTCAAATTTAAACATTCACTAGTCATTTGGCTGGTGGACAAAAAAGTTAATTTTGCACCCTGAATCGTTTAAGACACTGAAAAGTTGTTGCCCAACATAATTGTGGGCAAATGCATTAGCTAACAAACTGTAGGGGATCGTAATCGTATCTTGGCCTACCAGCTCAGTTGCTTTACCATATTACTGTATGTTGTACATGACAAAATGATCTTTTGTTTTCATGTTGTGATAGTGATATACTGTATTTGAGCAATTGTGGTGGTCTCATTAATAGCAGTGTTGTTTTGTGTTCCTTCCTCAACAGAGTGACAGCAGCACATCTAAAATGAACCAAACCACTCCAGAGCCAGTGGGTATGTATCACAATTTTACAACACACAGTTCTCTTACAACATTTAGTAAAGAAACAACACACGTGAGGTTTAATTTAAAGTTGTGATGGGTACACAGACTCCATAGGTAATGTAGCTTTTATACAGTTGTTATATACATGTGTTCACATATGTTTATCCAAACAATCTAAACCATTAATAAAGCACACGATAAGCATATCAGACTGGTTAAATAAGGTTTTGTCCAGCAGATGGTTGTCATGTCATCACTGCTTTGGACTGTATTATTCACACAATAAAAATGTACTTAGATTAGGTTCAACATTATTGTCATTGTGCAGAGTACAAAGAAAATGAAATGCAGTTTGCGTCCAACCAGAAGTGAAAAAAGCAGAACAGTGTGCATAGGCAGGACAAAAAATATATTACAGTGTTATAAGAGCGGAATAAATATGGCTATGTAATATGAACAGTGTATGAACAATATGTGCAGTGTAATGGCAGTGATATTATAATAGTAGTAAGAAAAATATAGATATGCAGTGTATTTGCAGAATATGCAATATGAACAACAGAATAAATATGG
Source organism: Percina caprodes (assembly GCA_013375575.1). Classification (NCBI taxonomy): domain Eukaryota; kingdom Metazoa; phylum Chordata; class Actinopteri; order Perciformes; family Percidae; genus Percina; species Percina caprodes. The sequence continues at coordinate 1,012,713 of JABXJD010000049.1, read as the reverse complement.
ATGTTCTGTATGAACCATATAGACAGCTACATATGTGCAGTGTGGTAACAAAAATGTACTTCATTGTCTTTTTGATAGATTACATTTTAAATTCCGCCCAACGATTTTTTAATACAGGGTATTCTCTATTGTAGTGTAGACTTGTTGCCACTCTGATTTGCTTTGTTAACAAATGTCACTTAGCAAAATTAGTTTGATGAACACAAGGAGGTCACTCTTTTTTCACTGTAGAATCTGTAGGTATGTGTCAGACCACATTTGGATTGAAACCAAGTTGTAGTCAGTTCTGGAGTGGTAATTGACATGCAAACACTGCTTTAACACGTCAGCATTGTCACTCTTTGTTCACTGTAGAATCTGTAGGTATGTGTCAGACCACATTTGGATTGAAACCAAGTTGTAGTCAGTTCTGGAGAGGTAATTGACATGCAAACACTGCTTTAACACGCATCAAATTCTGCAAGTGCTTGTACTCTCCTCTTTTTCAAGATTCTGTCATAGCATCTGTTGAAAGATTTTTCCAGCTCCTACAGGAAAATACAAAAGGAGAGAAGTAGGCTACTTATAGAAGAATGTTGTGGCATCTTTCTAGTGGAGTTGAGCCACTTGCACAACCTCTGCCAAGTCACACCGTAAGCTCTTCTGGTGGCTCTTGTGACACCACACGCCCCATTTAGACACTTGATCTCTGTTTCCTTTATTTTGGCAGCTGCCTGGCAACAGGCAGTTAGACCTGCCTGTAGATTTAATCTCTGTCTAAGTTTACTGAAATGTAAGTGGGACTTTTATTGTTTTGAGAGTGGGAGGTTAGGATAGTGTCTCAATACTTTAAATTCAGTATTTCTTTCATATTTCAAAGAATCTTGTGTAAAAAAAAACCTAAAAAAAAACACCCTCCCAAAAGTGAATGAGTGCATGTACTGTATGTGTGTCCGTGTATTTGTACGTGGTGATGGAGGTTATTATGTTGCAATGAATTGGGAACTTCCAGCTCTGTCATTCCTCCACCAGCCAAATCTCTGAAGAAACTACGTGCTCCAAATTCCTCTCCTCACACAAACAGTGGGACTGAAGTGAAGTGGGTTGTGTTGTTTGTGTCTGTGTGAGTCCCTGTGCACGTATGCATGTTTGTCAGTGGGATGAATGGGCTGGAGTGGGTTGTATAACAGCAGAAAACCATAGAGAACATTAAAGGAAACTGTAGCTGTTCAAATGCTTGAAATAAAATGGCTCAGCCCATTTACTATATACACAGGCTACTTTGCTGTTGACCGTTTTCTATAGCACGCTGCTGTTATGTTGCGGTCAAAGCTGTGGCCCCATGAAATATGCATTACCAGGCAACAGTTGAGCATCATTTACAAAAGTAAAAGCAGATATTGTAGTCATTGCGATGGATTACATAGCAACGTATCAAGTATCTTGGAAGCGGTGCAGTAAAGAGAGTGGCCAACACAGAGAGAGGGAGAGGCCTTTTGGTCTGCTTTCCCAGGCTATGCATCAGGAAGGTTGTCTGTTTTACACCATGACCACCGCATAGCCCTTTCCTGGGGAAATCCGAGACAAAATCGAGAGAGGCTGCTGCAAGAGAGGGAGAGGAGAACCGGAAAACTAGCCCTGGGAAGGAGGTGGGGGAGGGGGGGCAACCCACACAGCATCAGCGACAGAAAAAGAGCTGGAGCTTTTGGGAAGTTTAAGTGGAACACACGCACAGGCAGATAGACTGAAAAATGTGCAAGCATGCATGCTTACATCCCTTCTTGTTTCTGAGCTCTTTTACTCCCCATGGACTTCCAAAAAATGTGCCCTGAGAGTATTTTGGCTGCAGATTCAGCTGGAATGCAGAGCTAATGCTGGGTTCCTCTACTGTCCAACCAGCCTCAGCTGTTAATCCGATGTTATGGCTGCTTTGCTATGCCTGTTTTAACTAACAATATTTCCAGCATATCGCTTTCCATTAAGCTAAGATTTTGGTTGGACATTTCAAGATAAATTTGACCTTTTATTAATACAAACAAGGACAAGCAAACGTATACAGTACACAAACATATATTTGCATAGCAAGGTAATCGCCATTATAGCCGTCAACATTGTTTGGAAAAGTTGATAAACAACATTTGTTCAGGCAGGCAATTGTGGTAAGTGGAATAAAATTCTTGTCATTGGAGTCTTCAGTAGAGAAATAAATGACACTTGCGTAGCCTCTGCATATTTTTAATGAATTACAGCTTTGAGAATTAGTTCCACAAGATTTGCATCTTGCAAAGTTCCATTTTCTCAAATCAGAACTCTTTACTTTAAGGCCCAATAGAGCTGAATAGAAAGTCATCAGGTGCCTCATATGGTAAAAACAACAAAAAACTATGAAAGTTGATTGGTTGGGATTTGTTGACAGGTTATAGAGATCAAAGGTCAGAGTGAAACCCCACCTTATCTATGCATGTGTGTTATGCCCCCCCCCCCCCAGGTCTTGACCCTGCCGTGCTGAGAAACCAACTCTTCGAGCTATGGAACCGGAAAGATCTCCAGACGTTTTTTGTGTGTGTGTGTGTGTGTGTGTGTGTGTGTGTGTGTGTGTGTGTGTGTGTGTGTGTGTGTGTGTGTGTGTGTGTGTGTGTGTGTGTGTGTGTGTTTTAATGTGGAAACCAGAGTGTCTGTCAGTAGGAAGGAAGGAATTTGCATTGCAATGAATGCAGTTGAGATCTGTCTGAGGAGGATATTGAGTGGATGACATCTGTTTTGCAAATTAAGACACGGCGCAAGCCTTTCTCACACAGATATTATTTTCTTGTGCAGAAATGTTATAATGCCAGAGTTTGCATTCTTTAGCTGATACCTAAAATGTGTCACAAGCCTCTGTGTCTGCTGGCCACACGGAGGGTAGTTAGCTGTGTCCACCAGCTACTGGGGTGCAGCTATTCTAAAAAAATTTCACTTGTCAAATTTGACTTTATATAATATTTATTGGAAATTTCTAGTCTAGTTTACTCTAACACTGGTATTTCAAAAGGGTTAACTCTTCCCTCTATAGTCACTCAAATGTTTTGAGAAATTACCAATTTACACACAAATCAATATGTAAATGATGGTGAGCAAGCACTAACCAACTGTTCCAAACTAAAACAACATGTTTTACATGACCAACAGGCTGCAACGGTTGTGTATATTTGTGTGGCTATAATATGAATGAGCCACATATTCAGATTTGAATGAATCCACCTAAAAACAAGATTACAGAGACAAATAAGCTGTCATGTTTTTATACATTTACCTTTTCCTCCAACATTTTAGTTTTAATTCACACTGCTCCATCTCTTTTCTCCCCTCACAGCTACATTGGACGGCCCTCCAGGGATTTTCAAAGTTGTCTGAGCCTCTGGAGGCTTTACTAACAATCCTGGAGGGCTGTCCAGGCAAACAGCGGGGTCGGAGCCACACCCTCGGCCAGCACATCCTCATGGAATTCCAGTCATGGATGAAAGAAAGTCCTCAGGTAGAAGAGAATCATGACTCCTTTTAAACTAATGAAATATACTGCAGAGTTTAAGTTTAAGACCTGCACATCTGGACACTTCAGTGGAAACAGTTTCCACAGTGCAACCAGCTTCGTCTTTAGCAGTTCATCCTTGTGCCAATCTCTAGGCAAAAAAAGTACACTTGTGCACTTCTTTTTTTAATTAATAACTAAACAAGTATATGCATATTTGTGTGTGCATATTGAATAGTTAGATAAATATAAAATGTAATACACTGCCGTCTTTGTAAACTGGTAGAAGACATGCATCATATTGTACAATATGTGTACATATCCAGATGTTTAAACCTTAACTATCAATGTGACTTCACACAACTGCGCCATGGATGAAGATGTAAAAAAATGTTACCCGGTCCTTAGTTGGGAGATTGCCTGAACCACATTTACAGAAAAGCACATTTTTTGTTTTTTCCAGCATGTTTAGTAGCCAGTGCATTTATGGAGTAAAGTGAGTGAGATAAAGGCCATGTTTAATGAGGTGCCTTGCATCTAAAAAGAGAATGCTAGAGCACATGGATCATTTAAAGTGGTCCTGTATATTGTATATTTTTTATCACTGAACTCCTGATGAGCCACCTTCTTGCCACGTGTTTCCAGTTCCTCTATGACAGAGCGATTAGCTCCAATACTTCCAGCGGTGTCTCATGAGTGACCTTGTTCCAAAATTCAGTATTAGCAACAATTATTGCTTTATGTTCCAGGCTCTTCTTTTTTAATCTTTTCTTCATGTTGTCAATCTCAGTAAAGATTTTTTTTTTCTTAATTTTTTTTGAGATATTCTTGTACATACTGTATATTTTTGGTTCCTTGTCATTGGTGTCTTTTCCTCCATCAGGTGACCCTGAGTTCACTCTCCGAGCAACAAGCAATGCCGCTTCAACAGCGGGCTCTGAGCTTACTAACGGATACCCAGCCCAACTTTGTAGAAAGTCTCATAAACATCTACCAACTCAATTCCCTGGATCCAGCCATACTCCGACTGCACATTATAAGGTTGCAGGCTCTTCACTGTTATAAAGAGGTGAGTTCCTCATTTGATGTTAGCATTAATATTTTTAATGCCAGAAGGATTTCAGACAAAATAATTTGACACCGTTTTATACCTTGATTTTTCACAGGCAGCGGTACTCGCCATAAAGCTGAAGTTACAGAACGAGCTGGATATGGAGGAGGTGAGACAAAATATTTTCAACAGACATGTCTGTGCAACCTTCATTCATACTGTAAGCAGTGAATACATTAGCATACTGTGCTTAAAATGTGTTAGATTTGACTTTTTCAAAATGGCCTCTAAAATGTCTAACCAATTTCCAACATTGTCCTTTGCAATCTTCTGCAGATGTGTGTACCACTAATCTTGCAAAATAAGTTGCCATTGGCAGAGTCCTTCGTCATAGGCCACAATCATCTAGAACAGGAACTGGTCAAACTGCTAGACTTGTGGTGCCACCCCAGCTTCAGTGTGGAAGAGATAAGCATGTATGGAACATGTATGAACATATGGGAACCTACAGTATGAATGCAGGCATCAGTGTGTCGCTGTAAGATCTTTGTGCGTGTGTGTGTTTTTCCACAGGCGGTTCCCTCGCATCTCTCTTACCAAACAGTGCATGAGCCAGATCCAGCCCAAATTGCTCACCAAACAAGTCTTCAGACTCTCGGAGAAATTCAACATTGACCAAGGTGTGTGACTGGCTCATGTGTAGTTTATATATAGGTATACACAGAAATGATTGTGATCTTGTCTTTTTGACTTAGGACTGTGTCCCAATGCTCTGCACAAGAGGAGATTGGACTCTTTACGTTTCCTTATGTACAAGAGGTTTGTGGATGTAAGTGATGCAGCAGGCATTTTATTTCATCAAAACATAATTTGTACCACAGGCTACAGGCTACTCATCATTCACTTTCTTTTTTACAACTAGTATTAATTGATGGCTATAATGGTAATGCTTGTAGGATGGATGGTTCTTTTTTTAATGCCTTTTTATTTTAATTACAAGATTTTACTCTTAAGCCTTTAATTCCTCGGGAGGAATATTGATATGCATATGAGAAAAAAAATAATATTTTTAAATCAAGGGTTAAGGCAAGCCTAGTTGGCTCATATACACTGCTTTGAAATATGTAAAGTCCATAGGTAATTTGCTTAAGTTATTTGGACATTAAATTAGCTACATTTTGAAATTTGATACATTGATAAATGCAATGTTTTTAATACACTAAAGTAATACTAGTTATTTATTTTATTAGGTCAATGCAATTTCATTGAATACAAAATAAGAGTAGTGGATCTATGTAGACCCTTTGTGTCTTAAGTATTTATTTAAAATGTTATATTTTTCTTATATAACAACAAATCTTATGTTTCCCATTTTAGTTACACATGTCAACTTTAATCACTGATCAAATGGTAATTGTGCCTTTTTAGCCAATAAAAGCTGGTAACATATCTCAGTGGAATCTCGATTGATTTCGGGGAAAAGGATAGTTTCCGCTCCTAAAAACATGAGCAGATGGTGGCATTAGATGTTTTTTAAAGAATTACTTTTTTGGCCCAGGTTTGTGGATGCCAGAGGAAAAACAAAAGTATTTACTAACCTTACTTTTATCATTAAATACATATTGCATGTACTTTCATAAAAGGCCGCTATAAGAAGAAAATTTAATAAAAGTCTTACTGCACCGTCATACAAGTGGAACAAGGACTAGTGGGAGCGGACACGAAAAATGACCCACTTTACCCATGATGACACAACGGCTGGGAAGAAAAATGTCAATTTTGGTTGTTTGTAATTGGGGGTTTTATTTTGCCACAATATGTAAAAGGGCAGTATTGTAATTGTTATAAAAAATAATAAATTCATCATACTTAGTGAGTATTTATTAGTATTTTTTACTCTTTTAGAAAAGCATGACAGAGGAGAACTGGAGTGACCATGTACAGGTAGGTGTGTATGCATATGCCAGTCTGGAGAAATAAACTCTACTGTATATATATCTTAATATCAAATATGTTATTTAGGATGTATTGTGATTTTTTTTTTTTAAAGTGCATATGTGTATTATGTATTTATAGTACGTTGTCGCAGATGACCTTGAGCTGCAGATCCATTTGGTGGAGATGTTGGTGAGGTACTGTAGTCTTCAGAAAGCCGCTCAGTGGTCACTGAGGTACAACATCCCCAGAAATCGACTTCCCTTCGGGGTATGGGAAATGCAGCAGAGTCTACCACCTGGTCTACAGTGAGTTGGCCAGAATATGCATAAACATCCAATTTTGCAACTTGTGGTAATCACAGGCAGTAGTACTTTTATACAAAGAGGAATAGTTGCAGTATTTCTAATGTTATCTATCCACTCTCATTCTAATGGCTGATGACAAACACACACACACACAGTCTTTTCTCCTTTTAAAATGCATAATCACAAAAATACACACATTTGTCGCCTCTGCTCAGACAGATAGGTGGGAGTGGTTCGACACAAACTGAGCAGTGGATACCGTCTCGGTCTCACTGTCAGAAGTTCTATCAAGTGCCACTCACCAAAGACAAGGTTCATCTTGTGGACTCGCCGGAAACTCTTCAGAGATGTCGAAACATTGTGCTGAAGGTACAGAGAACTAAATGCTTAAAGGTTCAGAAGGTAGATAAGTTCTTTAACATAACATATTTGCTGAAACTGTCACTATATCCTGACACGTGAGACAGATTATCTGCCCCTAGTGCTCGTAATGGCGTTTCCAAGTTTCCACCGCAAAGGAATCAATGACTGCTCATGAACTTTGAATAAACTGTTCAGATTCATGAAGTACTGTAAGAATATAGTGATAGTGATAGTTAGGGTTGAGCAAATATGATGATATAAAAGTTACCAACTGCAGCTTTAATTGAAAAGGTTTTGTGTCTATAAATCAACCATTAATGATAATTTCTTTATGTAATAGGTAGGCAAATGGGGTTACTATTGAAAGTATTTATTGTGAATCACTTTTAAAAAAGTGCTGCTGTCTTATCCACCCCTGTCTTTATCCTTTCTTAGGAATGTGATATAGTAGGCGTTGACATGGAGTGGCAGCCCACGTTTGGCTGTATCTCAACTCAGCAAGTTGCCCTTATACAGCTTTCAGTTTTGGACCAGGTTTTCTTATTAGACCTTTGTGCAAATGGATTCTGTCAACACCCAGATACTATTGGTTTCATCAGGAGCTTGTTCTCCGAAAGAAACATCCTTAAACTGGGTAAGAAACAGGCTTGACCAAGGTTAAATCAAATTCATCTGAGGCTGTTTATACATCTGTCTCTAACATTTCTCCTTTCTTCCCATTCAGGTTATGGTATGTCAGGGGATCTCAAGTGTCTCTTGGCCACCTGGCACCAGCTTTTAGAGGAGCCATTGAGGATGGAGGGGATGCTTGATCTTCTTAATGTACACCAAAAGGTAACATTATCCACCATTCACATAACTCCTGCAGTTAGTCTTAGAGTGACAATAAAAAATACGCTATTCTTTAATTAGTAGGAGAGTAATGTTTTACTAAATTCAGGCTTAGATTCATTACATTACAGTGGTGTCTTAATTGAAATTCAAAACACTATTACAAAATGGCGGGTTTGTGCAGGATGTCCTGTGTTGCACAAATGACTTATTCTATAACTATTGTCTCTGACCAATCAGTGGTCTGAAGTGTTTAAATTCCACCTTTTAGTATCTGCTCAGCTCGCTTGGAACATCACAGCTGTGACAGTCGAGCCGAGCCATAACATGCAGTGGAAATGCGGCATTGGCCTGGTTCAGCTCAGCAAGCATCAGTGTTGGCATTGCCACTTGTCCACTGTACCCCATTTAACCAAGGCTAACCAGAGGATTCTAACATTTGGGTCTGTGTTTCACTTCATGGTCATAACTTAGGTACATACTTCAGTTGTGGCCCAGTAGTTTGCTTGAGATTTATGTGGCTAAGCTCTTGGTCTCTGAGTTGGAAAGGAATGTGGAAATGGCAACATGGCTTTGTAACTGATGAGGTTGCTTCACCATCTGCTGGAGTAGACTGGATGTTGCAGGATGTGAGGAATCCAAGAAATGTTTTTGAAAATAATGAGGAATGTCTGGCTGAAAGAGGATGATGTGGCAGGACATTAAATGGGAGGGGACTGTTTAAAAGTTCAAAAATATATTGCCTAGAGCCTTTCATGGTCACAAATTCTACATGATTTCAAATGAATAAAGTTGCTGTAAATGCAACAATGGAAACAGGTCTTTATTTGAGGAAAATTCAACTCACTCAAATTCTCACTTTAATGTTTATAATGCCTTTTCCAGATCCAGCGTCAAAAGATCAATAGGACTCAAAATGGACCTAAAGAGGTGCTGGTAGGAGAGGACTCTGCAGAGAAAGGCCTTAGTCTGCTGGTACAACAGGTCCTGGGAAGGCCCCTAGACAAGACAGAGCAGATGTCCAACTGGGAGAAACGGCCACTGCGCATCAGCCAAATTAGATATGCAGGTAAGGTATTATTCATGCACACACAGACAATGACAGGAAGACAGATGGTCGCTGTTCTTTTCACTAAAGAATATCACAGATTATTTTGTTATCCCCTGACAATCTGCAAACCAATATCTCCTCCCCTCTCTCTCTCTCTCTCTCTCTCTCTCTCTCTCTCTCTCGCGCTCTCATTTCTTAACCTCCTTCTAGTGGCAGATGCCTACTGTTTGCTGGATGTGTACTCTGTCCTCTCCAGAAACCCAGCTTACTTTGGGCTACCAGCTGACCTGCGCAGCATCTCATCAAGCCAATCAGAGAAGAGTGCAGACAATAAACAGAAGGAGAAACATACCAAGCAGATGAAACAGGCCCATGGCAAAGAGGTCTGGAGTCAATTACCATTTCACCAGCAATTGCTGTTATTGATAGTGTTTTTATTTTTCATGAGGTTTCAATTGATACCACATGTCTTTTGGTCTAGGATGTTAGAATACATTCATTTTCCAAGGAGGACAACATTCTGAAGACTTTTACAGATAGTTTGAAATCAACGGGGAAATTTCATTAATGGGATTGTGGAAGCCTGAATCCATTACCCACTTGGCCTGTTCACAACTGTCTTTGAATTTGTTAGCAATTGACTCTGAATAAGTGTAATATGGTTGTCTTTTCACATTTATATGTACTTCCCTGGTACTGTATTATGAATAAACAAGGAACATGAGGGAAAAAGCGGGTAACTTTAGGAGGGCCCTTGAATCAGGAGGACAGTGTGTATGAGATTCTTTTTTTTCATTTGCCAAATTTGAGCATTTATATGGACTTTTATTTAGAACATGGGTTACACTTCAGCAGTTCCTATCAGCTCCAGGGGTGCAGTTGTATAGCTCACCCTGTGTTTTGACCTCCCTGTACTGTGGTGCAAGTGAAAAGAAAATCCCCCTGTGGGGATCAGTTAAGTATCACATTATTGTCTCTGTCTATTTAGGAATGTCAGGGGGCTCAAAGGATCAGTCCCCCTTGCTCTGACACAGAGAAAGGCCTCCTGTGTGGCGAGAAGGCCTCAGAAGACACCCCTGCTCTGCCCCCCCAGCAGTTGCGGGTGGTGTGTGACAACATGCTGCAGGGACTCGGGAGGTACCTGCGTTGTTTAGGAGTCGATGTGGTCATGTTGGAGAATACCGATGATCACAGATTAGCGGCAAAGGTTAGTTAGCAGTCCGAGCAGAAGACACACACACATACCTTTTTTATACATAATAAACACAAACAAAAATAACTCACAAAGCCAAAATGTTACATATTTTAGATAACCAGTAATAACATTACTGCATTTATGCTTTTTGTTTTGTTCTGATGTGCATTTGTTGTGTCAGTTAGCACAAGCTGAAGGCCGTTTCATACTCACATGTGGACAACCGTTCCAAAGTGTAAGTACTAACATAAATCAAATTCTTGCGTGTGTGTGTGCCTTGTTGGCTTGTATACACATGCCTCTGTCTCCCCACATAGTTGCGTTCCCAGGTGGGTGAGGGTCGTTGTCTGTCCCTAGATTGTTCAGAAAAGGCCAGAGACCAGGCTGTTCGAGTCCTCAGACACTTCAATGTCCAGCTCACTCCCAGCGACATATTCAGCCGCTGCCAGGTAGGGAAATCCACGCTAATTCTAAGTGTTTTTGTTAAAGTAGTGGTGTATAATCTTCAGCATCGGCTGATTTCTGTATTGTTCTATTAATTAATATGATGCCCAGAATTATCAATACATACACATTGGGAAATAGTGAGTACTATGGGCACAGTTCAGCAGTTGAGGTCCAAGACTAAACAGTACATACATGCAACAGCTTTCAATGAGAGATAGTGGAAAAGCTTCAGTTCCTATATCAGTAAAAGGACAAGCATTTTAAATACCCAGGCTGTTTCTGTGGTTATAAAACAATGCTAAACTTCTCGAATTCTGAGAACAAAGAATATGATGGCTGTGGTGTTTTGTGTAATACTGAGAAAAAGGGGAAGAAATAAATATATTGTATGATATGGGAAAATTGAGAAGAGGGACTTTATAAAACACAACTTTGTTTTATTTTTTTGGGAAAATTTAATTAATGTGGGTGTTGTACTGGATTATTGTGGTAAAAGTGAGAATGAGATTTCAGATACAAGTGGCCAAAATGGGCTCACCTTTACTGAAAGTAATGTGAAGGAGCTTGAAGTTGAACTGCTGCACCTTCACGTTTAAGGTGGCCACAAGTTGAGTCTGTGAGCTATTCTTGTTCCAGAACCTGGGGCTGACCCAGGAGACACTGAAAAGGATTAGTTATCCCAAATGGCCTTTGGATGCCTTGGGGACAAAAGTAGGAGCTGGAGGATGTGGCTGAAAAGAAGGATGGGTTTCTTGTTTAGCCTGCTGCCACCACAACCTGGAATTGTGAAAGTGGTTTCAAAAGGACGGTTAGATGGATGGATAAGAAAATAAATTGAATAATTTAGTGGTAGAAAAATGAAGAAATGAAAACTGGATAAAAACCTTTCAGTATCATATTCTTCTTTCCTCACTTACAGAAACATTGTTTACTTATGTACAGATACACATAAGTGTGCAATGCACTGCATTATTCTAATTCCTATTCAACCATGTTTGTGGAGCCTGAAAAATATGTTTGTCAGTCAGCTTGTTGCTACCAATCATTGTCGGATTTACAGTACATGACCTGTAGATATCTCCATGGGTGGCTGTTAAGGGAAACCTGTGTGTGCTGCGACTGTGTTTGTGTGTCTGTGGCGGTGGTTGTGATTGGGAGGGGTATCTTTGCAGGACAGTTTATAAACTTGGGTGTTCTGGCCTGCTCCTGGTGGGAGGCCCTAAATGTGTCAAGATACACCACTGGGTGCATTTCTTTCAGACCCAAGATGTAAAACACCTGGACCACCTACCTCCTGTCTTGATGATACCACGATAAAGCAAACATGCACAGTGGCCAAATGGTCATGTGCCTACTTCTCCTATTTATTGGTCACTTCTGATGCCACGTCAAGTCAATGTCACTTTGATATATTATGGCTAAAGAAGGGCCAAATGTGACTTTGTTGTTACACACCACCAGTAACAGCACAGTCTCAGTTTTTTCCCATCAGCTTCAGAAAGCAAATGTGAGACAACTTTTGTCCTTTGGTAATCTGTGGGGTAATCTTTTACAACCTCATTCAGGTCATAACTATATGTTCTAATTTTAAAATCTGTAAATAAATTAAATTGGAATGATAGCTAACTGAAAAAAACTACTTTTGCTTTTTTAATTAATCCTTGATAATTTCATGGAATTTATTTTTTGAAGATGGTCTAAAATTGAAGACCAACAGTAAATAAGTGTATTCAAGCACGTTGAATACGCTCATGTATTACCTTAAAGACAGAGGTTATGAAATACGATATACAAATTTTCTCTGTGTGTGTAGAGTTAGGGAGAGAGTTTCATCCTGGGTGCTGCTCTTTGGCCCACCCAGGCAAAGTTAACCCCTTTTGTTATCTGATTGTAAAGCTCTCTGATTAGCAATGGATGGGTTAGTTTCTCTCCCTTTGTCTCTCAGTGTTCCTCCCTCATGCACATACACCACTGATCAATGTCCTGAGAAAAGAGAAGGAAAAAAAAGAAGGGAAAAAAAGTCAGAAGAGGAGATTAACCACAAACGTGTGTGTGTGTGCGTGTGTGTGTGTGCGCGCGTGCGTGTGTGTAAAAAGATTGTGTAGGGAAAGGGTTAATGTTTGTGTCTGTGTATCAATAGGCCCAACAGAGATTTTAGAGGCATTGGAATGTGTGTCTACTATGGTGACCCCAAGAGGGAGATGGAGAAGGGCCTCCTGTGCAAGTGTGTCCTTGTCTGTATTCTAACATGTACATCAGTGTATTTATTTATGTGTTCAAGAATTATGTTAACTTTAAAAGTTATGTCTCCCTGTAGTAAAACTGGATTCGGTCATGTACAGAATTGAAATGCCCATCTAGGGCCGCATTGTAAATAAGCAAGCTTAGGCTGTTAGTTCTGTGGTATATGGCATTTGTCTGTGCCATGTACTGTACTTGCCCATATAAAAATAAATAAACATGGCAGAGGCCTACCACATAGGATGAACTGGATAGCCCAGAGAGGAGAAAAACATTTATTGTTAAATAAAAAAGACATGCAGGATAAATCCAAGATTAAATTCAATGTGGCTCTTGCTAGTTGTTGACAAAGCCTTTGAAATATTATAAACAAGATACGTTTTTATTGTCATCCATATTCTGTATGCCAATCAAGCATCCAAATGTAGCTGTTTTGGATTTGTAGCCACGTTGATAACATTTTCAGTTGGAAGAAAATGAAAGTGGGTAACATGTTAAAACCATTGTTGTTCAAATTAAATAGTTTCACATGTCTAACATATAATTTTTCAGCTCAGAAGAATCTATGCTTTGTCCCTCCACTCTAGCACAAATGAAAACTACAGAACGTAAAAACTATTCATACTATACAGTATACTATACTCTCTAAGTGTGTTTGAATATTGATCTTATTGGAACAAATATACTGTTTTAGTCCCAAAATGTCCCAAAAATATATTAAGAGACATACTGTATATCTTTACTATGTAAAGATGTTGACAAGTGTCACTGTATTAACTTAGTCTGTAATCCTTAAATTTCATCTGCGTGGATTCCTGCAGTGGGTTGGGTAAGAGGGTGGAGTTGGCTATTGGTCCATTACAGTTGCCTTATTCAGCTATATCCTATCCTTACCACTAATGCCTGCTGCGTCTATACTTTATACACAAACACACAGACACACTTCCGTTGGGCTGTGCAGTTCCATCTGATGTCCCTTACTAGCCTTTTATAGACATGTTGCGATAACAAAGATATCCTGATAGACATGAAGCCAGTGAAACACACACACACACACACACACACACACACACACACACACTCACACACACACAAAGTAATAAGCATACACTTTCAAAACTAACAAACACATACAAACACCTTCATACACACATAGTCACCTCAGCACCTTTACACATTCACACACACTCAGAATCAATCATAGACACTATTGCAGCAGAATCACTGGTTCCCACGCACCAGACGACTGGGGAAGTGAAAACAAGAGCAACAGGAACCGCCACACCATGAGAGGGAGGGGTGGGAGAGATGAGGGGGGGTTAGGGATAGGAAAGAGGGAGGGAGGGAAAGAAGTAAGAACAGAGGTGATGGAAGTTTTTTTTAAAAGACAGAAAGGGAACGGTAGTGAAAGCAATTGAGAAGGAGTGAGTAAGTTAGGGAGAAAGACAAAAATAACGTGGAGTCTTTGAGACGGAATTACAGAGAAATTATGTGAAAAAGTCAGAAATGGTGTGTGTGTGTGTGTGTGTGTGTGTGTGTGTGTGTGTGTGTGTGTGTGTGTGTGTGTGTGTGTGTGTGTGTGTGTGTGTGTGTGTGTGTGTGTGTGTGTGTGTGTGTGTGTGTGTGTGTGTGTGTGTGTGTGTGTGTGTGTGCGTGCGTGCGTGCGTGCGTGCGTGCGTGCGTGCGTGCGTGCGTGCGTGCGTGCGTGCGTGCGTGCGTGCGTGCGTGCGTGCGTGCGTGCGTGCGTGCGTGCGTGCGTGCGTGCGTGCGTGCGTGCGTGCGTGCGTGCGTGCGTGCAAGCGAGATGAGTGTTTGTTGAGTGAGGAAGAGCGACAGGAAGAGACTGTGTCTGAGAAAGGTGGCATTGAAGGAAGAGAAGAGGCGGAGGAGGACGAGGCGATAGAAAGACTTGTCTGTCCTTTTGATCTACAAAGAGAGCCGCGGGCTAAGAAACAAGAGGAATGTGAGAGGTTGAGACACGTTTAAAATTACCCTTCATTGGCTGCGTGTGTGTATATTTGTGCATGTGAGTGAAATAGAAGTAGGCAGTATGCTTTAAAATGCATTAGAAAACAGACCTTAATTCATATTTCACTGTTATTTTTAAATGCACACAGCGTTTATAGATAACCGCAAATATGCACAGGTCACGCTTTGGTAACAAACAAGCTATAAATCCAAACCATAAACAGTAAAAAATAAATTAAATTAAAAGTAATAATAAAAAAAACATGCACACATTTTAACAAACCTGTACAAAAAATGTGTGTGTGTTTGCAAGTGCATTTGACCTCTGTGGTTTCATCTCTATTTGGGTTCTGTCACTGTTCATGTGCTGTTTTTTGTGGTGACAGAATAGGTTTTTATGTGTGTCATTGTTTTTCCACTCTCCCTCCCCTTTCAGGAGACGAGAGGGGAGCGACAGGGAGAAAGGGGAGGAGGTGGGGTGGGGGGCATTCCATAGGCACGCCAAGACATTCCGAGGGAAACCATTCCAAATATTTCCCACTGTGTGTGGCGGGGGCTTCATGTCTCCTGTTACACACAAACGGTTTGAGAAAGTGCTAAAAGCGATTACGCACACATTGGGAGAAAGTTCACACATAACACAGGTCACCCTCACATTCACTCTTTCTGACATACACAGATGTAGTTAGTTAGTGGAGGCAGTTATGAGTGACTGATTGGCAGGCTGTATGTCCATCTCTTTTGTGTGTTTTTGTCTGGAGGGGGACGTGCTGTCGCTGCGTCTCTGTCTTTCTGTCTGTCTGTAGGGGAGCTTAATTTAGGAAAGGCCATTATGATTGTTGTGTAACCCCAATGTGTGAGTTTATGGATAAGTAAGTGAGCAATTAAGACATGACCAGAAATATTTAACTTTCACTTATCTGCTACGTTTTCTGTGGAGATGACTTCTTTACTGGAATGAGATGCTGACTCATTGAGGGATCGTTCATCAGAAATATGAAAGTATTCCTGTGTGCTTCACGGAAATTCATAAACAAGTCATTGAAAGGGGAACCGGTGGCTCACACTAACAAAGAGGGTGTGCAAAGATAAATTTTTTTTAAAAAGTCAAATTTATTTTTTTATATGTTCAGTACAGTTATTGGATTAGTAATGGGTGATGTGGTTGAAATTACTATCACTGATATTAGGATACGGATATTTCTTCCGATAGAGATATATCATGATATAGCAAATTAATGCAAAATTCCATATGATTATAATCATCACAATATAATTTTGCTGATAGTTGATAAATGGTTCTGTCTGGAGCTAAAAATGTAAACAGGATTAAAACCAGTTCTGCACAGTTTTTACACATGTTAATATTGTTGTAATTATCTGAAGAATTCAATCCTGTTCGTCTTTGAGGAAAAAGCATTTAGTTAGAGTTAGGGCTGTCAGAATCGTAAAATTTAGTTTAATTTAGTTTTGGGGGGCAGGTGCGTCGGTAAAGGATACCAGTCTCACTTGTTGAAAAAGTCCTGCACACTGCCTATTACGCATGAATATACTATCAAGTTTTTGCATGCATAATGGACATTTTATCCTGCACAGCAGTGCTGTTGTGTGGCTTTGCAACTAGACCTGAATCCATGTTGAAAAAAGTTATGCAATCATTGGCAAAGGAGTGTCAGTTTATCTTAAAATCAAAATAGTTTGCTGAAGCAATGTTTCACCTCTCGCTCTGCTGCAAAGATTTATTTTTAAAAAGCTTGTTCTAAAACTGTTGTGTAAGCCAACCTGATGTATCGAAAACGTTCAATACAATTAATGTAAAAAGGGGTAATATGACAAAAATGGTGTCATATGACCTGAAACCCAAGGACATGTCCGACGGCAATAAGAACTAGATAGCAAAGTTCTCTTTTTCAGTGTTTTTCCAGCTGGTAAAATAAACACCATATTCACTTTCTATGTGTTGCCACATTTGTAACATTGGCTTTACATTTCCTACATACATATGTACTATATATATTGTGGAATCAATCAATTATGCAAAATGATCGCAGTCACCTCAAATAATCAGTATCAGAGGATTGAGTAGTAATTTGTAACAGGCCTAGTTAGAATGTGAAATGCTGGAAGTCACACTGTATTTGAATGGTTAAGAATCCCGGTTCAGCTAAAGTATAGATATCCTAATCTGAGCTGTAGTAGATGGCTGCAATATAGTGAGTCTGCTGTAGCAGTTAAATGTCGAAATTGTAAGAAGTAGGCAGGTTTTTTTGGAAGTGGATTGAAAAATCCTACACAAAAAAAATGGCAGCCTGTAACCTGACCAGACAGACAGACAGAAAGGCAGGCAGGCAGGCAGGCAGGCAGGCAGACCTACAAGGAAGAAGATGAGCCATCACTCTGCATGCATGATATATATCTGCATGTGCGTGCTTGTGTGTGAATTTGTAATTAGTCAGACACCACTGAATTTAGTTTAGGTGTTTTTTTTTTTTATAGATATTTAATTAAAGATCTATGAATCATTCAAAAGTTTTTTTGTTGTTAAGAAGCCAGCTTTATATTGCTTCCAGCTTTCCCTGTGATAACTTATTTTGTGTTTATAGACTGAATCACTGTGACGTCATGCTAATACAAAAATCACTTCTTTGTAGACACATTGCAGTTGAATTCCATGGAAATGTGAGATGAGCAAACGTCTTTCTTTCTGTTGTTGTGTATCTGAGGTTTCTGCTGTGCTTATTTTCTGTACTGTGTTGCTTTGGTCACGTCTTTAATAAACCAAATCTAGTGTTATGAACAGCAGCGTCAGTTGGGTTAACTGCTAGTTTGCGGTGGTGTCATTTTAGTCTGTGGCCCAAAAGGTAAAATAGGTCCTCAACCTAATGTTAGTAAAAGTGTTGACAAATGAAAGCATGAGACATGCAATTTAGGTGAATGACACGAGAGAGTATCCAGTTGTTCAGCGTCCCGTTTTACTCAATGCTGTTAAATTGTATGTACAGTGCAGGACGCAGAAGTTATTGTAAACAAACTTTATACTCTACACTTTAAACTCAATACTGTTTTGCGATCAAATTGTACTATAATAATTATGCCTTTTTAGACAACCAAAAAACACAATTTTATGCAAACATAGATTTTACAGTAACGCATTGTAACAGAAACATTTTGCAATTCACAAATCCCTTTTCAGTCATGCCTTACTTTCCCTAATCCATCCTTTCCAATTTCCCCCTTTTTGGCACCCCAGCATTTCTCCCTCCCTGTATCTATTTCTCCTTCTCACCCTCTGCTTGGCCCTGTCTCTCTTCATCTCCCCTGCTCTCCCTGTTCTCACCCTGTCTCCCTGCTCCACTCCACTCCTAGTCTCACTCTCCTCCGTTTCAGATTAGCCAAGGCGAGGAATCCGGTGCAGCCGGCAGCTGGAATGTCCTGTTTGTCGTGTGTGTGTGTGTGTGTGTGTGTGTGTGTGTGTGTGTGTGTGTGTGTGTGTGTGTGTGTGTGTGTGAGTGTGAGTGTGAGTGAGTGAGTGAAGTTGGTGAGGCTGGTGCTGCTTTTTTGATGTGTTCCATTGTCTGCGAGCCAAGCTGCTTCCTGCCCCTGCTTTCCCCAAAAGCCTGAGAGAAACAGAGAGGCGGAAAACGAGAAGGGACAGAAATTGCAAGACAACATTGCAGTGACAGGTTGAGATTGAGAGAGAGAAGCAAGAAGGTGGAAATAAGAAGGACAAAATAGAAAGGGGAGATTTCATGGACGAGAAAGATGAGGTAGGAACTGATGGAGGGATGGGAAACGGAAGAGAGAGTTAGAGGGCGGAAAAGAGGTGAGAAGGAAGGAGGGAGAGCTTCAATAGGGCTTTTCCTCCAAACACCAATACAATGAAGTAGTGCGTAATTTCCCATGTCCCCCACACCCACGCACACAAACACACAAACTTTCTCATAGGTGTTATATCTTTATTTTCTATAATCAGGCAGTTATACTTGAGTGCTTTTCATTGCTCTCATGCTTGCTCTCTGTTTCTGTGGTCTGTGTGTGGTCTGACACTGTGCACAGCCAATACAGATACAGAGAATGAGAAATTATGGGGTATAAGGAGCAAAACAGTGTGATAAAGCTAAGGAAAGAGAGGCAGAGAAATAAGATTTCTGTGTGCAGTGGGAAATGAAAACCGTTGCGAAGTAAGAGAAGTCCAGAGGAGAGATAACAGCTCAAATGCCAGTTGGGTGCATGTTGCGTATGTGGTACATTTCCCTGTGAAAATGTGGACGTGCATAAATCACTCAACATGTGTTTTTGTGTATGCGTTTGTGTGTGTGCGAGTTGCTGGCCAGTGGAGGGGTTTTGACAGGGCAGAGCAGAGCATTCCTGCTGGGTGGTGATGTCATGAGAACTAGCTCTCCGCTCGCAGACAGACAGCCCTGTTTATGTTCCCCTCCAGAGGAGAAACCACACTGTGTGTGTGTGCGTGTGTGTGTGTGTGTGTGTGTGTGTGTGTGTGTGTGTGTGTGTGTGTGTGCGCGTGTGTGTGTGTGCGTGCGCACGCGCATGTGTCTGCGTTATTGGCTCATGGGGGAGGTGGGGAAGCCGAGAGGCACTCAAGAGGGTCTACTTTCCCCTGCCGCTCAGGGAGAGGGAACCACTTACCAATGCCTTTCTCTCAAACATGCACACAGAAAGAGGAAGTTTCTCATGTTTTTTGGAGTACAGTAGCTGCATAGCCAGACTGTGCTGCAGTGAGTGATTGCCCTCTGCATCTAAATAGTCTCCTAAGGGAGGCAGAATTCTTTGCAATATAATAACAAAGCCTGGGTCAGAAAACGACAACAGTATCACACAGAAAACAGATAATGAAGCCGTTAAATGGATTATTGTTCACAGTGTTAAATAACCTGGAAGGAAAATCTTTCAGGTGTATAAGTCGGGCTAAAAAACATAATTAGGGCATGTCAAGACTATATAATAACCAGTTGCAAAAGTAGGTCAAAAAATGTCTGATTAGAAATTTGAAAATATTAGTGAACAATTAAAGCACTAAAGTGTGTGTACCAATGCAACTATCTTGTCTAAATTTACTTAAATGTGACCCACAATTTTCTTTCTCAATGAAATGGAACTTAAGTAAGTAACATTTGAAAGATTTTGTGAGAACTAGTCCCAGCAATCGTGTTTTCATCTCTCAGATACTGCTGGTATGACTGTCTTTGTGTCTGTGGTCATGGTATAATGGTTTCCCTTGCAATAGTGAAATGTGATCTTTGGTCTTTGCAGCTTAGTTAATCATAGCTCATTCTCCCACACGCAGTGCAACATAGCAAACCATCTGAACTGCATTCTGCCTGCACCACAACTAGGATGATAAATAACTCCTGTCAACCATGCTAATACCTGCCAGTGAGAAATAGCTGAGAGGTTTAGGGTCGTTATTATCACAACCCTGTGGCACACTGGCACACTTTAGTAGCTTGTGTAACTCCTCCACATTCAGTCAAGCTTTGGAGGCAGCCATGCTTGCTCACATGTGATAATTCAAATGAGCCCTTCTGGCAGAACCCCAATTATTTTTGTTATTACCTACTTTTTAAGTTTTTTTTTTTGGACTGCGAGCTGTTTGCTGTGACTTCCAGGAGAGAGAATAAGTTGATTGTAGGTTTAAGCCAAGAATATGAGGGTTACATCAGTTTGTCTGAAGGCAAACAACTAAACAGACTAACATGGAGCCAGTCTTCCTTGTGCGTGCGTGTGTGTGTGTGTGTGTGTGTGTGTGTGTGTGTGTGTGTGTGTGTGTGTGTGTGTGTGTGTGTGTGTGTGTGTGTGTGTGTGTGTGTGTGTGTGTGTGTGTGTGTGTGTCTGTCTCTGAAATATCTCATGAACACTTGGTTTCCTGGGTACCCAATGAACTGGGGTTTTGTTTTTGGAGTGGTTTGGACAGCATTGGATATTGAAAATTCAAAACCTGTGAATAAAACTACAGAATAAAACTGACATTCTCTGTAAGGTAAATGTAGTAGTACAATGTCTTCCTCTGTAAGTACACTGTAAGTCAGTAGTAGGCTATACAGTGGAGTTCCATATTAAGTGGTTTAGGGTCCTTCTGTAAGTAATTTGGGGGTACAATTTGGTTTTGGCAAATGCTACAAGGAGCATTACCACAGGCCAAGCAATCAGCCCGTTCTAAAACGGGCATATTTTGAACGGCACTGTACTAGTTGTATTCAATTTAAAGTTTGTAGGATTTTGTTTTAGTTTAACTACATGGGCAGATCATAGCACCCAGCTCTAGAATGCAAAACTAAAAGTTTATTGTTGGATATGTTGTGGAATGTTTTTTATGTGTTTAGGACGCCAGTATAAACGCTGGTAGACAGTTATAAAAAATAAAACAGTATTTGAAAAAAAAAAAAAAAGATGCATTGCCAGAGCCAGGTACAATAAAAACATCCCCTATGGCATGAAGGAGTTCTCAGAAGCAAATCATGTTATCCTTCTCTGCTTTGTTTTGATAATGTTAGGTTATTAACTGTGTAATTTTAGCTACCTTTTAGCTCATGTTTGTTGCTTCTCAGCATGACGAATGTGTGTGGTCTGTTGTCTGTGCGCTTAGTAGGGGTACTGAAATTCTGTGATTGTATGTGTCTTCCTGTCTAATATTTATAGTGTTTCAGGACTGCTAAGATTAAAAAAAGAGGGAAATCTCTGACAGAAATCTGTGTAAAAGGCGGATGCTCCATGATTCCCAGTTTCTTTAGAATATTATAGTGCTTGTGCAAGACTTTCTGAAAGGCAACTCAGATCCTGGTCCGGAGGAACCAGGTGTACGTTCGTTCAGTTTCCAAGAATGAGTAGTGTCAAGATTTTCAATATATCACTGTTTTCTTCACTTGTCTCTGATGTGTGAAACTGTGAAACATCATCATTGCAACTGTGTTTTCACAGTTTATGTTCTGGGTTTAGGTCTGTACATTCTGTGAACATTCTTTGAATGTCTGACCTGCGTTCTTGTCGTGTTGTACTGCTTGTATGTGCATGTGTAAGTCTTGGGAATGTGAGGCCAGCTCTGCCTTAAAACTTGATACAAAGTCTTGCCGTGGGTTTTCCTAAAGCCTGTAGTTTGCATGATGTGATGCTATCAGGAGGTTAGAAGTCTGTTTGTTTTGGGAGCTGCAGGCACACACTCACATATTTGATGTGTTTTGCTCACTCTTTCTCCTCACTTACTCACAGAGTCAGTAAAGTGAAAGTCCTTGCGGGATGGGAATGAGAGAATGTCAGGCAGACAAACCGGTAGAAGGCTGGAGGCTCCTTGGTGTGAATAGATAGAGAGGGTAGATGGATTGATAGAAATCAGAAGAGAGAAGAGCAAAGAGAGGTATATAAAAATGCAACAGAGGGAAAGAAGGAGATAGACTACATGAAGATAAATAATGTCAGTTTGGGGCAGAGAGAAAGGGAGATAAAATAAAAGCGGAAGCTAAGACCTTAGATGTCTGGGGCTAAACTACTGAGAGATACAAGATATAAATGGGATGGAAAGTTAGGACTGCAGTAGGTAAAAAAAAAAGTTATGATGCACAACTTGCGTCTTTTTCCTATTTCCTCCTCCACTTTTAGGCCAAGGAAAACTAGTGTCTAATGTTTCTCATAGGAACTGCAGCCCAGCATTTTAACTAATGCCATGATGTCTGAGATGTGTGTTTGCATGCATATATTCTTGTTTGTACTCTCTCGAGACCAGCAGCATTGCCTATGCACCAGTTAAACATACCAAACAATAAGTATGAGCAGTTTTGATGCGTAGTTCAGCAATGCCAGTTTTTTATATCCTAATATGTACAGAAGTATGTATTCATGCTGTGAGGTTATTATTGGATTAGTTGTTATGACAACGTTTCACTTCGAGGATTGCTCCATTGACGTCGGAAATTCCGCTGGATTTCACTATTTTCGGGCAGATGTCCGTTACCTTACGCTTTCTTTTTGTTGGAATTTTAAACTCTGGATGACTATGGTTAACTGCTTCTCAGATCTCTGCAGGGTAAATCCAGACACCTATCTACACTATCTGTCCAATCTGAGTTTTCTGTTGCACAACTAAAAGAAGTTTAAAACGTACACGTTCCACCAAAACAAGTTCCTTCCAGAGGCTATTTTGCTGCGGCACCGTTGCTCCGTGCGGAGCTTGGCGCCGCCCGTGACAATTGTGATTGGTTTAAAGAAATGTCAATAAACCAGAGCACGTTTTTCTTCACTAGCTTCTTCAATAACAGTCTCGCTTTGCCAGAGGATCTAGCAAAGCAAGACTATTTATTTATGAGGGAATCACATCTCTGATATCCAATTATATTTTCCTATGACTAAGGAGCCATTAAGGCTCTGGTACATACAAAATAAATAGTCCTATAGTATTCAAAGTCAGATAATCAAATTACAATGTTAATAACCTTAATTGATAAAGCAAAGTTGTCATGTGCCTTTTAATGAAAGGAAATGAAGACCGGAACAATTACAAATATAAATGAAATAATGATGAAAATGAAGAGCAACCATGCTCATTAATGCAATTATCTAATCAACCAATCACATGGCAGTTGCTTATATGCATTTAGGGGTGTGGTCCTGGTCAAGACAATCTCCTGAACTCCAAACTGAATGTCAGAACGGGAAAGAAAGGTGATTTAAGCAATTTTGAGCGTGCCGATCTGAGTATTTCACAATCTGCTCAGTTACTGGGATTTTCACGCACAACCATTTCTAGGGTTTACAAAGAATGGTGTGAAAAGGGAAAAACATCCAGTATGTGGCAGTCCTGTGGGCAAAAATGCCTTGTTGATGCTAGAGGTCAGAGGAGAATGGGCCGACTGATTCAAGCTGATAGTAGAGCAACTTTGACTGAAATAACCACTCGTTACAACCGAGGTATGCAGCAAAGCATTTGTGAAGCCACAACACGCACAACCTTGAGGCAGATGGGCTACAACAGCAGAAGACCCCACCGGGTACACTCATCTCCACTACAAAAAAGGCTACAATTTGCAAGAGCTCACCAAAATCGGACAGTTGAAGACTGGAAAAATGTTGCCTGGTCTGATGAGTCTTGATTTCTGTTGAGACATTCAGATGGTAAAGTCAGAATTTGGTGTAAACAGAATGAGAACATGGATCCATCATGCCTTGTTACCATTGTGCAGGCTGGTGGTGGTGGTGTAATGGTGTGGGGGATGTTTTCTTGGCACACTTTAGGCCCCTTAGTGCCAATTGGGCATCGTTTAAATGCCACGGCCTACTTGAGCATTGTTTCTGACCATGTCCATCCCTTTATGGCCACCATGTACCCATCCTCTGATGGCTTCTTCCTGCAGGATAATGCACCATGTCACAAAGCTCGAATCATTTCAAATTGGTTTCTTGAACATGAAAATGAGTTCACTGTACTAAAATGGCCCCCACAGTCACCAGGTCTCAACCCAATAGAGCATCTTTGGGATGTGGTGGAACTGGAGCTTCGTGCCCTGGATGTGCATCCCACAAATCTCCATCAACTGCAAGATGCTATCCGATCAATATGGGCCAACATTTCTAAAGAATGCTTTCAGCACCTTGTTGAATCAATGCCATGTAGAATTAAGGCAGTTCTGACGGCGAAAGGGGGTCAAACATAGTATTAGGATGGTGTTCCTAATAATCCTTTAGGTGAGTGTATGTGCAGTGCCGCTGTTAAATTAGTGCCGTTGCTATATAAACATTGCAGTAAACTCGCTATCTTTACTTTATGTAACCATAGACTCAGGGATGTGCGGGGATAATAAATTGAACACCCCTAGACATTGCCACCGTTTAGGTCCAGTCTGTTTATGGTTATTGCCGTTTGAAAGAGCAGTTGGCCGCAACAAAGGCTCTGCTGCCAGTCTTACTGCCTACCTATTACAACAAAGTTCAGCTAAGTTGTAGAGAGAGACGATGCTGAACATGACGCATGTTGTCTTGAAGCATTTTATTCAACGTAATTCAATACAACTGTGTACAAATAAGTGTCTTAAAGTCCTACTTGTGTACTACTACTATTGGAAAATAAATCCGAGAGGAAACACTGAATATTCTGACATGTCAAAGCAAGATTTATTATTATTGAAAAGAGCTTATTTGGTATTTTTATATACGCACCATTTAAAATGTTTGAATGCCAATCATTGCATTCATCTCATTCTTTACTTATGTAAACTTTTAGACTGAATGCTTGAGTTTTCACGTGTGCTTTTAGAGGTGTGTGGTTGCGGGTGTGACTGGGTGTGTGATAGTGTAGTATTAGTGTACTGTTAGGGTGTGGGTGTTTGTGGTTAAGGGTGTAGCCTTTTTGCATAGGACGCTGCTATCTAGTAACTGTAGGACCATTTAAAGTGTGTGTGTGTGTGTGTGTGTGTGAGAAGGAAGGTTTTCCATACATCCCACCAACTCAAACCAAAGCCACATATCCATTGATGAATTAATGTAGCAACTCAGGCCACCTAGCGTCCCTTTTGTTGCCGATGGAAACCAGAGGTGACTGGAGTGACTGAGTACCTGTCTGTCTGGGTGATCCCATGGACCTCCTATACACACACACACACACACAAACACACACACATACACACACACACACACACACACACACACATACACACACACACACACACACACACAGGCCTCCTTGGATGCAGGGAGCCCTTTCTTTCTTTCTTCCCCTCCATTTTCCTGCTGTCTATTTTGGTCAACTGGTGGCCCGTTCCCACAGTGCTGCTGTTCCCATGGTTATCGCCGCGGAGATAGTGAATGGGGGTTGGGGTGGTGGTGGGCTTGACAGAGAGCGGGAGAGACAGCATTGCACTGTTCGAAGAGATAGGGGACTCTGTGGCTGTAGAGAAGGCGGGGGTGAGGTAGGGTGGGGGGGGCGCGTGAATGAAGGGTATGGGGTTGAGAGTGTGATTGTGTGTGTGAGAGTGTGTGATGTGTAGCTCCCATGACCATCACAGGTGGCCCATGAGGATTAAGCCAATATGGGTTCTCATTAGATATACAACCTTTAATTGAAAATGCTAGTAGATGATACTCACATCTTCAATGTCTTTGAAATAGTCAATTATAAACACATTTTATGTATTTGAAGGCATCCATCATGTTAGATGCAGACATGCAGATACTTTGTTTTATTATCAGGTCAATATCAGCCTCAGATGTCAAAATATGTCCTTCTAACCTCATGTGAGTTTTCTTTATGAGGTTAGATGCTACTTCCTGAGATTGAGAGCTGAGGTGGGGTGCAAAAAGAGAGGTGGCAAAGGAAGTGGAAAGGAAGGGTAGGAGCCGGGACCTGGTAAGGGGGGACGAGGGCCAACGAAAGGAGGGAGGGGAAGGGTGGGAGTGCGGGGCTCAGAAAGAGGGACGGATTCAGTTCCCACACTTCTAATTACTGTGTCACTGGAGACTGAAAGGGGACTGCCCCTGGCCCTAGGGAATTTGCTGGGGCCGGTCGCAGAGAGGGAGCAGCGGAGGAGGGAGGGAAGGAAGGGTGGAATTAAAGAGGGTGTATGACACAGGAACTCTCTCCATCCTCCTTTCTATTGGTTTTACCTCATTGCATTCACACTAGAGGTGAACCCCTTTACCGCTAGTCCCCTCCCCTCCTCTGCCCTAATACCTCAACCTCTCACCTCCGACCCACTTCTCCTTAACCCTCCCTTACCCTCCTCCACCTCAGTCTTCTCTTTCCCTTCAGCCTTTGTTCACCATCGTGTACTGCTTCCTTTTTACCCCCACACCCCCTCTTCTTTTCTTTCTTTTTTCCTCCCCCTCTACCTCTTTGCGTTTAATGCTGGGTTCCTCTGCCGTGTCTTCTGTTGACACGAACAAGGTTCCCAGAGACACTTTGATGTGAGTTCAAACACACACACACACACACACATTGATGTCTTATTTTGCATCATTATTGCCACTTAACCCCGAGCCCTTTTCCTCTTTTATTTGCCTTATCTCACCCCTCACACACACACCCCTGATAGCGTGCGTGCGTGCGTGCGTGCGTGCGTGTGTGCGTGTGTGCGTGCGTGCGTGCGTGCGTGCCCTGATAATATCCCTGATGACTCTGACACAGACATCAATGTGTGTGTATGAAGCGTCTGTGTCGGTCCACAAGCTCAGCATTTATTTAGCATGTTACTATCTTTCTCAGTCTCCTCTCTGTCTCCATTGTGTTGTGGACCAGTTAGTCATTTGTGGTTCCTGTAAAATTACATCCTAACTAGTGTTGGGTATATTACATCCTAACTAGTGTTGGGTATGCCAACCCAACTTTTTATTTAAAACGACATTAAAGAACGGCTTGTGTTTTGCTAAGGCCATATAGTTAAATTATTTTATTTATTTTAAACTTAGTAGCAATAACTTATTTCATCATTCAATGGCAGTTGAACAACAAAAAGAAGAACCACACTTTTTTTGCCTTTAACATCCATTTCAGAGCACCAGACAGCAGCGCAGGCATTTAAGTGGCATGGAAATCTGTATTCCGATATACTGGTGTCATATTGGCACCACGATTTGGGACCCAACCCTGATCTAACACAGCTATCCTCTATTGTGTGATGAACACAAAGTTTATTTGTGGGGACAGACAGATGTTTTCTTCAGCTAAGGTATTGATCTATATTTATTGTGGTGTGTTTGGGGCATGTGTTTTATTTGTATATATATATGTAATGTTTCAGGACTGCTAAGTCGTGTGTGTGTGTGTGTGTGTGTGTGTGTGTGTGTGTGTGTGTGTGTGTGTGTGTGTGTGGGATGGGATGGGGCATTTTAGTACAGTGAACTCATTGTCATGTTCAAGAAACCAATTTGAAATGATTCAAGCTTTGTGACATGGTGCATTATCCTGCTGGAAGGAGCCATCAGAGGATGGGTACATGGTGGCCATAAAGGGATGGACATGGTCAGAAACAATGCTCAGGTAGGCCGTGGCATTTAAACGATATCCAATTGGCACTTAAGGGGCCTAAAGTGTGCCAAGAAAACATCCCCCACACCATTGCATTCTTAGTGACCTCTTTAGTTATTTTGCTCACCTAAAGGAGCTTACTTAAAACTCCTTACCTCTCTTATTGGAGAAAGACATACACTGTATGTGCAATTTTGAACAGCTTTAGCTGCTACTGCCATACGCAGGAGGCAAACTATCATTCAAACAGTATGCTCAATATGTGGTGCTAAAACGCTCTAGTGGACGGAAGTTGTTTTTAAAACATTACTGTGGAGTCACGGGATAACAGGTGGTCATATAAGGGGAGATTGTAACTGCTGGTCAAGGATGGGCTTTGCATGTGGATGGCCTCATTGACCTTTCTAATTGTTAATTTTAAGAATGTCAAACTCCCACACGTTTGGTTTAGTCCAAACTACAGTTTACTACAACTAAGGCTGGTGGAGTATATAATGGCTGGTGGATATTGTCCAAAAAGTGACATAGACAGTTCTGTGTTACAGACATGGGGTTTTGGGGTGTCACTTATTATGTAAGATGTTAAGATAATGCAATTTTGTGCCCACTCAAAAGGATAAACTCTTCCCACTTACTCTTCAGATTGCAACAAAATGAGAGACCATAGTTGGGATCCTGCTTGGGTGTGATATAAATAAAAGACATCAAAAAATGAAATAGCCCACACCTGTGTTTCATCTGGTCAGCAGTGTATGCCTCAAGCCACAGAATTAGCCTGTTAGAAGGCCGACCTGTATGTAAAAAGATTTGCTGGTACCCTATACACTGACACCTTGTCTGTCAAAAAGCTCTGTGAGAGAGTTGTTTCTTCTCCGTTCCCTCAAAACTCTTCAGGAGAGAACCGACCAGTCCTTCAGTGGCAGCCACCAGCGTCACCACTCTCAATATTTACAGCCCTGAATGAACCACTCTGTATTACAATAACATTCCCTGCGTGCCTGCAAGCCTTTACATCAAGAAGAGATGAGGGAAAAAAAGCAGAAGGGGTGATGAAGGGGGCTGGATGGTGAAATATGCGGCAGTAGCGATAAACGTTGAGCAAAGAATCTGACAATGGCTCTCCCATGTCTGGGGGTGTGTATGTGTATGTGCAAATGTAGTTTAGGTTGATGGATTCAGGTTGAGTGGTTGAAATTTCAGTTTGATGTGTGTGTGGGTGTAGTGACAGTTTGAGAACTGTTAGCGCATGTCGAGGAAAGCTGTGGATGTCGTAATAGCGAGTTGAATGGGTGCAGTGAAGGCACGTTTAGTGAAAAGCAATGAAAGCATTTTTAGAGAGTTTTAGTGTGTGAGCACGTGTAAACGTCACACCGTATAGTCAAATGGGGGGGACATTTGGAGTACCATGTCTGTCTTTAAAAGACACATGTTTAGCTGACAGTTGCATGAATGCTTTATATTTGAGAGAACCTGTTGTCTTTATTGCACAAACGACAGCACCACAAACCCACCATCTGTCTCCTTAACAATCGGGTTTTCCAAATAAAAACAGGCAGTGAAGGATGCCAGAGTTTTCCCAACATTATGCAGTTGAGCATGTGGAGTTTTCTCTCAGCTTAACTTTTTTTCAATAGGTTGTTAGAACAATTCAGAGTAGTGTTTAGTAAAACCAGAGTGTGCTTAAGTGGAGATTCTTTTTTTACGACTGCAACACTTTTATTTGCTGTCACAATTAATATTGAGCCAAAGTTGAATGTTTGTTTTGATTGCTGTTCTACCATTCTGGCATTTACTGTCCATATTCCAAGCTATATTACTACCTACTACAGCATGTGTTAGGATTTGAACCCTTAGTGCTGTTGACAAAAACAGCAATGTATTGATTAAATGATGAAAAGTTCTCTGCTTTCTAAAAAAAAAACGCCTACCCATTCAGTTGCTTAAAAAGAAAATGCAGTCTATTTCTAGAAAAATTAAGTGAACATAGTTGGAGATTCATTTTCTTTTGTGTCAGTTTTTTGACTGATTGTTTCACCTTTAGCCAATCTGCTTCATCTGAAGCACAGAGCAATTTTCCCTTGTGACCCAACCCAACACTAACATGGTATTTAATTATTACAATTGATAAACACAGTAGGCAAGTGTTAAATGTTATGTGCCACCTATCGCATAACCCCGCCAATTAAGAATGTTTAGTCTGGCTGTTTTATTTTAACCCATAATACAAAAATGCAACGTATAAGTAGAGGTTGGTTGGCTGTTTAATCCAGCTTTTTATGTTTTTGAGATGAGCTGTTCTTGTTCCTTTTCAAAGCCCAGTGAGCAGAATAGTCTACAGACCTTTTCAGCACGTTGTTTTCCTCAGCTGTTTGGCTTAGACCGGCCCCAGCTATCTGGCGTCTGGAGAGAGAGAAAAAAAGAGTGCTTGGAGATGGAGAGAAAGAAAGAGGTTAGAGGTGTGAGACAACTAGAGAGAAGAAGAGAGGGAGAATGAAGGGGGCACTGGAAGGGGGTAGATGGAGTTTTAAGCAAGACATAGAACAAGAGACAAGACATAGGTTCAGTTGGAGAGAGGAAGAGATAGAAGTTGAGGTTGAAGGTTGAGTGGGTAAAAAACAAAATGAACTGACTGTGCCAAGCCAAGGGGAAGCATTAGTGCTTTTTGTGTGACGGCTAGACTGTTATCTGCTAGACTCTAGACTATTATCTTCTTCATTACCCCTTTTGGTGAGCTCCAATAAAGAGGGACTAAGAGAGGGAAGAAAAAGCAGAAATGTTGAGGCCAAGTGGTGGGTAAGAAAATGCTGAAAAGTGGAAAACAGCTTTGACAAGAGAAAGGAACAAAGAGGAATTGAGCAAGATTTAAACAGATTGAGGGAGTGGGACTAAATGAGCAATGTTTAACTAGAGTTTTTCTACAAAGGCATAAAGTCATGGCTGTGCCTCATCTTGTGTTGCTACTGAAGACAACTCCTAATGTATACTTTTGATGGTATAATATATTCATAATCTAATGTAGTAACTACAATATATTACATGTTGGTTTTTTAGTTGTCAAAAAAATACAAAACTAAAGACATTTCTCTGTAAGCTAAGATGTATTATTAGACATATTTGCCAACAAAAATGGGCATTGGCGGATGAGGTCACACCATCTTAACCCTCAGTTGAACACCAGGAGCAATTAAGCAGTGTTGAAATAATAAAGCAACTTGAAACCATAGCACCTGTCTTGGGTGTTTTGGAAACAAGTTCACTGTTAGTATCATCCCTAATGCATGCCATTTTTCATATTGTTTACATACGCAATATGGATGCATAAAATCAAAACGAACAGCAGACTTTCACACTGATTCTATTCAACACAACTGGATGCATTCCTGGGAAAGTCGAGTAGGAAATAATGTGACTTGCAGGTGAAATGAGTGGGTGCAATGTGAGTCAGGGAAGGGTGTGCGCATGTGTAAGAGAGCACCATGTGAGTTTTTTACATCTTCTGCATGCCTGCGATGTATGTGCGAGTGTGTATGTATGTACAGTGAAGTGAGTCAGAGGAAGGTGTGTGTGATGTCAAGCCCAGACAGGCTCTGCTGTGGTCCAAGTTCAGGTTTCTGTCTGGTGGTAATGGTTAGTTAACAGAGCTGGTAATTACCTCAGACTGACGGAATGAGACACTGGCCAGATACCCTCAGGATACTGTGGGAAAGTACATTTAGTAGGTCACAGTGTATTTCCCTCACACACTTGCTGCAGCAGAAAAGTGACCCCCCTACTCTAGGTGTTAAGCTACAGTAAATTGCAAGTAGGGGGTC
The DNA here is from genome assembly GCA_013375575.1 of Percina caprodes. Classification (NCBI taxonomy): domain Eukaryota; kingdom Metazoa; phylum Chordata; class Actinopteri; order Perciformes; family Percidae; genus Percina; species Percina caprodes. Next base: position 981,060 of record JABXJD010000049.1, on the reverse strand, counting down.
ACTTGGTACTCTGTGTGTGTGTGTGTGTGTGTGTGTGTGTGTGTGATATATATATATATATATATATATATATATATATATATATATATATATAAATATACACAGTGAATATAAAGTATTTGAACACCCTGCTATTTTGCAAGTTCTCCCACTTAGAAATCATGGAGGGGTCTGAAATTGTCATCGTAGGTGCATGTCCACTGTGAGAGACGTAATCTATAAAAATTGAATTCTGACCCTCAAAGACCTGTTAGTCTGCCTTCAAAATGTCCACCTCCACTCCATTTATTATCCTAAATTAGATGCACCTGTTTGAGGTCGTTAGCTGCATAAAGACACCAGTCCACCCCATACAATCAGTAAGAATCCAACTATTAACATGGCCAAGACCAAAGAGCTGTCCAAAGACACTAGAGACAAAATTGTCCACCTCCACAAGGCTGGAAAGGGCTACGGGGAAATTGCCAAGCAGCTCGGTGGAAAAAGGTCCACTGTTGGAGCAATCATTAGAAAATGGAAGAAGCTAAACATAACTGTCAATCTCCCTCGGACTGGGACTCCATGCAAGATCTCACCTCATGGGGTCTCAATGATCCTAAGAAAGGTGAGAAATCATCCCAGAACTACATGGGAGGAGCTGGTCAATGACCTGAAAAGAGCTGGGACCACAGTTTCCAAGGTTACTGTTGGTAATACACTAAGACGTCATGGTTTGAAATCATGCATAGCACGGAAGGTTCCCCTGCTTAAACCAGCACATGTCAAGGCCCGTCTTAAGTTTGCCAATGACCATTTGGATGATCCAGAGGAGTCATGGGAGAAAGTCATGTGGTCAGATGAGACCAAAATAGAAATTTTTGGTCATAATTCCATTAACCGTGTTTGGAGGAAGAAGAATGATGAGTACCATCCCAAGAACACCATCCCTACTGTGAAGCATGGGGGTGGTAGCATCATGCTTTGGGGGTGTTTTTCTGCACATGGGACAGGGCAACTGCACTGTATTAAGGAGAGGATGACTGAAACCATGTATTGCGAGATTTTGGGGAACAACCTCCTTCCCTCAGTTAGAGCATTGAAGATGCACACGTACATGTATGTATGTGTGTATATATGTATATGTATATGTATATGTATATATATATATATATATATGTATATGTATGTGTATATGTATATGTATATATATATATATATATGTATATATATATATATATATATATATATATATATATATATATATATATATATATATGTATGTGTGTGTGTGTGTGTGTGTGTGTGTGTGTGTGTATGTATATATACACTGTTTATGTTCTGAGTCTTTCACACCAGAAAAAGTGTTATTAACCACCACATATACAGTATATAAATCCCGATACGATTTCATCATGATACTTATGCCACTATACGATATTATTGCAATTTTAAACATATTGCAATATTCTGTAATATATTGCAATGTATAACCTTTTTTCCAACTTTTAATTTTTCCCAATTTCAAATGATGTCCCCAAAAGGAAACTTTGTCAACATCTATTTTATCTAAAAAGATACATTTCTCTGTTTGTTCATATTACTTAAATGTTTTTGCTGCAAAATGGGATGGTCAAGCAGACAAACTGACCAACACACATATAATAAAAGATCGATACTTGGCGCCTGTGTATTGATATAGTATTGCCACTGAAAATATCGCAATACTTTGCTGTACCGATTTTTTTCCCCCCTACCCCTAGTTTCCAAATTGTGAGCAAATAAGCTATATAAGCTAACCCTGCTCTGAGACGCTGGAGGCACACAGAGAGTGAACGACGCGGATGAAATGTGCTTTAACGTTAGTAGTGACATCGTTTTTACAGAGTAGGACTTATGTTAAGGATGACTCCACTGTGTCATTGCACCATTTTTCTTCAGGCCGCCCATAAAATCAGGGACATAGAAATTGGGAAGAACTGTGTTAAAGAGTCTAACGCCACAATTCAGTACTACACCGTTTACAGTCTTTTTACAAGTTTACAACATATAGAATGCTTTATCCGGACTTTAAAAACCTAAAAAATGCAAGGCCAAATGATAAGAGTTATAAGAAGGTGTTAACTTGCTCCAGACATGCTTGGTTCTTTCTTTAAATCAATGTTAATCATATTGTATTGTTGATTTAATGCGTAATTTCTATTATTTAGTGGAATTGTCTCTCTGTTCATTACAAATAGTGCACTTTATTATTTCACTTTTAAGTAACCCAACTTTTGAGTAAATTCCAAAGAAAATGGCCATACAGCCCTTTGGAATTTACTAAATCATTTACCCATGCACCCTCATTTCATCATTTAGTTTTTATCAACTTGTGAAGAGTGGTTGCAATTTTCTAACTAACTTCAAAATCTAATGGTGTCTTGCAGTAAGTGTACATAATTAAAAAAAAAAACATTGTTTTGCCATTAGTTTGTCTGTAGAGTACAAAAAAACATTAGAGCACAAAACATTATAGTAGGATGTTGCAGCTACCGAAACCAAAGAGTATCGCTGTCTTTTTAAAATCAACATATTTATTTCTACAGTTTGTGACTTGCTCTCCCCCCTTTGGTTGTCGGTATTCCATTGCAGACTGACGACTGGTATTCAGGCTTTACTCTCCACTCAAAGATAACTTGATTTAATGATTAACACTGAAATGATGTCAGCTTTTCAGTAAGAGAGTGCTAAATAGAGCAAGATGTTTCCACTTTTTCCACACGCTCTCCTTCTTTCTGCCAGCCAAAGAAAATGAAAATGGGTCACTTTTCCACAGTTTGCATCTGGCAGTAAAAATCGTTGTGTGAGATTGTTGATCACTGTTGGAAGGTATCCAAATCACCTAGTATGACCTGGAACTGTGTGGGAAAGGAGAAAAAGGTCAATGCTTTTGACCAGTTAGCTTCTCCTTACTCATCATTTTACAGTAGTATGAGCCTGCTTTTTCCAGTTCAGCGTCCCACTTACAATGGACCTACATCATTTCACAGCAGCTACAAAATCTGCCTAACAGAATGACAGACAACCAAATATGGCTTAATGTCCCTGACATGGAAGGATGGGAGTAAGCAATGAATCTCTGTGTTATACCGAATGTTTTATTTTTCCATCCTTGGAAGGTATACTGTAATTTCTAGAAAAAGGTGTCCTTTTTGTTATATACTGTGTACATGTTTTATACCATGGATGGCTCAACCATAGATATTGGAATTAGGTATTTTTTACCTTAACTTGGACATGAAATTCACATTGAAACTGAAAAGACAACATTTTCAAAGGGAAACGATGGTGCAATTTGTCCCCCTCTCGCTCTTCCCTCCAGTTCCCACGCTGCCCCTTACCTGACTTACCACAATTTGAATCAAATCACAACTCCCCAATTGGCTGCTCTGACCATGTGACATGAATCGGCCCCAGAAGCACCTCCTTTTAAGATTTGTCTAGGATTTTCCCATGGGAGCTGCCTACAGAGCCAGTGCAGGGTGTGTGCGTGTTTCAGAACGTAAGGGAAAAATCTCCCACCCCCCTCCCTCCCTCTCTTTCCTACCTCCTCTCCACTATCCCCCTTTCTCCTCTTTTTCCACCTCCTCACATCCTTTGAAACACAGTATCACACTTTAGATAGCCTTTGTTGTCACGGCAAGGAGCATTCTTTCTCTGGCGCGGCCACACGGAGTGTGAGAATGCAGGAGGTTCCCTGAAAAATACAGATACAACAAAAGACAGACGGTGTAAGAAAATGCAGCAATGTAGCAACTGCCTTAAACTTGATAGGGTTCAGTAAAAAGAACTGTTTTAATTATGCTGGCTGATTTCATTTTTGAACGCCCTTCTTTGGCCTTAACTTGCAAGAATATGCCCAATGAGAACAATGACTTAAAGCCAGTATTAAGAAATATATATGATACATTTCCTCACTGAAGTTTTGTTGGTACATTAAGTGCAATACGGAGAAGCTTGTGAGTAGAGAAGAATATTCTCCTGGAAGAGTATAGTATGAACCAGTTGCATGCGTCAGTTCTATTAAATCTTCCAAAAGTCCAGCCGCCCAACCTGCACAGACTGCAGTGACTGCCACATGTAGTGCTCCTTGATGATCACATGCATGATATTTTTCTAGTGCAAACATGCCCAACTATATTGTCAGTCTAATGCTTTCGGTGTTGCTAGACATGCAGGAGCTGCAGAGACGGCACCCCTCTCTCTGACAACTGCGTGTCTGAAATCTCCAGTAGTCTGCTGTGGAAAAATCAAGCCTTGTGTCCTGCAACAAGCCAAAAGAACACAAAAATGTTGGTGAAATTAGCCAGTCCAACCCGGCTTCAAATATGAAATAAAGGCTCAGAGCTACCATCTGTGTTCATTAAAATATATGGCACAAGACCTCACCACTTTGACCACGCTGGTTGTGTCATGTCCATTTCCATGAGATCTCACTGACGCATGTGCGCACACATATGTTTTATCTGCATATCTGTTACTATCACTGTGACACTTGTCTTTATGTATTTTATAAATGTACGTAATTTCACTTTCTAATTTATTTACTTTATTTACTTGTCGTATAAATATTTTCAGGAACTTTGCAATTGTAATGAGCTGACTTGATAAAAAAATAAAATTACTTGTGTGTGTGTGTGCGTGCGAGCGTGCGTGCGAGCGAGCGAGCGAGTGAGTGAGTGAGAGAGACTGTGTGCGTGTGTGCCTGCCTGTCCGTGACTTAGCCTTGAGAGTTCAGAGCAGGTTCTGGCTTGCTCTACTCTGGGAAACTTTAAACTGAGCAAATAGCTGGGTCTGTTTCCCTGGCTGACGCCACACTTGTATGTGTGAGCCATGTGTGTGCACTGTGGGCAATTGTATCCATGCGGTCTATGCGCACTGTAATGTAGCCTGTGCGAATTGTGTTTTTCTTCTCTTTTTTTTTGTCTCTGTGGTCAATTTATGTGTGCATGCGTGCGTGTGTAAGGCAGAACATAAAGAAGATAATACAGAGTGTACTGAGGGAGAGATGAGCTTCATTCCCACAGACAGGACAGGAGATGACACCTCTGCTCTCCCACACCTCCACTGTCTAGCCGCTTTCTCCTGTCCCGACCTCAGTTACCACAGAGGCAAACATCGCTCTCTATTTGCACACAGAGGAGAGAACATACTCTTGCGTTGGGTGGGGGTATGCTCCTGATTTGCCATCTTCATTAAACTTTTCCTGGATAAAGAGAGACAAACTAGCTTTAAGTTAGCTGGTCCAGATCTTGCTTTGGGAGGTCTGTGAGTGTGGTTTGATTTATAGCCCACCTCTAAGTGGAATGCTGTTTGCTGGGTGGAGCTCAGGTGTGTTGACAAGGCTTTTAGCACCGGCATGCTGTTAGGGCGGCTTACAGACAAGTGTGTGTGTGCACGTTAGGGGCCGGCAAACAAGAGGTCCCTAATGTCCCACCGGGAGACCTTTACCATGGAGAGCCAGGACAGCATGGACATGTGAACGTTACTGAGGCGTGAATGCTGTCTTCACACACACACACTCACACACTGATTTGATCTTTCTTTAACACTTAGCCCGTTTCACACCGATCCAAACACTAAGGCTACATCAACACTACTATATTTCCATTTTTAAATCAACATTTTAAAACAAAAATTATTTCTGTTTTCACAAGCGTTTTAGTATTATTTCAGAACTAATCTCCGTCCATTCTTACATGCCTAAAAACACAGCACAGACCATTCACACTCAACAGGAATTGTCGCAAATTGCTTGATAAATAGCTTTCCTCTTTCTCATGTAGGGGGTAGTAGCATTATAAAATACAGAATTTAACTGCACAACAGCAGCTGGGTGTCTGTCTGCTTATCTTTTTCAAAGGTCTCTCTTACTAAATTATACCTACAGTTTCACACACATTGTGATTTAGGGGTTAAGGTCGCCACATACTCCAGTAGGTTAGAGTACTCAGTATGTTTTGTCAAAAACATACTGAGTACTAGAAATTTTAATTTTCAAAAACCAAACACGCCAAATGGCTGATGTGTGCAGAAATGAGACAGTAGCCAGGGTTTAAATTTTTCTTTTTTTCCCACACAACCAATTCTGTCACTTTTTCTATATACAAACAAGTTGCAACACAATAAATGCCTTTGAGGAAAGAATGCCTATGTGTGATTTTATCACACCTCCCGCCTCTCTGTGACTGCAGGATTTTCACCTTGCCATATAGGGTATAGCTGCTTGCAAACGCTATACACACTTTTACCTTCAGGCCTCGTACAACTAGTTTGTTTTAAGCATAGCCTTGACAGTCTCTATAGCTTCAGATGCAGGCTTTGTGTGAACACTTACAACCAGGTAATTTGCCAGTGACATTTAGGATGCAAATATAGGTTACTTAACTTGTGTTCAACATCCTGTGGTATATGCTGGGTTTTATGTGCATATGGGAGCTGCCACTTATTGTGAAGTTAAGGATTATTTTTTAATCTCTTTGTCCAGGCGTGTAACAGTGATCAGTATGCGGCAGTGCCCAGAAAGGACATGGTCAGGATGCTTAAACAGAAAGGTTAGTCAAACCACACAGCATCATGGAAGAGGGTTCACTTTTAGTGGACTTCTTATGATACTGAGTAGAATGTATATAAAGATGTATGTACATGCCATTACTTCTTACTTCTTGACTTTTGTTTAGTGTTTGAACTTTCTACGGCTAACCTCACTTATTTTTACTTTTCAAGAATAAAGTCATCAAACATTGGTATTGTGTTTGTAGGACTTCTCCAGGACCAGGACAACACTAATTACACTCAGCGACAGGAAGAAGAGAAGCTTGGTGACATTCTGACCCCCAGTGTGACCCCTGAAATCCCCAGGTATGTTCAGTGTCAATGGGCCCCCCTTTCAGGGCTGGACTCCGACACCCTGACCTTTCCTGGGGGGGCACCCATACAGCTCCACACCGTGCCCCCTGCACTCCTGCAGAAGATACCGCTCTTCTATGTCTGCACCAGATGTGGCAAGGTGTTCTGGGAAGGCTCTCACTTTGGCCGCGTCCTCTCCATGTTTCAGGACCTCTTACACATAACAGACGAGGACACTGAATCCGCTGCAGCGGCACAGCACAACTGACTGCACTTTACCTGACCCTAAAAAACACCCAAAAAATAATAGAATGTTTAGAACCTAGCTGTCATTAAATCCAATCAATTGCACCATATATATATATATATATATATATATATATGTGTATATGTGTGTGTGTGTAAGATTGTATTTTTTTACACCTGAATCAACAGAGGTCGGATCTCCTGTTAACCATCTGGTATTGAAATATGACAGTTCTACCAAAAACAGACAAAGATCATTTTAAGTTTTTTTGCATTAAGGCTTTAAGTTCTTTTTAGATGTATATAGTTTTAACAGTTTAAAACCTATTGCGTTTATAAGAGTTTTAAACTCTGAACCAAAGACGGGTAACGCTGTCATCTCGCTTTGACTTGGTCATTTTTGTTGATTGTTTTCACTGTTAGCACATTTATGCTGATTTATAGTTTGGTTCTCTTACTGTAATTACATAATTCATTTTTTTTTTATTGTTTTTATTTAAAAGTTAAATGATGATAGGATATCAGTTCTTTGGCCTTTTTATCAGTCTGTGGTACTGTATATTTCCATTCTTCGTGATAACATTTGTATACTGTTTATTTAGCTGATAATAAAATGATTTTCATTTCCTTTATTAATCTGTAACAAGTCGCAAATGTGTCTTTCAGTGTGCAGGTATTTTTTTATGTGTTTCAGAATTCACAAAGCAGATGGTACAGGACTAAGAGTGGACAGATTGATGAGATCATCTAAGCTTCACTGATGTCTGTCAGGTGTAACACTAACAGTGTGGGGGTTTCCTGCCCCGAGGCTCAAATGCAGAAGGGTTAACAGAGTAACCCAACACACACACTGCCTGAATCCCTTCATATTTTCTCATACTTGTCTCACTCCTCTGTTCACAACCCCCACTTTGGATTTGTGTGATTACAGAAAATGAGATTGCCCCAAAGAGTCAATCTTTGTTCGGAGTTGCACATGTGCATAACTAGGTCAGCACTGCTAGCTAGTCAGTTGTTGTTGAGTTTGAGGGCGTGCCAATCTAGCAGCTAGGCGAGCATTATAACGTGTGTTACAAAGTGACAAGCGTTTGTCACGGAAGTAAAGGCTGGACTACAACAGAGCTGTTTGGAGCAGTCTGTGAACAGTGTTTTCTGTTGGAGATGGTCCCTTTGGGGTGGACTTTGGGCTTTTTCACTTTGTAAACCTACAACATTCACGAAAAGATATATATAACACAATAAAGGAAAGGGAAAAACCAAAAAGCATAATATGAGCACTTTAAGAGATCTAATGTGGAAAATTCTGCGATAAAAGATATCCTGGTGTTTTCTGGACATGTAAGTATGTGTTGTGCTCAAGACTGCATTGGATAGTTGACTTAAAATCTTTTTACACTCATACAATCTTCAGAAACACTAATCACAGTCAGATGTGCACTTTATTTTATTGATCTGTTGCATCAAAAAAGCCACAGTAATTTCCAAAGACGGGTCATACTGTGAATCACTGAGGTAAATGTGTTTTCAGTGTGTTTACTTCACAGCAGCTGAAGTGGGAAGTGAAGAGATTTGATCCTTCAAATGATTCACTGACACTAGACAATGAACATAGCGTTGTCCTGTTCCTGCAGAAATCCCACAAACACAATAACAATGTTCGAAAACATTTCCTTGAGACTGTTTAGGTGAAAACATTCCTCCTCAACATACACACTATAACCTGATTACCATGTACAATCATGAATAACCACACTGAGATGTTAATGTGAGCTGAAAGTTTTGGAGCTTCACAAGCTGTCTGTTTGCAGGGAGCAGTGGAAATAGAAATGACTTTGGAATGAGGTGTGATCTAACCAAATGTTTTTTTCTTTCCAAAGTCATTGGGAAGAAACGGACATTTTTCAACATCACGTTTGAGCGGCAGGTTTAAGTAATGTAACACCACCATTTACCAATTGCATAACCTTAGGTGCATTACAAAATGTAGACATGTTATGCCGTCAATAATGCAGTTATCTCTGAGGACTTTCTAAGTATTGTCACTTTTGAAGAATAATGTTACAAAAGTGGGTGTCTATGGCCATGCATGAAGTTCACTGTTTATTGTTGTGAATGCTAAATGGGCCTGATCTGAACATGCTGCTCATATGGCATAGGTACATGTAACATCTAGGCTTCAACAAGTAACTGTACTGGACAAAGGAGATCATTTGGATTACTGTCTCAGACAGGATTTACAGGTTCTCAAGCAGAGCATCCTGTTATGATATATGTTTATTAGTTATTCTAAAACGTTAAGCATTGTAGTTTAAGATGTTAGAAAAGGATAATCCTGTTGTGAATTTTAGAGCTTTGTGATATTTGGTCTTTCACCAACTATATGTACTATTTGCACAAAGTACAAAGAAGTAGCCTACCAAGAAACACTTGACTTTGACTACAGTCGCACTTACAGTCGTTGTGAAATATGTAGTTCCATTTCTTTCATTGATTCTTATCGGCGGAACATTAGCTACATTATATAAGAAAAAGAAAAATCTCTAACTGCAAAATGAGGATTTTACAAGTCGCATAATTGATATTGTTTTATATAAGCAATTTTTCCCAAAGGTGCATCCAGGTATACAACAGTTTTGGCACATTGCCTTGCGCTCTTTTTTAACACTATATAATAACTACAGTAACATTAATTTACCCTGAGGTATTTTTATTGCTATGAATGAAGTCGACACCCTAGCTCCCAAATAAGCCCCTCTCTGTGTGTTTCGTCCCGTCCTTGTCCGGGTGGTCGCAGCCCTTGCCTCTGCGCAGAGCGCGAGCTTTCTGCTGCAGCACCGTGTTATTTGATCCTTGCTCTTTCTTTGCTGGGAAGAAAAGCTCGCCTCTTTCCCACGCTCTGAGGACACGTGGTGCCCGGAATGAATTGGATTCAGAAGGCCCTCCCTCCTGGTAAAACGGCACTCTCTCTCTCTCTCTCTCTCTCGCTCATTCAATATGTTTTCTCGCATGAATGTGAAAGAACATAATTTTCAAAGCGTAATGATTTAAAGAAAAGAAAAGATTGATATTTGTGCATGACAGTTTTTCCTTCGTGTATCCCAGAAGTGTGAGTTTTCCGATCTGGACTCTCCTCTTCAGCGAGATGCATGCGCACAGCATCCCCGGCGGGACGGGAGGCTCCTCCCGTCTTGTCTGGCCCCGGCTGCCCCGGGTCTGGGCGCCAAAACTCGGCACAGCGCTCCGTTTACAAGACAGCCACACAACACTGCACGACTCTGTGTTCTCTCTATGTCGCTGGGGTGGGAACCACGTCTTGTTTATCAACACACAGCAAAAGAACAGAGATATGATTTCAAAAATAGACGTGTATTATCTCTCTGTGACCAGTTTGAGAAGAATTGGCCTCAGCGCAGCCTGTGTGCCGGGGCGGACCCTCAGACTAAGTGCATAAAATCTGAATATCATCAGGAAAGGTTGACTAAAAGATTTTTGGAGATCTATTATTGCTAATTATTTCTGTAATTGGCGTGCGCTTTTACGCACGCATGGAATCCGTCGTTGGTTGTTTTAAACTGAATTCTAGCCTTTACACAGTTGTGAGAAACTCATCCAATCGGAGAAACGTTTGGCTGCTGCGGTCTGTGCAAATGTTTTCCAAGTGTCCAGACGCACTGCAGCTATGAAGCTCTGATAGCGGACAGATGTTCCTGATTTTCCAGATGTTCTGCACCATTCAGTAACCCTAAAAAACGTATACATAACAAACGTAATACAACTTAGTGATCCTAGAAATATCAAATTTGAAGAAGTGACCATAACCTATAATCTTTGTGGATTACCAAATGTACAAACTCCAGTATTCCCATGCAGTACAATGCTGTGTCATATCAAATGAAGCCTGTAGAGACACATTTCAATGAGTCAGAGCCGTTGTTTTTGAGCGTTTGCAGCTGTGGGCCACTTGTTGTAGAAGAACAAACGGCACATGCACAGTCACCTGCAGATGGACCTACAAGAGTCCAAAACAGATGAATCAGTTTCCCACACAAACTGTTTGGCCTATGAAAAACATAGGGTTGTACAGAAATACGTGTTGATTGGCTGATAGGTGTCTGGTTGGTATGTTGACTTACACATAACCATAGCAACAATACTGTTACAATACCACTTCTCTCATATAGATTATAGTTAAGTCAATTTTTATGCCCATAATCAAAGATTTGTGTTAAAAGGGGTCACAGTCTGTAGTCTGTAAATGTTTTTTGTGGTTTTATCTTTTTGTATTATTGTCTCTTTACACTTGTTAAAGCACTTTGTAACTTGTTTTTGAAAAGTGCTCTACAAATAAAGATTATTATTATTATTATTATTAGTAATACAACACCCTCTATCCTGGAACTACTAACCAACTTGAAAGTGAAGCATGCTTATCTTTTGTGGCTATAGTGTAAACCGTGATAATTCACCCTAGGGTGCCCAGGTATAGAGAATAAGCAATCCAGTTTGTTTTACATGATTGTAAATTGTTTTGAAAAAGGTGAAGATGACTTTGCTGCCAGTGGCGGAGTGTAACTAAGTATATTTAGTCAAGTACTGTACTTAAGTTCAAATTGGAGGTTCTTGTACTTTACTTGAGTCTTTTCTTGTCATGCCACTTTCTACTTCTACTCAACTACATTTCAGAGAGAAATATTGCAATCTTTACTCCACTATATAATTGGATAGTTTTAGTTACTACTTTACAAATTAAGATTTGTGCACACAAAACACATGTTTTATTATAAATGAACTACCCAACAATATACAGGCCTTTAAGTACAGCTGAAATGATTAGCCGATTAAACAGAACTGTTTTAAACGTTTCCAGTTTTAATAATAATTTTATATTTATTCCAGTTTCTGAAATGTGAGGATTTTTCTGCATTGAGTACTTTTACTTTTAATATGTAAAGTACATTTTCCTAATGATACCTACATACTTTTACTTATTTATTGCATGACCTTTGTTTGTAACAAGCAAAACGAGTAATAATAATAATGAGTATTTTTACAATGTGGTATTAGTGAATACTTCTTCCACCACTGATGGCTGCAAATCGTGTTGTTTTCTATACTGGGACACTGGGGCAGTGCTGCATCCCGCTTATACCATGACCACCGAAAAAGAAAGAAAGATTACTACACACTGTACATTAAATTAGTTTGTCATTCATGTTATTTTTGTGATAACTTGATGCTTAAATACTGTCTCCAGGCTTACCTATGGTAACCAGCCTGTGCGTATTTAGAACTGTGGTTGACTTGAACTATGTTTTAGTTGCAACAATGCATGTCTGTAATGACACCTGCCATGACAAAGTCTAAGGCAAACCTCCATGGCCGTGATAATGCACTCCAAATGTGTTTAAACAATGAACCTCGTTTTAAAATGTTGCTGCAGTCTTTGTTTCAGTGATATTTCCTTAGATTAAATAAAACAGGTTCTGATCTTCATGTGGGATATCTGTTGCGTCTCTCCCACGCTGACGCACAAATGCACACTCGCACAGTTATGTAGACAGATGCAGCCACAGACGTGCGCCAAATGTACAGTTCAGAGTGTGGGAAAACGAGGACAGTGTGAAAGCCACCAAACCATCAGAGCGGTTTATGAAGTGTTACACAGATGAGATGAAGTATGGGACGTCAAACGGAGCAAACGGCCCCGAGGGAGGGTGAGATGTACCTGGTGTGGTTTTCACATATTTCTTTCTATCTTTCCTTCTATCCCTCCAGCTCTGTCACTTTCACATGCATTCTTTCTGTCAAACCCTGCCTATCAATATCTAGCACCATCTTCACCCGGTCTCACAAACACACACACACACACACAGCCACCCAGTTCCCACGGTTGTGGGGGGAGCTGAGCGGCGTGTCAATCTGCGCACGGCGTCACCTCTTTTCACTTGCAAAAAGGAAGTGGTGCAGGGCTTTTGTTATTCGAAGTCCCACAGTCTAAAACAACTGGAATATATCCGCAGTTTATAATTCAAACAGCCGGCTATAATCACCTCCTTGGGGTGGGGGTTAGATCGAGCGGTACGACTGAGAGACTCGTTTGGGTTGTACTGTACTGTTTCTACCATTTGGTTTGGAGGTAATCACTGTCTGGAGACATCACAGGTTTTAGATGCGTTCACACTTCAGACAGCCACTATTAAATGTACTTTCATGTCTCCCTTAAGCGGTGACCATGTGGACAATAAAACTCTTTGAATACACCAATAGCCTCTGGATTTGAAAAATACTTTACGCACAGGAGCTTTTTGCTCATTTTATAGTTGTGCACATTGCAAACATTTACTGGGATGTTCACTCACAGTCAGTCATTCGCGACACTGCAGGGAAAGTTGGGCCACGTATATGACCAACAGCAGCACGTTGCTGTAACCCACACCCTCTCCTGAATAGTATGTCATTATCAGCACCTTTTCTGCCCCCATTTAACGGGAAAGGGTGGTAATGAGTCCAGATACTCCTATACATAAAAAGACATCTTAATGAACTATTTTGACTAATATTTGTAGTCCACGAGCCAATGATTATTTGTTTCCTTATCAAGAAGTTAAATAGTTTCTCAATCTCAGGAGGGATTAAAGTAGGATGATACAATACAGTTTTTTCTTGAATTTTTACCTGTTGTGAGAGTCGAAAGAAAGCGGTGCATAGCCCGCGGTCATGTAATTGCGTACAATTAAATGTGAATAAATTGGGGTTTTTTATGTATATATATTTTGCTTTGCATGAATAAAAATCTTCTGAATTGCTCTTCAGTCACCATTAACATAGCTGTTAATGAGACGTGGAGAGGCTTGATTGACGTTTTGTTTCGAGTTCCTGTTGATGTTAATCCAATGGCTGAACCTTTACAACGTGGCCGCTTTCTCAGCAGTTTACAGCTCTGGCAGCACCATGCCTCTGGCTTTCAGTCCGCTTCCTGGGTCGGCTACAGGAGATCGGATATAGAGCTCACCATAAAATTGCTGTGGACGGCTTATTTAATATTTCAGTTTGGCTCCCTCCTGGAGAGACCACGCCTCCTCCCCGCAGATTCACAGGACCCTGATCCCTCCCCCTCACCGACCCGGCAGCCTATAACCTACCCGGGTTTCCGCCCATTCCTCCACAGTTGATTCTTTACGATGGTTTTGTCATGCAAATAAAGGACGCGTAAAATATTCCCCCCCGAGCGCAGCGCAGGGCAGAGACTCGCGCGGAGGACACAGACCGGGCCACACGGTGGATTTGTTTCGTTTTCGTCGCTACGGACCCGTCCATCTGTCACAGGTAAGTCACACATCTTCAGCGGATAACATTTCTTGACATGTTTAGTAGGAAAAAATCAAGCAGTGTAAACGTGAACCCACGGAGGTCTCTTCTCTCACTGTTGGATGTGGAGGAATGTGGGGTCTCTCTCGCTGTCTGTTGTTGAGGAATCGGGATTCATGCAGACTCTTTTTTTTCTTTCCCAGACACCCTGGCCACAAGCAGCGACATATAGCCGGGACGTGTAGCCAGGAATCAGGTCGGACCGTTCAAGGAAACCCTGCGGAGGCTGCCCTGTGGAGATAGTCGTCATAGTTCCAATTTCCCCAAGTGAAGTCGGAGCTGTCTCTTCTCCATCCCCTGCTATAGGCTACCTGCTGCTACAAAGGGGAATACGTCTAGAGACCCCTGGATCGCTTGAGAGTACCCTTTTATATTTTAGGGATTTTAGGATCTCTCAAATATTAACATTTTTGCACACCACGTGTGTTATTTCCTCTTTTGTCCTTTTTGGGATATATACAGTGATCTTTTTTTCTGTTTTAGTACTTTAATGTGCCTTAATAACTGGTTATAATCCAGTGTAAGTGTGGCATTGTCACCAGACCAGAGACGCTCAACAGGGAGAAGACGATTATTATCAGCTTCAGAGCCCAGGCAGGATTACTGGTCCCCCACCCTCCAGCGAGCTGCAACCATGAGCCAGGCGGATGTGTCGACTTGCTCCGCGCCACAGAGGGTTTTCCAGGAGGCGGTGAAGAAGGGCAACACCAAGGAGCTGCACTCTTTGCTGCAGAACATGACAAACTGCGAGTTCAACGTCAACTCCTTTGGGCCAGAAGGACAGACGGCCCTCCACCAGTCTGTCATTGACGGCAACCTGGAGCTGGTAAAACTGCTGGTGAAGTTTGGGGCAGATATCCGGCTGGCCAACAGGGAAGGGTGGAGCGCTTTACACATCGCCGCCTTCGGGGGCCACCAAGACATTGTGCTATACCTCATCACCAAGGCCAAGTACTCCTCTGGCGCCCGGTGATCTGTCTCTGCTGTCAGGTAAAATAAGAAAATAAAAAAAATAACAACAGGTGGAAAACAAAACTCCAATACACGGAAAAGTCAGGCTCTTGTAAAAGCAAAAAAAAAATAACTGCCATTATCTACATAGTTGTGCCAAATTAAAACAAGGAAATAAAAATAGACCTGCACAATACTCTTCCCTCATTGTTAACCAAACGGGGCCCTCTCTGCACTCCTGAGCGAAGCAAGCACCGCATGGTTCATACACAGCGCTTCAACACGAATCTTTAACAAAAGAAACGCCATTTCGGTGAGTTTGTTGGTACTAAAGCTTTCCTCTTGAATGTGTATCGTCCACTATAAAAAAAAAGCCAGTGTACCTGTGTATCACGTGTGTGTGTTTGTACTCCAGAGTGCAAATGGCCCAGTTTCTTTCTATCCATGACCTCCCATCCCCAGAATACTGTTGAATAGTTTCTTTGTGGGAGGTGGGGGGCTATTGCTCCTCATTGTTCACTTGTAAAAACCCTTTTTAAGTTATTTTATATGAAACACGGCACTTGATGCTATATGGCTGCATGCTGGAATATCTAAAAGGGAACACACATGAACAAGAGAAGAAGGGTTGCCCTCTGTCGGCTACCATAGGTCTGTTTTCTTGAGGCTAATAGATTCGTTGGTTTTGATTTTTTTTTTTTTTACTCAAAGAGCGGCATCATGGCTATCACACGCTTTCAGATGTGTAATCATTATCTAACAACAAGTGACTCCATCATTGTTGTGAAGTACTGTACACAATAGCTTTACTTTTTGTTCGTTTAAGAGACAGTAGCTGAATGCCTCTGCCTACTTCATGCAGATCTTGCCATGCTGGCGTCCAACTTTTCAGGCCATGTGCGACCACTTTGCCGATGGTCATTGTGTTATTAAAAAACCGCTGCTTTCGCTTTGTATCAAAAAAGTCGCATTTGGAATTCACTTTATAATCTCCTTTCAGTATTTTATTAACATCCTAGTCATCACTGTGAAAGCAGGCTGGGTTTTTCATTTTTTTTTTTTATTTATGAAGGTACATTGAGAAGATGCATTTTTTTTTAAATATGTTGTGGTTCTTTCTTTTTTTTAATCTATAAGTGTAAGAATATCTAGGGTGACTCAAGCTGCTTCAGACTCGTAGTATAAACTGTCCCGTGTGGAGGTAGACCTGCCACTCCCAACACCCCCACTACTCCCAGAACCCCCTCTGTTAAAGCCTGTTGGCCCCCAAGAGGACTTTCTCCCCAATCCTCCCATTAAAAGGACTTTGTTTGGTTGCCTTTTGCCAGCTACCTCGACTATAAAGTATTCTCAAGTTGTTCAGCTCTCTCACCACTCTGCTACGTTGTTTGGAGTCTGAGGAGATTCACAATTTGTCTGTGATCATCCGCATGCCAGTATGTTTTTTGTAGCCTAACAGACAGATGGACTTCAAAACAAAAGATGCAATGAACCAATTCCTGCATCATCAGTCGGGACAGTTTATTTTTACACTACAACCAAACCAAGGGAGTCTGTGGTTCTCTCTCTCTCTCTCTCTCTCTCTCTCTCTGTATGTATATGTATGTCTCTCTCAAACACACACCACACACTGCCATTGATTTCCCTATAAACCTCCACTTTCTCTATCTGTCTGTCTTCATTAGCCTATTGGAAATTGATATATATATAGATATATAGATATATCTATATATATATCTATATATATCAATTTCCAGTTATTGTATTGCATGACTAATAAATGCAGGGAGTTTTATTGCACAAAACGCGGAGCCTTGTGCGCCCCCAGTGTTTGTACGGGGTAACTGCAGGAGCCAAGGCTTTGGAATAGTTACTACTACTGAGCAGGACCCTAATACTGTTGGACGATGAAGACTTTAAAAACAACAACATATGACTATTGCAGGATGTCACAGAAAAGGAAAATTGGTTTCATAAACTTGCCTGCTGCATTTTGAAAGTCATGACACCCTAACATTTTATCAATGCTGCTTGTATGTTTCTTTTTGTTTGTTTTAAAAGCCTACTGCTCAAATGGCCCATAGTTGTAAAAAGGCTTCATAGCAACACTGGTTTCACCACATGAGAAGCTGTAAAAGAGAGTGTGTTTTTTAATGGTTGTGTGTTTGCTTGATTGTGTGCTTCTCATGAGGGCCCTGTGTCGCTGTTGATAAAGCAGTCATCAAGACTGAGAACTTCTCATTTGAAACCTGGAACAACCACACATAAAGCAATAGATCCACCACATTAAGGTATAGATTGGTATCAGGCAACAAATTAAATATGCATCGCTTGTCTTAAACTTGATGTTTTTTTTCTTTTGTTTGTTTGAATATTGCACTGATGACTGTTGTTGAAAAGTTGGCTTTTATGTGTCAACATTTTAATTTTTTTTTCTCTGAATAGAAAAAAAAACAAACACAACAAAATACTATTGTATAAATATATGCTCCAGGTGATAATGTGTGTGTTACTTTGTGGAAAAAACATGATTTTTTTTTTAACAAAGATGTGTGTATCTCTGTGATTGGGTGTATGTATATATACATATGGATATATATATGGATGATGATGATATCTTGGGGCACTTTCTTTTTTGAAGTGCTGTCTTCCTGTTTTTTTTGAAAGGGGAATAATACATTTGATGGTAAGATCATTGTAACATGATTAAAAATTGCACGGTTGTGTGGTTGTTTGGCTTACCAGGGTCATAACATTTATGATGTAAGGAGCCAGCCGCCGGATTGGTGTACATGAGTGAAATGGTTATTTTTTTAAGAGAAAGAAAGTGCTGACTTCTTTGGACCAAGTTGTGTTTCTGGTCTTGCTTCATTTCAAGCAAGAGGAAACAGATGATTTTTCATGAATGATGCAGATGTTCGATCATGTTTAATTCTGTTTGTATTCTTTTGTTTTTGAACGTTTGTAACACTGTGATGATGACGTGATGTCATGTGGAGATGCGTGCTGTATTATTTTTGTACGTTTGTGTACAAGCCAGTAAAGAAATCATTAAACTCAAATCCTCTGTGTATGCATACATTTCTTCTTCATCTACCAAGCAAAAAGCTACATTCTCCTCCCCCGTCTCCCTTTTCCCTCCTCCTCCCTCCTGCTGCATTTTTCATAGAAAAGATTGGTTTGGGAAACACACCCCTCCTCTCTCCCTTCTCCCTCCCTGTCTTCCAAACCGAGCCCAACCCAGATCCCCATTCTCTCCTTTTGTCATTCATCTGGCCTCATCCTTTCACTGCCGGGATAAAAGAGCCCAGTGCATTGTGGGTAGGCTCAGTTTAAAGAAGGGTCCCCTCCCCTGTGTGTGTTGTGGGAGAGCTGGTTTTATGTTACCCCCACACACTCAAAAACTTTCCAACACACACTCCTCTCTTGGGCTCTCTGGCGATTAAGGTCCAAGCTTTGCGCTACATTTCAGCTCTGTGCTAACAACCTGCTTTTGCACACACACTCAAGTGTGTCTTTCACTCAACATCTACTCTCTTATACTTACAATTATCTTTGTTCCTTTCACTGCACTAACCCCTTCCCATATGCTGTGTAACACTACTAAAAAAAAAGCCTTTCTAATTCACAATCAGCTGATTTCTTGGAGGGGAAGGAAACCTTTTTTCATGTCTATTTCTGTTATTTGTCTTGTGAAATATGTACTTTGAAGCCTCCTGTGATGGTGCATGAAATGACCCTACTCTCACTTAATTTGGATCAACAATGAGTCAAAAAACTGGAACACACTGATACATTTGCATCCAAAGCAGTTAAGAAACACTGTTAGTGTGTGTATTTTGTGCTGGCAAACAAAAGTTGATGTGATTTTTAAGCAAAGCCTTTAAATTAACATTTTTAATAATTTTCTTGTTCTTTTTCACTGTACTAGTAGCACTTATAAAAGCACAAGATACCGGTAGTGGTTATATTTTGCTCATGAGTCTCAACACCTGTTTATGTGAACTAAAACCTTGTCATGTTCTCACCATTTCATGGAAATACTGCATTGCAACTGATATTGCGCTGCTGTGGGAGGGTCGTGGGAAAAGGGACAATTCATCTTCCTGCATGTCGGACCTGTTCGTGTTGTAACATGCTGGGTGTCGACCTGCAGTCAACTGTTGAGAGTTACAAATATGAGTAGAATAGAGAGAATGTTGAGAGATAGTATATTAGCGTGATCCTGAATTTAAATTCTAAGTGAACAAGTTTGATTGTTTGAGCAGCAGTTAAACTTGCATTCTGAGCTGCAGCTAAACCGTCTTTGACCTCAAATGTTCTGCCCTGACACACCAAGCGCCGATCTGATGCATTTCTTTGTCAGATACAAACTCAGCACCAGGAAAGTTAGCTCCTCTAAACACCAGCCCCCTCTGTGTTTTGATGCCGTGGCAGGCTAAACAGGCTATCTGGCTTGCGGCTCGCTTGTCCTTTCCCCTCTCCCTCCCAGTCTCTCACTTCTGCAGGATGTTTTTGTTGAGCTGGGTTCCCTATTGTTCACACACTGAGCTGGCTGGCCTCCCAGGGTTGCTGCTGGCTGCCAGGCCCCCTAATAGGTTCTCCATGTGCCTTGGCTTTCCTCGCTCAACTTGGTCTGGCCAGTGCATGGTGAAGCCTGCATTTAGTGAGCCAGAAAACACAATACATTTTATGGAGGAATTTTGCAGAGAAAATCAAAATCAGATAAAGAATTGTTTGGGGAATTACTTTAGAGCAGCATCAAAATTATTTTATTAAAAAAGTGAACAGGCCTCTTTGCCGTATATAATTGGTTACATAATTGGTTACAGCCCTGTGCATGTGCATGTATTGTCTGTTTTGGTATTTCACACATAAATCGAGTAAGTTATTGTTGGTGCGTCAATGTTACAGCAGCTGCAATCAAGTGCGTCTGTGTGATTATCTTCCATCTCCATTCAAAAGGGCATTGTTCCGTGGCTCATAAAATATTCATATGCATGCTCACACCCCTCATTTGAAGGCTTACACTTGATCTGTTAGACACAAGATTAACTGAACATCTTGTGATATGTGTAAAACACAGTTTAATTGGTTTTGAAACACTAAATTCCTCATTTCATAACGGCTCCTGTTCAACAAGTGTACAATGACGCAAGCTTTGATTATGTGATCCTCCTCTGTATGACTTCCTCAAAGTGCTTCGGTATTGACATGATTGCTGTCTGGCCACATAAAGAGGAACTTAGAGAAACGTTAAACAGTCTTTCCAGTATCTTAGTTTTGTTGCACCTGTTAAGGTGGGACAACTTATGCTCTTATCATTCTTATTAGTACATAGAGTTTGGTTAAGTCACTTATTTCTATGGTAGCTCAACCCAGGATCCACCTGACTGGAGGTCTCATCAGCCAGAGCAACTGAAAATACCTGCAGGGCTGTATTTATCTTTTTTTTAAAATGTAATTCTATCTTGCATTTAGTCTTGAACACAAATTTGTGTCTAAGGCCAGCTTTACAGTGCTTTAACTGCTTGGTAGACAACAGTGAAGTTACCTGAAATTACCTGAAACCTGAAATGTATTTGTCTTTAGCCAATCTGTAATTTGCTACATTAATGTTATATGCTGGAATATAACCAAATTTAAATCTGCAAGAACTGATTTTGTTTGGCCACTTCACAGCAAAGACAAGTGGAGACAACACCTTCATATTATTACCTAATAAAGTTGATATGGTGAACCTGTTGGCAAGAGTTGTATTTGTGTCCATCTGATGAAGGTAAATCCAAAAATTCTTTCTCCTTTTAGTTCTGTTTTGGTCTCCACCAATTGCTCTGAGAAATATCTGTATCTTTAGGCAGACTTTGCTGGTGTGCTGGATGGCCTCTAACAGGATGTCAGGAGCTGTGGTGTGCTTTCTTCAAGACTGGATCTGGGAGGGCCAGTGCCCTGGCACCGGGGACAACCAGGTGACTCTTTTTCTGTGCTGATGTGACGGCCACAAGGAAGGAGCTGATGGGATTACATTTTCCATAGAATTGTACCACGTACAATTGTCAAATGACCGTATGTGTAAACTTTGCTAAAGAGGAGCCAATGCTACAATAATGTCATATTGAATTATCCAACATTACCCACAACTCTGGAGTCAGTTGCTCTAATGATGTGATCCTTAGGTGAGCTGACTGAGAGTGAGTAGAAAAAGCATAAAACTGAGGTATTGTGTGTTTATAATGTTGTAAAAAAAAATATGTATTTACTGTTCCACTTCTTAACTCAAAAGTTACATAGCCTAGCTTTCTTTAATTCACAGGGAGTGATAAACAGTGAGATTGAGTTTTCCTCCATCCATCTATCAGAACAGGTATGCATGTCTAACAAGTGCTATTGATGGGGCAGAAGTTTATTTAGATCCTGTATAGTTGTTACCTTGGCAACACCTGGTGTCCATAATCATCCCCACTGTCTCATTCATCCTTTTTGACAGTCTTGCACTATGTTGATTACTTTTTGCTCGCTGTCATTTTGCAGAATGGAGCCCACCAAAC
This sequence comes from Percina caprodes, assembly GCA_013375575.1. Lineage (NCBI taxonomy): Eukaryota > Metazoa > Chordata > Actinopteri > Perciformes > Percidae > Percina > Percina caprodes. The sequence continues at coordinate 959,080 of JABXJD010000049.1, read as the reverse complement.
ATTTAAACCACAGCCCAGTGTGCAGTGAAGTCAGCACAGAGTCAGCTATGCTGGTGGGTGACAGTGAGCTTGAAATCCTGCTGATACAACACTTTCGCTCCAAAAAAAGTTAGTCTGTCGCTAAACAAGACCAGTGAACACCCCCCTCCCCCCCAAAGTCTGCCTGTGAATAAGAAGGGGAGTAAAATAAATCAAGTGAGCGAGAAAGAGAGACAGAGAGAGAGAGACAGGTGGTCAGGCCAGTCTTTTCCCTGCCCTCCACTCCTTTTTGAACTTTTTTTTTCATTCTTCCAGTTCATTCTGTGCTTCTTTCCATAACGCTAGTGACAAGGCTCTCCATTCACTGCCTCATTCTTCCACCCCTCCCTCCTTCCTCCATCTCCCTCACCCACCCCATCCCCTTCTTCCCGGCTCCTTTGTCTAGCTTGCAGGGGCCTGCTTTAGCTGCTATTCACCAGCCAGACGGACCACCATTGACTGGAACCCCCCCATCCTCCCCCCTAACATCCCTCCCTCTGACAAACACCCTCACATACACATATGCACACAGCAACCTGGCCATGCCCCACCCTACGCCCTGTATCAGGCAGCTGCTATGCTAATAGGGAGGAAGGGATGGAGGGAGGGAGGGATGAGGAGGAAAGACAGAGCAGCCAGCCTATAGTAAAGACACAGAGGGAGGGAGAGCAAGGAGAGTGACCCCGCTCCTCCATCTCCATAGCCATGCCAGAGCAGCAGCTCGCCTCCTGTTACACAAAGGGAGTCCCCCGGCCCTCCTCCCCCTTCTCCCCCTTTTTCCCCCTCCTTCCAGCCCTCTGTTCCCCTCTTTCTCATTCAAATCCATTTTATACCCCAGTGGTAAAGGGAGCTGTAAGTGCAGTATGTAAAGTAACCTTACTCCTGCCCTGCGGGCGTAACCATTCAGGGCTCAATACACAGTGAACAGCCTGCGTGTGTGCGTGCGTGCTTGCGTGTGTGCATGCATGCTCTCCATTCCCCTGCTTTGTTTAGGACTGCAGACCATACCTCCACACACACACAACTGACACCTGTCCTTGAGTCTACTTGCATCTCCCTTTATAGTGCTGGACACATTAGAGACATGCATTCTTCTCACACATGCACACACACCAATCACTGTCTGGTATTAATCAAGATTATTATTTGAATTTGTATACTGATAGGTGTTTCTAATATTTTGTCCACCCCATTTATATCATGGTGGTTGGCTTAAATATGAGAAGTGAATGCACTAATGCATATATTGGCATTTATGGCTAAAACTCATTTGCATTGCTTAGATAGACTTTTCTTGGGAAACAAAATGTCAGAGCAATAAAAAATAAAATACAATAACACTACGATAAAAAATGCATCATTGACCTTGAAAAAACCTTCAAAACATAATCTGAAGAGTGATCAGGCATGGATGTTGCATAAACAGTTTTTAGATTTCAGTTAAGACTGAGGCTTGGATGTATTGTAAATTCATTTTATTCCTTCTGCATGTAAGCCAACTCGAAAGTGACTCAATTTGATCCAAATTCATGTTTTAAGCTACTTTATACAATTTTAATATGTTAGACTTATTGTAATTCAATGCTCATGGCTGTGTGTTGGCATGTTTGTGTTAGCAGCTTTTTCCTGGTATCATGTGTACACATCTCTTTTGGTGTGTTTTGGGGAGGGGGGATGTGTTGGCAGGAAGGCATGTCTCTCTCGCTCTGTCCCTCCTGTTCTGTTATTTACCCCTTTGCAGTGTGACCCTGTGCCCCATCAGAGAGGCACGTCCCATTTGACATCTGCCTGTTTGCGGGGGTGGGGGTAGGGGGGTACAAGGGTTGGGGGGCCCATATGGAGCTTCCACCTCCCCATACCCCCCACCCGACTCAACCTTCAGCCGTCCCTCACGCACACACACGCATGCATGCACGCACGCACGCACACACACACACTCCACACTCTACAACACTGTCTCCTACTGCCTGCGCTCTTTGTTCCTCTGTGTGTGTGTGTGTGTGTGTGTGTGTGTGTGTGTGTGTGTGTGTGTGTGTGTGAGAGAGAGAGAGAGATGTCATGCCATTCCAACACACAGAAGACCTGCTGTAAGCTGGGTGGGAGAAGTAGGATTGAGGGCTAGATAGATTAGATAGATAGATAGATAGATAGATAGATAGATAGATAGATAGATAGATAGATAGATAGATAGATAGATAGATAGATAGATAGATAGATAGATAGATAGATAGATAGATAGATAGATAGATAGATAGATAGATAGATAGATAGATAGATAGATAGATAGATAGATAGATAGATAGATAGATAGATAGATAGATAGATAGATAGATAGATAGATAGATAGATAGATAGATAGATAGATAGATAGATAGATAGATAGATAGATAGATAGATAGATAGATAGATAGATAGATAGATAGATAGATAGATAGATAGATAGATAGATAGATAGATAGATAGATAGATAGATAGATAGATAGATAGATAGATAGATAGATAGATAGATAGATAGATAGATAGATAGATAGATAGACTACTCCGTATCTATGCACATATGTCATTTGTATAGATGGATAAACCCACCCATCCATCCACACCTAAATCCTGCTGTCCTTATGTGTTGCATGATAGGGTGTACCAATTACCCTGTATGGATTATCCTCCTACACAATGATTCAGTGTGCTAGATGTACAATGACCAAGCAGGCCGCAGGGCTGGATCTAGGCTAACGAGCTTGGTGGAGTTTAAGTTGCCAAGTGTAACACTGACAAAAAACTGTAGGTGATACCGCACTCTGTGACAGCAGTTCTCAGTCAGGGCCTGCTGCTTTTGTCTGACAGTCTGTTTACGATAATACCTCTTGTTAAAGGGCTTACAGTGAATTAGGTTGTTAATACATATTGTGACACAGCTGTTGCAGCTATCTTTTCTATTGCAGTGAAGAAAATGAGGCTCAGATGGCATTGGAAATTAAACTCTGCATGGCTGAATTGTTTCTTTCTAGCTGGGTGATTGAGAGCTCATCCCATCCTATATTTACAGGGCAGATGCAGGTGAACAGCAAGTTAAGGGAAAGGGAAAAGTAGAGAGTCCAAACTTTATTGACATAGGATTGAATCTTTGATGACCCAAGACATTTTAATCATTTAAAAAATATATCCAGCATTCATCAGTGTATATATTGTGCTTGTCTGCAATGATAATATATATCTTATATCCGCTTAACCTACACCATAGCAGTTGTCATTCTATCTATACTTAAAAAAGCTGTGTGGACATACAGCGATGAAATTTGCTAAAATATCTTTTTTTTTAAATTCTATATATTATTTATCTGTAAGTGAACCTTCAGGTTGAAATATTGAAATGTATCATCTTAGTGATTAAACTGACACTTGACACATTTTCAGACTGTCGAGAGTCAGCCTGGCTGTGTAATGTTTGTGATTAGTCCATACAATCATTCATATGTATTTATAAATATGTATGTATATGTGTGTGCCCGCATGTGTGTATACATGTGTGTCGGGGAGTAATTATGGAGAATAAAGGCCTGGTTGTACACAGTGGAACTGTGGGGTTTGAAGTGAGATGGAGGATACTTTTCTGTTTGACTGAGCAGACTCAATAGTCCCATTCAGCCAGCCCCCTTACTGCCCATTGTTTTCCCACCACCAGCCCTCACACACACACACACACACACACACACACACACACACACACACACACACGGCTGCATGGACTCAGTGGAATTGGAGTGGAGGCCTGCAGGAGAAAGAGAGATGTAGTGAGCTCCTGCTAAATCTGAGAGCGGGTGGCTGGGTGGGTGGGGGTGGGGGTAGGGAGGGGGGATTCATTCAAAAGCACATAAGCATCAAAAGTATATGTATTTACTATATTATTTATAATATATTTATCATATATATCACTGGATTATCATACTGATGAATTAACATGTGTAAACAGCATTTCAATATTTACAACATGATGAACTCTAGGAAGTAACTATGTATAGCTGTTAATTAAATGGAGTGGGGTAAAAAAATCCCAATATGTTCCTCTGAAATGTAGCATAGTAGAAGTATAAAGTAATCTAAAATGGAATTTGTACCTCCAAATTGAACTAAATGTGCTGTCGCCACTGTCTGTCTATCACTTCTGAGTGGGACATTTTGGCACATGTTAATGTCCATCTTTCCACAGATTCTCAGGTCAAGACAACACATGTTGTCACAATCTAATGTCCTAAGTTAGACCCCTCGTCCAGCAGTTAACCAGCTCCACATGGCAGAAAGAAACCTCACACAATAGTCTGTATACGAACACACAGTGATCACACAATAGTCTGACTTGGGGTCTAAGGAACTCGGGGGTTAATGATCGTCGGCCATTGGTTTGGAGCCCATTAGGCCATTGATCTGGCTGCGTCTTTTATGCCACCTGGGGAAAGGAATGTGCTGGATCCCTATTGTGTCTGTCTGCAAGTGTCACAGAGTGGTCATATACCCTCTCTGTGTGTGTGTTTGTGTCAAGGAGAGGTTAATCAAAGCAGAATGGACCAGAGTGTCACACACTGTGCAGAGACAGTGGAGGATTGAATATTGTTAAGGTCAGTTGGTCAAGGGTCATTTGCTCTGGATTGATTTGAAAGCAGAAATCAGACTTGTAAACATTTATGAACTCATAATGACTGCATACGAACACAGGCATATTCTGATATTTGTACTCAGCATGATACACACTCAAACACCACGGCACAATGCCTGAAACACCAGGGAGGTAAATAAATGATAGTGCAGAGCTTAGCACCTCTGGGGACTACGTGAGGCGCATACATGCACGCCACACACACAAAGGGAAGAAAGGAGCTTCATTCATAGCTGCTTTTATTAGTTGGCTGAATTTATCGCCTCTTCTTATAAAACATCCTTCTCTAAAAACAATAAACTTCTCCATGGGTGGAAAACAACTAATTACAAGCACTCTTGTTTCTTTAATTGAGCCGCTTTTTCATGCACGTACTTTAAATATTAAAAAAATTTAATAGGCCTACTTTGAAAATGTATATTCATTTGAAAAAAGAAAAAAAAGAAAAAAGGCTGCATTGTTCTTTTTTCCACGCCTGCAGTTCTGTGCAACTTTTTTCTGGATCTGTTCTTTTTGGACTAAACATCTGTTGGATCTCAGACGTACTGAAAACCCTCAGATGACACAGCTGGGGTTTAGGGGAGGGGGTTAGCGGGGTCTTTAAATGCCCGGAGCTGCCAGTTGGTCGGCCATGTAATCAGTTGAACTTGAAGAAGGGAGAGAGAGCCTAGGCCTGTGTGTGTGTGTGTGTGTGTGTGTGTGTGTGTGTGTGTGTGTGTGTGTGTGTGTGTGTGTGTGTGTGTGTGTGTGTGTGTGTGTGGAGGGGTCCTCTGTCAGCAGGACAATAGACAGTTGCAGCAGCAGCTGACCAGAGAATCCCTTCTTCTTTTGTCATCCTGTATAATGACGTTTCCACCACACACACTGTGTCTCTACTTCTCCCTCCCTCCCTCTTTACCCCATCACAACTCATCCCTCCTCCCTTTCTGCGTGATTTGGCATCAAGGGACTTCTGTGTGTTCTCTTTCTTTTGCTCTCCCATCCCTCTTTCATCTTACTCCCCTCTCTCTTCTTTTTGACCATACCTCCCCTGTTGACTTCCACGTCTTCTTCTGTCCATCCTGCTTCGTAGACACATGTTCTTTCTATATATTTTTTGCTGTGGGCTTGTGTCTTTGTATGTCTGTGTTTGTGCAAGTGTGTAGGTTTGTATATATGTGTTTTCCAGACTTTGCTCTTAAAGAATGTAACCTCAGGGACACTCCTCAATCAGTACATATCTCCACTACAGGCCATCTGTGTGCAACGTGTGTATTGAAGTCTTTTATACTTTGTTAAGCATGGGGGCAGGGCCTTCCCTTTACTTTAAGGTTTGGCAGCGTTTTTAACATGTCGAATTTAAGATCTGTTTTTTGGGTTGATGGAGGATTTTTCATTTCAGTTATTTGCACTGCTGGAAGAGTTATTCAGATCCTTTACTAAAGTAAAAGCACAAATACAATGATGTACAAATATAAGCTCTGCATTTAAAATTCAAGTACATTCAACAAAATGTACTTTAAGTCAAAAGTTGGAGTACTAATTCTGCAAACAAATTGACAATAGAATATTATAGATTATGCTATTCCACGGATAGTACTTATGCATTAGGTACAAGCAGCATTTTAATGTTGAGCTGAAGATAATGTGAACTACTTTGTGCACTGTTGATGATCCTCTAACTTTTAGAGGCTGTGAGATGATTAATGGGAAAAAAGAAGAAAACAAAATTATGCTTCAAATATATGTGTTCATGTTTATATGGTCTTTGCTCTTATTGTGAAATGATGGATAACTTTACTACACAACGATTATTGAAATTAAACATCTAAAAGTTTGGGGGAATGTAAAAAAAAACTGTGCTAGTTACTAGTCTACCAAGTAAATGTACATGGTCAAAATATTTATCCAGGAAGAAACTAATTTTTTTCATATCTCCAACTGCTAAGACAAGTTGTTTCAGGATTTGGGCAGTGTGTACCCTGAGGAGGTGTTACAATAAAAGTACTGGTGCAGGCCTGACGGTGTAAAGCATGCTTACAATCTGAAGGTCTGCAGCTTTATATGGACAGTAGGGGGAGTATTATGTACAGTGGGTGAGGGTGGAGGTCTGGTTTTATCCTTCTAATGGTCTTGAATGTTAACTCTCCTTATCTACTTTCTTAAACCTTTAACATGTTAAGAACTAACAGAAGTTGACTTTCTGTATCTTATTAAAAACACTTTAAGTGCAGACTTGTACAGCACCATACACTGTATAGTGTGTGATTAAATCCTGTTTTGGATTCTGATTAATTTATATGGTCAGCCAGTACAAGCTGGCTAAATAAAAAGAAAGACTGACAGAGTTGATGTGAGAAACCGGGCTGAAGCATGATGGGAACTTTCCTGTCAAACATGCAGTTAGCTCAGCCCGTCAATGCAAAGTTCTCTCTCTCTCTTCATGGGAACTTGCTCACAATTTTTCCTCTCTCTCTCTTTCTCTTCTCCTGAATAGCAAACTAAAGTATGTCAATATAGTTTCTCCATCAATGTAAATGTGCACACGTGTGTGTGTGTGTGTGTGTGTGTGTGTGTGTGTTTGTTTGTGTGGTAGCTCTCCTCCAGCCAGCACCAGGTGATATGGCCTGGTACGGAAGGTCACCGCTGTGATGTCACTTCCGTTTCCTCTCCGGATATTCCCAGCATTCTACTGCCAGCAGCCGGGAACTCTGGGAACTAAGAGCAGGAAGCCTGGCTCCGAGAGAGAGAGAGAGAGAGAGAGAGAGAGAGAGAGAGAGAGAGAGAGAGAGAGAGAGAGAGAGAGAGAGAGAGAGAGAGAGAGAGAGAGAGAGAGAGATCAGATATTATCAGATATTATCAGATATATCAGATGAGATAAGCATCAAATGACTCATTTTGTTTTCTATAAAATATATTTAAATAAAATACGTTAAAAAAGGAATAAGTTAACATAGAAGATGGAAGTAGAAGAGCTAATGACACAGGAATGAGGACGGTGCTGTTGTGTAGCCTACTGTCTTTTACTGTATGAAATGTGTTGATCGAGATTGTATGAAATGCATATGTATATCAATTTGCACTGCCGACTGTTTATTTACAGTACCAATTGTTTACATATACATCTGCAATACCGTACTTTAACTGTAATATGCAATTACTTTCCACTGCACTTTAATTCGGATAGTTTCTGTCCAAACTTTATTTGTACTACCTTAAATCCATTGTTATACTGCTTATTTTAGCCAAACTTTTATCTATCTGTAAAAATTCTGTTTATAGTAATAGCCATCTGTGTATATGTATTCATAGTACATATTCACCTGTAAACTCTGTTATAGTAACAACCTTCTGTATATTATGTTCATTGTATCTGTAAAAATTCTATTTATAGTAATATCCACCTGTATATTTATTCAGTACATATCCATGTCCTGCACTTATGGAACCATTGTATATCCTGCACTTGCTGCTATTGCACGTCTGGTTAGACCTAAACTGCATTTCGTTGCCTTGTACCTGTACCTATGTAATGACAATAAAGTTGAATATAATCTAATCTAATATGGATCATCTGTAAATGGAACAATATCGCCCCCTTCTGGCTATTTCATTTTTATGAAAAGCGTAGATAGCAAAAACCCACACAATCCGACGAGTGTGTGGCTCATGGACGTAGTCGGATGTACTAAGAGAACTGCGATTGGTTTGATTTCTTCTTCTTCATAATAATAATAATAATAATAAGAAGAAGAAGAAGAAGAAGAAGAATAGCAAAATCGTCTAGTTCTCTAAATATGACCGTACAGCATTGATATTACAACAAATAAAATGTATCACGTTTTGTGCATGAAGAGAAGATGACCAAAAAGTAATTCAAAGACGAATACAGTATGAGCTACATGGTGAGGAAGACTCATAGACCGTTACAGAAGTAGACCTTCACTCCAATTAAACCTTTTGGGGATTTTGGAAAAGGTAGTGCTGCATTAAAAGCAAGCTACTGTCAACACCAATCACGTATATAGAGTATCCTTCTAGCTTTTTTTTAATTTCTTTTCACAGCCTTATAAAATTAGTCAAAGCAATAAAGTTCACCAAGTAACAAGTAAGAAACAAACGTGTTAACCTCAAAGTTGCAGGCGATCCACTGTCCGAAACAGAAGGTGGCGGTAATGCACCTAATACGCTGGTTGTTAATCGCCCTAAAAGCAGACTACGAAGAAGAAGACAACCAGTGACTAACCTATCTGTTGTTGTAGATTGCTAACCTTATTTACAGGAGCTGAACTCCCTGCCTTGCTGCGTCATATTCCCCAGTTGGCTTTGCTGACTTTTCAGACCGACATTTAGATCATACATATCTTTGGCAAACAGCTAACCACAGAGAGAGATACTGTTTGTAGTTCTTCCAACACAGCTAGCTTTAGCTAGCGGACCCCACAGCAAAGAGAGCCAGCTAGTTGCGTAGCAGCGATGGAGTGGCTTGGTAACGGGGCTTCAATGTACCACGATGAAGAGTCGAGCAGTTACCCAGCTTCAGCAGCCAATGGCTTTAGTGGTGTTTATCCTCACCAGCAGGTAATTAGATCATGCTAGCGGTCGGGTTGTTGGCGGACGATACATCACAGAGGTAACTTAACGGTATTAAAAGAATGCTAACTAGCTAAAGCTGGTTGGGAATAAGTGAAGTGAGTTCATGCCAACCTCGATTGTTTGGCAGTTAAGTTTAGCAACGTACATGTTCGTATCTGTTTTTCTAATAGTAATGCATTCCGTTTCCCAGTTTCTACATGTTCTGCCATTACCAGATCAGCTAGCTAACTATCATATTTAACCAATAACCCGCATGGTGACCAACACCAGTGTGTCCAGTCTGCATGCTGAAGTAAATGAATGCGGACCTCATGCAAACCCAGAGCTGCGCAAGTTAGCTAACGTATATTCCCTTTTAACGCGTCGTTATACAGAAAACCGATCACTTGCTGTAGAATCATCTTGTCAGGACATGGCTAAAATCAGCACCAGAGGGAGATTATCCATTTGTGGGATGGTGTGATTAGAAGCCACAACAATCAGGGCAGCAGCTTACTTTCACTATTCTCCCAGGACCTCGGTATTCTCAGACACTGACAGCTGTATGTGGTGTCTGTTGACTAAAAAATGCGTTTGGCCGTTTGTTAGCCATTATATATGGAAACGAGGCTTTATTTTTAGCCCTCCTGCCACTCCCTGTACTAAACACAGCATGGCTGTGATTATTAAAGCTCAAACGCCAATGGCTCTGGTGTGATTCAGAGTTAGTGGGCAGTTTGTAGGTGTCAGCTGTTCACTCTCGTCATTCTCTGACTAAATACAAAACTTTAGAAGGAAATCAAAGTATGATAATTAAAACTTAAAATTTAAAACCCCCAGAGATAAGATTATCAGGAGGATGTTGTCAATTTGACCTCCCTTTTTGTGTAAAAGTTTTGATTTGCTTTTGTGTTAGATGTGCATATTTTCCATTATTTATATAGCTTATACCATTTATCGGAAAAGAGAACATTGGCAGGTCCTCAAGCAGGTCAGTGCTAACTTTCCATCAGTTTAGATTGTAACACCAAAGTGCATTTACCATCTGTGCATTGTGGAAATTGAAGCTTAGCTAATTTACGTCTGGTTTGGTTGATAAAGAAATAGAAAGTAGTAGTTTTGAGGAGTACCAAACACTATTGTAGGTAGACAAGAAATATTAGTTCCCTGCTCTAAAGCACAATGTGCATGTTATGAGTCTGACAGTTTCTCTCGTAGCGCTAATCTCTTTTTCTTTCATTTATCTTACATCAGTCACCGTCATCGCACCTTTGTGATTGTGCCATGGCGTCACTGTGCCAGAGCCAGCAGCGCTGTTTAAAGGCCTCAATCGTCTCCAGCTGGAGACTGGCTGAGGCCCAGGATCAGCTATGCTCTCTAGGCGTCCACAGCTCAGAGTCCCTGGAACAGGAGCGTGCTCGGACTCTGGCCTGCCCCACTGAACTCACGCACACTGAGGAGGAGTGGCGCCGCAAGGAGAGCATTCTGGGATGTCAGGAACCTAGCCGCAGCCCAGTGCTCAGAACTGTCGGGAGTTGGGACGTTTTTGATAAGGTAAGCAAACAGTTTGGCTTTTTTCAGGACTGTAGTACTTGAATGGACTCAAGACATTTTTCTATTGTCTTGAACTTATCTTGGTATTTTGACTCGCCAAACGTTGTATTAATGATATTGTGTTGATTGTCTATTAACATGTTCTTACTCTTATTTGACTGTGTACCTACAGTCTACTAACATTTAATAATTTTATCAAGTTAGTCAATATCTTCTCTTTATTCCAGAGTATCATCAATGTCCATAACCAACCTGTAGAAATGGATCAGGACAAGTGCAAGACGTTTATCCAAAAGTACGACCAAGAGCTCAGGTATTTTGGTAAGTGAGATGCCAAATCTGAAGTTTCTTATAAGGATGGTCTTCCTCAGACTAATGGTAAAAGGGTTTGCTCTAGTATGTTTTTAGTTACATAAACTAATGTCACTATGTAGCTATGGTTAGTGTGTATCCTATCTAACCTAACTTTTTGAAAACACTCCCCTCTGGTTGGAGGCTGCTGTCCACCCGGACCAAAACCTCATGGTTCACAAAAACTGTTTCTTCTTAACTGCAGTGGGCCTCGTCAACAAGACCTGGGACCCCCACTGACAGTCTCTTAACCCTACACCCTCATTCATTACACATTACATTAACATATATCCTAGGCTGTTACCCTTGGCCATTGCACATATACTGTACATACTGTGAACTTTTGCACATCCACTGACCATACAGCCTTCTTTCTTTCCCTTTCTAAAACAATTATATTGCACGTTTGTTGTTTTGTTATAGTGTCTTCATATATGTTTGTAATATATCTATTCTGTATTCATTTTCCTGACTGTAGCAGTACTTTATTGTTTATACCCTTTTCATATGTTCATTGTATGCACCAAATACACAAAGGCAACCTTGCAAGTGAAAACTTACTTTTTTGGTAATAAATATTATTTTGATTCTGAGCTATTCAACTTTTTGCTTGAAAATTGTTGCAGGATTTTTCTCCAGCTTTATTGGAAGAGATCACTTTTAGTTTTCATGTGCATACCTGAATGATTAAGTTTTATGTATGAATTTTAACACATTACACCCAACTGTGGTAAAAGAAGGCAAGTCAACTACTGTTTAACAGCAAATTCTGATTGCAGTTGGTGTTTTATCCAAATTAATGTGTATGTAAATGTTTGTGCCTCTAGCCAGCCAGGCAGATTGTACTGCATGTAAGTGGTGCAGAAGAGTCCATGTCGCAGTCTGTACTTTCAACTTTTACCATACTAACTTTTGGACGAATGTAAAATACAGGCTTTCTTAGTGTGGAAGCAGAAGTGCTGTATAGTTCAAAATGTTGAGTAGAAAGCAACACGCACACCACTTGCTTTGTCTCCTTTTGTGTTGTTGGTAATTAATTCTCCCATTTCCAAAAAGACAGAAATTCCCACACACACTTGTCATCTCTGCATTGGTTTATTTGGTCGGTCAACGTTTTGGTCACATGGACCTTTCTCAAGACCCGTAGTAGTAAAGGGACATGGTGCTTAAATACAAATCATGATGATCCACAGCTGTGTTGGAGGTGCCTCCGTGATTACACACAGAGAGGGCTGGGTATTGTTAAAAAATGTTCGATACTAATACCAATACCAATACCGTGACTTTGATACCGGTTCCTGAAAAATACCTTTTCTGGTCCAATTTCATTAAATCTATTTTAACAAAAATTAATGACAACATTACACATTACTGCACAAATCTTTTTATATTTTTTTTCTAGCTCCTACTACGTGAGCCCCGTCTGTGTAATGTGGAGTTTTTCATGCGTGTCTCTATGATGTGTTATGTTGGACAGCCACTCACAAATATGATCAGATCTTGGTTGAAGCATGCTGCATGCTTATTGACTAACTGACGCTGATGAGATTTTCTACTTAGGTATTGAATGACAGCATTTTTCGATACTAAAGAGGAAATTCGGTCAGTGCGCCCTATTTAATAAACATGCAAAATACACGAGTGGGCTCCACAAGCCCTCTACGTGTTAAACCACTGCAACCATGTAAACACATGAACCACCTTTTGCTCTTGCTTAGCTGCATGTTTCAATACACATGCAAAGTTATTTCTTTTTGGATATAGTTTAAAATGTTACCATGTGAAAGCAGGCACTAATTATATAATTATCATAAGGTGTTCCACTTATAGATACAATTAAAAAAATGTAACCCTCATACTCGTTTGCTGTAAATATTTCTGACATCTGTTTATTAACATGGTAACATTCTCATAAAACAGTAGCAAGTAACTGAGTTTTCCTTGACAATAGTTTAACATTGAACCACCCATATGGTCCTTTTTTATGTCTTCCAAAAACCATAGCCTATATGCTTTTTATCCATTTGTCAGGTATGTTGCGGAGATGGGACGACAGTCAGCGGTTCCTCGCAGACATGCCTCAGCTCATCTGTGAGGAAACGGCCAACTACTTAATTCTGTGGTGCATGAGACTACAGCAAGAAGGGGTAATGTACTGAAAGGATCAGGCCGGTGTTATTTCATCTTTTTATTTTCAACAATACCTCAACAGTAAAACCTATAGTCTGTATAGCCTAATATCCTTAATGCCTCTGTGGCAGAGAACTAAGTTTCTGTCAAAAAACGAATAAAAGACATACGAGCTATCTAATTAATGCGGGTGGCATATTGCTTTATTATGATGAACACGGCCAGTGTAGTTCCTCTTAGCTCGTCAAACTAGGAAAAGCAGTGTAAACACGGAACCACATGCCTGAACATGTTCACTCTGACATTGAAAATACAGTTGTTGGGTAGTTTAAGCATGAACTACCTTAGTGCCATGTCCGTATTTACCATTGTGCTGTCAGCGCTTAACCTGATGAGACAGATGGTTCATTAACACAGAACCATCTGAGAAGCCATAATCGGAAACTGTTTTGGAAAAGGGCAGGCACTTGGCAGGTGATTGGATGAACCATTTGTCTATCACGTCTACCATTGTTGTTTTAAATGAACAGTCGCTGCCGTCAGACACACACCTAGACTAGGCCCGTAGCTCCTCACTGGACATTGATTGGTTCCGTAAGCTGGTAGTTCAGACAAAAACGCATTACTCGAAGCCTGACTAGACTGTTCAACAAGATTTCCGTGTGATATGTAGTCCTGTGATTCTTGGGTGATTGCTTGATATCCAGAGGGAAATCATTTTTAGTGAGGTGCTTTGCCAATGAAATCATGCACACTAATGCTCCATGGATTTTACACTCCTACGTAGCTGTAAACCCACCATATGCAACAGCACATACTGCATCAATGCGTAATATTAGAATTCAATCATTTTAAAAGCATAAGGGATGAAACATGACTTTGAAATAGTGTATTGAGAAAAAAGTGTTGAGACACACAAAACCAGTGTTTGGTTTGTTTCCTGCAGAAAGAAGCACTGATGGAGCAGGTGGCGCACCAAGCTGTAGTGATGCAATTCATCCTGGAGATGGCGTCGAACTCTCAGCAGGATCCTCGAGGCTGCTTTAGACAGTTCTTCCACAAAGCCAAAGTAAGACGCAAGCATCTGATTAATATTGTGTGGGAATGCACTGCACCTTCCTTTGTACCTGTTTGTGGCTTTAATTTTGTTGTATGCAGAAGCATAGGCTCTAGGCCTGATTAAAAGTTAAAAATCCCCCTCAGAAAAATGTTTCCTTTTAAACTATGATTTTGTTATAATATTGTTGCCCTGTTTGCTGTGTAGGAAGGACAAGATGTCTACTTAGAAGTCTTCTATACAGAGCTTGAGGCCTTTAAAGACAGAGTGAAAGAAAATGCATTCAAGTCTAGAGGTGATACACCCAACAACGTCGATCAACAGAAAACTAGCACAAACTGCATACTTGACCCCAAAGAAGACCTAGACTCTTTACCTCCAGTAAGTGCTCCTTCTCTCTTCTCTTTTTTTATTTAGAATTCACATTTACAGTCAACACAGTCTGTAAACATAAAACTATACATAAATAATTGCAAATGATATATGAATATATACGAAAAACAAGTATGAAAGTGTATATATAAAGTAAAGAAGAGACAGATTTACAAATGATATTGACAGCAAGAGTAAATTTTGTTTATATATGTTTTGAGTATATATCAGTTATTAAAATAGCTTTCTTATTTGTTACTAATTTAAGAGACTCAAAGTATATTTCATTTTCAATTTGGAATAATTTAAAACAAGATGATTTGGGAAATGTTGCTTTATGAATATGGAACTTACCTAATAAAATAAAGACATTTACAATATTACATACATTTCTACCTTTACATTCAAAATAGGTAACAATTTGTTGCCTTTCAAGTGTGATTGTATGTGTTGTTTTAGATACCATATACATTAAATTGCATAAGTTTACACACCCATGCTAAAGTTGATTAAAAAGAGGAATAAAAAAAAAAATCTAATATCTAAATCGAAAATCTAATAAAAATTAGGAAAATCCAACCTTTTAAGGACACCAATTTTCTTTCTGAGTGAATAATGTATTATAAATAAATAAATAAATGAATGTTCTTAAGTATACACACCCCTATGTTAAATTCCCATAGAAGGCCAGTTATTTCATGGATCCAGGATACTATGCATCCTGATAAAGTTCCCTTGGCTTTTGGAATTAAAATAGCCCTACATCATCACACACCCTTCACCATACATAGAGATTGCCATGGCGAATTTTCCATAAAATCATCTATTAAAGCAAATCAAACCAGCTATTAAGCTAACTGAAATAAAACCATGCCAATCTCTTCCCTCTAATGATCATTGTGTCAGCAGCTCAGATATCAGAGAAAAGCCTCATTAAGTAATTGAGACATCAGAGACATTATTTTGCAGCATTATTTTTTCTAGATATATCAGTGAAGATTTACCCTTTCTGCCATCTTAATTAAAGGAATTACAAATGTGTCACTCTTTTTTACTGACTTGGTCTTTGTAATTGAAAGCCTTTTGTCAGTGAAAAAGGCTTCCTCCCCTCTGTTGGCCCCACAGCTTGACTAGCTGCCAAACATCTACACAGGAAAAAAAAACAACATCCTCTCCTTCTCCCAGAAAGGAAACATTGTGACCCAGGTCCTTCTTTGTGCTGTATTTTTCTCTTTGTCTTTGCCTCAGTTTTAACTCAGTTAGTGTCTAAGGAGTGACGAGTGATTGGAGGAAAATAGGTACACAAGAAGTTGTTCTTTATAAATAAAAGCACACGTTTGAGGACTCCAGATTTGTTTTAGTTAATGGTTAAAATCTCTGTAGAGGAGCATTTGTGAATTCACAGTCAATATTCTAGTTTCAGCTCAGATTAGGGCCTGGAATGTTAAAGAGGCTGGGTGCACTCACATAACCATTATAATCCTCTAACTAAACAACAGTAGGTTAATCCCACAGAGTCTCTCTCCAGCTCCATTTAATCCTATTTTTGATTTCAGTTTGTGCACAACAATCCTCACCTGTCTGTTTTTTGATTGTCATTGGACCCTCTTGTCTTCCTCTCCTTCCACCAGGTGGCAGAGTATCCTATGAAACGTTGTTTGGAGGCTGGACTGTGGACAAGCACAGTGAGGTGGACAAAGAACGACGCCACAGAAACAGACGATATACGCATGATGGAGACATCCTAGGGATTGACCCCTGCTTTTCCTCCATCTCCATCACCTCCTCATTTAGGAAAAACCTGAGTTTTAAGCCCTCTTCACACAGCAGGCTAAGCTGAATAACACCAGTACAGAGCAAGAACAAAAGGAGGCATGATGAGTCTTTTACCGTGCAGGAAAATGTTTTTTAAGGCAAACATTTCTGAGTGTTGTCGATTTTATGCCACTGTGGTTGGCCGGGTGAGTCCTGCAGTGTCTCTTGTCAGCCATAAGTGCCATAACCCTGGTTTTACAGATGAATATCCTTTCACGCTGGTGGTGTTCCTTTTTATTTCTCCTAAAAAATTGAAACATCCTTACATGGAAGCAAAACAAACTGACAAAAATTAAATCCAGACAACACAAAGAATACCAAACCAATAAAGTCTTTGGGAAGTTAGGTACCAAATCTAATGCCTAAAGTAGGACTCAGGTCAGAAGACATCTGCGGAGTATTGTTATAGCTGCTTAAAATTAATCATGAGAAGCATGGCTGACAAATCAATGGCTTTGTATCCTGTGTGGTATTAGTTTTGGTTAATGGTGACCATTCATAGAAACAGCCAACTAGACTAGATGGTCTGTTATATTGTGCTTGACATTAAGTAATGCAAAGTATGTTAAAGTAACATTTAAAACTACCTGATCATGTGCTAGTGTATAGTAACTACTGTAAAAGAGAGAGAATGTGGTCGATCAGCAGATTTGATCTATTGAATCATTTGCACATGATACAGTTTACCTGAAGGGGAATCCGTGGTGTTATGTATGGAAGACTCTTGTCACTTGTCATAACGTTTTATATTTAATAATAACAAATATGGCCTCACATCTTTTACTATTTTTTAAATTGGTTTACTAAAAACTAGTCTGCTAGCTGTATTCTATTGAGTAAAGAGCACTTTGTGTGTGTGTAATGGCTAATGAATGAATCTGGAAACAAAAATAGAGCATGAGTGCTTCAGTTGTCTTTACTTGGATATGTGTTTTCTCCAGAATTTAACTCCTCGGGATAGAGTTAAATTGCAATTACAAAAAAGGTTGGTTTAAAAGGTCTTGGGTCAGATTCACCCTACAGGCCCTACAGGCCTTGGCACAGCTGATATGTATTTACACAGTATGGGGTTGCACACAACGCACAGGTCTCAGGCTCAATATCAGGAGAGGATAAATAATGCAGAATGTGTGGGTGGCTAGTCAGTTAGCTGGCTCAATGTTGTCTAAAATGAGCAGACAACAGTGCTGCTTCAAGATGGAATCTTTTGGTGCAAATGTTTCAACTTTTACTTGGCTTTTGTCATACATTATTGTGTCATTACCTGATTGTTGCCATTCCTTGGAAAGCCCATAACGAGTTGCCTCTTTTGTTGCCTGAAGTATAACAAGAGTTGATGTTTGGTTATCTTTCGAACACTTTGCTGGACGGCAGGCACATAAAGGTTGGAGCATGTTACAACTTCAGGAGTGGGAGAGTTGATTGTAATTTATGCATTTCTTGAAAGATGAATTTCCTGCAAAAAAGTATTCTGCGTGTTGTTTGGGGTGCCTTAAAGAGGCTATTACTGTAATTTGCGGACAGAAATAATTCAGCCTTTCAGAACAATAGTCAGGCTTAACATAGACAAATAATGAGCTTAAGACAACAGTGCATGCTTTTTGGTATGCAAGACAATATAACAACTCTGCATATACGAAGTCAGCACAATTATAGGATATCTGATAGTCTTGGTGTAAATGTGATTTTCCATATCCTAATGCTATCTGGGTGCAAGAGGCATGGTAATGTAAGGTGTAAAGAGGTTTTTTTTGTGCCAGTTTTGGTTGGTTATTAGTCATCACCTGAATTATATTTTTTTATGAATTGGAAGGTAATAATCAAAGTCTCAAATTTCAACTGGCACTTAGATGATGGTAATGAAAGGGTTTACTAGGCCAGCATTGGCTTTGTATATTTATTTTTCTGGTTCAGTGATGAGCCAGAGTAGCCTGGAATTCCAGACCCAAATCCAAAAGATTAACTCGCTCAGCAAATTCAAATTTTGCCGTCGCAAGAAATCTGGATTTCCAGGGTAGAACCAGAGTACAACTAGCTTACATTTTCTTTACCAGCTTGCCATCTAGATCATCCAGCATCTAAAACCAGATCACAACTGCAAGTGTGAAGTCGGAGGTGTGTTCACGATTCTGGGATCTACAACTGACAAGGAGCTGAAAAGCACTGGTATAGGAGGAGGAAAAGGTCTGAGTGATTTACGACACCAATGCTGTATGTTTGTATGCAGAAATGAACTCTGCATCTGAATGTTTCCTGCACTTTATATCTGCCATTTAATATTCTTACATTTTGGTTTTGTCACCTTTTATTTGCTGTGTTCCCAGTCATCCAGAATTGAATCAGAAATTCTGAACATTTTTATTTTACAGGCAGGCTTTAGATGAGCTTGTTTTGAACGATATGACTTTTTCTTGCTGACTTTTTGTTGTCAAATCTTTCAAGGGAGCTTTTGCCAGATTTATCAGACTTCCAACTGTCCCATTGATAATAATCTTTATCAAACAAGACAAAATCTGCTGAGCGACACAATCAGTTTTAGATTTTTACTGTAGACTGTGGAATTAAAGTTACCATATGATGCAGTGAAGTATAATATATGTTTATCACATAAAGCTACCCTGTGATGCATCGTTGATTCTGCAGTGCACTTGTAATTTCACTATCAATAATTTCACAGATTTATGTATTCTCTGCACAGTGCTGGTGTTGGGCAGTGCACATATAAGAAGAATCATAAATACCATACACACAAACTGACGTAAGCAGTGAAGCTAAAACAATGTGCTGTAGTGGTCTTAAATGTATTACTTTGTTTGTCCATAGTGACTTATCAACTATGCAAAACAATTGTATGGCTTATGCTGTTATTCTAAACCTGTGGCCAGTGTCCATGGTGTCTCAACATCCTAAATTATTTAAAGACTATCACCAATTTGTGACTACGAGACTTAGTATAGGAATTTCAGTCACTAAGACGTGAGCTTTAGGAAAAGTATAGACTTCCTATTCACAGTAGGCTATTGTAAGATTTTGGTTTCTCTTGCCACTGTTAAAACTCAAATATATAAAACTAATGCTCAATGTTTGTGTCTTGTTGTCAACTGCTATAGTTCTTTGTAGTCCTGCCGTAATTATACAAAGGGCTCATCTGGCATGATGAAGTTGAGTTGCATTGTGGGTAACCCAGGCACCAATAAAAATGGGGACTGCTGGGGACTCCCGAAAAAACTTTTTTTGCATACTTTTTCTTTTTACTTTTAAGTATGTACTGCAGCTGTCCTTACCAGATATGTGCTGTTGCATGCATTTTGCATACAAATGGGACATACTCCTTCATAACATTGCGATTTAAACTTTGGCCCTCAAGCTCATTTATGCTGCGCAAAGGATTGTGGGTTAGAATATTGAAAAGCATGCTGGCTTGCATACTGCAAATTGCAAGTGTGTGACTGGTGCTCGTTCTTGTAGGCTTGCATCTGTTCGTCTCGTCACTTTTTGAATTAGCAACCTAATTTTGACCTTTATCCTTTTGTAAATTATATGCCTTTACCCCAAGATTTATAAGAGATGGCACGCCTCAAACTGATACCATTTTAAAGAGTTTTATACAAGTCATTTTCAAAATTTTAAACTCTACTTACAGATTTCTGTGTTCACCAAGTTTAAAACAAATATATAAATGACAGCTGTTATAGCAATGCACAATAGTAATGGGGCTATTGTGTAGGAGAACTTATTTGTTTTTTCTGATAATACCTAGGCTAAAAACATTTACTTAAGTTTGAGTTTTTTTATCGGGGTACTACTAATTTTCATAAACCTATCATTCATTGTTGCAATAAAGAACCAGTATGGCAGCTTTACATTGAAAAATGAATGTGTGCAATGCTGTACAGAAAGGGATGGTGGCCCGGCTGAAACCGTGACTAGACTTTCCTGCAGGCATTTTAATAACTTTTGCCTTACTGTTGATACATTCTCAAATATTATTTATACATTTAGAAAAAAATAAATTATGTCCGACAAAAATCTACACAGATGATATGTTGATATTAATGTATCTTGAATCAATACAGTAGATGCCCAGCCTAAACAAGCCAAGACCATCCATTTTCATAGTTGTGAGACCAAATTCGCAAATTATAGGCAAACATGAAGTATAAAATTTAGAATTTTATAAATAAAAAGAATTCAGGATTTTTGTTCTGCATTCAGAACATGCTGATGCAGTCTTAAGAGCTTGCTGAAACTTGCACTGCCACGTCCTGCAAAATCACACCCATTAAGGTGAAATACCAAATTTTAGGGAGTACCATTTCTGCTGCATCACTTTTTTTCTTTTTTTTACCTGTCCGTGACTGACCTCTCCGGGAACCATCACCTTATCGTGGTGGAGAGGTTTGTGTGTCCCTATGAACCTGAGGGCTGTGTTGTCTGGAGCTGTGTGCTCCTGGTAGGGTCTCCCATGGCAAAGTGGTCTCAGGTGAGGAGCCAGACAAAGAATGGTTCAAAAAACCCATGAAAAACCGAGGTAGAGAGGGAGTGACCCTGCCCGGAGGAAGCCCGGGGCCCACATCTGGAGCCCAGACGGAGGGCTCGTCAGCGAGCGCCTGGTGGCCGGGTTTGCCACGGAGACCGGTCGGGCACAGCCCGAAGAAGCTACGTGGCACCCTTATCTCCAACCCATGGGCCCACCACCTGTGGGAGGAACCGCTGGGGTCGGGTGCGCTGCCATATGGGTGGCGGCGAAGGTCAGGGGCCTCGACGGACCAGACCTGGGCGGCAGAGGCTGTCTCTGGGGACGTGGAACATCACCTCTCTGTGGGGGGAAGGAACCGGAACTTGTGCGGGAGGTGCTGGAGCGCTACCAGTTAGATCTGGTGGGGCTTACCTCTACGCACAGTCTCGGTTCTGGAACCGTACTCCTGGATAGGGGTTGGACTCTGTCCTACTCTGGAGTTGCCCAGGGTGTGAGGCGCCGGGCGGGTGTGGGGATACTGCGTTGGAGTTTACCCCGGTGGACGAGAGGGTCGCCTCCCTACGGGTGATGGGGGGGAAAACTCTGACTGTTGTTTGTGCATATGCACCAAACAAAAGTTTGGAGTATTCGGCCTTCTTGGAGACCTTGAATGGAGTCCTGTATGGGGCTCCAGTGGGGGACTCCATAGTTCTGCTGGGGGACTTCAACGCACACGTGGGCAATGATGGAGATACTTGGAGAGGCGTAATTGGGAGGAATGGCCTCCTTGATCTAAACCAGAGTGGTTGTCTGTTGTTGGACTTCTGTGCTAGTCATGGATTGTCCATAACAAACACCATGTTCGAACATAGGGATGCTCATAAGTGTACGTGGTACCAGAGCACCCTAGGCCAAAGATATATGATCGATTTTATAATCGTTTCATCTGATCTGAGGCCGTATGTTTTGGACACTCAGAGAGGGGGCGGAGCTGTCATCACTATCTGATGGTGAGTTGGGTCAGGGGGTGGGGGAGGACTCTGGACAGACCTGGTAAGCCCAAACGTGTATTGCGGGTAAATTGGGAACGTCTGGAGGAGGCCCCTGTCCGACGGACTTTCAACTCACACCTCTGGCGGAGCTTTTCGTGCATTCCTGTGGAGGCTGGGGGCATTGAACCTGAGTGGACAATGTTCAAAGTTTCCATTGCTGAAGCTGCGGCGGGAAGCTGTGGTCTAAGGGTCTTAGGTGCCTCAAGGGCGGTAACCCACAAACACCCTGGTGGACACCGGTGGTCAGGGAAGCCGTCCGACTGAAGAAGAAGTCTTTCCGGGATATGTTATCCCGGGGGACTCCAGAGGCAGTTGCAAGGTACTGACGGGCCCGAAGGGCTGCAGCCTCTGCCGTGACAGAGGCAAAGCAGCGTGTGTGGGAGAAGTTCGGAGAAGACATGGAGAAGGACTTTCGGTCGGCACCAAGGTGCTTCTGGAAAACCGTTCGCTACCTCAGGAGGGGGAAACTGGGAATCATCCAAGCTGTGTACAGTAAGGATGGGACGTTGTTGACCTCAACTGGGGAGGTAATAGAGCGGTGGAAGGAGCACTTTGAGGAACTCCTAAATCCAGCTGACACGTTCTCTGTGGTGGAGGCAGAGCTGGATGATGATGGGGTATTGTCGTCAATTTCCCTGGTGGAGGCCGCTGAGGTAGTCAAACAACTCCACAGCGGCAAAGCCCCAGGGATTGATGAGATCCGTCCAGAAATGCTGAAAGCTCTGGGTGTGGAGGGGCTGTCTTGGTTGACACGCCTCTTCAACATTGCGTGGAAGTCTGGGACAGTGCCTAAGGAGTGGCAGACTGGGGTGGTGGTTCCCCTCTTCAAAAAGTGGGACCAGAGGGTGTGTGCCAATTACAGGGGTATCACACTTCTCAGCCTCCCTGGTAAAGTCTACTCCAAGGTCCTGGAAAGGAGGGTTCGGCCGATAGTCGAACCTCGGATTGAAGAGGAACAATGCGGATTCCGTCCTGGTCGTGGAACAACGGATCAGATCTTTACTCTCGCAAAGATCTTGGAGGGAGCCTGGGAGTATGCCCAACCAGTCTACATGTGTTTTGTGGATCTGGAGAAGGCGAATGACCGGGTCCCCCGGGAGAAACTGTGGGAGGTGCTGCGGGAGTATGGGGTGAGGGCGTCCCTTCTCAGGGCCATCCAATCCCTGTATGACCAAAGCGAGAGCTGTGTCCGGGTTCTCTGCAGTAAGTCGGACTCATTCCAGTTGAGGGTTGGCCTCCGCCAGGGCTGCGCTTTGTCACCAATCCTGTTTGTAATATTTATGGACAGGATATCGAGGCGTAGTCGGGGCGGGGAGGGGTTGCAGTTCGGTGGGCTCAGGATCTCATCGCTGCTTTTTGCAGATGATGTGGTCCTGATGGCATCATCGTTCTGTGACCTTCAGCACTCACTGGATTGGTTCGCAGCTGAGTGTGAAGCGGCTGGGATGAGGATCAGCACCTCTAAATCTGAGGCCATGGTTCTCAGCAGGAAACCGATGGAGTGCTTTCTCCGGGTAGGGAGTGAGTCCTTACCCCAAGTGAAGGAGTTTAAATAACTTGGGGTCTTGTTCGCGAGGGAGGGGACCATGAAGCGTGAGATTGGTCGGAGAATCGGAGCAGCGGGTGCGGTATTACATTCCGTTTATCGCACCGTTGTGACGAAAAGAGAGCTGAGCCAGAAGGCAAAGCTTTCGATCTACCGGGCAATTTTCATTCCTACCCTCACCTATGGTCATGAAGGCTGGGTCATGACCGAAAGAACAAGATCCAGGGTACAAGCGGCTGAAATGGGT
Organism: Percina caprodes; assembly: GCA_013375575.1. Lineage (NCBI taxonomy): Eukaryota > Metazoa > Chordata > Actinopteri > Perciformes > Percidae > Percina > Percina caprodes. The sequence goes on along the minus strand of JABXJD010000049.1, from coordinate 935,274 downwards.
TTCCTCAGGAGGGTGGATGGCGTCTCCCTTAGAGATGGGGTGAGAAGCTCAGTCATCCGAGAGGAGCTCGGAGTAGAGCCGCTGCTCCTTTGCGTTGAAAGGAGCCAGTTGAGGTGGTTCGGGCATCTGGTAAGGATGCCTCCAGGGCGCCTCCCTAGGGAGGTGTTCCAGGCATGTCCAGCTGGGAGGAGGCCTCGGGGAAGACCCAGGACAAGGTGGAGAGATTATATCTCCAACCTGGCCTGGGAACGCCTTGGGATCCCCCAGCCACATCCCCCTGGTTGATGTGGCTTGGGAAAGGGAAGTTTGGGGTTGCCTACTGGAGCTGCTCCCCCCGCGACCCGAAACCGGATAAGCGGTCGAAGATCAATGGATGGATGGATGTCCGTGATGAGTCTGACTCATTCAGGTGTTCTAGAAAACTGTTTTAGGGGTAGGTGTGTTACTATATAAATTTGTCAAATAAAACAATGACTGGGAAGTTACCCAGTTGGCTTATTTTGGTGTACGATAATATACTACATACAGTAACTAAATAAGTAAGATTTATTTATTTTTTTAGATTGGGACAATCCACATTAATCAACATTTCTGTAAATGTGGCAGTGTTAGCCAGTTGAGTAATTTTCAACTGTATTCCTAGCATGCATGCTTTTATGGTGGGAGGAAACCAGAGCACACCACACAAAAAGGCCTGGCATGACCTGGATTTGAACCAAGAACCTTCTTGCTGTGAGGTAGAAGTGCTAACCACTGAGTTTCCGTGCTGCAAAAGTGCATTGAGTGTATTGAGATGACAAGTTATGTTGTCTATGAAGAGGAGCTATGGTTTTAGGAATGCACACAGTACAATTAAGGAAGCATTCACTGCATAAATTAAGCTACAGCGGCTATATCTGTAAGGAAAGCTAGCATTTCTGTGGCTATTAATATGGTGAAACATTCTTCAGACTTTAAGTGCAAAGCAGAACTGTGGATCAACCATAAATGCTGTGATATCTTCAAACAAGATGATAGCCTTGTGCAAACTGTGCTTTGAATTTTTAAGGTATACATTTTTTATTCAGTTTTCAGTTGTCAAGTCACATCACATGGCAAATATCAGTATACATTTATAGACTTGGTCATTGTAGAAGAAAATGAATTACCATTAACAGTTATTTTATTTCATGTTGATATACTCTTTCCTACTCACTGATTAAGTTTCTATTATTTTCTCTGAACAACAAATGTTAGTGTCTTCGGTGTTAATGAAATTTGCCTGCCTTTTGTATAGCTTGTTAAAACAATGCATTGCTCTTGGGTCACTGTTGGTGAGACCTTTTGTTAAAGCCAAACTCCAGCGGGTTCACACATTCAAATTAAGGACCGTCTAAACCAGCTCCAGTGGAGTTAATTCCTCGTTTAAACAAAGGACCGCTTATCAATAGATTGAGTGTTTGGTCTATGCAAATCTACTCAGGTTTGTGAGTCAATACCTTGCTTAGCTTTTGTTATACTGTTGCTTTCTGTAACCTTTTTATAAAACCCAGAAAATTCCTTCTGGTCAGAAAGAATCCTACAGCTTCTTGTGAGCTTCTTTCTCCACTACGCAGTGAATAAAACTCATCTGACCCAGCCACTGAATTTATATTGTTTATTAGACCTGAGAGAACTGCCTATAGAATGCCAATAAAACAATGTAAATTAAAGAGTCAACACAATTAAGACTCACAGTGGTTAATTAAACATATTCAATGTAACAAGTGTGGTTCATACATCATTCGATATGTGGTCCATATTCATAAAACATATTTACAAACTACATTCACTGAGCTACCTGTTACATTCCAAAATCAGCAAAAGGCACTTGAGTGCAAAAGTTAATATACAGTCATTTAAATTACATGGCACAATTCCCTTTAGTAATTTTTCTAATGGAGAAAACATAAAATTCTTTCATTTAGCTCAAAATATCTTGTTGTGTTTGTCCATTGTTTTCAGTGTTGTTTTTGTAACTTTTGTAATTTTTTGAAATTTACAATTTCTTGTAAACGTTACCTTGATATTAGATACAGCAACGTCTCCTGGCTTCATAAAGGCACATCATTAAATAAAAAGACAATCTGTGGAAATTCTAAGGATTAATGTTAAGGATTTTAAGTACACATCCTGAGAGTTTCCCAACCTATCTGCAGTCTTACTATTGCTCCTGACATAAACTGAATGTGCTTGCCCCTCATTTTTAACATTCTTAATATATTATTGCACAGATGGCTCTCCTCTTGGTTCACAGAAAGTGGCACATGATTGAATGGTTCGTATGGAGTAGTTTATGCCGATAAAATAACCCTTCTTGCTCTGTTCAGGCTTTCTATGCAACTTTTTGTTTAACTGAGTAAAGTTTTCTGTGAAGGAAAGTCTCGATATGCGGCCAAATCTTGTTGGTTTCAGTCCCAGAGAAGATCTGTAGTACACCTTTACTCCTGCAAGGAAAAGAAACACTTACTATGTAAACTGCTTTTCCAACGCAGCAATTAGAATATATTCACTTCATCAGTTTTTTAATGTGCAGAGAATTGTGACTACTAGCTTAATATATGCTGTACAGCAAATAAAACATATTAAACAGCAATCAAAGTATTTTCTTATCCTTTCAAGCAGTGTTTCTCTGACTTTTTTTTAATATTGCACCCCCCTTTGAACTGTTTTTTTTTTTTAACCAAGTACCCCCTGAACAAAAAAACATTTTTGATAGAAAAAAAGATGAACAGTACAGCGCTGGCAGTGATAGATTTACTAAACAACAGCCTTGTAACTAAAAACATTTAAAGGTCCCATGACATGGTGCTCTTTGGATGCTTTTATATAGACCTTAGTGGTCCCCTAACACAATATCTGAAGTCTCATTCCCAAAATTCAGCCTTGGTGCAGAATTACAGCCACTAGAGCCAGTCCCACAATGAACTTTCCGTAGGACGTGACATTTCTGAGTCTGTAGCTTTTGAGGAAAAGGGGGCAAGGTGGAGGCTGGGGATGTGGCCTTGACCAACTGCCACTTTGTTCGTTTGAAAGCCATGATGTCTCTCTCTTTCTCAAGGGTGGGACAAATTCTTTGGGCGAGCAAAGCAGTGAAAGAAGAGGTAACCTTGCCCCTTATGACCTCATAAGAGGCAAGATTGCAGATCAGCTCATCTGAGCTTTCATTTTCTCAAAGGCAGAGCAGGATGCCAAGGGCTCTGTTTACACCCATAGCCATTTCTAGCCACTGGGGGACCATAGGCAGGCTGGGGGAACTCATATTAATGTTAAAAGACTTCATAAAGTGAGATTTTCATGCCATGGCACCTTTAAATGCTACATTTCAAATGTTTAGAATCCATCCTTTAATTCATTCATTATTATTGCATATTTATTTTAGGAATCATGCTTTACATATTTCTAAATGAGCATTTTTGTTACAATGTCACGTACCCCCTGCAGTACTCCAAAGTACCCCTAGGAGTACACGTGCCCCCATTTGAGAAACACTTCTTTAAAGGGAACACTCTGACCACTTCTATTCCCAGTCTGTACTTTTTTGTACTGCCTTTAAATGATGAACAGCTTCACAGACTAGCTAGCTAAGCACATCCCTGGGGTTTGAGGGAACACACAGTTATCTGTTTTACTGCCTAATTAGTCAAAAAATAGAAACTATAATGCATGTTCTTGCAAACTGGGTTCACAGCCTCACAAGTATAGTATTTGTAGTTTGGGGATTTTTTTCTTGGATTGTATTGGTACTGGTAAAAATAATATATTATTAAATTTGCATATATTTAATTAATAGCAGTGTGTCATTTTAAAATGTGTCTTACACAGTTTTCAGTCATGCGAGCAACTGAAGAATGTGTAGGGAGGACTTAAGGTGGTTCATTTATGTGTACACTTCAGTGAGATAATACGTGACAATGCATCATCTGCAACATTTTTCCTCATGGTCTCTTTGTAGTGCTGCAAAATAGGTAACTGTTATAAGCACATCTACATATACTGTATATACAGTGGGGTTTGAAAGTTTGGGCTCCCCAGGTAAAACTTTTATTAATGTGCATAAAGAAGCCAAGAAAAGATGGAAAAATCTCCAAAAGGCATCAAATGACAGATTAGACATTTGTATAATATGTCACAAAAAGTTAGATTTTATTTCCATCATTTACACTTTCAAAATAACAGAAAACAAAAAAATGGTGTCTGCAAAAGTTTGGGCACCCTGCAGAGTTTATAGCATGCACCGCCCCCTTTGGAAAGCTGAGACCTGACAGTGTCATGGATTGTTCTCAATCATCCTCTGGAAAGACCAGAAGATTTCCATCTTAAGGTTTTAAATGCCCAGACTCATCTGACCTTGCCCCAACAATCAGCACCATGGCTTCTTCTAAGCAGTTGTCTAGAAAACTGAAACTGAAAATAGTTGACACTCACAAAGCAGGAGAAGTCTATAAGAAGATAGCAAAGGGTTTTCAGATGCCAATATCCTCTGTTCGGAATGTAATTAAGAAATGGCAATCATCAGGAACAGTGGAAGTTAAAGCAAGATCTGGAAGACCAAGAAAAATATCAGACAGAACATCATTCATCAGTCATTTGATGCCTTTTGGAGATTTTTCCATCTTTTCTTGTCTTCTTTATGCACATTCCCACAATTTTTTACCTGGGGTGCCCAAACTTTCAAACCCCATTGTAAGTAGGTGGATGTATTTTGATTCATGTATACTACCTGTAATACTCTAAGACAGGCTCTGTCTGGGTTTCATAGGCCTTCAGTCTCCGTGTGACTGTCTCTGGTGTGTCATCGCCCCTCTGGACAAGAGGCTCCCCTGTCACATCATCCAAACCCTGGAGAAAACACATCAACACGTTGTTGCCGACTTAATTAGTTCAAGACTACAACTCTGCAAAATGCTGTAATAGTACTTTTAAATGCATGTTTTCTTCAAGTTGCAAATGGAGGATTTTTTTTTCATTCCTGCTGGAAACTGGAATGTAAACACTGCTCAAGAAAAAGCCACATGCTAAGGAGCCACAAGGCTGATGGTAGCAAAGCTGAATAATGTTGAAGGGTTTTTGAAGGTGAAGTTAAAGAACTAAAAATAAGAAGAAATACTGGCATTTTAAACCCTTAACGTCGTTGGTTCTCTTCCGCTTTTTTATGTCATTCTGTTGCATTGTTCTCTTTCAAACAGGACTGTGAAGAGTAGATTGAAGCCAATGATTAACTATAAATGTGTTACTCCTCCAGACTGTGCAGGAAATCTAGCAGAAAACAAGCTGAAAATCACTGCCACAGAAAGAACGCGTGACTAGAGGCACATGAGCTAGGAATCATTCATCAGTTACATAGAATCCAAAACTCAAAAACTTTGTCAACCTAACTGTATGTTCTATGCTAGATGTATATATATAATATATAATACTTACTAATGGACCAATCAATTGAGCCTATCAAAGGAGATATTAGCTTAATTTGTTATTTTCTAATAAATGTAAAAAATAATGTTGGATGGTTAAAATCAATATGTAAAATGACAAAAAGTCTGTAAAAGAGAACTTGGTAATGTCGATGCCAGATACTGTTTTCTACAGAAAGTAGTTGGCTGTGTCAGACAGCTCTGTCTGTAGTCATGGAAACAGGATGCAGCAGGCATACAAATGATGTTGATCAAAAATAACTTCAATAAAAATGATTTTACTAGAGATACATATTCATGTAACATTTGTAGGAAAACAGTCAGAAACTGGAGTTCCAATATCATGCATAAAAATGAAACAATTATATATTATATATATTTCTGTACTGATGTCTGAAAACCAGTAACTCAAACAAGGAAGGAGTAATAGGTGAGAGGGGATGTATTTACAAGAACTTTAGGCGGGTTGAAATCTATGTTGTAGACTCTGCCGCTGGGAAGGTGAGTCCAGCGTGAGGTGAGCCTCTGTTTAATCGTGTGGAAAGGTACATTGAGGTTGATGACTGTATCCACACCGTAGGCGTCATCCAGAGCCTCGGCCTGGAATGCTGTACGAGGGAAACCTGGTAGAAACGGATGGACAGAGGAAAGCAAGGAAAAAGGTACAGGAAAAAAGGATGTTTAAAATAACTATACCAAGATTAGAACATAATAGCATAAGACATACAGTACAGGCCAAAAGTTTGAAACCACCTTCTCATTCAATGCGTTTTCTTTATTTTCATGACTATTTACATTGTAGATTGTCACTGAAGGCATCAAAACTATGAATGAACACATATGGAATGTTGTACTTAACAAAAAGTCTACAATGTAAATAGTCATGAAAATAAAGAAAACACATTGAATGAGAAGATGGTTCCAAACTTTTGGCCTGTACTTAAAAGATCATGAATTATCTTACAATTGTATTAACATCTTTAACAAACAATGCTGATAATACTCTTTTTTGCTAACAATCGTTTCCCAGGAGACATTAGTGGTCCTACCATCAAGCAGCCAGCTGCTCTGGTCCATTGCTCTCAGGTCACTCAGGATGAGACGACACATGATGTCATCAGGTACCAGCTGACCCTGATCAATACAGGACTTCATCAACAGACCGAGCTCTGATACACACACACACACACACACACACACACATACACAGAGAAAAAGAGACCACAGTATAAAAGATGAACTGTACCTGCTTGCCAAACACATCAATGACATCAATTTTCTCCAGTAAAAAAAACAAAAAAAATAGCCTAAGCGTTTGTATGTTTGAAGCCGTTTCCATCTTCAACACTTCCACCCTGGCAGTGTTTGCAAAGTGTCCATCATTGTAAACACATCCTGTAGCCAAGAATTATATAACACCACAGAACTGTTTTTGGGGAAAAAGAACCAAACATATAATATGTCATGCTAAATTACAGAGAACTGCACAAAAAATCTAGCCAGTTTCCATCTGATACATCAGTGCAGTTTTGACATTGTGGGTCTGAATACAACGTAATATATAACTTAATAACATTGTTCTGCTGTAAAGGTACCTAATTTAACATGATAATCCGCATGAGAATTTCTTTTTTTCTATCACTTCCACTTTAATTGGTCAGAGTCCAGCTGAAGAAAGGAATTTGCTGACAAGCCTTGCAGAAATGGCCTGAATGTGCTGAATACTGCTGTGAAGAAAAAAAGCGTAAAAGGGTAAAATTGACAATAAAATACTTATGACAAATAACTAGAAGTTAAGGAAGCAAATACATTGTTACAGTAACAACCGCTATTCTATGTTGATGTGACTGAATGCTGTTTCTTCTGATATAACACATGTAATACATGAAAATGGCACACCAGTATGCTTTAGGCTGGTACACTGAACTCAGAACAAGTTCTCTAGAAAGCAAAGGTGTTGTTGCATGGTTACCAGTTTAGCAAGGCAAGTATTGCAAGGTGCAACTAGGATGCAAGGATTTTGCTACTGATAAGTGTCATGGTAATGCATTATACATCCAAACAGTCATCTTAATATCCAGTATGTCTTGTGAGAAGGTGTGAGAGACAGTCTCAGGAATCTAAGGTCACTGGTTCAGATCCATGGATTGTTTGGGAAAATTTGAGCTGGGAAAGTCAAAAAGAACTGCTTTGACTGCTCAGCTGCCGACAATACAAGGTTCGGATTCAACTGAGTAGCTTAAAAATGTCTACACGTGTACAGTATGTACGTATAACAGAGAAGTTTGATTGTACTGTACAACAGTCATTGCGGGAGACCTAACCCTAATCCCACTTTAACCTTGCATTACTTTGTGAACACATAGTTCCTCTGTCAAACAGCAGTGAAAACACACCTCTTCATCTGTAGGCCCTCCTCTCAAGGAACAAAGGTGCAGTCTTCCTTATCTTTACACCTCTCTTTATTATTATCCAAGGTGATATTGAGAAGTAGGACTCCTTTCAAAGCTCAAGTAATGTTGAGTTCTAGTGTTTCCAGTATAAACATAAAACAGCACGTCCCATAACCCTGAAAACCAACTGACCTTGGTTAAAAAGAACCCTGATTCTTCCATTCAACCTCGGTGGTATGTCACAGCCAGATAATAAATCCAACTAGGAGTGGTGCTCTTATCGCAGCGGTACAGAAAACAAACTGCAATGACAGTATAACTTGTAGTGTTCTTGTTTGTGTGTAATAATAATCTACTTATGTTTTAAGCATGATAGTAAAATGTGTACGTTTTTTCTAACAGTCATAACGTCCAGAAAACAATGATTTAAAATAACATTTCTCAGGTGTCTTTTTGAGACCACACCTAAAATAATCTTGTTGCAGGCTCTTGGCTTCTAAAAACATTTCGAGATGTGTAGATTTGAGTTAAGATCACATCTGTACTGCCTTGGTATGTGTGTGACATGTAGAACGTCACTATCTTACCGGTTTTGGCGTTGATGTTGGCTCTCAAAATGTCCCCACTAGAAATGTGTTTCAGTCCAAAAGTTTTAGTTATGCGCCCAGACACTGTTCCTTTCCCCGACCCCGGAGGTCCCATAATGACAGCACGAAAAATCCTTTGAAGAACCATCTCTGGACGATTGTTTGTTCAAACTGAGTTTAATCCTTCCCATGAAACCCCCCTGGATGCTCAGACGAGACTCGGACACGTATACTCTCTTAAGAAGTGCGCAATCAGGAGTAGGCGCGTCCTTATGCAGCCAGTCGAGACTCTCACTGGACCTAGACTTGTATTCCCCAGCAGAAATACAATGAGGAGGAAGAGGAGGAAAAGCAGGAGGAGGGGTAGGAAGAAGATGAGCAGCCAGCACAGTGGCAGCGGGGCCAAAAGGAGAATACTCCTGATAAGCGAAATGAGCGTTTACTGATTACTCGAGATGTATAACACGGTTATGTAATTGCATCTACGGAGGGAAAAAGCTTGTTGGCAAGGTTTCGGTGATTAATCCCTTCCCAGCCTAGATTTAATTCTCTCAACGGACAGAGCTGCAGATTGGCATGCAGGCTGGGTTGAACAACAACCAATCTGCACTCTCTTTTCAGCTTCTAAAACAAAAGAGAGGAGAATACATTTCTGATTAACTAACACATTTAGAAAACGTCAGGGGCTAGCTTTAATCATTGTGTTAGTCTGTGTATTTAAATATGGTTTCAATTCACTTCATTTTATGCCAACACTTTGTAGCCTATTGAAAAAAGATAAAAGACAATCCTTACAGATAGGCTAGTGGTAACCCATTTGTTTACATTTTGATTACGTTTTGTGCCTTTAAGACGCAAAGCTATTATTAAGCCACGCCCACTGGGCTTTAATAAATTAATATCTGACGCCACCTAGTGGCTTAGTGCCGCGACGTGCCCTTAAAAAAAACCTTTTCGGACCTCCTGTTTTGCCGTATCTTCACCTCCTATCAACGTTTTCTAGGACAAACACACGTGGATTTCCACTGACGCCAGGCAGAAACAACAATAACATGGCAAGCCACGGGCTCGCTTACGACGGTTGCAATTTCTTTAGACAACGGCTAGTTTTATCCACACTCAGCGGGAAGCGTGTTAAAATAAAAAACATACGGTCCAAAGATGACAACCCGGGGCTCCGCGGTGAGTTGCAGCTGCATGTGGCGTCGCAGTTAGCTCGGTAGCTAACCTGCTAGCTGTTACGCAGTTGCGAGTGTGTTTTATCACTGGTCGTCAGTAGTGTGGAAACGATGGGACAGTAGTGTAAATGTGAGATAAATACATTCTTACCTCAATTTGTAAAGTTATTTCGGTGTTGTATTGGGCAAGAGCATTGAGGCAGTTTTTGCAGAGCTCTTTTTCTAAGTATTAGAGGGACCTATCTTGGCATATGTGAGTGAGGATCTTCAGAAGTTCCAACAGTATGCAAGCATACTTTAATCCACTTTTTTGACTCCATATGTTTTGGTGCTGTGTGCAAAATATAAAAAGAAGGCATTAGTTTACCCTAACATACTTCTTATATATGTGTGTGTGTGTTGACTGGGCTTTTATTTTAGAAAATATGGCTCTCATCCACAGATTCTGCTGTTGGAAGATGTTTGGTTCGACTAACTGACTATATTTTCTGCTTGCCTTCTCCAGATTTTGAAGCCAGCCTCATCAGACTGCTAGACAAAGTGACCAATGGCTCCAGAATAGAGATTAACCAAACAGGTCAGTGATATCATTAGGATATGACTATAGTGTTTACTTTTTCACAATCTGTGTGGTTTATCTAATTATTGTTTACTGTCAGAGGATAGCAGAGTCATTTCAGTGTTGTTCAACACCAGCAGATGGACCCAGGTATAATTTTATGAATTGTTATTTAGTGTTCAGTATTCTCGCTCTCTTCTCATTCTTTTTACATCTCATTTTTGCTCTCTTTGGCGTGTAGCATGATAAGTTCAACTTTAGTGATATTCAGTGGCTCCATTATAACAGCACTGTAAACTACCACCCACTACATTATGGACTCATTCACTGTCCCTATATGTCTGTCTTCATAAGGTACTGTGTTATTCTACCAGCCTGGCTTGTTGTATGGTGGCTCTGTAGAACATGACTGTAACTTGCAGCGCTCCGTTGGCTACTATTTGGAGGCCCTGCTCATGCTGGCTCCATTCATGAAGACTTCTCTTAAGGCCACACTGACGGGAGTCACTAACGATCCCACTGACCCAACGGTGAGGACACACATGCATGCATCTTATCATCTTCTAACTATTACTTTTTCTTTAATTGTGTTTCTTTGGATATATGTGTGACTTATGTCATGATCACACTGAGTGGGTGGAGCTTAAGCATTCTTTTGCAAAACATGTCAAAGCTTACATTGAATTTCTGGGTAAAAGGCACACCTCCCAAATCCAAATGTGCACTACCCTCTAGTGCACATATCATTTGATGCAATTATACGTCAGCCCAGATCAACGCTGTAGGTGTCGTTAATAACTGCATATTTGATTTCTGAGGTGGAGAGTTTTTGAAAGTAACATAATAGGTCCGAAGCATAGTCAGGTTTTTACATCAAATCAGAAGTTTGTATATTGACTTGAGAAAGTGTGAAAATTATACATTTGCAAATGCAGTCTGTTCTCATTGTGACACCCATTTTGCCTCTGAGTTAATTTGCATGTTTGATGTGTTGTTACAGCAGGTCAGTCTGTCATTCTTTTTTTTTTTTTTCTTTTTTTTTTTTGCTCTGAGCTGCATTGTTCCAAAGTGTATAAACCACAGACAGCAAAGCAAAAGTATTGGAAACACTAGAGAGAGGTGTTGTCATGGAAACAGTGTGTTGCTGTGATTGGAAATGGTTCATCATAGGCATATTCAACCCTGTGAAGATGCAGAAGCATGTTTTAAGGATGTAAACACTTGGTCTCTTGTAGGTTGACATGCTGAAGTCCACAGCTCTCCCTCTGATGAAGAAGTTTGGTATTGATGGAGAGGGCTTTGATCTCAAGGTGAGGACACAATGGTGGTCTGTTGATAAGCATGGTGTAGTGTTATACATTATAGTGCTGCTGCTCGAAAACAAGTCGGTCTATCCTTCTCTCTCACTCTTTCTCTGCTGCTGCTCTCTCAGGTGGTGAAGAGGGGCATGGCGCCTGGTGGGGGAGGAGAAGTAGTCTTCACATGTCCCGTCCGCAGGACCATCAGGCCAGTGCAGTTAACTGACCCAGCAAAGATCAAAAGGATCAGAGGAGTGGCGTATCCTTCTCAGGCTCACAGTCATGGCCCCTTTTTTAATCTATAAACAAAATTGATACAAATTGTTATTTAAAAGCCTTTTTCACAGTTCAGTCCTATTTTTATTTTGTTGTCTAATCCAGAGATATTCAACAGTTGGGCCGTGACCCCTGGGGGGTCCTCAGTTTGTGCAGGGGGGCTCCAAATTATGTTTAAAAGAAATTATGTTTTGAAAGTTGTTTGTTTGAGAATTTTTTACATTTTAATAATTTTTTTTAACTACTTGTGAAAAACATACATGTAATGTACACGTTGAAGATAAGCATACTATAGGTAAGGTAGCCACTATGGTAGCCATACAGTTGAGCATAAGGAGTCACCGCCATTCATTTTCTCCATCCAGCCCAGTTGCAATGCAATTTAATTTCATACAGTACATGTAGTAGGGGTGTCCCTACACTGTCTCTCTTTCAGTTAAGGGGTCCTTGGCTTAAAAAATGTTAAACACCCCTGGTCTAATCTAATGACTGTTTTTCTTGAGTAATCCTTTTATCAAAATGTCAAAAAATAGTAAAGAATCACAGTTTTTCACGCTTAAAATATCCCAAAACATGTCTTGTTTTGTCTGACCAACAGTGAAAAAGGCCAAAGATATTCAGTTTACAATGTTAATAAGCAGATAAAAGCAGCCAATCTTCTTCATTGGAAAGCTTCACATTGGAGAAGCTTGAACAAGTACATTTTTGGCAGAAACCATTTCTTAAGTTTGTGCTCTTTCAGCTTTAAGTTAAACTTACTGACATATGAGTCATTAAAGGTCCTTGACTGTCTAAACCCAGATATTCGGTTCGAGTTTCTCCTCAGATGGCAAACAGGATAGTGGAGTCAGCCAGGGGCGTCCTCAACCAGTTCATTCCAGACATCTACATCCACACAGACCACATGAAAGGAGCCAACTCTGGCAAGTGAGTATCTCAACATTAATTAATTACAGGGCCATCACTTGATGGTTTAAAAAAAAAAAAAAAACCCTGCTCACTGTTTGTGAAGTGGGCTCACTTTATTCACAACATTTCAGTCCTCAGACCTTCATGCTATAAAATTCTTATAGACAAACCACACCGGTACATACAGTACTGTATAAATGTAAACATAGCCTGGAAAAAAACAATATTTGTGCATTTACTAACAAAGTGTCAATTATCTCAGATTATTCAGAGAAAGACACTAAGTAATTCTTGTTGGTTAACCTCAGGTCCCCAGGTTTTGGTCTGACCCTGGTGGCAGAGACGCTGAATGGTTCCTTCCTTAGTGCTGAGATGTCGTCCATGCCGCAGGGTCAGGGAGACCCCATGCTACCAGAAGACCTTGGCAGGAACTGTGCCAAACTACTTTTGGAGGAGGTACATCGGGTAAGTACTGCAAAAAAAAAAAATCACATACAGTACATACTAATTCCACACACATACACACTAATGTCAGTGTTGTGGTCTTTGGTGTTCATTTAAAAAAAAAAAAAAAAAAATACCTCTATCTCTACCTGGGATCAGATTTATTTGGGTCTTTTACATGAATTTTGAGTGTTCATGACATATGTCATTTTGTCCTTCTTTCCGCACTCCCTTAACAGGCTTGGGCTGTTGGGAAGAGGGTATACAAGATTTGTTTCATTGTGAACAGGTGTAGACACTCAGGAAGCTGGCCAATGTTTTCAGTCTTTGTGCAAAAAGGCCTTGTGCCCGTAAACATCCAACGGCAGCATCTGTAATTAGACAAGAAAAGGAACAATATTGATTTATATTTGTATTTAAGGCTACCGTGAAAATGTGCTCTGTTGTTTTGGTTTTAGAGAGGCTGTAGATGACATCAGGTAAGAATTGGCAAACACAAGGCTTTGCTACATTAATACTTAAGGAAACTGAGAGCTCTTTCACCTTCTAACTGATCTACAAATCAACTGCTATTCATAATACCAAGCCAACCATAATGGTTACTTGTCCATAATCATCTCCAACAAGTCTGATAATGGTTTAGAGAATACATCCAAATCTAATTAAGTATTGAATATTTTTGGAGGGATATATTTTTCTAAGATTGTGTGCAGAGTCATCACTTTTATGTTGATAACAAATTTGACAGTGAAAGGTTATTTACCTTTTGCACTGTTTGGCTTTTCCACTGTGAATAATTTAGTATTATTATGATACTATGCTAAGTTAAACTTAGCATTAGAAATCTTACTTTATCACTTGGTTTCTATCAGGTGTTAATTGCCTTGCACACGGCAGCTGTGGAATCAGTTTTTTTTCCTCTCACCAGACAAATGAAAATTCTTGGGGAATACCTGACATAGACAGTCAGAACACATTACAGTCTTATACCAGGAACACACCGCAGGGGTAAGTGTCGTGTAGCGTAGATACAAGCCTGATATTTCACCTGGTCTTTCACACCAGACACACATTTTTGCGTGCCTGTCGCAAAGCGTCCCAAAGAGTCTGATTTTTTTTTAATTTATTTATTTATTTATTTTTAAATAGTGACACTTTTGTTTAATGTCACATTGTCCCATTTATTGACATTTGTAAAGATGTTTTGCTGAGCTAACAGAGGCTAGCTTGCAGTTGGCGGCAACCCAAAACATTTCATTATGAAATAAGTGTCCTTGAGGGAAATGCCATTATGAATTAAAAACAGACTTCTTTTTTTAACCAAAAAATGTTTGATGAAATAAAAATAAAGACCTTGAGACTCTGAATACATTATTTACTTCCAACATGCAGATATGTCTGTGCAGAGGTCACTCAAAGGCAAAGGTCACTGCCTATTTTAGTTGGTAAGGTGACGTGTCAGCTGAAACAGGCTTGATGAATGAAGCTTTATCTCTGTACATATTTCTACCCATGTAGTATGTTCCCAGGTGTGACTTACAGTAGTAGTTGTAAGACAAACTAACTTGGCTGTTACTAAAACCACATACAAGCACAAATAATTTCACATAGTCAGAAAATAGAGCCCACTTCATCAGAATATGTACAATTTGATCCAGTGATTGTGTGACTTTAGTTTGCCTCCACATGGTTCTGCCTCTCAGCCCTCACTCATAGCAGTCATGTGAGTCCAGTTAGCTGTTCAGGGTAATGCTGATTAACTCTGAAACAGGAATATTGTTGGATGCATCCTCTTAACTCCGAGCAACGGAGTGGGTAGCTAACCTTTCTCTTTAGCAGCCTCAGAGAGTGGTGGACTGAAAAACAAAAAGCTCCAGTTTATTAAAAAAAAGTGTTCCTTTTTTCATAAAAGGCAGCTGGTAGAATGGGTAGATTCACCAGTTCAGAAACTGAACAGCATTTGAATAACTGCTGATTTTAATACCTTACTGTAGCAGGAGATCAGAGCGTTTGCAACAGCTCCGAAGAGAAAAGATGACACCAGAGTAAAAAGGATGTGTGACTTGTGCTGGAATAGTTACCTTTTGAAAACTGAGAAAGGAAAAGAAATTGGCTGGATTTGCGTTAAAGGGCGCTCTGTATCGTGTGCATGTTTGTTTAATGGTTAATCAGTACAGTCTTCTTGTAGTAAACCAAAGCTACACGATGGTACATTTTGTTTTTAGAAGCAACGTCAACACTGGACAGGAGCTCATGTAAGTAGTTCATGTTTTGTTGAGTTTTATTATGTTAAACAATCTTACATTTTTCTGTGTGGCATGAGAGCTACATGTTAAAAGAAAGACCAAAGTAGTTGTTACACAATGAGCCTGAAGAGTTTAGGATTTGAGGCAAGGGTCCTATGAAAAACATTACTGTTTACCCAGATATGATTTACCTTTTTTTTTTTTTTTTTTTTAAAGGAAAAAAATTATTTCTGTTTAGTGTTCTCACTAAATTCAGAACATGCTATGTCTTTGTTTTTCTGCTTTAGTTAGAATGGTGGTGCCGAATTAGCTTAAAATCAAATACAAAACAAGGATTTATGATTAATATTTATTTCACCCTGTGACATCTACTCAATTTTACTCTTTTACATGTTTAGGTCACATATATTCCTGGAAGTTACCCTTGATTTTCCATTTTATTCCATCAAATGCATGAGTTTGTCTGCGCCCATCTCTTGTTTCACTTTGAAATGGGGTTGTCATTTACTCGAAGGATTCACGGGACTTTTCCATATGGCCTCGTGGCCGGTTGGTGGCTGCTGGCCTCTTGGGAGATCTCAGCTGGGGTTTTTTCTCTGGAAGGCAGGGGCTGATACTAGCTGTCAGAAATGGTGTTCTTGCATTATATATTTATTTTTTATTGAAGTGGAGCTGCATGTTGAAAAGGACATGCCAAACAAAACGTGGGAAACCTGAAAATGTAAGTTTGTAAGTTTTAAACTTGTATAGCCCAGAACAGCAGAACACAAAGGTAGTGTACTCAGGCACAACACATTTTTCAACAGTTAACATAATGTGCTCTCAACTTTGTGGAATATGTTAGTGAAATGTAGTTTGATAAAACCACACTTTAAAATGTATAGTTTCTTACGCTTAATGAACACTGAGTTTATTCTGGATACAAAGTGTGATTGGTAAAATATCTCTGAATTATTAATTATAAAAAATCCCTCATGTATCCATCCAGTAGAAAGTATACACAGAAAATATACTTGTAATAACCATTTTAGATGGAAGTGCTTTGTGAATTATGGTCCAACCATGTCAAACTATGGAATCTTCATCAATCCTTCATACTGCTACTCTCAAGGCCTGTTAATGGAGTAAAATGTTGGAAATAATTTGATGCAGTTGCAATCGAGTTGCAGGTCTTCATAAGGCTGCATAGTGAAAGTCATGAAATATTTGTTTGAGTTAATATTTATAGCATAACCTAGTTTGATCAATTATCCACTTGTAGAAGGAATCTGCCTCATTGACAATAAAAAAAACAACAATGTCACTATAGTTCTGCCGTGGCTTTAGTGATATGATTATGTAATTGAATCGTATTTCTGCTGACAAGCTGTCGGGATGCCATAATACTGCGTGACTGGGCCACATGCATACTTTGTTAGAATGAGTGCATAGTACAAGATACTGATTTTGTGTAGCTTACTATAAACTGATGGAATGGACAACATTTAATGTTCATTTAGTTTATAAAATGCTTCTGGGTGTGTCCAGTCTGGCATAGGCCTCTTTATACAGCCTTGGGAATAGCACACAGCTGTTGTTGTAGAGTAATCCCGATAGCATGTGATCACTTGGATGCAGAGAGTGGATCCTCTGTCCTCTAAATATCTGGCGTTTCGAAGAAAATGGGGAGCAATAGGGCACAGGGCAAGTGGGTCAGACGGGGCAGGGAAACACAGCATTATTAAAGAAAAATATGTTGTCGAGAGATGACTTGTCCACCGTGTTCACTGTCATTGAGGAAAAGTATTTAAAAAATAAAATAAAAATAACAGCACTTCAGAATGCACATGCCAATTTTAAAAAAGGTATTCAAATCTGCCAGCCTGTCACAACAAAACGGTAAATAAATGTGCTTCAAAATGTTTTCACTTTTTTAAAGACCTTATCAACCTAAATTTGTTCCCGGAGCTGAAAAGCATCCGACCTACAAACACCTCCTGAATGCTCGCTATGCTTTGCAAGTGTAGATAGCTATCAGCGTTGGACCTGAGCTAATCAATTCCCTGTGCAGGGGTTGCCGAGTCCTTTTAAACATCTCCACCTCCATTACGTATTTCTGTGTTGTTTTTGTTGCTAAAACCCATCGTCCCTCTTTCTCATGTTTTTAGGGTGGCTGCGTGGATTCATCCAATCAAAGCCTGGCACTGCTCTTGATGACCCTTGGCCAACAGGATGTGTCAAAGGTTCTGCTTGGACCCCTCTCCCCATACACGTAAGCCAACGTCACTCAATAACAGACACACACAAAGCTCCTGCCTTAGCTTATTTATAAGTTACTACAGATGCACTTTATTTTTCTACTCAGCCAATCTTGGCAAGTGACAGTATTTCAAAATCCTCGACCTAACGTCAGCACGAAATGCTGGACAAATAAACTACAGAGGCAGTAACTATTCTTATCAGTTTGTTAAACCTAAGCCTTATTGTTTGTTTATAATTCATTATTACTAAAAATGCCAGGATTTAAAAATGTTTTAACTAAATGGCTTCTAAATTGAATGTCCCATGCAACAAAAAGATTGTTTCAAACACACTGGGCAGTGCAGTTCACAGTAAACCAGGTGTTCTTGCAATGACTACAGCTCAGAAAGCCTTCTGCTTATAGAAAGGGGAGAAAATATTTAAAAGTAAAGTGCGCATTTTTTTCATCGGAATATTTGTTTGTTTTTTTAAATGTAAAAGGCAGAAAATAACAAGTCTTGGTTAAATTCAATGAACATTGTATCACAATCTTTTCACATGCTTTTGAATGCATTCATTATCATGGGACTTGGCCAGCTGTGCATTCACTTGATCAGTGTCAGTCAGTGTTTGCGTGCTTGGTGAATGTATGATTAATTAATATATTCAGAGTGTGTGTGTTTAGTGAATGTGTAATTAATATATTGCAGTTTAAAATGCATTTTAACTTGAATAATTCCTTGTGAGACTTTTTTTTTTTTTTTTTTAAGCAATTGAATGCAAAGATGATTTCGGACATCATCACCATGAATGAGGAGTGAACTATGAACTGTCCATTTTCAGTTATCATGGTACCGGTGCTGTGTCCCTCTCAAGTACAGTACTATGATAACTGAAGATTGGCAGTGCCATCACAATGCACTCCTCACTCAGGTAATGCAGATGGTTTTTTTTCTTTAAAAGACTTGAAATGAAGTTAAAACCTTTTTTTGTATTTTTTTCTTTTATAAATTGGCTTTGTGTTATACACTTTAGTCATCCCAGCTTTAAAGGTCCCATGACATAGTGCTTTTTGGATACTTTTATATAGATGTTAGTGATCCCTTAATGCTGTGTCTGAAGTCTCTTTCCTGAAATTCAGCCGTGGTGTAGAATTACAGCCAATAGAGCCAGTCCCACAATGAGCTTTCTTTAGGATGTGCCATTTCTGAGTTTGTAGCTATTGAGGAGGAGTGGAGAGGGGGTGGCCTTGGCCGTGACCAACTGCCACTTTGTTCATTTGAAAGCCATGATGTCTCTCTCTTTCTCATGGGCGGGCCAAATTCTTTGGGCAGGCAAAGCATCTGAGCTTTCATTTTCGCAAAGGCAGAGCAGGATACCCAGGGCTCGGTTTACACCTAATCGCCATTTCTAGCCACTGGGGGACCATAGGCAGGCTGGGGGAACGCATATTAATGTTAAACTCTAAGTGAAATTTTCATGCCATCGGACCTTTTTAAGAATCGAACGTAATATGCATGAGACCTTGACTTAACGCAGACCGCAGGGAGTAGACGCTGTTCTGAAACTCTTACTGTGTATTATTTTGACATTTCTCATCCAACATAGGCTCTACCCCTCTCAAATAATGAAACTGAAATTCATCTCCCATTTTTGAACTTTCTTTCCTCTCCCTCACTGTCTCTCCAGGGTCGAGTTCCTCAGACACATTAGAGATTTCTTCCAACTCATGTTTAAGATCGAGGTTCAGAAGCCTTCCGAAGACGAAAGGAAAGGAGGGGACAAGGTCCTGATGACCTGTGTAGGAGTTGGTTACAGCAATATAAACAAAACCATTAAATAAAACTTTTCTATATAACATCTTGTATCTCTTTGCCAACTAACATAAAACACAAATACAAATAGTAGAATACAGTATTTTTATTGTATTAAATGTGAAAGTTGTGACCTCAATTATTTGTGTGCCAACTTTAATGCTATTTGTGTTACAATACACTACCGGTCAAAAGTTTGGAGTCACTTACAAATTTCCATGCCACTCCATTATAGACAGAACACCAGCTGATCTGAGTGGGTGGCTGATCTACATTGATTATCATCAACTGTTCATTCAAAGGCACATTCTGTTTACTAATCTCATCATTTAAAAAAAAAAACCACAAAACATTGGAGAGCCCTTATGCAATTATGTATTAAAATAATGTAATCTGAAAACTGCTGCCCTGGATCTCAGCTGGTATTCTGTCTAATTGAGTGCAATGGAAAGTGACCCCAAACTTTTGACCGGTAGTGTACATGCGTTGACAGCCATCAGTCAAATGGAATACAATTTTATACATTCAAAATACATTCAATGGCATCTTCATGTACATACTTCTAAGTGTGTGTGTTTTAATCATTCAGTCTGCACAGCCCTGTCAGGTTGAACATTACTTGAATTCCACATTCAAGCATTTCCAGATGGTTAGTTTCAGCCATGTTCAAGCAAATGTATCAGTCTGATGCTATTGGAAAGGTCAGGACTGGTTTTCCTTCCATTAACTGCGGTTCGTCCCATCAGCGCTTCACACCACATGTTCCTCATCACAGGAGTTGGGAGGAGTTAGTCGTCTTGGCCACTTAGATGTTTTAGGGCGTCGCCATAATAACCAGACACTTCAGACTTCACACAAACATGAATACAGGGGAAAAACAGAAAATTGTGTTCACATCATCACATCTTAAACAATTTATATTCTGATGTTGATGACAAGTTAGTGTAATGAGCATATTGCATTTCTCTGGCCATGTGCACTTACCTCTAACTGAGAGTAGAGGGAACATCCAAACAGCTTCTTATACTCTGCTTTGATGTCCAGCAGGTCCACCTCTGAGCGACTGACAAGTATCCTGGTCAGAGTGGACTCTGTGGTCCCCGCACCCTTGACCAAAAAAAATGTGGGAAAGGCACAAATTGGACCTGGGTGGATCAAATGCTCATTTGTTTACGGTAATAATCCGTATTAATGGCTGCTTTTAGGTCTTTGGTTTCATGTGTATGTTTGTCTGCCTGTTGACACATTTCAGCCAGTGGTGTAAATTTAGTCAAAGCAGCAATATAACAGTGGCTTAACATTCCTTTCCACACCACTGGGGACAAATACAATTGTCTGCAGTGGCTAAAAACGACAGAGTGAACCACACAATGTGGATTGTGTTTTGAGAGCCACAGGCTTTGAGGGTTAAAAAGACCCTTGTGCTACAGATGGACATATTGTGCAGCTTACCTTCATGCTTTTGAAAAGCCTCTCAGCCAGGTATGCCGGAGTGGTCTTCACACACTTAACTAGACAAAGAAAAGTTTTTATTGTAATAACTTGTTAAATGTGCAGTGATTTAATTTATCCAACATGAAAATGAAGATGTAACACATTAGAACGTGAGCCAATGTAAGGGTAAAATATAGGCAGACAACATTCTCACCAACAGCCACAAGTAGCTTCTCCAGGTTACCAGACATCTCACTCTCAATGCTCTCCTGCAGAGTCTTCTTACTAATATCTTTGTACTCTACCAGAGCTGCCAAAACATAACAGAGGAATAAACAGATTAGTGTTTTTGTTTTGTTAGTTATGCTACGGGATGCTAAGTATGGTAATGTCGATCTGTCGGTCGGTGGGTTAAGGAAATTAATGTATCGGCCTGGTAAGTTATGAAAATTATATTTCTTTATTGTAATGCAGCCTGTAAAACCAGGACCAGACAATACTTAGGCCACATTATATTATGATATTAAAAATCTAACACGATATCTAATCCCATCACAATATTGACATATTTATATATTACCCAGCCCTGCCCCTAATTTTTTTTTTACCTGTAGCACCACCACAACGTAGACATTTTTTTGCATTTAGGGAAGTAGCTTGAGAACTATTGGATGGATTGCCGTTACATTTGGTACAGTCATTCACGTTCCCCAGAGAATGAGTCCTAATAACTGCTGATCCCTTTACTTTTCATCTAGGGCTATCCATGTCCAACTTATTAAATTTGTCCAATACCTATGACCAAATACCTGCAATACTACTGACATTCCCATCAACCTCGGCTTCATTTGCTAAGGAGCGCTAAACACAGAGTGCAGCTGAGACGGAGAACATGGTCAACATTATAACTGCTTTTAAAAATCAGCTTGTTAGCATTGTCATTGTGAGCACGTTGATGTCAGTATTAAGCTCAAGCCACTGTTGTACAACCTCAAAAAAGCCACTAGCATGGCAGCAGACTTGTGGTCTTGTATTTGTATCACATAGGCATGTACAGAAATATGTAAGGGGTAAACCCACTCTGTCGAAGCTGGGGAATACTCCTGTGGCACAAGATGTCGATAAACTTTCCCTCATCTGTTCCCCACTTCTTCTCCCCGGCTTCATACAGGGCCTGAAAAGGGGAAATGAGAGTGAGTGTAAAAAAATACACACGGCTCTAGTTTTTATTCCTTCCGGATTTTCATTTGACCTGTTAAGCAAAAGTGTTTCAAAAGAGCTGTGGTAACTGAGGTGTCGGCTGCTTTCAAGCCCCAAAAGAATGTGTTAGGTCAAGATATAAATGTCAAAATAACAATTGAAGAAGTGTGCCAACAACCCACTTACCGATCTGACACAAAGTAAACTGCTCTGTAGTATTTTTATTTTTTTTAACCTTACTGCCCTTATTCTTTACATCCAGAAAACATTGTTTGCAAACTACCTGTAGCCATGCCAGCTTGGTGGCTGGACTGTGTCACTGATGAACACAGAAGTATTCTAAATGTATTTAAGAAACCGCCAGGAAAAATGGCAGTGAAGTTACCTTAGCATCGGCTTTAGCTTTGGCAATGTCCACATTGGTGCTCTCGTCTCTCTTCCCCTGTGAGGATGAACAGAAGAATAGTCTGTGATAAGTTGAATTAATTAAATATATTTGGCTTTTGCTCATTTTAGTGATGAGCCATTTTGAATGTCATTTTTAATATACTATGTCACCATTTGATAGAGATGACAAACTCCCCAAGATTTACAGTTCTTGTAGAAAACACATTTTATTTTTTCTCTACAATTCAGGCCTCTAACTGAAGACAGAAATATGAAACAAGGTGTGGGTTGATTTTTTTTTAATTCCATTACATTTTTTAAAATAGGATGCAAATGTTCAGACCATAATAAATTGAATGCTTTAGGTCTGACGGTTTGTTGGGAATGCGAGCACATCATTAATTTAATGTCCAGTACCTCAGCCAAGATGAGCAGAGCTTTTCCGTAATCTCCAGATACCTCCGACTGCAGATCATGAATCATCGATCTTCCAGTTTCTTAAATGAAATGGCACATTGCGGCTGATTTCACAACAATCTAGACACATTACATCATGAACATTTGCCAACTGTTTCACAATAATCTAGTTACTATCTAATCGGTGAAAATACAAATACTTAGAGAGGAAGTAGCAAAGTACAAATACTTTGTTACTGTACTCAAGTAGAAACTGGATCTGAATTCCCACAGAGTCACACTTGAATTCATATCTTGCTACTCAGTCAGAATCTTATTAATCTGGAGTCTCAGTCTCTGTCACAATAATGATATATGTGATGTTTCAGGCCTATTAGCAGACAACCATTTGAAATGCAGGCACTGACATATAAAGAGCCTTTTCCCATGTCCACTGACGTTTCTCAGCTTGCACTCTAGTAACTTTGTGTGGTCCAGGTAGCTTTGCATAAAAAATGGTTGTCATTTGCAAGGCTATTTTTATTTTTATACTTTAAGTAAAGTTCCATGCCTGTATTTTGCTGTTGAAGATACTAACCTGCAAGGTATGCTTCAGACAAGGCTTGCATCTGTCTGTTGGATCTCGAGGCAAAGATTTCTGTCAACGTACTCTCGGTGGTCCCTGCTCCCTGTATGCGATACACACGAAATGTGATAAGCACAAGGAAATGATGACAGCGTTTCAGCTGTTCTTTCAGCACAATGTAAGTATAGTAAAATGTCAGGAATCCAAACTAATCTTAAGCAAATTAAGTCTGTTTAAATAAATGAAATATGTAAAACAGTGTGTCTCTCCTCGCTTTAAATTCTCTAAAGTTTCTTTATACACTGATGCTTCAGCAGGCCAATGCAGACTCTGTATTGAAGCAAGGGCCATGCCATCTGGAAGTTAATCTGACACAATCTCACCTTGATGGCTCTGATGACTTCATGGCAGTCGTAGACAGCAGGGGCTGTTACCAAGGCTACTAACAAGTCCTCAAAGTCTCCGTGGGTGTCGCCCTCCAGGTCAGCTACTAATGTCTGATGGAGGAACGTTGATATCACACATGTTGGTCTGTTGTCTTTGTCACAACACTCAGAATTCTTATTTAAAAATCAACTGATGTACCCTTCCTGTGGCTTTCTCATAGGCTTTAGCGATAAGCTGGCGCTGAGCATTACTTCTTTGGGTCAACACCTCAATTAGTGTCTTTTCTGTCGTACCTGTAGAGAAGAGGAGAACACAAAACAGGCTCACCATTTACTTACACTGCACTTGGAAAGTTCATGGGTTTTCAACCTTTAGATATCAAACTTGTTCTACTAGTGGGCAGATTTGCACAGTTAGTAAAACATAATTAAAGTTAAAGTTACATGTTGGTCTGATTTAAAAGAATACTGATAATGGTGACTCATCAACTTACCAATGCCCTCTATGGCCTTCCTCAGTGCAGACACATCTTCTTCCACTTTGAAGTTTGCCTTGTCCTTCACAGTTCCTCTTGCACTGGACTGACAAACACAGAAACACACTCACAGGCTCATACATACCAATAAAAAATAATCAACAAGTAACCACGTTCCATATGTGTAATAAACAAATACACATATACTAGTTTATACATTGTATAGTGTTTATTGTTTGATATATCATATTATAAGCTTTCATCCAGGATTTGTCATTATCCATTCAAGTAAAAGCAACCCAGGAATATTCATAATAAATCATCATCATCATCATCATCATCATCATCGTCAGCCTGGGCACTAAAAAGGTAAGAGTATGTTTAACTTACTGTCACGGTCAGTGAGGAGGGGGAGTCTAAGAGCAGCTCCAAGTCATCCTACAATACAATTCGAGAAATATGCTTTAATAATCAACTTTATATTTCTCATATTTTAAGCCGACGATCTCATTTGAAACTACTC
The DNA here is from genome assembly GCA_013375575.1 of Percina caprodes. NCBI lineage: Eukaryota > Metazoa > Chordata > Actinopteri > Perciformes > Percidae > Percina > Percina caprodes. The sequence continues at coordinate 910,530 of JABXJD010000049.1, read as the reverse complement.
ACCCAACCAGACATTGTTGTGGCCGTAGACAAAAGTCTGAAACTAGGAAAAAGAAAGAGCATACAGTATTAGCATCTTCTTATTACCGTGTGGTTTTATTGCTTCAGCTCTAGTCTCCTGCTTTCTGATTAGTTTTGCTCTGCGCATTTCTCATCCTCGGACTTTTACTGCGCGTTCGGCCTCCACTTCGGCTAACACACACATCCACTGGATTATGATTCGTAATGTCTTCGTGTGAATCCGTTATAAGTCATTTGAAAGTTAGCCAAGAACTCGTGTACGCGACTAGTGCTGCATAAAATAAAAAACCTTAACATTTGAATGTCGACAGCTGAGGAAAATACAATTTACCGATAAAGCATAAACAGAATAAAGATGCGTACATCCGGGCGACTGTGATCAAAAGTCATTCACCTGGATTTTTCTTCTTACCTTAGGTTTAGTAAGAGGACAGAATTGATATCAGAGGAGAAATTTCAGTTTACCAAAATCGCCACACCTTAGAGAGGAGTTGGGAAGGCAACGCCCATTATTATAGGCGGAGTAAGTCGAGTCATGGAGACGTTTTTCATAAACTCCTCCTCACTTGTACACAGTCACAGTTCAGCCCTGTCAACTTTGTTATACAGACACAGAAATGTACCTGTCTTGTGCAACAATCTGCCCACTTCACTAAAAGTAACAGAAGCTGCTGTACACCATTTCTCAAACCGTAGATGCCATTAGACGTCAGTAATGACCATAGCCTCTTTATGACCGACAGGGTCCAAAGTCATATTTGGTTTTAGGGAAGGGCCAAAGGCATGAGTCATAGAGGAAGGAAACCGGCCGTATCTCTTATTGTCATCACAACAGTTACTCCATGTTGAGATTCCAATTCTCTATCTAGAGATATAGTGCTGCTCATGAGTATAGGAACCCCTGCTAAAGTTGACTAAAAAGAGTAATAAAAAGTAATGTCAGTTGCTTTAGTAATTTTCTCAGAATTCACAAAACTCCAGTCTCAAAGCATCATACTACTGTTTTTACAGGCTCTGTAATGCTTCTAAAATAGTATATTGACTATTTGATATATAAAATATATTAATTTGACAAAGTTTTTGAAGCTCAGGATTGCACACAAATTGTTCTGGTCAGATCCCATCACGGTTGGAGTTTGCACATTGGTATTTTTCTTATATTTTTATGGCAGTGTATAAAACTAAACATACCCAGATAGGGTCCCTTCAAGATATAGTTACAAATTTAAAAAGAGCCACATTAAGACGCCTGTCATATCTTTTGTTCTTTAAGGATGCTTATTGAACACATTTTCAATAGTACAAATGGCCACACAAAAGCTGCATTAATTTCTGCAAAACAAAGAATATACTTAATTGGTGTCCACATGCTGAAGTAGAACTTAAAACAATTCAATCCAACTCACATTCTTGAACTACCCGCTTCTTTAAATCCTAAAAATGTGAATGGTCTTTTACTGCATTTAATTGAGAACTGAATGCTGTGCAGTATATATATATATAGTACAATGCATAATTTCATTCTAAACTTTGACAGTGATTTTGTTGAAGCAGGACTTGAAAGGCTATATAAAGAACATGACACTTTGGCTTTAAGCATCCTCAGCTTTTTGAAAAGGGATTAGCCAACACTGCCACCTAGTGACCAAAACCCCAAGAATAAACTACCAGCCATATGAAAATGAGGTTTTTCAGTGTACTTATTCTACAGTACCTATTACATTGCTTAGTGTCGTTAAACTTGTTACCCTAGATTTTAAAGAACATGTAAGCCATTCCAAAGCACATTAGCAAAAATAGGGAGCAACATCTTGTTTGTGCAGCAGTATATGAACTTTTATCTGAGTTATAAACTAATCTTCTCTGTGCTCATATCAGCTGTGCATTTATTATATGTAGTCAGGGTTACAGAGCAGAACGGCATGTACTGCGTTTTTGGTTTATGCTTTTATTAGACATTTGAGTCATTAACCGCATTAATTTCATTTAGCCAGTTGCTGTTTTCAGACCATTCAGTACAATAATCAACAATACATAGTGTTATTTAAACTAATTCCAGAGACATTGCACAAGACAATTTTAGCAAGTTATAATTTAAGCCATTTGTATTTACTAACCTGCATTTATAGTACTCAAATTCACTTCTGGCAAAATACCAGTTATGCAGCTACACTTTATGTACAGTGTAGAGCATCTGCTCAAAAAAAAAAAAAAAAATATATAAAAGAAAACTAAGTCATTACAACCAGGATGGTAGACTTCAAAATATTCAGAAGAATTTATTAACATGCAACAATGGAACTGCAGACAAACCACTGAAAACTAGAAAGTACTTTTGAACATTACACTTTGCTTTCTAAAGTGATACATTAGGTCAGCTTCTTCTCACCCCTTATTTAGGCCAGCTCCTCCTCACCCTCTTCCTCAAACTCTCCCTCCTCTTCAGCAGTGGCATCCTGGTACTGCTGGTACTCAGACACCAGATCATTCATGTTGCTCTCTGCCTCTGTGAACTCCATCTCATCCATACCCTCGCCAGTGTACCAGTGAAGGAAAGCTTTGCGCCTGAACATAGCTGTGAACTGCTCAGAGATGCGCTTGAACAGCTCCTGGATGGCTGTGCTGTTGCCAATAAAGGTGGCGCACATCTTCAGGCCACGGGGAGGAATGTCGCAAACCGCAGTCTTGACGTTGTTGGGGATCCATTCAACAAAGTAGCTGCTGTTCTTGTTCTGCACGTTCAACATCTGCTCATCCACCTCCTTCATAGACATGCGGCCACGGAAGATGGCAGCCACTGTCAGGTAGCGACCGTGGCGCGGGTCGCAGGCAGCCATCATGTTCTTTGCGTCGAACATCTGCTGCGTGAGCTCTGGGACAGTGAGTGAACTGTACTGCTGGCTGCCTCTGGCAGTGAGGGGAGCAAAGCCTGGCATGAAGAAGTGTAGACGGGGGAATGGCACCATGTTTACAGCAAGCTTACGCAGGTCAGCATTGAGCTGTCCAGGGAACCTGAGGCAGGTGGTGACACCGCTCATGGTAACAGAGACCAAGTGGTTGAGGTCACCGTATGTGGGGGTTGTGAGTTTGAGGGTGCGGAAACAGATATCATACAGGGCCTCATTGTCGATGCAGAAGGTCTCATCTGTGTTTTCTACAAGCTGGTGGACCGATAGTGTGGCGTTGTAGGGCTCAACAACTGTGTCTGATACTTTCGGGGAAGGCACCACACTGAAGGTGTTCATGATGCGGTCAGGGTACTCCTCCCTAATCTTGCTGATGAGCAGGGTGCCCATACCAGAGCCTGTACCACCACCCAGGGAGTGTGTGAGCTGGAAACCCTGAAGGCAGTCACAGCTCTCTGCCTCCTTCCTCACCACATCCATGACAGAGTCCACCAGCTCTGCACCCTCTGTGTAGTGACCCTTAGCCCAGTTGTTGCCAGCACCACTCTGCCCTGTGAAACAAGAAGCAAGATTAAGCTTTGTGCATAATCAGCGGCTAACATTTTTTTGGACAAGTAAGCAAAATTATAAATTTACCGAACACAAAGTTGTCTGGTCTGAAGATCTGGCCGAAAGGTCCAGATCTCACAGAGTCCATGGTGCCTGGCTCCAGATCGACTAGCACAGCCCGGGGTACATATTTACCACCTGCAAAAATCATGTCAGAGGTGAGGGAAAATTGAAGAGAAAAAAATATATAGTTGTAGTTCATGCACAATAAATAAATCAGGGCTGCTTTTAAAAATACATACCTGAGGCTTCATTGTAGTAGACATTGATCCTGTCAAGCTGCAGGTCACTGTCACCATGGTATGAACCAGTTGGGTCAATACCATGCTCATCACTAATCACCTCCCAAAACTGTAAGACAAATACAAACCTTTTTAAGCTACAAAATAAATTAGTCATGCAAGCGGTTTTAATGTAAAACAGTGTGGGGGAAATAAAGCCATTATGCAAATATATGATTCACATTAAGTTAACCGCTTAGGCCCCGCCCTAGTTATGAATATTAAACAATTTTGATAATTTGATATAAAAGATGCCCAGTTTAATTAAATACATGGCAAACGCTACAGACTTGACACCAGCGACGTATATGGTGAGTAATAACTGTTCTTTCTAGTTTCATTGGTAGCATGGAAGCAGTGGCGATCATCGCGGTAATCTACGTGGTTTGGGCTCCATGCGCCACCACGGATAGTAAGTGCGCCACTGATCAACTCAGGAAAAAAAAAAAAACGTGCCCCGCCTCGAACCCTGCATCACTTCTAAGTCGATGGAGGAGAGGGAGATGGACGGGCGTACAGCGAGAGCAAGTTTTCTTCGAGTCTTTATTTTTAATGGGGTGGGGGGTGTAGTGCTTTTAGGCTGCAGCCGTGGGGACCGCATGGGTGTGCCGAAAAAACCCGCAGCGGCCTGCAGAGAAAGGTGGACAGATTTAACTTTTGGAAAAACGCAACCCTGCGTCGGCCTTCGGTGATCAAACATGGTACCGCGACAGTCGGACTGTCCAGTCTTCCGGATTCTCTGCCATAAAAAACGTTTTAAAGAAATAAAAGTTAAACACGCATTCAACTGCCTAGGAGTTTGTTTAACGTTAGCCTAGCAGAATGTTTCCTGCAACAAGCTCGAGCACAAAGCACAGTGCATTGTCTCGTCCTTTGAAATTAAGCTACCTTCAAGTACGCTCGGAAATGTCGACATCTATGAGCGATCTGACGAAATATTTGTGAAATATAAAGAGCACAACGTCATACAATGGAGCCATTTGAAATGACCCTCCCATGCACCGACACAAATCGCCGGATCGCTTGCGGAATGCGCAGTTAATCCGCCTTATTGTAACGTTAAATTAATGTAATTTTGATTTGATCACATAATTACAGTAGCTCTCTCCAGACAGACAATACACTGCAGACAAATAGCTTTGGGCGCTGTATCCTCATTTGACGGTGCAAAATCTAAACGAGGTCGGAGTATGGGCGTCAACGCCGTTTAGCGCGCCTCATAGCACGCAGTTTGGTGCCTCGTTTTGGTGCGTGTTCGGCCTTGTTAAGGTTGAGATTCCGTAATGTTAAACAAGCTGTAATTAGTTAATTTTTTTTTTTTAATTATTCTACACTTCGACAAATTCCAGCCCTAAAGACGTCCCAAAACGTAATTCGTTTGTATTAAAAAGATAAAACGTCAGTTTATCCAAGAGCAGATTACAAGGCGTTTTAAAAAATATAACAAAAAAATTTACTCAATTTAGAACTCAAAAGGAAAATAACTTCACTAACCTTAGAGCCAATCTGGTTTCCGCACTGTCCGGCTTGAAGATGCACAATTTCCCTCATTTTTCTGTCTGGAAGAATAGTAGACCTTTCGTGGAATGACTTTGCCTTTCTTTATCTGCGTGCACAATGGCTGGCTCAAACCTGTATTTATACTACAGCTAGATCCGCCCTGCACGCGTCAGCTCGGATGTGTATTGGCTGATTTTGAGAAAGCGTCATCTACAGACACACATTTTAACCAATCAACTGTTCAAATGCTTATCCGCAGCCATGTCCCAGAAGGTTCCCGGTTGAAAAGATCCCGGAAGTTCTTAGCGGGGCGTTTGAATCAAATGCGTAGACTGCGACAGTCAATACATTTCTTAATTTAAAATATTTACATAGCACACGGCATGTGTATGTAACTTAATTCTATATAATTATAATTTATATGTTAATGTTTATTGCTATACTTAGAAGGGTAAAAAGGTAGGCTATGTTTCAAAATTCAGATTTGTATAATTTTCCACTAACGCAATTTCCGTTATTGTTTCGTGGTGCTTTCAGTAATCCTTCGTAACCGAGTGACTAAGTAATCTTAATGATTTAATAACTTATGCCATATTTATGACTTTCAGATAGAACAGAAGGCAATGACAGTTTACTATCATGATTGTCAACTGTTAGCCATAGTCTGTTCAGTGTATTCTGTTAGCATAATGGGTCAAGTGGCTTACAATGAGCTTGCAGTAGAGCACGATGTGTCGTTTTAGGAAATCCATTGCAAATAAGTAGAATGAAATTAATCAGTTTAAAATTCGTATGCACCCCTGCACTTATTGATATATACTGTACATTGATTCATAATGTACTGTATATATAACAATATGGCCTACTTCTTTTGTTATTTTGCTATACTGCTGTAGGCCTACCATATATTATGTTATACTGTTATTGCATTGCACCTTATATATTTTATACCTCTTAAGACATACTGTTAATGTGATACTTTGTTCGTATATTTTATTTCTATTTTGCTATTTTAATACACACAACACTATGTATCATCACAGTAGGGCTGGGCCATAAGGAGAAAATCAAATATCACGTTATACTTGACCTAATACATCAATGTACAATCAATGGTTGACAATTGGGTGTTTTTACAAAATGTTTTTACGGTGAGATTTACATAAATAATCATCAATAATGTGGATATAATGATTAAGTGGGTAAAGGTAAATAATTGAACAGGTAAGTCTGGTAAATTCAGAAAAGCATGTCACTGTAATGCAGCATTTAAAACTAGGAAAAGACAACACTTATGCCATATTGCGATTATTAAGCTATCCAAAATCTAAAGCGACATATTTTCACACATCAATACTGATTTAATTACAATATATTGCCCGGCTCTACATCACAGTATATATTATTCTGGTGTACACTGTTTACATATTTTAGACTTGCTGCTATTGATCTACCTTGTTACTTTACCTTGTCACTTACCTTGTAACATTAATTGCTTGTATATACGTAGTTCTTTTTTGTTTTCCTTTTCTCTTGTATATATTATTCTCCATTAGCAGGAGCAATCGTACTACAATAAAGATTACAACAAAATATATGTGAGGTTGTCATATTCAAACACTGCATTTGCACTTTTTCACAAACAGACCACACCTTGAAAAGCTTAATGTTTGGTTTATTAAAAATAAGGAACAGGGAAAGGCTCGTTGAGAGTTGAGACTCAGGGTGCAGGGTGAGGGTGCTGTCTAATTGCAGGTGCAAGGTAAGGGGGCCGTCTCATTGCAAGTTCTTCAGGCTCCATTGAATCACCCTGTGGTTCTTGTGCTGAAAGAGGGATAAATAGACTCAGAATAAAGTTTTGTTTATACTTTATACAAGACACTGTGGGCGTAGATGGTACGCAATCTACGAGCATGCACAAGTTAAAAGGTAAGACACACCTATGTAGGCTTGGACTGGAAAATGCTTTGGCTGACGAAGTTGTGTTCCCCAAATTATGGAACTTCACAAGTTGTGATCATCAACAGCTATCTACTGCTAATAAAGTATGACAAGTGACATCAGTTACTGATGTTATATGAATGTGTATAAAGTTGTTTCATGTTCTTGGTTTCATGTGGCAGCACTGCAGTACGATTCCTTAAACTGAGTAACCAACATATATTACATGTACTTGACTGTATAAAAATATATATTTAAAAAGAAAATGATGCATGATTCCTTATATATTTAGCAGTATAATACACATTTAGTTTAAATTCCTTATTGCTGGCCTTATTTGAAACATACCTTGTTATGTTTTCAATCTGATCATTGTACACTCAGCACTCCTGACCTGCATCATGCTCCATAAAGCAGCATCCAGCACTCCTATAGTGGTTTACTCGTATATAATTCATTCATTCATCATCGTATATCAATTGTGGTTACTTGTATAACATAGTAGTATAATACTTAGTATGATTCCCTACTTAGCTTAGTGTGACACTTATGTCCTATGTTACTTTAATTTTATAGCCTACTAGTTATACTAGTATATTTAACTAGATATCCTCATCTCACATCTTACAATAATACGCCCCATGTATATTTCACTAATGACATATTTAACAAAGGCTACCGTAAATTTACAAATTTACTATGGGGTGATTCACTAACATGCTTAATGCACGTCAATTTGCTAGAGGTGTAGAGGTTGATAGCTCATAATATACAACCTGACCCTTTAAAAGTGGATCACAAACGGTCCATTGAGCTCTAACATTACTGCGCATTCGCACGCACACACACACACACACACACACACACACACACACACACACATATATATATATATATATATATATATATATATATATATATATAAAGACCAAAGCTTTTTCCTTGCATGTTTAGATATATAGTATAGGGTATTTAACTGAAATGTAATAACTCGTTACAAAGATGAAGTGAGGTATACCCAAGTGTGGTAGCCAGACTTGTACAGATGCACATTCCGTGCCTTACCCACACACTCATCACCCCGAGGACACTTCAGGGAGTATCTCCTAACTCCAACAGGGTGCCACTCAAAAACACAGCTCACAAAGGGGTTGGGAGAGCCCCCTGACATATCCTGGAGGTTCAGAAGCCGTGTGATGTCTTTGTACACCTGGACGGGCGTTTACAGCCTCTTTCTGAGTCTTCCTTTAACCAGGTGATGTCGGTAGATAGAATGCCATTGACGCACCCAACCCTTTATCTCCGCCTGCAACAACACAGAATGCATACAAAACATTTGCTTATTGCTGTGTGACATACAGTGGTGTGAAAAAGTGTTTGCCCCCTTCCTCATTTCCTGTTCCTTTGCATGTTTGTCACACTTAAGTGTTTGGGAACATCAAACCAATTTAAATAATAGTCAAGGACAACACAAGTAAATACAAAATGCAATTTGTAAATGAAGGTGTTTATTATGAAAGGTGAAAAAAAATCCAAACCATCATGGCCCTGTGTGAAAAAGTGATTGCCCCCTAAACCTAATAACTGGTTGGGCCACCCTTAGCAGCAACAACTGCAACCAAGCGTTTGCAATAATGTGCAATGAGGCTTTTACAGCGTCCTGGAGGAATTTTGGCCCACTCATCTTTGCAGAATTGTCCTAATTCAGTTACATTAGAGGGTTTTCGAGCATGAACGGCCTTTTTAAGGTCATACCACAACATCTCAATAGGATTCAGGTCAGGACTTTGGCTAGGCCACTCCAAAGTCTTCATTTTGTTTTTCTTCAGCCATTCGGTGGTGGACTTGCTGGTGTGTTTAGGATCATTGTCCTGCTGCAGAACCCAAGTTCGTTTCAGCTTGAGTACAAAAACAGATGGTCGGACATTCTCCTTCAGGATCTCTTGGTAGACAGCAGAATTCATAGTTCCTTTTATCACGGCAAGTCTTCCAGGTCCTGAAGCAGCAAAACAGCCCCAGACCATCACACTACCACCACCATATTTTACTGTTGGTATAATGTTCTTTTTATGAAATGCAGTGTTCCTTCTACGCCAGATATACTTGGACACACACCTTCCAAAGAGTTCCACTTTTGTCTCATCGGTCCACAGAATGTTGTCCCAAAAGTCTTGGGGATCATCAAGATGTGTTGTGGAGAAATTGAGACAAGCTTTGATGTTCTTTTTGCTCAGCAGTGGTTTTCTCCTTGGAACTCTGCCATGCAGGCCATTTTTGCCCAGTCTTTTCCTGATGGTGGAGGCATGAACGCTGACCTTAACTGAGGCAAGTGAGGCCTGCAGTTCTTTGGACGTTGTGGGGTCTTTTGTGACCTCTTGGATGACTCGTCGCTGCGCTCTTGGGGTAATTTTGGGCGGCCGGCCACTCCTGGGAAGGTTCACCACTGTTCCATGTCTTCGCCATTTGTGGATAATGGCTCTCACTGTGGTTCGCTGGATTCCCAAAGCTTTGGAAATGGCTTTATAACCCTTTCCAGACTGATAGATCTCAATTACTTTCTTTCTCAATTGTTCCTGAATTTCTTTGGGTCTCGGCATGATGTGTAGCTTTTAAGGATCTTCTGGTGGACCTTACTGTGTCAAGCAGCTCCTATTTAAGTGATGCCTTGATTGTGAACAGGTGTGACAATAATCAGGCCTGGGTGTGGCTAGAGAAATTGAACTCAGGTGTGGAAAACCACAGTTATAGTATGTTTTAACAAGGGGGGCAATCACTTTTTCACACAGGGCCATGATGGTTTGGATTTTTTTTCTCACTTACCTTCCACAGCCTGGCTTACAGCTAACAGTTCAATCTCATCACCTGGCTATAAAGAACGATCCTTCTTGGAGGGGCTTGATGTTGGCTTCGAGGTGACAGGAGATTTGTAGGACACTCTCAGCGTATTCAGCGAGCAGGTAGTTCCCCCACCGGCTCCTCACCTCTCCCTTCCGATGTGGGTTTTGCGACCTCTGACTGGTGCTTGTCAATGTCTCTGTATTTATAACCAATTTATATCTGTTTTCACTTTGATTTCATAAATGGTATTTGAAAATGTGACCAGCTTTTTTGCTTTGTTATTAATGCGGAAAAAAAGGTAAACTTCCAACATGCCTTGTAATGTGAGGCTTGGTTTTGATTGCAGGAATAGTCATGCTTTTCTTTCTATGCTTGTTGCTGCTGCTCTTTGTCTGGGATTGACTATGGCGATGTTTGAACATATGTATGCATCTTATTAATGGCTTCACTCCTTAGATACCATTGAGCCCTAAGGTTTATTTCAAATCTCAGGCTCTAACTCACCATTGCTCCCTGTGTGCTGGTTGGCCGGCTTTGTCAATCAGGAAACTTAATCACTGGCCTTGTCTCATTTATAAGGAAATTCTTGCTTCCTTCATATCTATGTATATTTATCCATCTGAAAAATTCTGGAGGCTCCTGTCTCCACACTGTGACACATTCACAATACCTACTCTATCTCTACGTCCTCAATGTAATGCAGCATTTTATATATATATATATATATATATATAGAAGACAATCGTGGCAGAGTATCATGATATCAATTCTAAGCTAATGAAATTGTGATTCATATTTTTCTCTGAATTGTACAGGCCTAGTTCAGATAACTTCTGAAGTTGACATTTTATCCATTTTTCAGCCCATTTCCCTCTAGCCTCTAGCAAAGTTTGTATGCCATATTTACACTTAAAATCAGTTAAATATCCTTTGCACTAAAAGTTGCCCGTAAAACTTGTCTATCTGACCATTTCTATTTGATGAAATGCATTCCTGAGATAGCACATGCTGTTATGGCATGAACAGAAACATGAATTATGTTAGTAATATGTAAAAAGTTAATGCTTTTGTGACAGTAACAATAACTAAAATAATTATAGTAACAATAACTTCATTCTACATGATTTCTCAATCAGTAGTTATAGAATTTAATGACAACTAGGCTGACTGAAGCTTTGTCTGTCATGACAGTACTGTAATGAAGGATTCTTTCACTCTGGTGTCTTTACAGCCATCTGAATGCAACATTTACAGTATTTGGAGATAGTCCTGGGCCACTATCCAAGTTTAGTAAATTGTGTTGTGACAGCAACAACAACTTTATTCTACAACATGTTTTTTTCCCACCGGTGGTTATGGCGTTAATACAAACTATGCAGACGATGCTTTGTCATGACAAGTACGTTACTGTAACGGTAATGAATGATGACTTAAATCTGAAGGCAGCAGGCATCTGAGGAGGTTTGCCCAGTCTACTGTAACGTGATTCGATATAAATATTGTCATAACGTTAGTGTTTAGCTAGCTAACAAATACTAACCTAATTTAAAAGGCCTCCAAGTAACGTTAACGTGGCTAGGCCAAAGACGGAGATTTGACCAAGACACTGACATTTAACAACCGGTAGCAGTAGCTAACATTAACTTAACCGGCGTACGCTATTAAAAATATTCCGTAGTAGATACACAACAAATAAAATTGAACGTATTGTTTAAAATGACTCAGCGATAACTTGAACGTCAATGTTAGCTAGCTTACCTGTTAACTAGACTTTTAGCGTTAGCGTTAAATAACTTGAGCTAGCTTTAGCTAGTTGATACCATTAGCTTTCCGAAACAATAAAAAAAATGAACTAGGCAGTACTTTAACGTTGAGTGTAATGAAGAATAAATTATTTCAGGCTTCGTAACAATATAAGCAGTGAGTGTTATAGCGTTAAAGAATTATTTCGTTCAGACTTACCAGTAATACTGTAGACTATGATCACCGGACACCTCCGTTGACCTCAGCGGCAGGTACAGCTTTGAATGTCGGCGTGTGATTGGTTATCTGCGCTACGTTTCTAATTGGTTGTCTACAGTCAAACGGAGGTCGAATCAGAACGCGTAACTGAACGTAGACGTAGACAGTAGACTCTGCTTTTATTTAAAATAAAAAACAAAACAACAGAACACTGATTTCAGTGGCACAGAGTTCCAGTACATTTCCAAAAAATCTTTTGGGAAGGTAAGTCGCACTTTTCAGAAAAGCTAAAACTACTTTTTTACTCAACTTTCTCTGTTTAGTAGAGCCGTATTGTGTTGGGGAAGGAGTACATTTACTTTCCTCACCTTTTTCTGTCAAATAAATGACTTGTTTTAGCAATTATATTCCATCTATCAGATGTGCTGTGGTCAGAAGATGCAAATGCACTTTGTCTCTTGCACTAAACAATTTATATTATTAAATGATGCATTATGTGTTGCCTAAATTGCATGTGCACAAAATTGACTGCATGTGTTTCCTTGCACTTAAGGAAACTTTAAATTGACTAAGAGGTTTGCAATATGCAAAGATTATTTCTCAAACATATGACAAAATAAGTCCTGTTTTAAATTATCTGTGGGTTTTAATTTCTATAATTGAATAAGTAAAATACATAGAAAACACTGCTTTCATCGTAGTGTTTTTATTATTTTTATTAGTCTTACTAATAGTAGAAATATTGTCGACTATTGTCATTCTCAATGTAGTTATAATATTATATTCTCACTTTAAAATATATAATATTAATTAAATAATTTGTCTTGTTATTTTTCAAGAAATTATTTTTATTCGCGATCTTAAAAAATACACCATCCACAATTCTAAGCATAACAACGACGCCTTGATTGGTCCAACTCGCTGTTGCCATGGAAATGTTCACAGTACAGTGTACTAGGGAACGGCGAGAGTGAGAAACTACAACAGAATAGTCTTTAATAGTTTCAAAAAGGTTTTATAAGTTTTTATCGCTGCCCACCACCAAGATAAAAAAAAAATTAATCGCGGCACGAAACGACCTTAAGAGGCATCATAAGAGAGAGAAAACATAGAAGGCACTGTTGGGTGAAAAATATGCTAATGCTATATGCTACGCTAAATTTATTTTCCAAACAAAAAGAGTGTGTTGCTTCAGCTAGCAGCTGCATATTTTGGTGAAACTGTTGTAATGAGATCTGTGCATTGCTCTCTCCGTGTTTTGGTGGCGCTTTTGTATCAGTGCTGTAACGTCGGGCCTATGTATTTGTCTTGGATGTGCCTTTTTTGGAGCGTATCATGTCGTAGCACCACCACCTAGTGGTCTGCAGATGCTTTAAGATTTAAACTCTTGTGGATGTATGCCTTTTTGGAGCGTATCATGTCGTAGCACCACCACCTAGTGGTCTGCAGATGCTTTAAGATTTAAACTCTAAATCTCTATTAAAAACTAAGTATATACTTATGCCCCTCTATTTTAAGGAACAACATTTATTTATTCACAATACATTATTCGTTCATAAATAAAATGGGTGTCCTTAAAGGCTGGATTTTTCCTAATTTTCTTAATGAAGGCGTTACAATTAATTTCTAAAAAGAGGATTTTTTTATTCCTCTTTTTAATCAACTTTAGCATGGGTTCATAAACTTATGAGCAGCACTGTATGTGTCTAACATACATTAAATACTTGACTGATTAATTATAAGTACATTATACTGTACTCTGAGGTCTTATTATTATAAGTGATATTTGTGGCAGACCTTTTGAATTTTTGTTATCAAGCTCAGTGCAATAATGATGTGTGACCAGAGAAATATTTCTCAGTTTGTTTAAGTTCAGTTAGAAGGTTTAGTTAAGTGAAATAATTTGTTAATTGTGCTGCTTGAAACAGTAATGCGATTATCAGTGAAGTAATTGCTGTGTGTGTTTGTGTGTTTGTACTTGCAGTTTCAATACGTCAGTATAAACAAATCATCAAGAAAATGTTTAAATCCAGTTTTGGACTACCATTCTTTGCAAGACCTCGGTCTTCAGGAGCTATGTACTCTTCTTCGAAGATGTCCAAACGAAGGAGTGAGAGACCTTTGTCTCCTGAAGACCTCAACCCTCCTACCATCTTGAGGGAGCACGGACGAAGGGATGAGAAATCTTCGTTTTGTGGAGGCACCAACCCTTCTACCATCATGAAGGAGCTCAGGCAAAGGGGTGAGGGCCCTTTGTCTTGTGCAGAAAACCAGCCCTCTATAACCAGGCAGCAAGAACAAAAGGATGTGAGTTATTTGTTCTTCGTAGGTACCAACTCTTCTACCGCCATGAAGGAGCACAGGAAAAGGGGTGAGAGCCCATTGTCTTGTGCAGGAAACAAGCCCTCTACCACCAGGCAGAAAGTACGAAGGGGTGAGAACCCTTCGTTTTCATCCTCTGAAGAGAAACATCCTTCTACTCCAATGCGGCGGCAAGCATGGAGGGGTGAGAGCCCTTCTTCTTCCTCTTCTGAAGATGAGCAGCCTTCTTCCACGAGGAGGCAGCAAGAAAAAAGGGCTGAGAGTCCTTCATTCTCTGAAGACAAGCAGCCTTCTACTCCAAGGCGGCAGCAAGCATGGAGGGATGAGAGCTCTTCTTCATCTTCTGAAGACGACCAGCCTTCTACCATGAGGAAGCAGCAAGATAAAAAGGGTGCAAGCCCTTCATCTTCTGAAGACAACCAGCCTTCTACTACCAAGCATCAAGAACGAAAGGATGTGTGCTATTTGTTCTACGTAGGCACCAACCCTTCTAGCACCACAAAGGAGCACACGCCAAAGGGTGACAGCCCTTTGTCTTGTGCAGCAAACAAGACCTCTACCACCAGGCAACAAGTACAAAGGGGTGAGAGCCCTTTGTCTTCTGAAAACGACCAGCCTTCTACCTCCAATCAGCAAAAACAAAGGGATGTGAGCTCTTTGTTCTATGTAGGCAGCAACACTTCTGCCATCACGAAGGAGCATACCAAAAGCATGCCCTCTACCTCCAGGCAGCAAGCACGAAGGGGTGAGAGACCTTTGTCTTGTGGAGAGTTCAACCCTTCAAACACCTTGAGGCAGGACGGACAAAGTGGTGGCAGCCCTACCTCTACATCTTCATCTTCTGAAGATGACGAGCCTTCTACCACAAGGAGGCTGCAAGAAAGAAGGGCTAATAGCTTTGTATCTATCCATCTGAGTGAAAGAAAGAGCTTAGGGGTAGCAAGGAAAAATGAAGAAACAGAAAGACAGGAGCAGGAGAAGAGAGTGAGAAAGGAGAGGGAGATCATTGAAAGAAAAAATCAGCATTTGGAGGAGGGGTGTTTAAAAAGAGAAAGAGAGAGGTGCGAAAAGAACCAGAAAGAGGAGAGGAAAACTTTTGGTCGGCTTTCAAGACTATACATTTGGTGGCTCAATTGTAAGATAGACCGCATTGCCAGAGAAATCAAATCAACCGTTGTGGATGAGCGCAACCTCCTTTGTCATGGTAAGAAAGTAAATTTTACATTTTGTCACATAACATGTCATACTTTTAGATAAACGGTCACGGAGAACCGGCCCATGTGACTAATATAGGCTACTGTGTAATATTACATTACATTGAAATGTTGCAATGAAACACACAAGGTACACAAGATGTTAATTAGTTGTGTTGCTCGGTGTGTTTTTGAATTTTGTAGAGAGCCAGGTTGGAAGCTTTCTCATCATTATGCCAAGCTAAGCTAATTGCTGTCTGAGTCCAGCTACATACTTAACACACGTCAATCTTTAATATGTAGTACTATTATGAGTTTAAAATGTGGTCTAATTATGGATCATTTGTTCAGCTAATCAACATTGGGTAGATGTTTTTTCAAATAAAGGCAACAGTGAGAATACTTTTTATTTCTGAAACTCACAAAGTTGCCTTGTGTTATCCTGGTCTGCAGGGAAGGAATACGTGTGTATCTGTTTACATCTGTGTCAGCAATTTATTTTTATCTTACAGTGGGCACATATTCCTTTCATGTGTTAATTTATTTATCTTATTTAATTATCATGGCGAACAAAGGAAACATATTCAGTTAAGCTAAGATAGCTCTTATCTCAATTATGGCGCCAGGCCAACATGTATTTTTAACATCTTGCAACAAAACAAATCTGTTAACTATTTCTTTTTGGGAGGGGTGCAAGTGTACAACAGGACTCTAGACTTAACCTTTCATATTCTGTCGGTTACAGGTCCCCTCATAAATCCAAAGAAATTGGCAGAAAAAGAACGGCTGCTTGACCGAAGGAGGGAGCTGGTTGTATACAAACACAGACAAGAATTTAAGGTAGAGAGGGAATTGAGGAAGCAAAGGCTGAAGATAAAGAGGAAGGGAAAAATAGTGAAGACGATGGAGAATACCTCTGAGTTATGCTGCATCCCAGAAAGCTCTTATCTGTTAAATCTTTGCTACGGGCCAATGCCACTTGATACATTTCATACCATTTAGAAGAAAAGGAGAGCAATCACAAAAATGGCACCAAATAGAGAGAATAGAGAGATGGCAAACATTTCAGATTTGACAAAACAAAAGTAAAGTATTCTTTTAAAACATTAGCAACCACCATCAAATATCCTTGCAACCACTCGATAACACCCTAGATGTTAATTTTAATTCAATAATACAGTTATAAAGCATTGTGCAAATAACAGTGTCCCAACCTAATGCCACCTGATCAAATCTTATTCATCCTAACCAAGCCTAATTTATCCAAGGTTAGCCCAACACCTATCCTATGTAGGCCTAATTTATCTTAGGCTTTGTGTCAGACATGTAATATCCCAATGTGAGTTGAAGCAGCCATTGGCTGCGCAAGATGGGGAGGGGTGGTTAGACTGACTAACAGTGATGGGAGTAACGTGTTACAAAAGTAACGCAATTACAGTAATATAATGCATTACTAATAAAATGTCCCGCCAGAACGAGAGACAGTAGGCTAGGGACATCTGTGTCCTCTCAGTGCCGACAGCAACGTGACCGAGCAACTGACAGATAACAATATGTCAAGAATTAATGTCTAGTCTTGCTACACATAATATTAGTAACTATACCATAGGTTACTTGGATTAAATTGTAAGGTGCTTTTAATTGAGTATTTTAATTTAATCCTACTTTTTAGACTTCTAGTCCACCACAATTCAGAGTCAAATAGGCTATTGTATGTTTTACTTAACTATTTAATTTTTAGCTTTACTTACTTTGCAGCTTTAGATTAATAACACAAAATAGTAGGAATAAATTATGATGTATTAAAGTGGATAAAGATGAGACTTTGTTGACCCTGTGAAGAAATTCACAAGCTACCTGCCAAGTTATACTTCTGCTTTTATTTTGAAAGTAAATCAAAATTAACGCTAAAGGAGTGCCAAGCGTTACAATTCAGACAGTAATATTTAAATATAACTAATTACTCTCAAATAATGTCCCACATAATGTCTACTGTAGCATAACAATAGCCCCCAAAAGTCTAAATTTGTTATTATTGTCTCTCATTTCCAGATCACAATAAATACGGTTTGCCTTAAAGAGTGTTTACTCGTCTTCAAAGTTTACTGTACAACTCAATATAGTTTTGGTCACAATATGCCATTTCATTTTAAAAGTAATACAAACCCTGAATATAAAGTATACAAGCTAGCAGATTTATTATCAATACTGTTATTTATAATGAGCCTATACTGTGGAACATTCAAATAAACCCAGATTACTTTTAGCCAGCTTTCCTGATAATCTGATTGCTCTTCTTAGTGTGGCAAGGTGTTTAAAAATAATCTGCAAGAATTGCTTTAGATGGGATAACTATGGCAGGTTCTGTAGCCACGGCTGCAAGACCACCATGTGTGGAACATTCCCCTTGTTTAGTTGGGAAATCTGCTCAACTTGAGTAAGTCGACACATCAGGACGACGATCATAACAACACATTGAAACATCACATTGAAACAACACATAGCTATGACCGAGTGAAACGACACATTGCAACGACACATAGCAACAACAGAGTGACACAACGAATAGTAATGCCACAAAGCATCAACAGAGTAAAACAACACAGTCATGACCAAATCAGCATGGACACAGCAAAACGACAGTCAAATGACAAGGAGGGCAACAGACGACAGGAGTAAGTTGAGTTGACAGACACATTTTGAGTCATGTGAGCATAGACATTGACACATAGACATAGACAGTAAGCATGTCGACTTAATTTTGGCACAAACGGAACCCCATGTATAACAGGCTAGTTAGTTTCGTTTAGTTAGTAGTTATTTATTTAGTAGTAGTAGTTATTTAGTTAGTTTCTGTCATTTTTGGTCTATAACCATCAATACACTGATAATACAAAAAATAACATTGTTGCTTTTACTTCCACAAAGAAAAAAAAAATTAACAGACAAGGAAACAAACAAGCAAAAAACAACAACAATACTAATAAAAATAATTTAATCAGTCGATTGTGTTACACTTTTTCATGTCATTCCACAGTTTAACTCCGTACACCAAAACACTTCTTTGTTTTACATTTGTTCTACTATATGGTTTAATGAAAATACAGCTTCCCCTCAGTTGCTATTGACATTCTCTATTTGAGACAGTCTGGCAACATGCTATTATATTTTTTGTACATTAGAGATACTATTTTTCGGGTCTTCAAGTTCACTAAATTTAAGTACCTGTAAGTTTATAAATAAATGATTTGTTGATTCACAATAATTGGCCCCATTTATGATTCTGATTACTCACTTTTGAAGTAAGAAAATTGGATTTGTGATTGATTTATACGTTTTTCCCCAAAGTTCCACACCATAAGTTATATATGGAAGAATGAGAGATTGATATAATAGATGTAAAGAATTTGTATTAAGAATATCTTAATAATTGGACTTACACCAAATGGTCATTAAATTCATTAGCAGTTTCCTTTGTGTCTGTTATTAGTTATATCATAATTATCATATGACATATAATTATTAGATAAGGTAGTACAACTTCTCCTGTTACTGCATGTTGATTATTCGGTCCTTTCTGGAGTTTTCTATACTGACATACATGTCATACTTTAATAAAAACAACCAATCACTAATAACAGACACAAAGGAAACTGCTAATGTGAATTCATTAGCGGTTTTGTACTACCTTATCTAATAATTATACGTCATAATAATTATGATATACAATATATTGAATACAAAGAAGTTGTAGCCTTGTTGTCAATCAAATGTTGGCATTTCAGTTCCTTTATCCTAATCACCTAGTCCCCATGTTTTTAGTTTTTCTTTAAGTGCTAACTTTGTCTCAAGTGTTGCAGTAAGTGAGATGACACCATGCAGATTAGATCAATGGATCACTGGTGGAGTGGGTCCTGAGTCCTGAGGAGACTTCCCCTCCTGCCCTCCAGGAGGCGCTATTGGAGCCTCTGTTCCAGCCCACCTGCTGCTGCTGACTGTTCCTTTTTTTGGTTCTTGCTTCATGATGATAATGATAACAAATAAACAGCCAAATCCATTTTTTGTTTCATTGCATTGATTCAGATGTAGAGTGTATTCATCTATGGTTTTGAAGTTTATTTTAGTTTAACTCTATATATATATATATATATATATATATATATATATATATATATATATATATATATATATATATATATATATATAGACCAATTATTACACTGTACAAAAAGAGATTATTATTATTAATTAGTCTATGCTTGTCTCTGGTCTCTGCCCCGATGTATTACATTCATACTTACTTTTATACTATGTCATGTGTAGTACTTATTATGTACAGTTTTATATTTAAGAATTGAGATGACTGAATGTTTTACATTGAATCCTAAAAATAAATAAATAAATATGGTTTTGAATTTTGCCCTAAATTAAGCCTGTCAGGAGATCTCCCTCCCTGCCTGGAAAACAATCCAACGTCCTTTGTGTACGTGGGTGAAATCATAGATATGTCTATGGGTGAAATGCTTGCCTGAGATGTTAAACTCAGGGCAAAAGGCAGCACAGCCCCGGCCCTATTGTATACGGCAGCCGTGTAGCTGAACAGCCTGCCCGTCCTTTGACAGCTCGGTACTCAGGGGTAAGTCAGGGTACCGTATGGCCGTGATGATACTTGGCGACGTGTCATCGACCATGGCAATCAATTTAAAATACCAGTGAACCATTTGTTTTTAGACCAAGATTTTGTTTAGCTTTCTTTCTTTCTTTAGCTAATACGCTTGTAAGCTAACGAACTAGCATTGCTGACAGCGAACTAACGTTAGCAACTTGTTCACATTAGCTGGCTAACGTTAGCAACACGGATCCTCCCAGCGCTGTAATGGCCAGCAAGCTGTACCCACACTGTCTCAGTCTCAATTTGGTATCGATCTTCTTGTTTTTTTTATCGTTTTTTTTTACATGTCTTGGTTAAACAGCAAGTGTGCGGTTAGCCCTTTTCTCTAATCCGCAAGTATTTCGTGGTAAGTCTAATTTTCTTTACAGGGTAACGTCAACAGGCATTGTTTATCGAGGCTCAGCTGTAGCTGCCTCTATTGTTTACATGGATACGCTAGGCTGAAGTGCACTGAAGGGGCATGTGGTGGTCGTACGCGTAACAATACTGGATCAGCTACAGAACAACCACAGTGGACATATGGAGATGGGGCTTTGAAGGGGGACATCTGTGCCCGCTGGACTGTTTGTGTGGGCGTTGGACACAGGACAGGAGTTTGTTTGTCCATAGCTTAACCTGAAGCAATACTTAATAAGGAGAATGGGAAATAAACGGTGTTGGAAACTGGTCCACCCTTCAGGCACTGGAATGTTGCTGAAGACCCTACTGATCACCAGTGTTCTTGGCTGGGCGAAATGTCAAGAGAGCCAGAGCATGACACCAGAGGAGAAGATTGTTATCAGGTAAATAATATCTAGGCAGAGTGCTGTTTAGATGTGTTTGTGAATGAGTCCCTGTATGCAAAATTGTAAATCTTAAAAGTGTGTGTGCCATTTTTACATCTGATTCATGCATATTTTACCTAAGTATATTATTTTTTGCAGGGACCAGATTATTGAGATGTTTGATCATGCTTTTGGCAGTTACATGGTAAGGTGCTCACTTTGATGCAATCTTTTAATTTTTTTAGAATTCTGAGAGGAAGTTATGAAAAGCTGAAGGGTTTAAAAGTCCAGCAACACTTGTAGTAGCAAAAATCTACTTTATTTCTGAGAATAACGTGTTTTATTGGCATTTGGCCTTCATCGGGGTCATCTAGTTGGGACAAGCTTGAATCAGTGGCTGGAAAGAGTTTAGTGGGGGTGTGCAGAAAGCAAACATGCAGGATTTTGATGCAGCTGCAGTGTCAGCCAGATGCAACAGGGGCCAGCTGAACATGTTGTGATTCATTGTGGTCTTGATAGTATTGATTCAGCTTTTGTCAGTGGTGACAGAGGTGTCTTCCAGGAGCCAGTGCAATACATGTATATGCAATACATAATATATTAAAGTGTAGGTTGCAATTATTATGTGGAGCTGTGATGATTTTGGGAAAAGGGATGGGGCAGATGGTAGCACTGGTAACAACAATATGTTAAAATTGAGGAGAGTGGCATTAATGGGTTTAAAAATCTGTAAAGCACTTTATGGGCCAATATTTAATTTTTTTGATAATGATCTCATGGATCTCATTTCATGCTACAGAATTTTCAGCCCTCTATCTATTTTTTCTTCATGACCCACTTTTTGTAGACTGCTAAATAAAGCTGGAAGACACTTACTGTTGTTTGTGTGCAGAAATATGCCTATCCAGCAGATGAGCTGATGCCTCTTAGCTGCAGGGGGAGAGTCCGTGGCCAGGAGCCCAATAGAGGGGACATAGATGACTCCTTGGGGAAGTAAGTTCAGTAAAATTTCCTAAAACAAATAAACCATTTATTTTAAATTCATAATTTTAGACCAAAACTATATACACACTATTTATATGTTCAGTAACTGGCTTGGAGTTGTCTCTTTATAGCATTTCTTCGTAGCACTGTGCCTCAGTTGCTTTTTAAGCTCATAAGTTCATGATTGTAAAAATGTAACTACATATTATCAAAATCTATTTGTTTCAGTCCAGTTTGTCATATATGTCCCTACACTATACTTTGCCAGCTTTTAACATTCACTCTGTACTGAGAACGTTAATGATAGCAATAAGAAGAAAGATCTGACAGTACATTTCTTTTTATAACACTATGCTGTTCCAAACAGATTTAATTCCACATGGAGTTGATGCCCCAGTTTTTCAGGACCACATGAACTAGTTGCTCATTTAAGTCAATTCAATTTACAAGAAGGCAATAAGTCAAGGACTTGCCGTACAATACATCCATTTATGCACCATACAAGTTGCATAATGTAATTTCACTGCAAGTTCAACAGATTTGTCTGTGGTTCATTAAAATAAAACTGGATCAGTGGCGAAGTGGGACACCAGCTCCGCTGTGCTGTGCCAGAGGCTCTCATCATAACATGTCCTCCACCTTCTCTGTAGGTTTTCTCTCACACTGATTGACACCCTTGATACCCTGGTGGTGAGCATTGCCTCTGATTACAAGCATACAAGTAGTTTGACCAGCTTTTGTTACTGAGTCTTTTTCCCTCACCATGCTTTTGTTATCAGACTTTTTCCCAGCTTTACTGACAGTAGATCTACTGTGTGTGTTGGTGTGTGTTTGTTGGTGTGTAGGTGTTAAACAAGCTTGATGAGTTTGAAGACGCAGTGAGAAAAGCCGTGACAGATGTACGCCTGGACAACGATGTGGTGGTGTCTGTGTTTGAGACTAACATCAGAGTTTTAGGGTATGAAACATGTCTGTGATTTATTTACTTTTGTGCTGTGTGTATATACTTGAATGCTCTTTTTAATACATCAGATAAGTCTTTAATCATTTTAATAATAATAATAATAACGCATTCTTCATTAAGAATTATTATCAGCACAGCATTTTGCAATTACTCATACTAAGTATCTCAACCTTTGTGTTTCATTTTGTTATTTGAAAAGAAAATCTTTCTTTTCTTCTATTAATTCTGCCCAGAGGGCTTTTGGGAGCCCACGTGATGGCTGACCTGCTACAGCAGCGTGGGGAGAGGATGCAGTGGTATCGTGATGAGCTCCTACACATGGCTAAAGAGCTGGGCCATCGATTACTGCCTGCCTTTAACACGACAAGTGGCCTTCCCTACCCTAAGGTATTTTTAAACTTATTGTTAAATAACACAGGTCTTAGTTTGGATGTATAATATGCAGATGGAGCAGACAACCTATTGTTAAATCTTATCATTGATCGCCCTAAAAATTGACTCAATGCACCTCAGAGGAACTAATGAACAACCCATTACTTATTTTGGTAAGTAACTAGAAGTGTTTTGAGCTGGGTTTAATTTAAAGTAGAAAAAAATGTTTAATTTCTTTGTTTCCAGGTGAATCTGCGTTATGGAGTCCTAAACCCACTGTCACGAACAGGCACTGAATCTGACACCTGCACAGCATGTGCTGGAACAATGATCCTGGAGTTTGCTGCCCTCAGCAGACTGTCAGGAGAGGCTGTGTTTGAGGTATTGCCTCTCTAGAGATCAAGCTTTTTCACTTTTGTATTGTTTTGTAATGCACCCTTATTGTGAAATCACTGAAATATAAGAGAAGAGTACAGTGATTTTCTTAAAAATTATAGCTGGCTGCAACTGATGCTAGCTGTTGAAAGATTAAATCATATATCACTGATGTAACAGTTTTTTACCAGAAACTTATAATTAAAAATTAATTATTGTTTTACAGGAACATGCAAGGAAGGCTCTTGATGTCCTCTGGCAGAGGAGACAGAGGGGAAGTGACTTGGTGGGAACTGTCATCAATATCCATAATGAAGAATGGGTCCGGAGGGGTGAGGGAGAACTTTGCTATAGACAAGAGATGAAAAATGGAACCACACAGAACATTGACAATTCAGAAATACATGTACGTCCATACATATTTCACAACTCTATACATGAACCATATTATACTAATCTTGTCACTTGTGTGTTTGCAGACAGTGGAGTTGGTGCTGGTATTGACTCATACTATGAATATCTGATGAAGGCCTACATTCTTCTCGGAGACAATGTTTTTCTGGAGAGGTTCAACATTGTAAGTCTTCCATCACTATACGCCTATGTGGAAATCTGTATTCAAGCATTTGGCACCTGCTGTAGCAACGTAATCGGCCCACCGCTGGTCATTTTGTTATTGTGATTTTGGTTTGAAGACATTTTTAAAGGTGCCCTGCCACACATATTTCATTACTTTGTAGGTAATGTCGTAAGTTCTACCATGAACTCAACAATTCTTATGGAAAAATACCTTGGTTACCTTGTTCCAAGCCCTTCTAGCGTGGTATTGAAAGCCTGCAGGAAGACACAGATTGATTTGTGCCAGTTCTCATTAATATTCAATGAGCTAAGCTGCTTGACTCTAATTGGCTAACAGCTAGCTAATGAGAGCCTGGCTATCAGCATCCTTTACCCATTGCAACTGAGCGAGCTCATGAATAGTAATGAGCTCAGGCAACACTGACCAGCTTTTGTAATTGGCCTGATTTTGTGAGCTTATTTCTTTTCAGTGGCTAGAGCTGACACAGGAGGTAGCAGTTCATTTTTACATTCACAAAATAACACTAACACATATGGACCTAACATATTTCAAAACATGCAAATAAAAACTGTTTTGTGTGGCAGGGTACCTTTTAAGTGTTTGCTAATATGTGTTTCATGATGTTTGTCTGTAACAGCACTACAGTGCCATTATGAAGTACATCAGTCAGCCTCCCCTGCTGCTCAATGTACACATGCACAACCCCACTGTGAGTGTGCGCAGCTGGATGGATTCTCTCCTGGCATTCTTCCCTGGCTTACAGGTCAGGGATTGTCTGCTAATCACGTTTATTACCATTAAAACACTGTAGAAGGTGTACAAATTGTTGCACACGTGTCTCTGGAGTGACATTTATTTTTCATGCAGGTTTTGAGAGGAGATCTGAAACCAGCTATTGAGACTCATGAAATGCTTTACCAAGTCACAAAACAACACAAATTCCTCCCAGAGGTAAAGTATCTCTGATCTTTTTGTTTATTTTATGAAATATAGTATGCAAATATAACGTATTTATAGCAGTAGGGGTGGGTTATAAAGATAACATTTCTGGAAATTCAAATGAGAACTTATTAATTAGATGTAAAAATCCAATATTGCCTTTAAGCAGTCCTTTTCATTACAACATTGCTTGCCATAACCTAATAAAACCAGAAGTGTTGAACAGATAACCACCTTCGTATATGTAGTATAATAAAATATCTTCCTCTGAATATCGTCATAATAATGTGTGCAGCTGCTGTAGCAAGCCATCACAGTTTGAGATATATGATGCTGCATACGTACATCTCAAAGAAATTACTCGTGGCTAATCTTCTTTGTGAGACTGACATTGCCAGACCAAATCACAAATACAAAATGATTATATTATCTGCCAGAGCAAATACAACCTGAGCAGATTTGTCTGGTTGCCAGGCTACTTTTTCGTCACATTCCTAATGAAATCTGTTAATTAATGTTAAAGAAGAAGAAGCCAGTGTCGATAATGTCTTTTGCTTTTGTTGTTTCTCCATGCAGGCTTTCACTACAGAGTTTAGAGTTCATTGGGGCCAACACCTACTGAGACCAGAGTTTGCAGAAAGCACCTACTACCTCTATAAGGTGAAAAGTCTGACAGGACAGTGTTATAGACCAATTATAATTAACCTTTCTCTAAAAATTGGAAGCTTCTGTTGTAAGTAAGCAAATTAATGAAACTACTCCACTTTTGTACTATATACACAAAGCATTTTTTTAAATAGAAACTGAATGCTCCGTGTTGGATGTGTAGTTGAGATTATATTTTGATCTCTACAGGCCACTGCTGACCCCTACTACCTCAGAGTGGGACAGTCCATTGTGGAAAAGTTAAATGCCTACGCCAGGGTGCCTTGTGGGTTTGCTGCTGTGCAAGATGTCCGCACTGGGACGCATGAAGACAGGTATACAAATGCCATTACACACGTTTACACGGTTCTCTTTTGAGTTCCCATATTGAACTGTGGAAGGTGTGGTTCTGTGGATGAAATAATTGTTTCTGCGTATGTATGTATGTTTATGTGTGTGCAGGATGGACTCGTTCTTTCTGGCTGAGATGTTTAAATACCTGTACCTGCTGTTTTCGGAGAAGAGCCAGCTGCCCATCGATATTGACGACTACATCTTCACCACGGAGGCTCACCTGCTTCCTGTATCTCTCTCCACCACCCAGCCGCCCTGTCAAGGCAACAACACGGTAAGAGGTCTCACTTTATCACAAACACATATACACAAATTATACTGCCATTAATCATTTAAAATCCCTGATTGATACAAGCTGATATTGAGTGTAAAATGAATACTAAAAAATGTAGTTAATACAATAGTGTATTTACTTAATGTAATAGCAATTATTATTTATTTACATAATTTATAGTGTATATAGTGGTGTATATATGCTTGTTGACAAGAATGGGACGTAAATAAATAAATGTTCTTAAAATGTGTTAATTCAGGATATTATGCATCCTGATAAACCTTTAGAATTAAAATAGCCCCACATCATCACATACTCTTCACCATGCTTAGAGATAGGCATGGTTTTATTTCAGTTAGACTAATACCTGGTTTGATTTGCATTGAGAGATGATTTTATAAGTATCCCATGCCTATCTCTAAGCCTATTTTAATTCTCACTTTATCATGATGAATCATATCTGCCTGTCTTTTTGTATGTATACTTATCTATTTTAAATAAGAACATTTATTTATTTACAATGTTTAAATTTGGTCATTTCATGTCTAGTCTGACTAGCACCACATGGGACGTATTGGCATTCTGTGTTATTACATTATAGAACCATTTATAACTTTTACTTACAATACTAACTGGTTCTTTAAAGGTCCCATATTCTCATTTTCAGATTCATACTTGTCTTTTTGGTTTCTATTACAACATGTTTAAATTTGTCATTCTGTCTGTCTGACTATACATAAATGAATACCTTTCTACCTATATAAAGTGTAGTTGTGACATCACAACTGTACGGAAGTCCTGACGGCTCGTTTAAAGGCACAGTTTCTGAATACAGGCTGTATGCATTTCTCTGGATTGAGCATTTTGATACAGCACTTTGATCTGCTTTATAATAAAAAAAAAAAGACATGGAAATGTCACTTTTCACCATATGGGACCTTTTAATATATTAATTGACATATGAGTGTAGAAGTTAAAAAGGGTGATCCTGTGCTTCAGGAGACTGTTCCTGGTTCTCAAGAAGAAGATCTGTTCACACACTCCTGCCCCAGCATAGAGACATTGTTCCCAAACAACCCGTCATTTGCCAAAACCATCCGGGACAGCTACAAGTACCTCACTGGGGTGGGACGAGCCTTCCACCCCTTACCTGTCAGGTGTGTTGATTTTAGAGTGAAATCACTGATGAAACCGGTTTGCTATGATTACTTTGAGTTCTAACTTGGGTGTGTTTGTACTTTACAGGGAAATTGAATTACCGCTCCATGATAATGGGATGGAGCCAGTAGAGTTCTTGAAAAGCATGGGAATTTCTCTCACTCCACTAAATGAGGTCATGGCAGGAGACACCAGAAGACGGAAGGTATTTTAGTGACTTTGTACTCATGATACGAAGTTCTGTCTGTCTAGACCTCCAAAACATTAGGCAAGTTAAAGGTTCCCATTAGGCCCCAACATTGTTGATGAAAATGGAGTCCCTTTGATTCCCTTTTAAAACAGCAATATTTACAGTTTTAGGAGCTGGTTATTCATTTTACTTGTAGCATTAACATTATTGTGTAGCATTATGCAATGCAGGATGTTTCCCTTAAAAAGCATAAAGTAGCTTTTAATGTCTCCAGTAGTTGCAGATATTTAAGAATAGCATTATTAAAGAAAATGGCTTTTATGTCACAAGGTTGCAGGCAGATGGCGAAATAAGTCAGAAACAGTCAGATATTGTGGCCCAATATACTGTGTACTTGTTTGAAGGCTCTTTCTTGTTAGCTAAACTCCCTACAGGGTTTGGTAAAATGGGTCAAAAATATCACCACTGTTGTTTCAACATTTTTGTGATTTGCTTTGTTTGGCGGTAATGGCAATAAGCTAATATGCTATCCAAGTTACTGGAAGGTGAATCCCAGCTGGTGGAACAAGAGAAAATCAAGGATGACCAGAATCTGCTTTAGTAGTTAAAAAGTTAAAAACATGTTTTTGAGTTAAAAGCATGCAAAACTACTTAGCCCCCCTGGGGTCAGCTGAGCACAAAAAACTAAACCATGCGCACAGAATAAAAATCTGGTCCCTCAGTTTTATAAACTGTTTGCACGGATTAATAATAATCTGTGCCCTTTTTTTATTCTGTGTTCATGGTTTAATCAGTTTCTGATTTAAGTCTGATATTGTCTATTTGGCTCCAGTGATGCACTCAAATGACCTGTTAAGCAATGCATGTTTATGTGTTGAGCATGCTTCACTGGTGCTGTCAAAACAGGTTAAGGATAGTCTGGCTATCACCAGACCAAACCAAGCTCAATAGATTTGAGATTGAGCATTGGTCTGGGGAGTCTCTGTATTTACTCTGCACAAGAGGCGTGACCGACCAGCATAGTTCAAATGACTCTGTAGACAATTAGATAGTCCTTCAACCAATCAGACCAACGATCCGGGTGACGTAGAAGCGACAGTGGCATCAACGGGTTTGCTCCGTTTCTGTGGCATTTGGCTCCTGCCATGTTAAATGTAAACCAGAAGTTGCTTGGTCGCTTCTCTATCGTCATCGTTTTAACCCGTCAATAGCTTGCCAGGTAGCTAAGCCAGTTTGTGATTGGTTCCTGCAAAATTGTGAACTGAAGCAAGAGAATTAAACGTGCAGGTTTCCAGACCGACCTGCAGGGCGAAATCAAATCGCCGTCAGAGTGGCCGGGGTTTACCCAGTATAGGTTAAGGATAAACCTGCTGTTAAACCAATTATATCTATCAAATTGTGCAACTATCAGGGTGTTCAGCAACATGGAGTTAGACAATTATAAGCTGCTTTAATCAAATGACAGGGCTTTTTTATTTTTATTTTTTTAAAGCAGATTTCTTCATTATCTACAGGCTTTAAATGAAAGGTTTCTATGATATACAGTATCACAATGTCCACAGATTTCCTGAAAAACCATGAGACAGTTTGAATAGCACAACATTCTCACTGAATGTCCCTTTTTTAACTTAAGCATGACATTTGACATTATGGAAAAAATAATGAATTTAAATGACAGCTTTCTGAATATAAAATCCCTTTTAGGAGCATAAAGGAGTGTACCGGGTAAAACTTGTGGCAGAGGTGAGCCATACAATTGAGGAGGAGGAGGTAGTGCCCCATGTTGTTCAGCTCATATCGCCCCCATTTCTGGGTAGGACAGTCCTCACAGCAGGACCTGCCAAGTTTGGGATGGACCTCACCAAGCAGGAACACGGGGTAAGCTTCCAATTGATAGTATGGTTTACAGTATTGATATCAAAGATCCCAACAAGTCGTGTCACCTTTATAAGAAATATGTTTAAAGATAATAACATGACTAAAAATTTTAAATTTTATGAAATCCCTAACCTTTAAGCAAATTAATTAATAAAGATGAGCCTTAACAAACCAATGCCAAAACATTTACTCTTACAGTTAAATTACACATCTGCCCTGACCCCAAAAAAGGTTACCAGTTTTGTTTTGCCTGCACTTCTTTCTTTATCTCAACATAATAACACATTGAAATGCTTGTGTGGCAGGTGAAGGGCAGTGTAATGAAAGCCTCTCCCTACACTGCATGTGGACCAATAGATAATGCAGTGCAGCTCAAAGGGCACATCGCTCTGGCACTGCGTGGGGACTGCATGTTTGCTGTAAAGGCTCGTTGGCTGCAGGAAGCAGGAGCCATTGGAGTCATCTTTATAGGTGAGAATGATTACCAGAGAAGCTGAAACTACTTCTTTTTTTTTTTTTCTTACAGTCCACCTCAAAGCTCAAAGATTAGACTATCAAATACTGAAGGCTGTATCTCAAAGAAATTAAATCATTCCAATCACTACTCCCTTATTCTTTTTCCAAGACCACCGTGAGGGAAGTAATAGCAAGGAAACTCCCCTGTTCCAGATGGTTGGAGATGGCGACTCCACTGAAGACATTACCCTGCCTTTGGTCTTCCTGTTCAGCCAAGAGGGTGCCATGCTCACAGCAGCTCTGGGGGAACATCACAATGTGGATGTGCTGCTGCTGCCCAAGGAGAGGCAGCTTGGACATGGTGAGGAGCAGAAGGAGGAAGATTAAAGGATAAGGCTGACGATATTCTTTATTTTTGTTATTGTCAAAAACGGTGCTTGGGCTGTTTTTCATTACTTTAACTTACAGCTTGCGTTGATTATTCAGGGTGGGGGGGGACTGCATTCGCAGCTAACAAAAATTATATCAAATGTCAAATTTTAGTTACTCTCTCTGTTCTTGTTCTAATTCCATATATCATTGACTTTCCTCCTCATTGTCCAGATAAGACAGAAAAACCTGTCAGCATTAACATCAAACTCCACCTGGCAGAAGAGGGGGAGCTGGAGGAAGTATCATCCAGAAGACCCACCTTGGAGTTTGTCTTAGAGAAACAGGAGATG
The DNA here is from genome assembly GCA_013375575.1 of Percina caprodes. Taxonomy (NCBI): domain Eukaryota; kingdom Metazoa; phylum Chordata; class Actinopteri; order Perciformes; family Percidae; genus Percina; species Percina caprodes. Next base: position 879,631 of record JABXJD010000049.1, on the reverse strand, counting down.
CTTCTGAAGGAAGAGGAGGAAGAAGAGCTCAGAGGACAACAACAACAACTGCAGCAGCAGCAGTTCTGCTCAGAGGCAGCAGAGAATGACAGGACTGCACCGTGTTCAGCAGATTCCTCTCAAAACACAAACTCTAACAGTGGACCAGACTCAAGTCCCTGACCACTGCTGATCCCAAAGCAGCCAACTACGACCTCTCGTTAGTTTCTGAATGGCGTGTGCCTCAGAGCCCTTCACTGCCCGACATGGAGCCCTAACTTACTAGCTTGATTTTGAAACCTAAAAATGGTTCTACATTTATTGGACAGGGTCGAAGTGGGGCTTTTATTCTGTACGGTGCAGGTCTCTCTGAAATGAGGGATGAGGGGAAAGCTAAAAGCTGTAGGTCAACATGGCTGTGCTGGTGCTGCCCACACCTTGCCTGTAGTGTTGCTATTGTAGGCTCACACATGATGATAATGATTTAGATAATTCACTAGAATTTGAAATTACCTCACCCTAGAGGAAAACATAGATAAGGCAAAAATGTACTCAGCTAGGTTTTTATGCAATGCAGTTTGTTTTTAATGTAGAGTGCACCTTTTCACTTGAACAACTACTGTTAAATATTCAGTGATGGTGAACGGAATATTACTTGGCCAGTAGGTGGTGTTAGCTACTGAGCTACTTAGTAATACAATGTTAGTGGATGAAGGAGATGAGCTGGGGCCAGTTTGGAAAGTTTATTTTATTTTGTACTGGTAAGCAACTTCAGGGAATTTCAAGAGTGAATGCAGTTTGCTAGGATGACCCATTTGAGCATCACAGGTTGGCCTGCAGTCGCAGACTGCTATGCACTTTGAAACACAGGTATGATCGTTCATGACAGATTCATTTGTTTGTTTGTTGCAAAAAGTGATTGCAGTTATTTATTGTCCCATTTACATTGTACAACGATGCAATGTTTTTTTAGCCACCTTAAATAAGGAAGATTCTACAGGGTTTAGTTTAAAAACAGAAAATCATCTAAAATTGCAACAGTCAAACTGGGAAGGCCAATTTAATTCTGTACATTGTTTCTAAAGTACGATAGATACAGTTGTCTTTTATCATACTTTCTACACAAACTAAACCATGATCTGGGCATTGTTATGTGTAATCACTTTATGGATCAATTAGGTAGATGCACAACTATTTGATTAGTTTGTTCATATTCACTTTGTTCTCACTACTAATTTGTTGTGTTTTGTGGTACATTAAATGTGAGTTTATGTTTGCGTGGGGGAAAACACTTTTAATGCCAGAGGATGTTTTATTTAATGTTTTTTTACAGTGGACCTGTTCCTGATGCTGCTGAGTTACAGTCTTAATCCAACATGACATTTTTTTGTTTTTTTGTTTAGCCTGTATGAGGCTTTGCCAACCTGTATACCTCAGGACTATAACAGTTCACACATAGAAAAGGACTGCGGACAAGAAGTAGGGGATTCTTTTTATCATTTTTTAATGCAATTTCATTTTTTCCAACTGTTTAAGGTTTCTGTTGATCAGTGGCTGAAAGTCAAGTGCCAAAAGATATGCATAAAATGGCTCCTGTTTCTGTTTCACATCTTCTCTGTTTTTAGTTTCAGACTGTGAGCTGAGTCAGTCTCATAAATAAATTTGACATCAGAATTATCAAACCTTCTTAGCTTTTTTCCTGCATCCTAGAATTGCATGACTGCATTTTCAGCAGCTGTGGAATATATATTTATTCCTATTATTGTGCTTGAATGGAATTTGACTGTAGAATGTTCTATTTCACTGTATGTTCATTAAGAGAGGTATTCGTTGTAGTTTAAGCTTTTCATAAAGGATGGAGCAAAAACACAATCATTTTTTTTATGTATTTCCTCTCTAAAAATTATATTTAATGCAGCAACACTATGTCTTTCCTGTGAAGTATTCAAAGAAGAATCCTGAGGATTAATAATGTCCAAAATGCCCCTGTCCTTAAACTAGCTAGTTGTGTATTGGTAAATACACTGAATGTGTTATCTGAATGTCTCTCTTGTTTTTTGTCAGGAGGAGATAAGACAGACCATGGAACCTTTTGTGCCAGATGGGACCACCTACCTCAGAATAGCACAATCATATGATGACATTCAAGATGACATCATTGATAATGACATGGTGATGCTAACAAGGGCAAATGATTCACATACATACATATTTTTTAATAGTATAGTGGAATTACACTCACCTATAGGATTATTAGGGACACCATACTAATACTGTGTTTGACCCCCTTTCGCCTTCAGAACTGCCTTAATTCTACGTGGCATTGATTCAACAAGGTGCTGAAAGCATTCTTTAGAAATGTTGGCCCATATTGATCGGATAGCATCTTGCAGTTGATGGAGATTTGTGGGATGCACATCCAGGGCACGAAGCTCCTGTTCCACCACATCCCAAAGATGCTCTATTGGGTTGAGATCTGGTGACTGTGGGGGCCATTTTAGTACAGTGAACTCATTGTCATGTTCAAGAAACCAATTTGAAATGATTCAAGCTTTGTGACATGGTGCATTATCCTGCAGGAAGAAGCCATCAGAGGATGGGTACATGGTGGCCATAAAAGGATGGACATTGTCAGAAACAATGCTCAGGTAGGCCGTGGCATTTAAACGATGCCCAATTGGCACTAAGGGGCCTAAAGTGTGCCAAGAAAACATCCCCCACACCATTACACCACCACCACCAGCCTGCACAGTGGTAACAAGGCATGATGGATCCATGTTCTCATTCTGTTTACGCCAAATTCTGACTCTACCATCCGAATGTCTCAACAGAAATCGAGACTCATCAGACCAGGCAACATTTTTCCAGTCTTCAACTGTCCAATTTTGGTGAGCTCTTGCAAATTGTAGCCTCTTTTTCCTATTTGTAATGGAGATGAGTGGTACCCGGTGGGGTCTTCTGCTGTTGTAGCACATCCGCCTCAAGGTTGTGCGTGTTGTGGCTTCACAAATGCTTTGCTGCATACCTCGGTTGTAACGAGTGGTTATTTCAGTCAAAGTTGCTCTTCTATCAGCTTGAATCAGTCGTCCCATTCTCCTCTGACCTCTAGCATCAACAAGGCATTTTTGCCCACAAGACTGCCACATACTGGATGTTTTTCCCTTTTCACACCATTCTTTGTAAACCCTAGAAATGGTTGTGCGTGAAAATCCCAGTAACTGAGCAGATTGTGAAATACTCAGACCGGCCCGTCTGGCACCAACAACCATGCCATGCTCAAAATTGCTTAAATCACCTTTCTTTCCCATTCTAACATTCAGTTTGGAGTTCAGGAGATTGTCTTGACCAGGACCACACCCCTAAATGCATTGAAGCAACTGCCATGTGATTGGTTGATTAGATAATTGCATTAATGAGAAATTCAACAGGTGTTCCTAATAATCCTTTAGGTGAGTGTATATTAAGATAGTTGTGAGTGTATGAAGTTCCTGGTGGTCCTGAAGTCAATAATATTAATCTTAACATTCCTTCAAATTCACTGATAGATTCCCACATAATAAATGAGGCAGGTAGTTTTACAAACAATGTTTGTAGTTGTATTGTAAGTATTTTAAATGTCTGTAGAGATATATTCCACTGGTGGTAGTCCATTTTGACAAATGACAAAGAAACAGCTACTGGCAAGTGATGGTGGCCACCTAAAGGTTTTTTGTTTCTACTGGTCACTAAATTTTGGCCTTTGTTTGGTTTGGTCATCCGCTGTCATTCGCCTGTATTGTGAAAAGAATAACTTAGTTAGTAGAAAGAGATTATACATGATGTTTGTTTATTTGATGTGTATTCATCTTAAAATATGTTGTGCAGCATAATTTTACTGCACCTGCTACATTCTGGTAAATGGCCAAACATACACTATTTGCTTATCAACTTTCTCCTTCATCCACTATTTTCATTAGACCATTATCAGCCAATCTGCATTGTGTAATGATTAATTGGTTGACAAAGTGTTGTAAACTCAACAGCATTAAAAAAAGATTAACAATTTTTTTTCAGCACATCCCTAGCATTATGTAAACCATGTAACCAAACATATCTTTTAAAAACGTCACCATGTTCTACGTACCTCTAATGCGTTGTAATCTCCATAGAATTTAAAACCAGATATATATGTATATATATACACACAGTGGTGCTTATATGTTTATGAACCCATGCTAAAGTTGACTAAAAAGAGGAATAAAAAAAAAAGGCCTTCACTAGAAAATTAGGAAAAATCTAACCTTTAAGGCCACCTATTTTCTTTGCGAACGAATAATGTATTGTGAATAATAAATGTTCTTCATTAAAATATAGGGGGATAAGTATACACATCCCTATGTTAAATTCCCATAGAGGCAGACAGAATTTTATTTTTAAAGGCCAGTTTCATGGATTACTATGGATCCTGATAAAGTTCCTTTGGCCTTTGGAATTAAAATAGCCCCACATCATCACATACACTTCATCATACCTAAAGATTGGCATGGGGTACTTCCCATAAAATCATCTCTCAATGCAAATCAGACCAGCTATTAGGCTAACTGAAATACAACCATGCCAATCTCCATGTATGTGATGATGTGGGGCTATTTTCATTCCAAAGGCCAAGGGAACTTTATCAGGATGCAGATCCTGGATGCATTAAATAAATGGCCTTATAAAATAAAAAATCTTCCTGCCTATGGGAATCATATGGGGATCATTCTTGCCTAACGAAGAGATCTAATCTTTTTTAAATAAAATAGTTTTTTTCTTTTTAGTGGTAACAAACAGGAAACCACAGAAAAGGACCAACTCTACTTTATCTTTCAATCACATTAAATCAAAATAGCGACTTTAAGAATGTTCAACAAAACCTGCAGGTAGGCTAATGGATGCCATTGCATGCCAGTCTGTGACCGCATAATAATATATAAAAAGGAGAACACAAGTCTGTGGTGAAAAGTCCTTTTGTTTCCATTTAGGCGTTTACGAGGAGACCTTGAAGGCAGCATGGACACATACGCACCCACCCGTCCTCACTCCCTCCTCCCTGAAGCTCCGCTATCTTTAGCACCGCCACGGATTACAGTACGCAGTGTGTCACAGACAGCGTCCCGCTTCTACCTGCTCTGCTTATCGCTGTGTCTAACGTTGCACTGCGCTTTCTCGCATGAAATAAAAATATAAAAATCAAACATAAGTGATGGGGGAATGACAACAAACTCCGTCCCAGTCTGCGGTTCTCCGTCCCCGAGAAGACCCAAAGGATGCTGCTCCTCTCCTGCCCGCTGAACGGACGCCTGCGCCGGGCCTCGCTACTGCTGCTCGCCACGGTCCTTCTCTGTGTCGCCCCTGTCAGTGCTAGCCTCTCAGGTAAATACACACCTTAAACAACACACCTTACAAACATAGAGCCAGCACCAGAAAAAACAATTACCCTCAAAAGTGTAAACTCATTGTCTGTCTCCCAGTTACTGGGGCATCTTTAACTAATGAGCTCGTGACAAACACCAAGACAGGGTCTTTTTATTTGAAGAGGAATTTTAAACTCACCGAGTAGAGCGTTTTAGTGTGACACGTGTGTTTTTACTTACTTTTGTATTGTTGTTAGTAGAGTAGACTAGCTTGCTAGTATAGGATACAACATTAATTCAGATGGATGTTTTGGACAGGTTAGACAAGTATATGTATACCTGAGTGGCTGACAGAAGGTCACAAGGAAAGAAGAAAAATACAGATCCCCTTCCTTATATGCTCACTAGGGGTAGACTACACTAATCTGTGTGTGTGTGTGTGTGTGTGTGTGTGTGTGTGTGTGTGGGGATCACACAGTGATGGTTGCTGTTGATGTGTGCAGGGGAGATAATCTCCTTCTGAGCTTTTAACACTGAAACCCTGTGGGAGAACCAACAGCTGGACGCACATGTAATCTTTAGCCTTTATCTTATATACGCACACACACACACACACACACAAACTGCCCTCACACTGAACATTACTGCCTTGACCTGGCTTGTGTGAATTTATAGACTTAAATATATATTTTGGAACCAAAACATAAATCCATCCATGGTATGGTTCATTCCAGTTCCTTAAAGTCTTTGCAGGAAATCAAAAGTATGTGTAGCTTAATTTTGCTTGTGCAAGACAAAGAGGATGGAAAGAATGTGACGCAGTGCCAGTGTTGTTTTTTTTCCCTGTAGGGTAAATTTGTGAAGTGTGACGATTTTCCACTTTTTGTCAAAATTCAACCAATGCAAATATTATTGATTCTCTCTCAAGTGCTAAAAAAACAAAACTGCAGGGAAACACTAGTGTAGTTTTCTAGTGTCAGAATAAAATCATCATTTTGGACAAGATGGAGATGCAGACAAAGCTAGTACTGTTTCCTCCGATGTGTCTCTTGGTTTACATGTTCAGAAAGGAATGTTTGGTGTCATTAGCTGTCTTAGGATCTTTCTAGTCAGATGCATTTTCAACACCTGTTGTGTTTGAACGTAGCTTGTTTGTAACAATGTGTGTCATTGTGTGTGGGCTATTGTTTGAGTATGTTATTTTGAAATAAAACAAGGCAAAATAACACACAGTTCACTCCACGATGAAGTAAGTAATTACAGCAGATTGCATAATGTAGCTGCATAGGAATTCTATTGGAGTCATATCTTTTTAAATAAATGGTACTTTATAAAGACCGTTGAAAATGTTGGAGACATCTATAGAACCTCAAAAAAGCACATTCAGAGCAACCAGTGAGTCAGGTTTCAGGGTGATTTTGCTGGAGAGTGACAACAGCATGAAGGGCATAATAATCAGATGGCTGATTCAGCAACACATCGACACATTATGTGTAAATATGCCAGAAAGCTTTCATCGAACATTTGGTTCTTTTGATGGAAGTAATCCAAAATCTCCATGAACCCAGTTGATTGCATAAATGACATATAGTCTGCTGGCAAAGATACAGAATTAATTAAATTTTAACATGCAGAATTTGTTGTTTAATTCAGGCTAAGTAAGGCATGTCGAATTAGCATTATTTGCATGTTCTTGCTGCTCTAATTTTAGCATATTTTCCCATAGAAACATCATCTTTACTTCTCAATATTCTAATTCGGCCTGACCATTGTTGAGCTGCCACGTTTAAATGCCAGGCTTGTCATTCACCAAACCCACATAGAACTGAGACTCTGCCTCCGGGCCTTGTCTTCCACCAGGATTAATATCTTCAGTGTCACACACACATACACACAGCCACTGGCTGCAGTGTTTTTCAATCACCTTTATTTGCCCTGCGGCAAAATTAGTCATCTGCATACGTTGTAGTAGGGTTTGAGAGCAATGAAAAGTCAAGGGAAACGACACACACACTGTCCTGTGAGATACCACTTTGAAGATGACAGAGTTCATACATAATGACTTGTGTCCTCATATGACTGGGATATAAATGCATTTTTCACATATGTTTGTATGCTATCAAAGACCAGGTATTGGTTTGATGACATTTTGTCAGAATTGCCAAAAATAATAGAATTTATTTTTTTAAAGACCATATTTATGGGTATTTTAGGACTTTATTTCCACAGGACAGATGAAGACATGAAAGAGAGAGGAAATTACATGTAGCAAAGGGCCGCAGGTCGGCGTCGAACCCGTGGCCGCTGCATCAAGGAGTAAACCTCTACAGTATGTGCACCTGTACTACCAACTGAGCTAAACCGACCACTCTCTAAAAGGTTTCGATGGGAAATCAAGTCTCCCTATTTTTTAACTTGATTTGATATGGTATGGGAGTCCAGTGCTTCCAGGAAGTAATTTAGAATATGGATTTTAGAGCTAACAAGTGCTCCCTCGGGTTTCAAATAGATATGTTTGGTAGCTTGTGTGGTCTTTGAGGGAATTTTCTCAGTGAGAGAAAGGGAAAATGACCACCCAATTATTGGGTGATAACCATCATACTGAAATTATGCAACATCCAGGAAAGATATTGATTTGCCCCATTGTGGTCTTTGAGAAAAAAAAGTGGTCAGCCAAGCCTTTCTTGTGGTAGCTCCTTCAAGCCACTACACACACACTCCCCCGATCTTCTTCATGTGAGAGTTTGTCGGCTACCAGACCTCTCCAGGAAATGAGAGGGCCACAATTAATCAACTTACGGAGCACTCACAGACCAAGCCAGGCCAGATGAAGCCATAGTTGGGAACAGTTTAGCTGAAATGAAACACACTATGCTCATTCAGTCTTAGTTCTACTCTTAACCTTAATTGTCATACCAACAGTTGCGTCTTTTATCAACTTAATCCTGCAATTACAATTGACTAATCAGAAAACTTTACTATGTCAGCAGTTTAGCAAGTGCAAGTTTGCATTTGTGTATAGCCACATCCTTACCAGGAATGGCAGTGTCTGCGTTGCCTGATTTAAAGAGAAGCACAATAATATCAGCGCTGGTCTGTTTTACATACTGCAGCAAGTACTTTTGATAACAAGACAGTGGGTAAAATAATAAAAGGTTTGCTATTAAAAACTATTGTGAACCAAATCAGCCCAATCTATTTGGGCTAATTGTTTACATTGGTCAATCCAATTAAAGAAATACTCTGAGCTGAATCTGTTTTTAAAAATTTTTATTTTTGCATATGAAACTGTTCGAACAACTGGACCAGCCAGAGGCCCAGAAACATTATGACCATGAAAAAATACAATCCGGAAGCTTTATTTGCCACATACTAGCTGCCATTGTATAAATCCTTTTAACTGTGTTGTGTGTGTGCTGCTCTGCTCCACTCTAATGATAATTCCACAGTAATTATCCCCCCATGTAATGGGTTAGACTCGTCATTGTCTGACATGACAGAAGGAACTGCAACAGAAAAGATAAATGGCAGAGAGGGGAAGATAAGACCGTAGGGACATAACTGCACCAGGAGAGGCGAAAAACAAAGACTTGTTCCACCTTCTACAAACTTGAATTCCATTGATGATGAAATTTTTTTTAATGTTTTTTTTATTTATTTCCGTTTGGGCCTTCCGTTTTGGCCTTTATGTCTCAAGTCACGTAACCACCTCCACTTTATTTCCTACCTCAGCGTGTGCGTGTGTGTGTGCGTGTGTGTAACAGGTGCTAAGTCATGCCCCCATTTTCCACCAAGTGTTGCAAGAAATGCCACATGTAGTCACGGCATCAGATCATGGTGGGAACCTAACACCTACCACTATTACTCTGAAACTGATAAGGTAGACAGTTTCCACGCATTTAGTCATGTAATTAAGACAAGGTTTTCTGAGAAGTAAAGCTATTTAAGTTGATGCGGCAGCTTTTTCCGCTTTTGTTATAATACACTGTTCTTTATCACTGAAGTAGCTAAGCAAGACAAAACATATTGTCTTTCTATATCCCCGGTTTATGATATTGACCTTTTCTGTTTTTACATAAGATAAACTGACAGAATATTTAGTTTTTGGCTAATTCATTATTAAAATGGATACCCTAAAAAAAGCATGACACTTGATCACATTGATGCAAAAATTTCATTACGTTTTTATCAGAAATATTCAAAGATCGTTTAATTGCTTTTCTATCCAACAAATATCCCATATTTGCACACTTGGATTGAGTAGATGATGCTTGGCCAGAGTTTTAAAAAAAGGATAGCAACCACTGTATAATCAGTATGACAACATCTCTGACAATGATACATTTATATTGTCTAATGGCTTACATAGCATATCTAGTTTTTTCCCTAGCTTTGTGGAAAACGTAGGTGCACGTATTTGGATGGGGGTTTAGGCGTCATTCCTCAAGAAAATGTGATGTTTATCGATTAAAAAAACTCAATTTGCCCGTACATTTAGTGTTTTCTTGTGGGATTTTGTCTTTTTGGTAATTTTTGGCTTTATTTGGGGTCTCTGTGGTCAGTTGGTGTCTCTTAGTCAGTTTGTGTCCCATTTGTGGTAGTTTTGAGTCTTTTTCTTTTTTTTTCACATCATTTTGGACCGTTCTTATTACCAAATCTGTGTCTGAAACGTTGCAATAGCTAGAGCAGATCATAAATAAATAACACCCAAAAAGCTTAAAGACAAAACTGCCTTAAGAAGTTCTCTGGGGACCAAATACAATTATTAGATCTGTGAAGTAGTTACTTTCATGAGGCTTAGGTGCTGCACCTAAACTTTTTAATGGCAGGAAAAACCTGATAACATATTGCCTAAATTCTATAACTCACAGCATACAATAGCAGTGTTTGACTCAGCTTATGCCAATGAAAACAAAGCAGTAGAAACAGGCTGCTTGGTATCTGTTTGTTTTTGTCATTTGGGATTGAAGCATGGTGAACAGGAACGTAGCAGCATGGTTACACAAAAAGCCATACACAAACACGGGCACTCATACACACACTTTATCCATGTGTACATAAACAGTATGGTTACATATCAAGTGAAGAGCACCAAGCAGAGCTCTTAAGTTTCCACTTGATTTTGGAGTGTTTGTCTTACTTCCTCTCTGTTATCAGAGGGTCAGGAAATGCACACAATGGGAGAGTATGACCCTCCTGGCCTACCCATTTACTACTTCCTCTCTAAATCTCTCTCACATGCACACACAATTACAGATTGGGTGGCATTTGTTGTATTGTATCTGTAGAACAGCTTGAAGGAGCACAAGTTAACGGAGACATGAGAGTGTGCCCTTGCTTGCTGGTGTGTCTCTGTGTGTAGGTGTTTATCAGGCTGTGTGAGAATGCCTCGGTTTGCCTCTCAGTTCTTCCTGGCAGAGCTGCGGCTGAGCACACAGCCAGGCAACATCAGCAGCCGATGGTTAGGAAAGTCATTTTTCACTTGTTCCAAGGTCTTCTTTCTGAGTCCCTGAGTTACATCATGTATTTCCACTGTCTTTGCAGATACTGAACAACCTGATGTACTGTAGGAAAGTGTCAGTTCCATCACCATCTTTCTGCCGGTCTCTTGTTTTGTACTTCCCTTCTCCTGTCTCCTTGATTGAGCTCTCTAATTAGCAACAACACTGTGTGGGAGGCATGTTGGTGCAAGGCCACCCTCCTATGGCGACTTGACATTCACTTCTGTGGCTCCTTTTGTTATGCTGGTAGATAGATAACTGCTTTGTCATATAATTATCAGTGATGAGCATCTTCAGTGGTTCATCTAGCCAAAAAGTGCCATTATGTATTTGTGAGTTTGGTAAAATTCTAATGATTAAATCTTCTGGTGCACCAAAATCATATCGTGGTTAGAAAAAAAGGATTTCTTTGTTGATGAATGGTAATGAATGCAGTTTTTGCTGTATTTGACCACAGTTCATCCCTGATATTCACCTATCGCTTTGCTTTTTCTCACCGATGCCATGCCGTGTGTGTGTGTGTGTGTGTGTGTGTGTGTGTGTGTGTGTGTGTGTGTGTGTGTGTGTGTGTGTGTGTGTGTGTGTGTGTGTGTGTGTGTGTGTGTGTGTGTGTGTGTGTGTGTGTGTGTGTGTGTGTGTGTGTGTGTGTGTGTGTGTGTGTGTGTGTGTGTGTGTGTGTGTGTTCATGTGACTGCAATAGGTTCCACCATATTAACTTTCAACATGATGAAGAACAGATTAAATGCTGGCCAGTGGTGCTAGCTCCATGATAATAAAAACAGCCAATTCTTTTTATTATAGAGGGCATTGCTTTATCGGCTTCATAATAGGGTTTAAAAACCTCTTCTTTTTTTGTCTTAGACACAAATTGTCTTTTTTTTGTGCATGATATGTAGGTTTGGGACAAATACATTAAATGATTCAGCAATCCACTGAGATACAGTCTCTTGCGTTGGAACATTGCTACATTGTTACTCCAATATCTTAATACACTCTGTGATTCTGAGGCGTAGGTGTATCTTCCTTTTACTATGGACACATTTACTCCAGAGCTCTTCTCATTACTTGCAGTCTGACATTTAAAGGATAGCATATGTGTATTATTGTGTGAATGTCTTAAAAAAATAATCTGTGAAACTGAAAGCACTTCATAATGCAGTGAATAAATGCAGTTTAATACATGACTAATTATTGCTTCTGTGCAAATAATCTCTTTCAAAAGACTGACACTGACAAAGTGCCAGTTTGGTCTTGTAATGTTGTCCTTGTAATGTATTAATTATAATATGAAACGTCGTCCTTGTAATGTAGTGAATATAATATGAAACATTGTGAGTTAGCCCTTACAACATGCACACATACTAACAAACTAGTAAACGCACAGATCTGACACAATGTATTCTAAATTGTCTAAGGGTCAAGGAGTGGTTAGTAATTTTTTTAAATTACAAAGTTAGTGGAGAGTCACTTTAGAATAAAGCATAGTCTACAGTTACATTTGTGATTGGATCTAAGAAAGAAAACTACCAAGTAGCTAGGACTACAGTAGGTGACAGAAGAAGAAAAAAATTGGATTGAATCTGCTTTTCTTTTTCTTTTCTTTTTTTAAAGTCCTGCATAGTCTTATGACATGCACATGCCCAAGACTTAATTCCACTACCCACAGGTTTCCACATTCAATCAATAAGGACACATGAAGGAATAGAAGAATAGAAGCCTCAACAATTGAGGGAGAAGGGGAGAGAAAACAATGAACAGGGTGAACCATATATCTTTTGTGATTAACAACTTTTTATTCATTTTTCAAACCACATACAAAACATACGATTTACAACATGAACATGCATGTCTTCTCTAGGGCCGACCAGGCTCCATTCACAATTCCCTTTTTGAAACAATTCCTCAAAAAAGGAGAGATCTACCAGTACATAAATTTGGATTTAACCTAATTCTTGATGAAGTATAAATGGATCCAGTTCAAACAGCCGGGCCACTTTGGTCCAATTTACATTTAAGTGAGAGATTATTGGATGTGTTTTTGTCAGGTGAACTATCTTTGATGAAATCAAGAATGAAGAGGCATGGCACCTGTGTCACACTCCCAGGGAATGTGAAATAACTTGGCAACGGGGCAGATCAGGTGAGGCATCAAATAAACGTAGAGGTGACCAAGTTGTTGCCAAGCCGCGGGAAAAGACAGAGCGTGACTTAAAACAACAACCAACGATCAAAGACGCTTAGGTAGTTGTCTACCTGCATGTTAGTATGTGTCTTCGCAATAGGATTAATGTCAGTTAATAAGCTTTCTACCCATAAATACAACCGTGAATAAACCATTGGCCCTCTGCTACTGATGTTTCACAAACATCTCAATCATTCAGCTCTTTCTGTGTCTTTGACACAAACAAAAAACAAAGCTTCTCAGATTACACACTCGACTGCTCACTCCCTGAGGCAGACCAGTCGTGAGAAGATGTGGATGTGCGTGTACATTTCCCTTTGGGGTTGTGATGATGTGTCAATGTATAGACTTGTCATATTGTGCGTGTTTGCACGGGTGTGTAATGTGTATGTCTTGTTTATCCGTAGTGTTTTCACACTTTTCTTTTAATTTAGCTATGGTTTAAGGATTTCTGTCAGATTTTAATTACATTAGATTAGATAGACTTAGATTAGATTTTATTGATCCCAAATTGGGAAAATGACAGAAGTCCAGTTATATTTAGCAACAGGTATTGTGTACAACAATTTAATTGGTAAATCTTACCTATGGTCTATTTTATTTTTGTTAGAAAAATGTTTGGATGGATGGATGGTTCAATAAACCAGTATACAGATACAACTGCCACTCCCCTGCCCATCTGCTCTTCATCTCTGCAACACTCCCTGTCTGCACATGCACGCCTGACGTTACTGGCCTTGTTGCCATGGAGGTCATTGAGACTTCCCCCTCAGCGATCAGCTGTCATGTGTAATTTTCTTCTTTTATGTAGCAAAAAAGAGGAACAACTGTACTCTGTTGAAAAACAAAAAAAGAAGCGTTTTCAATATTGTTTTGTTTTTATTTTAATTTTTAAATAATTTATATTTACAATAAGCCAGCTGTGGATCAGCGAGCAACAGCAGGCTTATTGTAAATATGTATAAGCAGGCTCAAACATTTTTCTAACACTGTTCTGTCACCTATGGACTCAAACAACTGACCTTCAAAACCCATTATCATTAAAAAAAAAAATCCAGATTTTCCCCCCCTTATATCACCTCCAGTCTGTTATGTCAGTATCAACACCCACTGTGCTGTTCACCTTTAGCTGGCCCGCTGTGTAGCTCTGCCGGGCTCATTATCTGATAGCGCCCCAGGTCTCAACGTGCCCTCTGCTACCAAACACACTTGCTGTGGTTCTGTGGCGTGCATGCATGCGTGCGTGTGTGTGTGTGTGTGTGTGTGTTATCTAAACATGGTGTTTGAGCTCTGTTTTTGTTTCAAATGGGCAGTAATCAGGCCAAGTGGTTATCTAACCTGATTGCGGGCTGATCTGTGAGGGAGCCGCTGTAAATCACTCTTTACTTTGGTTTACCCTGACCCGGATTGTCAAACAGGTGGGGCCCACCATATTGTGAAATGCAGAAAATGATTCAAAATATACTTTCTAACTGTCCAAACATTTTTGTCCTATCTGGCAAACCTCGCCCTTATGTAAGCTGTGATGATGTCACAGCAAAGGCTAAAAACTCTTTCAAAAACAAAGCAGACGCTCTATTAAAGAGCAGTTGTTTCATCTCTGAATGGAGCAGAAGAGCTGACACATCCACTAATGAAGAAGTGTTGGTTGTAAAGTTGAAGCATATCTTATTGACAGTATTTTCATAGTACTTCTTCCCTTCCCATTTTACTGCCTCATTAAAAGCATAATTTCTTTATCACAGCAATGTGGTTGGGAGACTAATGAAACTGTTGTCACTCTCTCTTTCACACAGCTGACAGTAAGTGCCCCCATCATATAGACTGTGCCAGAGAGGGACGCCACCTCTGTAGGCCTGGCTCCTCACAATGTGGCCCCTGCCTCTCCCCATTGGAAGAGAATGAAGAAGGACGCTGCCTGGTGAGGAATAGACACCATCAGCATGGTATGAAATATACAAACATTTCACACACAAACACACGCATGCAGCTTTGCATTCACTACGCACACACAAGCTCATTTTCATTGGATCACATTAAAAGCTGAAACGTAAGCTTTTCACATGTTTACTACTTCAGGTGAGGTTGGTTCCCCTTGGGGAACTGAACAGATACAGAAAGAAATAAAGTCACAGAAGACGCCCTTCCCCTGATTTTCTTTCACTCACACCATCCGACTAGCTCATTCAGTGCATTTAAATGCACACAAATAACTTGTTATGGTAAGATTAGGTCATTGTATATGAAATGGATGCCTGGTACCCTGCAGTTAAACATATAACACTACAAAGAAATAGATTTCTTTTTAATTTCACCTCTCTGAATTTCAAAAGCCGGCAGTTAGTTTTCACAGTCCACCACACTTACACACGTTTTTTTTTTTCACTGTCGGTTGGACAAATGAAGGTATTGGAAGAAGCCACCTTTCAAAGACAAAGCAATTAATGGAGAAAATAATTCCACAAACATATTTTTATTTTCTAATGTCTGTTTCCTGAATGAAAACACAGAAAAGATTAGGCTTGACAAAGTAAGAGAAAATTTAAAGTTACGTATAGCCACTTTAAGCTTTAAATCAGTGGCCCTCAATTGTTTTTGCACCACAGATCGCTTTCGAGTAACATATTTTCACGGACCGATCTTCAAGGTATGGCTTACAAACACAACAAAATAAAAGATACGACCAGCATGAAAACGAATATCTAACACAGCCTTGCAAATGCTGGCTAAACTGTTTAAACACGGCGGGTTGGTTCAGGCCACCCCCTGTCTGTCGCTAGCAATGATGACACAGTGATTAGTGACGATTTTCTGCAACCAATCAGTAGTCTGCAGGTTTTCATCGCCTCAGCTCACTTGGAACCTCGACTGAGGTAGTACTAAAAAAAGTATCTGTCAGCAGGTACCAGGGACTTTTTTTCATAATGGAAAACCAAAAAAGGCAAGTAGAGGCGAGTTGAGGAGGTACCATGCAGTGGAAATACGCCATAATAATACATATAATTTCAAAACAAATTTTAAAATGCATTAAAAACACAATTTAGCTTAACGATATATCAGTGTTTCTGTGCAACCACACGGTCCCATCTTGGGGTAACGGGAGACCGTGATACCCAAAGTTACTTATGTCCAGTTTATTCAGTGATTTTGTTTTGATTGCTGTCAGGGTGCTTGGTCTCCATGTGCCAAATACGTTTTGAAAGCTTCATTGCCTCATTTGCTAGCTTGTCACCACATATTATGCAGAGCGGGCTTGGCACATGAGAATTGCCTGTTGCAATAAATCCGTATTTTAAGTAGGACTCCGGGTATTGTCTGTTAAATTTCTTTTTCTTTCAAGTTGTAGGCTCCTCTTCTGTCTCCTCCTCCGCAGGCCTTTTACCCTGAGCCAAAAACGCTCTGCAAAGACATGTGTTTACTCATTTTTTAGCAAGTTTGCGGGCTTCATTGGGCAGTAAATATCACGTGACGTGTCAAGAGGAAGAGAGACTGGAAAGAATCCGGTTATTTAAAAAAAAAAAAAAACATCTTTCGGACTCTGATAATCAAACGGAAATGATGTTATTTTGCTGGCTGGGGAACACTGCTTTAAATGAAAGTTACGACAAGAGTGCATATAAATGTACTGACTCACTCACTGCCGTTCTTTCTCTGCTTTCCTTAACATCTTCACTTGATATTAATTCTTTGCCACTGCCTCTTTTAGTTTCCGTTGATCTCGGCATCCTGTTGCCCACAACTCTCTTCCCCTCCGCCTCCTTCTCTTAGTTGCCTATTGATTCTGTGCTCTCCTCCTCCTCCCCTGTCAATCTTAGTTTGATCTCTTTATTCTTCCTCTCTTTTAGTAGCTCATTTATCTCAATTCGCTCCCATCTTGTCCATTTCTCTTCTCTTCTCTTCTCTTCTCTTCTCTTCGTCCTTGTTTTGGTCCTTTCTCTCCCTCCTCCTCTCATCTATATCTATGACAACTATGGTGCGGACTAAACCTCTGTGTTTATAATCCGCCCCTGCTGCGTCTGCAACACACACACACACACACACACACACACACACACACACACACACACACACACACACACACACACACACCACCCCCGCACTGCCGGCTTTAATCACTTAGACGACATGCCTCTCTCTCTTTTTTTCTCTTTATCTTTCTCTTTCTCTCTCCATTGCCGTTCATCTCCATCACGGAATCTAATGTAATTCAATGAAAGAGCCAAGCGGCAAAAAAAAAAATCTTATTTTTCAGATTTCCATGGCAAGACATCGCACTGCTAGCACGCACACCGTGTTTCAAGACGGCGTAGCAGAAATTAGAGAGAAAACATAGTGTGTGTGTCTCTGTGTGTGTGTTGGTGGGCTTGTGTGTGTTCACTGCAGGATTAATAATTTAGATAGGTTTGTGGTAGGAGAGGATATAAACTTGGCTCAAATTATTGGCGGCAGCATTAGACAGAGAAGTAAATATAAGAAGGAGATGAGTGTGAGGATGTATTGGAGAAAAAGGTCCCATCATGCAGAAGAAGAGAGGATATTTTTCTTTTTGCAGCACACTGAAATGATAATACAACCTGACCAGTTATAAGTATTTGGATTGTGGAATGTATCTCATATGTGATGGTGTTGTTTGCGTGGTGTTCCAGCACACCCCAGGCCTCAGCTTAAGTTCCCTCGTGGTTACATAAATCCCCAAGAGATCACAGAACACAGTGATCTGCATGGCAGACCAACTCTGTCTCTTTTTCACACTCACATGCACACATATACACACAGACACACATATTAAATGTTGACATGAACAGATGAAATTACTCTCACATCTCTCAATGCATCAATACACAATAAAAAGCTGCAGTCTAGCTGTTGCCTTGGTAGTTTGGCAGCATCACACACTGCGATTACACCTCAGAAGTCACACTGCTGTCACTTCAGAGGAAATATGATGGCTGTGTTTCCAGGACTAAACAACTAGTTATCTTAAAGTTTTGTGCACTTGTCAAACCATGGAAACTACACATTGTCAAAATATTTGATTCTGACGCACGATTTGCCTGCACCCCCAGTATAAGTCACTACATTCTCTCTCTGTTCTTTTATTGTTCTCATTCATACACAACAGTTAATGGAAGCACAAGTGTAATTATAGTCAGAGCTTGTGCATAACAGCGTCTGCTTTTTGTTGTTGTTGTTGTTGCCAGCTTTCCTTCCTGTTTTAGGAAGCAGTGACTGTATTGTATTTTGCCTGTAAAACTGTGTCTGTGTTCTTCATATTTATGTAGGATTATAGTTTGGTCTTCTTATATAAAATATACGACTGGTAGATGTTTGCGATTGGACATGGTGTGCAAACTTTGCTTGTTTTATATGAAAGTGTGCGCCGCTGGATTGGGAAACCCTGGGTTGATTGAACTAGTTAATAACCACCGTCGTCACACAGGTTATGCGTGACCACGGTTGTTAGGTTAGGTGAAGCCAGGTAACTGAAATAAATCCAGGGCATGTTGATTCATAGTACAGGCCCTGGTGTCCAACACAAGACAAATATAAACAAATATTATAAAGCAAAATATATATTGTAACAGTATATCAGAACATTGAAAACATCCTGGATTTTAAAAAACATAAGGCACAGTAGCATGTTTTTCATGTTATAAAAACAACAAAACCGTAACATGAAAATCCTCCTGGATGGAGTCAAAAATGTCTAATATTTTACATACCTAACTTAGAGTGCACGATAGGTGAACAAGAGAGGCCTGTAGCACTTTTTATTGGAAGTAGGACCTGCTTGTATTTGACATCGAGGTGTGCGCTGCCATTGGTAAACATACAGTATGCCTTGAAGCCATGTCCTTTGTTCAGAAGCCACACAGACTGCAGTTAAATTGTGTATGTGCTAAAGGCAGGTCTGTCTCCATGAAGCTCGGTGTACAGACTGTCTCTTTCTGTCCTCTTATAGCTCGTTTTCTAACATCCACACATATTACTTATTTTTATTAAACATTTATTAATATAGTATTAATAGTACATTAAAGGCTTGGAATAACATTTTTAAAAAAAAAAGATACCTATTTGGAATAATCCATCAATAAATATTCAGAGCACGCAGCTATACTGGGAAACATAGATAAAAGGTGGAATCCAGCAGTTGTCAGATGTCTCAAACCACAACACTGTTGCACCATTCAGTGAATTAAAAAGCAAATGTAACTTAAAAGATACAGAATTATTTAAGTGTATACAACTGAAAACTGGATTACTTGCAATTTTGACTTGGAAAAGAACATCAGCCCTGAAATGGCTAACATTTTAAAGCAACAAAAAAGGAGGCTAATCGGTTCTATGTACAATTTACTGATAAGCATGGAAAGCAGTGATACATTATTGCAAAGTATATACAATAAGTGGATGGAAGACCTAGGGGTTGACGTTAAAGAAAAATGGAAAGAAAGCGTGTCACCAACATTCAAATTTACTGTTAACGAAAATCTGCGACTAATACAGTTTAGGATAATGACAAGAATATATTATACTAGAGATAAAATAAACAAGTTTGATAACACATCATTAGATATGTTTAAAATGTAACCTGTATGGTGACTCCCTTATGCACGCCTTTGGGTACTGTAAAGGAATTAAGATGACAGAAAGAGCTAATGAATTATCTGTGTATTGAAAGATCAATGTCGGTGGACAAAAATTTAAAAAAAAGAATTTGACGGCCTATGGAGCCAAATTTTAAATGCCCTCTAGAGCATGTCTTTAATATTATATATTGATATATATTATTATATTATATTTAATATCTTTTAATAAAATAATAAAAAGGGTAGTGGGCACCTGTTTTGAATGAGGACCAGCAATGGGCAGGGTAGGAAGGTAAATGGCAGAGGTGGGCAGATGGTAGGGTGGGTTGGGGGAGGGGAGGTGGGTGCGTAGGGTTGGGTTGGTAAAATCAATCCTCAGTATTGAGGGAAGCATAGTATGTGTAAAATAAAAAATACAGATTAAAATCTGACTAAACTCTGATTTTGATGAAATTTTTTAATTCTTTTTTTGTTTGTTGTTGTGTTTCGGCTTTTATTTTATGTACTTCCTGATAACTAATCATGATGACCCACAGACATTTAAATAATAAAACCAATAAAAATAAAACCAATAAAAAATTTAAAAACAAGGTGCACTGCATTCAAACTGTTTAAATGAATGGGATCACCATCTGATATTACTACTGTGTAATGTAAGGTTATTGATTATGGTTATTGATGTTTATCCCACCATTTCTGCACATATACCATTGTTACACTTTTGATTAGTCTGTCAAATACCTTCACCCTCACATTTGCTATGAATTATATATAATTGGAAACAGTCACACATTGTAAATGCATGTGTAATGTTCAGCCAGAGCATCAAAATGAAGCAATCTGTTGAAAGATGTATGAAATTACATGGCAGGCAGGTGGGACTGTTTACTGTTTACTGCACATTATGACAGATTTCCTGTATTTACCAAAAGTGCCACAAAAGACTTACTTTGCGACTTGCTGACACAATTAAAAGCACTACCTTACCAACTTTAGACTCAATGGGCAAATTTACATTTTAGCTGTGCGCCACTCCCTCATATTAAAAACTACTTAAAAAGTATACATGTTTCTGTTTAAACTGTGACCTTCTTGGTCTGTTTCCTTTTTTAAGGGTCTATTACATTTTTCCTCCAAATACTGTGGAAAGAGCAGAGAAATAGAAAGATCTGAAAAAGACAGGGCCCTTTAGTATTTTCTTAGCTGTCAAGGCAGTAAAGAGAATTTAAGAATGAACTATCAGTCAGACCTGTAGTCTCTCTGTTTCTCTCTTATTTCTACATACGCCACAAATGAAGTGTTCCACTAGAGGGCAGCAGGACACACTGTGTATATATATATATCAATAATCTATGGACAGGACTGAGGACATGCTCACTGTGAAAGGGGAGGCGCTGTAAACACTTACAACTTGCCCTTCTTTGAAGAACTCAACATGGTGACTGGTCGAACTGGTAGTGTGGTGTTTTGAAATCAAGGAAGTTCTTTGTTGCAGCACTGAAATTATGAGATGATTAACACAATATCAACAATAAAAAAGATCAATGATCAATATTTTTGCCTGATTTATATGGCATTTCTGTCACGGCACGTTTTGGTGCAAAATACAAAGAAAAATACACTCATCTGAAAGGATATCAATTCTTCAGATGTAAGGTTTTCTTTTTTCTATTGTTAGGATATACTGTATAATTATGTCACAGTAAATTTAACAATTTCCATACAAATGTTTGCCAAAAAATTAGGAAACAAACAAGATCTGACAAGATCTGTGAAATCTGTCCAATTTAGAGTTTTTCAACAAGGAAAAGGGTGGCAGGAAGGGAGTGCGTGTGCATGCATGTGGTTTGGGGGAGGAAGAAATGCAAATGTTTTTTAAGTGGGGAAAATAGAACAGCACAGATGTGTGTGAACCGCAATCCCTGTTGAGCTGTTTAGTGTTTGTTTGTTGTACCCAACTGCCCCCTGGGTGTCTCTCAAGAGGTTATGGGTCATTATCAAGCCAGTGACAAAACTCTTACACGAGGAGAGGTGTGCATGCTTAGTCAGTGTGTGACAAACCGCACACATACACACAATGACCTGTTTTGTAGGTGAATTATCAGCCTAGGTAGGATCCTGAGGTTTATCCCTATAAATAAATACTGCTCATCCATTTTAACTATTTCCTTGCATATTTGAAATCCGTCTACATTTTAGAAATACAATCAATAAATCATCTTTTATTTTTTAAATGTCCTTTAAAATTTAAACCTGTATAACCACATGGCCCCCTGGCAAGCACACGGGCACGGTTGGAGCTCTTAGCCACCTGCAAAGTACAGATGGTGCATCCCGCCTCCACAGAAACCTGCTATGGAGTGCACTAAATGGCCATTAGTGGAGGAGGGTAAGAAAATAACAAAGCAGACAGTGAAAGCGCTAGCATGTCATATCATACACATTAGCTCAGCCAGATGGCCAGCCTTCTGGAGTGAAAGTGACACTGGAATCATTAATGTAATGTAGGTGGTTGTAAAAATGTGTAATAACACATTTGTTTCGATAGATTTATTGGCACTGGTAATTTATTTTCCCACACTGGTTTCTTCATGGATCTTATGTATACCAAACAACTGTACATGTATTAGTCTGGGAAGCTGAATAGATGATAGCATCTGCAAAAAAATGAGCTTTTTTTATGCAAGCACCTTTTAGCATTTTTGCTCTTTTTGTATTATCAACTTCTGTTGTCATGATCTTGCCGCCTCTACAGTTTTGATTCCAAATACCTTTAATTTGATATATTGCAGGGTAACTTTATAGAGGGAAATTGCACTTTGATCACCACCAATTAGAAGTGAGCTATGGAATCTATTGTGAATGTAGCGACTGAAGCCCAGTGAAGCCAATGTTTGGGTGATTGCCCCGGACCCCTGCAGTGCTTCCTCCCCCGGCCACACACAGACTATCGGCGCTCGTCGCCTAGGAGACCTCAACAGTACTGTAGGAATGTGGCTCACTGTCTGGCCTCAAGGGCTGTTAACAACAGTTTAGTATTGTCTCCTTTTTTTATCGGTCAACAAACAAACAACAGTCATGGGCACACTCCCTGTTCATCACTTCAGAGGCAAGACTCCGAAAAACCAATATATACATACACATACCTGAACCAGATGTATGTGCTCTCAGTCGCTACCTTTCTTACATGCAATAGTTAAACATTACCTACAGAAGTGGACAAGCTGCAAAATGTAGTTTTCCAGACCTAGAAAAGCCCAACCTCAAGCTAACAGGATTTGATTCGGGACAACAACTTCTGATTTGATGATTAGAGATCTGCAACTATTCTAACTATATAATCGTTAAAGTATTTCTTTTTTTAATGATGCATATGAAGTCACTGTCAGTAGTCACTAACTGATTTGTATGTTATGTGTATGAATGAAGAGGATTTGTTTATATTAAGAGGCCTCTTGTGTCACTGTCAGCGACACATTTTGTAAAATCTGGATTTTCTGTGGCCTTTTTTCTTTATTTTTTATCTTATACTTAAAAACAATTGAAGACAGCTTAATGTATGTTGAAGTTGATCAGTGAAATTTTGAATCTTGTCTGTTCTTTAGGTAAAGTGACATTCTACCCTGACGTGGATGAAGAGATTGATTACCTTCACTCCGTCATCGAAAAACAGGAAGTGACAGAGATCAGACCACCAAAAAAGCACTCCAAACATCCTGGTAAGAGCCCTGAGAGCAATCTTTAAAACGGAAATACAAACCTATCACTTCCAGTTTGGAGTTTACTTCAACTTCTTCTAGTATAGAAAGGGATTCTTTTTTTGAGTGATACAGGACTTGATGTTTCCCCCACGTGCTCTCTAGTTGAGGATAATCTCCATCAGACATTGTGTCGTTTCCCTCGTCGTAGCCTTTGATTATGACTACTGTCTCTGTTTGGGTCTTCCTCAATCTCTCCAGCTGCTGTCACCTCCCAGACAGATGTTAAAAATATCAAGACAGATGCCTTCAAACACAAACAGAAAAGCCAGGATCGGCTCTCAATAGAAAACGTGAATACTCCCACTATGGCCCCCCGCCCTGTGGTTTCTGCCTTTTCTGACACACCAACCCCCCAGCCCAGGGCCACTGGAGTGAAGGGCCATGCCGGTCCGATAGCTGTGCCAGCATCCAAAAATGACAACATTATTGTCAGTGAGTATGATTCTTTTGTTCTCAGCACAGGTCAGAAGGTTTGACTGCCTGATGGTAGAGAATTCATTGCTGGTACGAGATACTGATATAAACAGACGGTGGATAGAAATGTAATCCAATTATAGGTTGTTAAAATTTGGGTAATTCTGTCAGCCTCTCTTCTTGTTAAGCAGTTTGGTGCCTGTTGACTGGATGTTTGCCAGTAAGATTTTATTACTTTTGTTCTACATTTGTCCCAAATGAGAAATTCCTTTCAGCCCAGTGTTTTTATTGCTTCTCGTGTTTGTTATATATAATTTTAGCCAAGATGACCATAACAACTCATAATCAGCAAATAAGCTAAGATATAATTATATTTAGCACTTATAAGAAATGTCTAAGCAGGGCAGTCAATCGTTCATTATATAATCCTAAACATGCTCTGTTCCCTCTTCTTTTTTCTTGTGTTTGTACCTGTAGTTATGATCTCACTGTGTGTGGTGGTGGGCACTGTGGCATTGATCCTGGCAACCATCTGTTACATCAAGTAAGTCTGAACACCTGAATTCATAAGTAAGGCAAGAGAAAGCTAAATTTGGTCTTTTTGCAAACCAAATTAAATACAATACAAAGACCAATCAGTTTGTTTTAGTGAGATTCAATTGCGTAATAAACCACTTTATGTGATTGGATCTGTGAGCTTAGGTTAAAGGATGATTTTAAGATCTGTCACTTCTGTCTTTTTATTTGACTATGTTGAGATAATTGCTTTCGTGCTTGCTTTTGTATTATGTTATTTGTGTTTGTTTATGTATAGTTTTGTGTTTATGGACTGTGATAACTTAATGTTTGTAATTTGAGTTCTAAATAAAAATAAAAAATAAATAAAGGTTGATTTAATGCCAGATGCAGGAAACAGCCCTCAGTGTTGCCTATGAGTATTGCAGGAGACTCAGATTCACGATGCCCTCATACAGGTTGCAGAAAAAATCGCGTCTGGCTCAGAAGGTGGACTACCCAGCTTTTGGAGCGGCAGGCGTGCCCCCTGCCACAGCCAACGGTTCCTCGGTAAGCACATGGTTTCACCTAACGAGCTTGCTTTGTTTTCTATCTCACCTCTTCTTCTGTTATAACCACAAGATGTGATTGTGCACAACATCCACCTTCTTGTGTTGTGTCTTCAGATCGGAGATAAGACTCTGGCCCACAGTGCACAGATGTATCACTACCAACATCAGAAACAGCAGATGCTCTCAATGGGAAAGTAAGTGTTTTTTGTTTTTCATTTTTTTTTCCTCTTTCTCTGCCACTCACTCCCTCCCTTTCTGTTTTTTTTTTCTTGTCTCTCATGTCTTAGTGAAGACTTAAAATTTTCAACCATATCATCTCACCTTTTTGCTTTTTGACTCTTTTTTTTAAATCTTCAGTAACAAACCTGAGCAGAAAGTTCATGACACTGAGGTCACATCAGATGAAGAGGAAGTGGGAGGAGACTTTACAGTGTATGAGTGCCCTGGACTTGCACCGGTGAGGAAACACACACACACACACACACACACACACACACACACACACACACACACACACACACACACACACACACACACACCTAATTATTTCTGATGTTGTTTAATTACTAAAAGTCAATTATCTTCTGTCCTTGACAGACTGGAGAGATGGAAGTGAAGAATCCTCTGTTTGATGACACGACTTTACATTATCAGGGGAATCACAAGTGAATGCTGAACACTTTACACCAAACACATATACACACAGGCATACAAGCCACTTATCTGGAAGAAACCACTTGATCTCACACTGCATGCACAGAAACAGGAAC
Source organism: Percina caprodes (assembly GCA_013375575.1). Taxonomy (NCBI): domain Eukaryota; kingdom Metazoa; phylum Chordata; class Actinopteri; order Perciformes; family Percidae; genus Percina; species Percina caprodes. The sequence goes on along the minus strand of JABXJD010000049.1, from coordinate 853,992 downwards.
AGTGGCAAAGTAGGTGATTAAAATGATTGTTTTCTTGTCGGCCCTTTACTATATCTGCCTCTGAGAACGGCTTTTAATACTACATGTTGGATTCCTTATTAATTTATTTGTGTCACTTATTTGGAGCATTTCTTTCTTTTAACATAAGGTTTTCAGTGCCTCCCAGATATGTCCCTATAGGGGTTTGGTCCTGTTTAATGTTAACCTCTTAAGTTAAGAGTTTCTCCTCCACTTTTGTTACTTTCCTTCATTTCTACAGCTATTTCCAAAGAATATGATACAATAGCAGACATGTGTACACCAAACATACATAGAAATAGGTGCCCTCTCTTGTTTTGTCATTTATAGGTGGTGACTACACTCCTTTCCCAACAGATACCCAGGAAATGTTTAAAATCAGATCTCTGATACCTCTGTAAAAACTCCCTAGCACAACACAAGATGGTGTTGCTCATTTTATTCCTTCATATAAGCTGCACATAAAGATTTTAAGATTATAGAATATAAATATTTATGAAAATGAAGTACTTGATGATGTCTGTTTGCATGGTTTGACTGTACTGTGTTTAAATCATGGCAATGCTTTGATGAACTCTTGTAGGTATGCATCCTGCTGCTGGAGGAGGAATGTACAGTAAAAGTGATTTATGAGCACTTAAATGAAATGAAGGTGACGGACTATAATGGTGGATGTGTAGGTGGTAAATATCACTATCTTGTATCGTCTCTCTTTCCTCTCTGTCCTCTTGTCGGTCCCAAGTTAACTTTGTGCTGCAAAATGTACATACAAAGAGTGAATGTGTTCACTTTTTATAGATATTTGTACATGCAGACCAAGGACTGGAAAAAAAAAAAAGTTTTTACCACATGTGAAAATGACTTTGTTTCCTTTTCTGCTTGTCATTGTATATACTCAATAATAAGATTTAAAAATCCTTTTTTTCTGGACATTTAATGCCTTTGATTGGTGATTGTGGCAAAAGACATGAAATGAGGGAGAGAGATGCAACAAAGGTCCAAATGTTGGACATTGCTATTTTTTTTTTTTTTTTACAAAATTAAGTGAGATGCATTTAAATGTAGATTTTGACGTGACGAATCAGCAAGTCAATGTACAGCGCCATGAACATTTCCTGTTTTGATGAACACACGCACACTGTCTATGTCAACTGACCATCTGACGAAACATTTGACGGTGTCAATTTGACTTTAAACAGTACTGCTGTTGTCTTGTTGCCCTCTCTGTTATGAATATCGTTCCAATCTAGAAAGCTTTGATGCAGCATTATTATGAATCCCACTTGCTTTCTTGGCAAGACCCTCTTTGCATAGCACTCAGGCGCTTTCATTGGCCAGACTTCAAGCAATTTGGGCGGGCCAAGAACTCAAATAAGAGTCATGAAAACACTGTGTTGAGGATTATTATTCATACGGAAGTGGCCGTGTTTCATCTTCAGTCAAACAACACATCAGGATAACGCAGACAAATGACAGGGAGTGCACCAAGACAACAGAAGTACAGTTTAAAATTTAATTGACTCAGACATGTTTTGTCAGCTGAGCAATCAACGTAGACAATCAAATTGTCAAAGTAGTTTTGTAACAACCAAAGTACAGAATAAAGTTGAATAGACAAACAAATGTTTCATCACATGTTCAGTCGACATGTGACATAGTTTTGGCGCAAATAGAACCCCATATCTCTTCCTCAAGCTGTTGCAGACTGTCTGGGTTTTGTTGAACCTGTTCAACCTCGTTTTACCTTTTAAGACACAAATGACTGAGATAGAAAGCTTGTATGTACCTTTTGTGTATGTTGGGAGGGGATGGGGTCAGTCTCCTGTCCTCATTGAGCCACATGCCAAAGGCCATTAAAAGTCCTTTTGTGCCAGTGGACAGTGGAAGGAAGGCAGCCATTGGCCCTCAGATAAAAACCTGGGTGGGAGGAGGAGGAGGGTCTGTAAAGGTAGGTATCAAAGGCAGGGCTGTTGGGAAGAAAATCAAAAAGCCATCAGACTTGTTTGTGGGAGACGTTTGGGCTACTCAACAGGATGGGCTGTATTTACATTCCAGGGGCCTCATTACAGAAAATTAAAATCCTATGTTCCTATTACAGAAGCATTTAAGAATCTCATGACTGTGTCCTATCTCAGACTTCATACCGAATATTAACATAAGAAACACTACCTATAACTGTAAATTAGATTCTTTAATCTGCACTTGTCCTTTCATGACTGTCTCTTTGATTAGAATGTACCAATAGGATGCTGGACATGGACAAGCCATAATATCAACGGCTCTCACTTATCACTGGCTAGCTATCGTGGACAAAAAACTAAAGAAAATAAAGACCTCTTCTCCTTGGGGGAAACAGATACAGATAGCTTCTGTGAGATGGTGTTACATGCAGGGCGGGGATGTTAAAGTCAGATCTGCATTCTCAATCTGGAAGTCACCTTTAGCAAAAAAAAATTTCCCCTCCCCCCGAAATAGAACTTCTCAAAAGTGCTTCTTTAGAGAACTGCAAAATAAAACTCATTTTCACATAACAAAACCCATACATCCTGAAATGAAAGACAATGATATGTATGAGTATTAGTTGCGGTCACAGCAAATGTTGCACCCAAAGTTATCAACTTTAACAAGTTTCTCACAGAAGAACCTATGATTCTCATATAACACACACATACGCCCGGTATTTCTTTTCTTTGAATGCACACATCCTATAGTGATGGTGCTTAGAAAGAAAATGAGCAATGGGTAATCTGATACATGACATTGGGGTTTGTTTGGTTGTGTTACTTAAAGTAGTGGTAGTTTTTTCTCCACAGGTGTGACTAGTTGAGGTGTGCAACACATTCACACTGCGGCTGCATCAACTTGCCTCTTTTATCTGAAAATGTCTCCCTTTCTCTGTTTGACCGGACTTTCTCTGCGAGCAGATCTCTGATGTGTCTTGAAGAGGCCACTTAAAAAGAACTAAAGACAAGATCTGAGACATCTGGGGGGGTTTTCAACTAAATCCCCAGATACTCCCCTCACACATCTCACTGTACTGAGCTTTTCAATACTGAAAAGCCCCCCTCCCTTCCCTCCTTTGGACACCCTGAGAGCTCTGTGCTCTGCTGTCCCTTTCTCTCTGAAGCCTGCCTGAAGTCTACTATCTCTCTTGCTGCCTGTCTTTTGCATGACAATTATTCCCCCAAGTCCATGGCTCAGGACAATGCTTGCATAGTTGGGGTTTGATGTCTTTTAAGCTATTGACCCCGGCTCTTGTTGTCTCCCTAAGGTTCCCTGGTCCTACATAACGTTGTACCTGGGAGGACAGAGAAAGGCCTGACCTTCGGGTTATAGAAGAAGGAATTCTGTGTATATTTAATTACTGCTGTTTGCAACCTGATGTGAACAGATAGGGCATCAGAAAAGGTTTGAAGTGTAACCAAAGGATATATTTCTGCTAGACTTCTTTATTATCATATTTTCTGGCGTTTGTACATTTCACATTTTCTTGTGAAAGAATGCCTCTACATCTTCTCTTGTTAATAATTAAATAGCACAAACTGCAAACGTGACATCATTGTTTAATCAAATTGTTCACCAGTCAGGTATTACTTCATTTTAAGGGGCCACAATGCAAAAAAGAATAAACTTTGTGCTATGGGCTTAAAACAGGATGAACATGATGCTCATTCTTCTCAAACTGGATGCATGAACAAGAGATGTTCCAACACAGCTTGATTATTGCACCTGCAGACAGAACCTTCGTCCTCCCTCAGACCAGTTTTGGACCCTTAGGCCATATCAGACTGGATGCCAAGGTATTGGCCTTCACGGTTCACCAGGGTGAAACTTCAGGCTGGTGTTTGTTTCAGAGGATGGGAGGGGGAGGGGGATGAGTAGGTGGGTGTGGGGCTGAATCAAAGGGTAGAGACTTATTGTTCTATTCTGAAAAGAAGCTAATGGTCGACCATCGCAACTCGGGATCTGAAATCAACGGGGTGCCCCGGGGCCAGGTCGTACAATGGCACCCCTCTCCCTTCCCGCAGTGTGTCTTCCTGCCGCAATCTGCGGCCAACGGATCGCGCTGGGGGAGCGCATCTGTACAGTGCGGCAGCCATCCAGGCTTTTGAACGACCATCGATCAAGGGTGAATAGGAGAAGTTCAGCTGAATGGTGGTGTTGGTTTTACGAGTCAGTTCTCACTTTTCTTCCATTTTTAGTTTGGCAAGACATTCTGAATCAAGAGTAGGGTTAGGGCAAATTGTTTCAGTGTCCAGTGTTTTATAACATTGTGACAGAGGTTTAGTTGCAACTGCAGATATTGTAGGCTAATTGGCAAATATTCATCTTGTCAAAGCAGTATATTGAGAAGGAAATCTCGTTTTACTTTAAAAAAAAAAATGAAAACATCTGCTGTAAAATAGCCTTGGTTATTCAAAAGTCTCCAATAGAACATTTAACAGACCCAAGGAAGGCAAATATCCAGCTGGTAAAAATATAGATAAATAATGACTCATGGTGGTCCACCATGTCCTAATTATTCCCACTTTACCACAAACAAGCTTTCACAACAAAAATAAAAACATCCCCCCTTCATTTAGTGTTTTCTAAACACAACACTTACAGGCCATTTCAAGTATTCATCAGACATTTTTTTTCTGTCAATGTGTTGCTTAAGCTGTCAAAACATTCCTAAATACATAATTCAGCTTGGCCCTTATCTGTTTTAAATTCAATGTGGCACGATTAATTATTTAATTAATTTGTTTTATAACAGTTATTCAGGATTGCAATGCCATTTAGTTTAATTTAGGCCTCATTTAAATGTTAGTGATTAAGATGAATTCAGGTCTGAATGACAAGAATTTTAATATCAAAGCCATCTCCTTAAAGGGGAATAACTTAAACAAACCGAGCATTATAATTCATGAATGAGGTGAGCAAGTTATAGTGTTACATGTATTTACAGGAGTCGTTACCCGTGTCTATTTAGCAATGTAAATATGCTTTTTAAGGTGACTTAAAACCGATGAATTATTAATATGTTCCTGTGTAAGGGTTTTATATTGTTACAGTGATGAGTTTTAAACTCGCTTAAAAAGCAAATAAAACATTGCAGGTCAGCAGAAAATGGCTCAAAGTTTATATGAAAACACGCCCACTACTTTGGGAAGAATCAAGGTCATTCACAAATTCACCATCAGCTGTGCGCAATTGTCTGGGACAGCCAATGGGCGAAGAGATAGGGCGATCTCCAACACCCGCAGCTGTGATTAGGAAAACCTGTGGAGGCAGAGCAGGAAAGGAGCATTTGAGCTTGATGGTGAGGGGAGTGACGACGGTGTTAAAGACAGAACTCCATGGACTAGGTCGTAGGCGTATTGGTGGTAATGTTACACCAAAACAACTGGTCAGGCCTACTTTTTGCACAGTTGTCCCCTTAACGGACTTTTCTCGGACAGGTGCTTGGTTATTCTGAGAGCTTCTTCCTTTTCCATCTCTATTTGGTGTGTGCGTAAACGTGAAACGGATGAGCAGGTTCTGAATCAGTCGTTGCGAACATTACATTTTAGAGGCGCGCTTTTGAATAGGTTCTCACACCGTTTGGAAGATGTCTGAAAGATCGCAGAGTCCGGAGTGCCAAATCCGGCCATATGACTTCAGCCGGACCAACCCTTGCACCCAGGTTTTGAGTCATGAAACTTTGGGCAGCGCTGCGTCATTCCAGTTTCCTCACGGCGTCCTGCCAGACCCGAGCCTCCTCTACAACAAAAATGCTTATAATGGCATCACACCGGCATCCGCGCAGAGCTTTTTCCCTTTCCCACCCGTCACCAGTGACTACAGAGGATCCGAGCTACAGACTGGAGAGTTTGGGCAACCCAAGTACTGGTATCCCTTCTCTGCGCCCGAGTACACCAGCCAGGTACCCGGCGCTGCAGCAGCTACCCAGCCTACAAACCTGAGTCCACCTATAGCCGAGACCCGGGAGCAAATGAAACTGCCCGACATAAAGACGGAGAAGGACACCGGTGAGGACTACTCAACGGAGATAAAGATTCAGCAATACCCAACACCGCCAGCCTCCGCCGCCATGTCCCATGGAGTCTTTTACTCTCCGGCCTGGAACCCTTCCTTCTGGCCCGGGATCACCCACATTACACCACCGGGCAGCAATAATCAAAATCCTTTAACGTCCTCTGCATCTTCACCATCTATGTCCCCTTCACCCCCAAGCAACGGGCTTCCAGGGAGTACGTTTTTCAGCGTGAACACGACCCAGGCTACTGCCGGTCACCAGACTCAAAACCCGGCCTCGTCCACGCGGAGCAGTGGGTCCTCCAGCGGCGGGTGTAGCGACTCTGAGGAGGTAAGAACAATCATTGAATTAGGACTCCAATTTTAACCAAATGAGCACAGTACCCTTTTGTGAAAGCCAATGCAACTTGTAGGGAACCGCTTAGAAATTACTTCAATGCCACCTAAAAATGTGTCCCTGATTTCCATCTCAAATGTTTTTATATTTTAAATTTTCTTGCTCAGGAGAATCTTTCCACGGAAGAACTGGAGCAGTTCGCTAAGGAGCTGAAACACAAACGCATCACCTTGGGTTTCACTCAAGCTGATGTTGGCCTTGCCCTGGGTAACCTTTATGGTAAGTTTGGGATTACTGATTTGTACTTTGTTTTTAGTTCAGAGTTTCAGTTCTAGTCTAGGTAACTTACAAATAAAGGTCCAATGCAATGAAGACCCCTTTCATCTGAGAGCTAGTCTGTAAATACTGTATGGGGTAGTCCAGTTGGGACACATTTCAGAATTTTTGCTTTGGTGGGTAGATGTGACTTCATAAGGCCTTGACCTACATCACTGACGGGGATCATCGGGTCAAGTGTATCCACTTAAACTGTCAACAGTATAGAAGAGAACAAATTCCTGAAACATCATAGTTTGGGCTTTTAGGTCAATGATCCTTAAATTTATTGTGCTCTGAAATTTGTAGGTAAGATGTTCAGCCAGACGACCATTTGTCGCTTTGAGGCTCTTCAGCTGAGTTTCAAGAACATGTGCAAGCTGAAACCCCTTCTTCAAAGATGGCTGAATGAGGCAGAGACCTCGGACAACCCCCAGGATGTAAGTCTGCTACAATGAAGTCTGCTGAGGAGTTAACAGGACAACAGATGATCACCAAGCTTCTTGGGATCATTGGTCTTTTCAGGCCTGACTTCCTGCTGGGCAAACCTTAATCAAGGCCCTCTACTCATGTGATGTGTAATTTGCCACCTAGTGGCCATAATTAAGCAGTTTGATACAAAACCTTGTTTGAACCTTAACACCCCCCCACGCATACATACCCATATGTGGTCTTTTTTTAAGTATATACAATCTTAATAGATGATGCTGTATTTAACACTGCCTGAACCCTTAGTAACATGTTTCTGATTCCTCAGATGTACAAGATTGAGCGAGTATTTGTTGACACCAGAAAAAGGAAGAGGAGGACCAGTCTGGAGGGAGCGGTGCGCTCGGCTTTAGAGTCTTACTTTATCAAGTGTCCTAAGCCCAACACCCAGGAGATCACACACATCTCAGATGACCTGGGCCTGGAGAGAGATGTAAGTAAAAGCTATACAAGCGATGCCATTTGGCTTTTTTTTTTTTTTTTGGAGGGTGGGGATTGTTGTCTATTTGGTCCCAATTTTTAAGACATGTACTGTTCCTGGCAGGTTGTACGTGTTTGGTTCTGCAACCGAAGACAGAAAGGAAAGCGCCTGGCCTTGCCTCTAGACGATGAGTGCGAAGGCCAGTACTATGAGCAGAGTCCTTCTCCACTGAACATGGCCCCCTCCCCCATTCCCAGCCAGGGTTACCCTGCTTCAAGCTACCACGGTGCCCCTCCTACCACACTCTACATGTCTCCTCTTCATCGGCCCGATGTCATGAAACAAGCTCTGCACCCCGGACTGGTTAGTCATCTGACTGGATAAACGTGCTCAGGTAGTCAAGCCAGAACCACAGATTGCCTTCCCAAGCCTCTCTATTCAAGCTGGACATGAGCCTCTAAATGTTATCTAATGGACTGATCATGTTGCCAAATCGTGGGATAGAAACATTGCAAGTGTGGAGGCTCATCTATTGACCACAGCGGTGAGATGGATCAAAGTGGTTGCTTGTTCCTATAGTGATGGCGATACTTGAATAACTCCCATGGGAACCATTGTCTTACCATGACCTGTAACTCCAACAACTGCTTACCTCAAACTTATGATACACTTTAAATTAAATGTGCCTTTGTGTTCTGAGATATTTCATAGTAAGTTTTCATAATCATTGCAGGTATAGATCAATGCAAAAGTGAGATTTGGTGCTGAAGAGCCCCAGTTGTGGGGTTGATGCAAGGTATTCCTCCACATATGCAAAGTCCTGGGCAGGTTTTCTGTGGTGCAGATGAGAAGATATGGGTTGTCAATGGAATATCAATGTGAGGGCTTGAAACCAAATTCATCTTGACAGTTTAGTCAATGTTTGTGCAATACTTGGTGTCATGTCTGAATATAGGAGCTGCAATATTTGCTGGAACTGTCATTGAAGTGGAAAATGCAAATTTTAATTGTTTTGCAAAGTTGCTTTTGTGATGTTGAATATTTTTTTTTTTTGTCCCGTTTGTATACCAAACCCAGATTTTGGCCTTATGGTTGTTGAATATTGTTGACGTCTTTACCTACTATTTTATAGTGTCAATGGGGGAGGGGGGTTGATGAGATTTAAAAATAATACTTTGAGGGAATGTGATTAATGACTTAACAAGTGTGAGTAATGACTTAAAAGCTGCTAATCTGCCAATTGCACACTGTCAGTATTTTCTAAATGTCTCAGGTGAATGGCAGTAAGAAGTCTTTGAATCAATGCTGTCAAATTTGTATCAATACTTTTTGTAGGGTTTATGAAATGTTTAACACTAGATACTATAAGTGAAGTTTGGGTGCTCAGTATTTCTAATGTCTGGTCTTTAAAAGTTATATTTTACTCAAATGAAGTTTGTAGACATTAAATACTAAGTCACTTCTTGACTATTCCGCACATGACTTAAAATTATTAACACAACCCATACTTGACGCTTTAGTGCTTTTTAACTTTTTAATGTCCGTTTGCCAAATGAGTTGCTACAAAGCTAATTAAGACTATCACCTCCACACAACTGTATGTATTTCTCAGTTATGTTAGGTTATGTTCAGAAGTTAACTACTTCTTCTAGAGTCATTCTTCAGTCTTTTTTTCTTTTTTGTTAAATCCTGTGTGCTCATTGGCTACTAGCAATTGCATATAATTGTGTATTATGTGAACATGCCAATAGTACTGTTAGAATTCCTCATGAGGGTGACAAACTATGCACTATAGCTTTAAGGATTGTCGATTGCTGAAATCCAAACCAGTTATTTCACTAGTAATGGTTATATGTTGGTATGGTAACAATGTATATTACCATCACATGAATAATTTTAGAAATATTTTCTGTGGAAATGTGCAAAGACACTAACGAATAGTTTTTAATGTGACACATTTTCCCAACATTTGTTTGATTAAATAATTTATTGAGTTTTTAGCTACACTGAAGTTTTCCATCAAAACACCCTTAACATTAAATGTATCTGCATCTAGGAATCAAGTAAAACTATGCTGGGAGATGCAAACTGAAGTTTTTTTTTTTTTTTTTCCTGCAGTAAAACTTGTTCTTTTGTCCCACCCTTTTGTTGTCCGGTTGCAGATTGAAATAAGCCTAAATCCTATAGTGAACCCTACATTTACAACCATATGGAAGCAGAGTCTGAGGAACCAAATAGTGAAAATACTTGAATTGGTCTAAATGAGGCATCTCAACAGTCATTGCTCACAGTAGCTGAAAATACATTGGTAGGAGGAAGTTGACCTTTGTTTTGATTACAAATAGTTTATGGTGTTTCCTGCAATGAGACTCCGTGACGATTCGTCTTAACCTTAGTTTTTATTAGCAATGGAAGAGGAACACGAAAGAAACAGAACCAGCCTAAACTTTATGAAAGGACAGCCTTAAGCAGCTTCAAATCCACAAACATGAAAAAACACATGCAAATGTGAAATGACAAGCATGGCTTTTTGAAATCAAACCATTATACACTGCCTGAACTGTATTTGCAGAAGTGTGGAGTTTGGTGTTTTCAAGATTTCTCCTTTTAGTAGAAGAGAGAATATTTAAATTAGGCCTTTTATTTTTATTAATGTTTTTTCATGTTTATGTGACCCTCAATTTCAATTAATTAACTAGACTAAATATAAAAGTTTTCTGTTATAAAGGCCTTGGCCGCTTTGTGTCTACTGAAGACCACTTGGAAGTCTAATGGATGTGGCCTATTTTAATAAAAATTACATCAGACTGTCCGTGCCGTTTACAGTAACGTTTGTGTGTGTTGGGTGTCTGTGCAGTACATGTTGGCTGGGACTCATTGCACAGTATACGTTTATGTCAGTGCCCTCAAAGTGAACTGGATTGTACACTGTTAAGTTAATTTTAGAAGAAATTGTCAACTTTATTGGAAATACACTTCTTTGCTTTTTTGCAGAAAGCTAATTGAGAAGACTGATGCTATTCTCAAATCTGTATGAGAAATGTGAAGCTACATCCAGTTAGCTTAGCATAAACCCTGAGGCTGTCATTGTTACCACAGTTTAACACGTTATATTTCATAACTTTGGATAGCCAGGGTAGCTGTTTCCCCATGTTAGTCTGTGGGCTAAGCTAATTTAGCTGGCTGATGGCTGTAGCTTTGTATTTATTGTGCAGACATGAGAGTGGTAACATTATCAATCCTCTCTAGCTAACGCAAGGCAAAAAAAAAAACTGAATAGCATTTCCCAAAATGTAAAACTATTTTTCTAATGCCATAGAGGTCAGGTTTGTTTGGTGCTGCCACGGATATAAGTGGAAGAGCTATAATTCACTTAGTCATTGTTCTTAATATGAAGTAACGTTAGTTAAAGGTCCCATGACATGGTGCTCTTTGGATGCTTTTATATAAACCTTAGTGGTCCCCTAATTCTGTATCTAAAGTCTCTTTCCCGGAATTCAGCCTTGGTGCAGAATTACAGCCACTAGAGCTAGTCCCACAATGAGCTTTTCTTAGTAGCCTATGTGCCATTTCTGAGTGTGTAATGTTTGGGGAGGAGAGAGGGGGGCATGGTGGAGGCTGGGGGTGTGGCCATGACCAACTTCCATTTTGCTTGTTTGAAAGCCGTGATGTCTCTCTCTCATGGGTGAGCCAAATTCTCTGGGTGGGCAGAGCAGAAAAAGGGGAGGTAACCTTGGCCCTTTGGAGGTCATAAGGTTCCATAAGATTCCAGATGCCCATCTGAGCTTTCATTTTCTCAAAGGCAGAGCAGGATACCCATGCCATGGGACCTTTAAAGCATGTAAGTTGTGTGCATATACAGTACATTTTCATAGTATCCTTGGCCAGGGTCTCCTAAATCTCAATGATGCTAATTGGTCAAAAATGTGGTAAGTGACACATTAATCAATTCAATTCAATTCAATTCAATTCAATTTTATTTATAGTATCAATTCATAACAAGAGTTATCTCAAGACACTTTACAGATAGAGTAGGTCTAGACCAGATAGAGTAGGTCTAGACTACACTCCAGAATTTACAAGGACCCAACAGTTCTAGTAGTTCCCTCCAGAGCAAGCAACAGTGCGACAGTGGCGAGGAAAAACTTCCTTTTAGGAAGAAACCTCGGACAGACCCAGGCTCGTGGTGGGCGGTGTCTGACGACCGGTTGGGGTTACAATGAAGAGTGGCAATAACAGCCACAGAAAAGATAACAGTTTGTAGTAGTTCTTTGTAGTAGTTCATGGCATAGCAGGGAATTGTGCGGCATTACAAGGCACAGCAGGACGTAGCAGGATGAACACGGCATCACAGGACGTGTAGCGGGACCATGGCTACAGCTGCTACCATGATGTTGGAGCCTTCCTGATCCGAGGGAACATGCTGGGGGGAAAAGAACATAAGGACTCCGGGGAATGACTCCCCAGAGCTAGGTTAGTAACAAGCATTTCTGGGACATAGATGCACACAAATGGAAAGATAGAAAGATAAAAAGATAGAGGAGAGAGGAGCTCAGTGTGTCAAAGGAATTCCCCAGCAATCTAAAACTGTTACAGCATAACTGGGAGAGCATAACTAACTAGGAGAGCATGACTAACTAGGAGAGACAGGGTAAATCACAACTAACTAGGAGAGCATGACTAACTAGGAGAGACAGGGTAAATCACAACTACACAACTATGCAAGCTCATGTGTTATTAGCATTAACCCAGGCCTCTAAGTTGGAGTAAACTTTCTTCTGAGGTAAATAGTTGTACTGTGAGCAGATCTTACACAGTCTCTCCCTCCAGTCTGTGTACAGCTTTACTCTCCACTCATGTTTCCACCAAAAATATTCACTGTAGCGTTTTTTGTCTTCTGCAAGCTGTTGTAGATACTTTCCTAGATCTTTGACCGATGCAAACTCATCAACATGAATGAACGAATGAGGTGGAGCCACAGCTTTGTAGTCGTCTAATGACGCTCCCAGGACAACAGGAACAGCCCCCCCTTGGAAAGCATTCCTCCATAGCTTCTCTGTGATGTAATCTTTGCCGACTGAGTTCTCAAAAGCCAAATAGAAGTAGCAGCGAGAAATTGTAGGTAAGAGAGCGCTGGAGGAAAGGGGTGTCTTTGTCCAACGACCGTAAACCTTCACCGGAACTGTGGCATTGAGCTCTTTGTACAATTTGCTTCTTTTGTGGTGTCTAATGTAGTTGCTGACCACCCAACAAACCAGGAAGCTCTTATTCAGAGGGACCTCTTCCAACAGATGTCCTTTAGCCTCCTTTGGTACAAGCTCCCCATAGGGTACAGTGATATCAGCATCCCTCCGGTAGGTTATGGTCATGTTGAAGATATTTGCATACTGCCGCAACTTTCTCTTGTAATTAGAGGCTTCCAAGGACATCCAAGCCCATCTCTGGCCCTGCGGCCGTGGAAGGTCAAGGGGCAGCTTTTGGCGGCCCAGTGCCAGCTCTGTGTTGTGGAACACCACCACATCAGCTGAGGGGAAAAAGGAACGCTGGTCCACCAGTCTACAGCGAGGGATGCGGTAGAAATCCCAGCACACGTCACCTCTGAGGTTGAATGATCTGCCAAAGGGCCAGTACCACAACAAGATGGTGACGTTTCTACTGCTGCTACAGTTCTGGGAGGTTAAGGGATTTATGGCGGTCAGGGTCTGGAATCCTTCAAGCCATCCATTAAGAAGCCACAGCGGTAAAACACAGAGAAAAGCAAGGAGGAGGCTCTTCTTCATTGAGCTGAGTACAGTCTTCATAGTGTTATCAAACCCCTGTCACAAAAGGAATTAAAAAGTAGGATTATAAAGGAGCTATGAGGTTTTGTGACTTTACCATTTCTCTTAAACATATGTAAAATGGTCATATTGGGGATTTTTGCAGGTTTAAGCCTTTTTCTTCCAAATCACAAATACTTGAAATCAAAATCTCTAATCAAACTACGCTGCCATTTTTCAGAAATGTGGATGTACCGCAAACGTGCCAGTTGAGTTGAGTTTGGCGGGGGATTTTTGGTGCATGTAATTCCCATTTCTCTTCACTCATATCCTTGTCATCTCTTTACTGTCAACCAGACACTTAAAGTGTCTGCAAAATTTGCTAAATAATTTTCATTTTGCAAAGTTTGAATGGAAACCAACAAGCAATTCAGAATTTAGCACATCTTCTCAAAAAAAAAATAAAGGTACATTTCTGTCCAAAATCCATGCAAACCTAATCTATTTGTGCTGTTTTTATCACATTGGCATCTTTAAGCTCTCAATTAAATGATGTCCATATCTGCTATAATAACAAATAGTATTCACTATTCGTTTAACCTTTTGGTTGTGAAAAGAACGGAGAATTATAGTCACCCCTGGACAAACAGTTTTGCTTAATGTATACATGAAAAGTAGCCCAACATATATAGGGACAAAATTTCATCATAATATTTTTAGTGCTACATCAAGTTTACAATCAAAATTTACACAAGGTTACAACTGGAAGCCCACAGACAGTAACACGGCAGTTGGTGAGAGCATGACCTTTCACTTACATACATAAACAGCTCAACCCGGACTCAGCAGAAACTTGTGCATCTAGCTCACTAATTCAGGTTTGCATTACGCTGCACATTATAACAGGACAACAAGCAACAAGGTTGAACAAATCTTCCATCAGATTGCAAGCTATGTTTGGATTAATGAGTGATTTGTGTGCTCTCGGGCAGTAAATATAACCTGCTGCTGTCATGCCTCACACTTTGAATACAAGATAAGCATTAAGACCAGCCTGCAGCCTGCAGCCTACACTACACAGAACCACACCGGGAAAAAGATAACAGCTCAAACCACATCAAGAATTAGAACATTTTAAACTTTTGCACCTATCATCTGATACCATAAAACAAAGTGCTCAGTTAAAATTTATTTCATTCCCTTTCTTTTGAGACTGAAATCTTTGCCTACTTCCTAAGAACAGTTTAGTGATTTATCATATAATGAGAAAGTGTAGTTTCTGTTACACATTAGTGTACTGAGACAACTATATACACATAGTCTTTGTCAGCAGAGGTGATGATGATTTGATTTTATTACAATCATTCATTTATAAGTGAGCTTCCATAGTGGAGACTTCAAGATAAGCTGTGAACAGGATGTGGTCAAAGATTTATGTTGGCAGTGGCTGTGACTGTTCTCCTCAATGGCTTCTATGGAGTTTTAGAATGCGCAAAGGGTACATCCATTTACTTTAAACCCTGAATGTATTTATTCACAGACAAAAGACTAAACTAGCAACTTTGGCAGACACTAATGATTCTGTACGTCTGGCCATAATGGCAATACAAAATATGTGTGAAAAACAACACATTTCAGTAGTCAGAAAACACCAAGCTTCCTCAAACTAACCTGATGATGAGATGAGTGGTCCGTTCTTCGTCTTTAGTCACCACTGATACCATTTTTGGTCGCAGCGAGTAGGGATAAGATGATGAGCTTGTTGCGCTTGTGTTAATGTGGTTTAAGATCAGCGTTGTGCTAGGTAATAAGAGAAGGTGATTGGTGCATGTGTGCACTGATGGTAAAAGAGGAAGTGTTGAACGGAATGAAGATGGGTGAGCACACGCCATTGAGTCAACAATGTAGCTATATTGGGAAGAGTAAAAAATGACCAAAATGTAGTTATTTGCACAACAAATCACACAATTCTGGATTTTTTTTAAAAGTTGGTGCTAGCTGTATGGTGGGTTGTAAAAAAGTGTGTCCTTGATACAAATGAATGACCAGAAAAAGCATTGATGTGCAGGTTAATAAGCACATTGTGGCAAAGACATTGAATGGTAAAATGGCCTTATGTTTCTTTTTGCAATGACTGTGTGCATGTGTGGTAAATCATTTGATGTGTTCCTGTTATGTCAGTGCATGATCTCCATGATGATCTCCAATCACAAATAAACTTCCATGCAGACTGAGCATCAAAAAGCTCTTGTGCTGACAAAAACTGACATCATGATGAAAAGTATGACTCAGACAATGTTTCTTCTGGGCATATGCTGATCAATACAGCAGGACCCACTGGCACCAACCCTGTTAGTGTTAAGAAATGAAAAAGCAGATGTATCATTAACAGGAAGTGGCAAACCAAAATATTTCTCAAAGGGTTATGTTCAAGTCATCAATGACTCATCATGTGTGTTTCCACACAAAAGGAACTTAGTTTGTGGGTGTTCTCTTTTTTTTTAAATTCAATAACAATCATCACTTTTATTGATCTTAAAAGAAAATACATTATTGATCTTTACACAGTTGTAATACTGTATGTACTGTATACATATTTTTATCTTAACTGACACCAATGCACTGATGATTTCTTTGCTTGTTTACAGCTGTTTTGCAACTGAGCTTCACATCTTATGAATATCTGAACAGCACAGAGACAGGACTAAATTATCTGCATGACAGCTTACACTGCCTTTGCTATCAAAACCGTGTCCAATCCAAAACCTCTTCATTGCTATTTCCCATCCATCCACCAGATGGTGGACTTTCCCTACTTTCCCTATCACCTGATTGCTCCACCCATTTCTACATCTGCATTTAATTTCATCATGAGCCTCTCATTTCATACTCCAGCCTGATTCCATTCATTCCCTGCTGAACCGACGTGAACGTGAACATTTTTTTTTCTTTTCCAGAAGTTAAACCGACTTTGCCCTTTTACCTTGACCTGCCTTCCTGCCCTCCTGGATCTGAACTTTCCTGTCTGTAAGCCTATAAACAGCACTAGGTTTCAAATAAATCATTCAACTGTTGCCTTCATCTGCATTTGGGTGCTATCCCATTTATTCAACAACAGCAACAAACTATATAATAACTTTGGTTTTGTCTCCATCAGTGTTACCAGGGATGATTGAGTAGATAGAAATGAGAACACCTCTCAGTGAGATCTCTTCATAACGATACTGCATATTCAATTACTTTAATTAACCTTGTACAATCTATGACTCCAATTTGTGGATTCCACAACACAGAGTCATATGTGACTGTCAATCACACCCTCATGATTACCTCTCTTGTGCTTTCTGAAATTACACTTTATGGTTTGGCTTAAGCCATATCTCCACCAATCTGTTTCTTTCTGGGATCTTTATCTCACCCCTCTTAGCATCTCTTTATGGCATCTTGCGACAATGTTGCTTTGTTTCTGCCCCCTCTTGCCAAACCTAGGTGAATACCTGCAAGCTGAGAGCATTTTCTGACAGTCATAAATGCTGATGAACAACTGAAAGTAGGCTGTGAAATCTTGGCAAAACAAACACATCAAACTGAGAGGATGACAGGAAACAAGCAGGAGACATACAAAAACATTATTGACAACACAGAGAGAGAGACAGAAAGCGAGAGAGAGGCAGATATGAAGGCAGGTGTTTTTTTTTTTGCAGTGAGATGAAGGTGAATCTCTTTTCTTGTTAAACTTTTGACATGAGAAAATGTGGCCAAAAGTATACACTTTTGTTCTGAATCTGTTTAACTGTGTAATAATTAGTTGGAAACTCATGACACTATGATATTTTAGATACCAGTTACTGTTTCAACATGACAATCCCTTCATGCACAAAGCCAGATCCATAAAGAGTTTTTCTAAAATAGTTTCTCATTAATGCTCTGGAGGCTGAAGGCAACCAAACTCCTGCAACCAGGTTCCAAAATCCTGTTGAGAGCTGGAAATCAGAAGAGCGGAGGCTTTTGTAACAGCATATTAACTCCCTTAGAATAAGATGTTAAACAAACACATATAATTTGTATGTTCACACATGTTTTAACAAATTTAGCACTTAAAGGAAATAAACATAGGTGTGTTGTTTAATCATTGTAAATCAAAATTTTAATATACATTATTCTAGCTGTACAAAGCCTTAAATCATTATTCAAAGTCAACTGTGTAGTGCAAATTCTGTCTTAATTCTTATGTCTTTTAGGGAAAAAACACTTGACCATCTTGTGATTTCTGTGACATGCAAATAATGTAACTTATTTTAGTCAAAGTGACAGAGAGAAAACAGGGACAGACACATATGGACAAAGATCAAAGTGGACAGACCGAGACAGCTACAGATTGAGAGAGGCAGGTTTCGGTTAGAGAATATGCTGGAAGGTTAAAAGGAGCGATCCAGATTTGCTGGTTTGACTGGAAAGGCCAGAGGGGTGTAGTCTCTCAAAGCGTGTCAGGTGTGGTGAGAAACAAACCGAACCAGGCACACAGAAGCAAAGAGAGGGAGAGGTAAAACACTGAAATAAAAAAAATATAGGTGGAGTGAAGATAAATCAGTGTTCTTGTACCTGGTGCTGACTGTGAGTATGGTCTTCAGTAACATATCTTACTACCAGTGACGTGTGTTTGAGTGAGAGAATCCTATTGCAAGTAAACTTCACAGTCATAGATTTAAAAAAAAAATGTTTGACTTGCTTTTGCATTGAATGTCTTGTGACACAGAGAAAAAGACAAAAAAAGCAAAAGAAAGATGGCTGAGGCCCCGAAGATTGAACTCTTCGTTAAGGTAAGACCGACAATAATTTATTTCAATTGTGTTTGAAATAAATCCTGCTAAAACACTGCAGATATGGAGGAAACAGTATAAATCCAGTGTATGTTATTGTACTTATTATATATTTGTTTTTAACAGCTTGTAGCTATTTAAACTAATATATAAATACATCCTTAGTTTCCTATTTTAATCTCAGCCTACTGCTTCTATTGTAGCCACAAATCTCAGAAAAGTTGACAAAACAGATGTAAAAAAAGACAACTTCCAGGTTAGCTTAGGTTACTTGATTTTCTTTTCTTTTTTAGCTCATACTGTCTGGGACTTTCAAACATGCTGATGAAGAATGCTTAATCCCATTATATCTGTCTCTTGTTATTTAGGGACAGTATCAGAGTGGACACGTGTTACGTCCAGTTTGTTAACCTGTGTCCTGCCCTTTCAAAAATGCATTTCCCTCCATGCACGCCTGGGACTCAATTATATCAGGCTATAGTGGAAAATGTATCATATAGCAGAGGCACTATCTAAATTCTAGTTTTGTTTTTTATATCTGGATCTAAAGCAGCCTCAACTCTTCATTTGAAATTCCTCAGCGTTTAGTTTGTCAGATAAGAGCAGGCTCCACATGAATGCAGGTATTCATGATCTGCCTAGATACATTACAGCGCTGTTACCAACGTAGCATTGTCCCATTTAAAAAGAAAAGTCCACTTCTACTGTCACTGTTGTGTTTACAATTTAATGTCTGTTTGTCTGTCAGGCCAGTGTTGACGCTGAGAGTGTGGGGAACTGCCCTTTCTGTCAGAGACTCTTTATGATTCTTTGGATGAAAGGGGTCAACTTTACTCTCACCACTGTGGACATGAAGAGGTAAGAACACATTTGTCTTTTCTTTTTTGTAAAGTTAGTGGTCTTGTCTTTGACACTGAGGTCCGACACATACAACTTACAGTAAAATGGAATGGAATATAACAACACGCAGCCACTCCTGATGTACTCACAACAAAAATAAACATTGCAATATTGTCTAAAGTTACATTTATGGCAATTGCATTTTATCATAGTTTGTCTTATTGTCCACACACTATATTTCAATGAGAGGTTGATGTGATGCATGCAGTACAGCTCACAAGACAATGCTCCTTACTTACTTAAATATATCATTCATCCATCCAGAGTTCAGACAGGGTTACAACCTATGGTAGCACATAAGGGTGAAAAGGGTACATCAGACAAACACACATATACAGTATTGTTTTTTGTGAGATTTAGAGTTTAGGAGGAAATGAGGAGGTGAGGCTGTCCTACAGACAGCATCTTGTCCTGAAACCGTAAACACAAGTTAGGAAATGTATCCAAAGGAAATGTGAAGAACTATTAAAGCAAATTGTAAGGCCTATAAAATTGATCTTATTATTCCTTTCTTACTCATTTTGTCCACTTCGGGGAGCTAAACCTTGTTTGTTGTTTTCTGTTCTGTTGCAGGGCACCCGATGTGCTGAAGACTCTGGCTCCAGGCTCTCAGCCTCCCTTCCTCATCTACAATGATGAGGTCAAAACGGACACTAACAAGATTGAGGAGTTCCTGGAGGAAAAGTTAGCCCCACCACAGTAAGAAAACTATAGTCTAGAGTAGAATAGGTTTTCTGCCATGTATTTTCACTTCTTCAAACATATTGAATAGCTCACTCATCATTGCATTGACACACCCCCATCACATTTTTTTCTATCAATCGCAGGTATCCAAAATTGTTCTGTCGATACAAAGAGTCCAACGTTGCCGGAGAAGACATCTTCCGAAAATTCTCAGGATATATAAAGAATCCCAATCCTGGATTAAATGACAGTAAGGACATTAGTTGGATATTTCAAAAATGAATTTACATTATATATATATATATATATATATATATATATATATATATATATATATATATATATAGCCACATGATGGAGACCTGGAGGATAACAAAAGCCTGTTACACCTCTCTGTCTTTCAGTGCTGGAGAAGAAATTTCTGTCAACTCTGGTGAAGCTGAATATGTATCTTGAGACGCCTCTCCCTCACGAGCTGGACAAGAACCCAAATGCCACTGAGTCTTCACGCCTCTACTTGGACGGTGACACCCTCACCTTGGCAGACTGCAACTTGCTTCCCAAACTCAACATTGTCAAGGTGAGCAGAGCTCAGCAGTATAAAAAAATGATTTTCATCATTGGGACAAAGATCTACTTAGTTTATTGAAGAGGTATTAAAAGTGTGAGCTGTTCCTGGACTTTAAATTATACTATCATGTCTTTTTTGCTAATAATAGAATCTTAATTCCCCCAGGTGGTGTGTAAAGAGTATCGCAACTTTGCCATCCCTAAAGAGCTGAAAGGTTTGACACGTTACCTGGATAATGCCTACAAACAAGATGAGTTTCGTTACACCTGCCCAAATGACTCAGAGATCCTCATTGCCTACCACTCTGTGGCAAAGTACCTGAACAAATAACAAATTAAGGCGCAGAGTTTGAGCAGTGTAAGTGAAAACAAAGAAGAAAAGGTGACAAAATGCCTGAAAACGGTTAATTGATTTATGTTTTATTTGTGTCAAAATAAGAGTCTGGATAATAAAAATTGTTTGCAGTGGCATGTTCAATAGTAGCTTTGTATAAAGTGTAGTTTTTATCTATTGGGTCTTAATATATTGCCAACTGCTAATTCAAAGTTGCTTAATTATTTACAAATTTGTATTTGTGTATGTACTGCATGCTCTGGTTGTTCTGGATTTATTCTGCCCCTGTAAAGATTAAGAAAGCACTGCAAATCCCAGAGGACATTTATGTTATGTTTCATTGTGTATGCATGTATTGTGTCTAAGCATTAGGATAATGTTGATTGCAATTTATTAGTGACATTTTGACATGAAATCAGAAATCATCTTTAAATCAAATATAAATATATCTTTTCATAAAATTACTAGCATAAACATAAAGAACAAACGGCCTTGGCTGTAGATAAGGCAGACTGTAAAGCTACACCCCTAAACATTTTTCAAGAGTCCATCCACTTTTTTTTAAGATTATTATTTGGGCATTTTTTAGGCCTTTATTAACAGGACAGCTGAAGAAATGAAAGGGGAGAGAGAGGGGGAATGACATGCAGCAAAGAGCTGCAGGTCGGAGCCAAACCCTGGCCCGCTGCATCCAGGATTAAACCTGTATATATGCGCGCCCACTCTACCAACTGTGCTATCCTGGCGAGTCCGTCCACTTTGTGTGTGTGTGCGCACGTGTGTGTGTGTGTGTGCGTGTGTGTCTACTCACTGGGAAGGGGGTAGGTATATCTCAGTAGTGATTTACTTGTAATGTAATGTAACTGAATAAAGAAAGTGCAAAGAAAAAGAAAGCTATAAAGTTACATTAAAGAATGTGTAAAAAAGTTTGGGTTGTAAGAATATTGAGTGAGTTTGCAATGATGTGGCATTAAAGTGAAAACAATGTCAATGTCAAGAAAAATATGTTTAGTTATACAGTATGTTGCCTGGAAGTTGATGAATGACATTACATGTAATAATAGAGTAGTAAGTAATACAATAAACGGTTTTATTCTTGCATATAGCCCATATTATATGTTTGTTGGATTATCATCACTGATGCATTAAATAACGCATAAGCTGCATTTACATGTAACTGGTCAAGGTGGTGTTAATTTAAACTACTTCATAGACAGAATTTCCCACTGAGGATCAATAAAGGTGTGTCTTATCTTATTTTACTTTTGGGTATTTTATTATACTGGATAACAATGCATTATATTTCATAAGCTCAAGATTTAGAAAATCTTCAAGGTCCCATGACATGGTGATTTTTGGATGCTTTTATGCCTTAGTGGTCCATTAATACTGTGTCTAAAGTCTATTTCCTAAAATTCAGCCTTGGTGTAGAATTACAGCCACTAGAGCCAGTCCCACAATGACCTTTCCTTAGAACGTGCCATTACGGTGTCTGTAGTAGAGGGTGACAATTTTTAGGTACGGTAGTCAATCTCACTGTTGGTAACTTAATAGTAGAGCATTAAAATCAACAGGAGTGGGAGGAAGTCGGAAGATTTGCGAGGCATTACATTTTTTTAAAACTTAAAAAAAAAAAAAATGTTTTAAAATTAATCTCATAAATATGAAACTACAGGCAAGACAAGGGGAAGTGAAGGCTTTAATAAGCCTATGTGTGTGGTTAGATAGCTATCTTTGGTTCGTCTGAATTTCTGTCAGGTCTATCTGGCTAACTGACTATCTAAACTGAAACTCTTGCTTTGTTGCTATGCACCTGGGGAAACTAAGTGGTGACTGTTTAAAAATGTGTAGTTTAATACTAGTTAGGTAGTAGTCGGATGAGTCAAGTCCATTCATGACGTGGATGGAATAAGACGTGGAATAAGTGGTAAAAGGTGCACAAACAACAACAATGCAGAATACTATTTTAAATTCAGCAACAGAGGAGACAATGGATAGAAGGTAAGACACTAATCCAGTCTCTCTCCAGACTCAAATAATACGATAATAATCAAAATACGTTGGAATAAAAAAATAGCAAAGATGGAGTTGTTTTGAGGGGTCGTTTGAAAGCCATGATGTCTTTCTCTTTTTCATGGGCGGGCCAAATTCTCTGGGCTTATGACCTCATAAGGGGCAAGATTTCAGATCGGCCCATCTGAGCTTTCATTTCCTCAAAGGCAGAGCAGGATACCCAGGGCTCGGTTTACACATATCTCCATTTCTAGCTACTGGGGGACCATAGGCAGGCTGGGGGAACTCATAGTAATGTTAAAAAACGTAAAGTGAAATTATCATGCCATGAACCTTTAATTTTTTTAAGTAACTGGTAACGACAGCTGTCAAAAAAATGTAGTAAAGTAAAACGTAGCCTACAATTTTGCTTCTTAAATGTATAACAGTAGAAGTATAAAGTCTCATTAAATGATAATACCTAAAAGTAAAAGCACCTCAGCATTGTGGCCTATTTAAAAACAATATTTCAGTAAAAGCACTTAATCACGTTGCACCATTTGATTTGATTAAAAGCCAACTCCTTTTGTTAGTGTTGCGTAAAAACCAATGACTAGCTATGCAGTCTATGGCAGGGGTCCAAGGAGGACCCCTTATCTCAGAGAGAGACGGAGCAGGGACCCCCTAGTACATATTGTAAAAAATTAAGCTGCATATTAAACTGGACCTACGATAACATCGTAAGACTTTAAACATACTTGATTGGACAGGTGCCTCGAACGGTATCAAGGCAACAGCAATTTGTGGACGTAAGAGCATGGGCGGGGCTAAGCAAGTGACAGGCAGCATACAGAAAACTTTGTTAGCTACCTGCTAACTATGCTCCATCGTATGTTTGGCAATGTTACTAGCTTGACGCAAGAAATCAACAGTCTTCAAAAAGTAAGCCTACTGATTTCTATCCACTAATAATTTCATAATGTTCATTCATGATGTGAAATGGACGTTAGTTGATTGGCACGACGGGTAACCTTAGACAGCCAGCTGCTGGCTAGCGTTGTTTTAGCTAACGTCAAGCTAACGTTGAGCCGGCAACCAATTGAAATCAACAACAGCCGCCTGTTGTTGCGGGTTAATTATACTAACGTTAGCTTGACGTAATGTTATGTCCTGTAGCTAGTCATATAGTTGTATTTGAATGAAGACGCGAAGCCAGATGATTAGGGTGGCTAGCGGAACAGGCTGCTAATTCACAAATCCATGTTCCTCTTTTCGTAGTCTCCCTATTGTTCCTCCTGAACAATCAATCAATTTGTGTTTGTCACATTGAATTGTACGAGCTACAACTTGTGAGCTTTCCATGAAACCTAACTTCCTCACATACACACATCTGCCAGCGTATCCTTAATTACCATTATTGTTTTTACAGGATGGACTGCCATGGAGAGGATGATGGGGAATTGTGCAAATGGATGAGTTCAGTAAGCACCCCCATTTCTTTATAAACAGCTGGCATGACAACAGTGGTGACTGATAATTGGAATGAAGCAACTGTGCTAACCTAACTACGGTATGTTTTCTAGGTGCTGGTTAACAGCAAAAATGACATCAGAGCACGAGTGCAACAGTTTGTGGAGGAAAGGATGCAGACCACCATGGTATGAAATAACAATTAATTGTGATAGCCTTTGCCTTTCACAAGCTGTTTTTAAAAAAAAAGTTCTATGTCCCAAGGCAATGCAACACACTGTTTGTTTTGAGCATGCATTATAAGCTCATTTTCATGATATACTGTTACTTACAATTAATATAGTACAATGATTCAATACTATACTGTTTTATACTACCACACCATGACTTTTAAATGTTATATGTGACTTTATTTTAGTGTCTTTTTCCAGTGTGAATGCACTACATACTCAAAACCTGCTTTAAATTATTATGTGGTATTAAACTGGGACACAACTTTAGGAGGTCAATGAATGATAATGAAGGAAAAGGTTACTAAACCAGTAGATAAAATGTCCTATTCTGTTGGAAACTACACTACAGTGCGTTTTCATGTGGTCACACTATTGTTACAATGCTCTTGTTGGTCTTTCTAGCTCACAGGTGTGCTCATTGGAGCTGCAGTCGCAATCTCACTAATTGGGATTGTAGTACTCTTCCTTTACAGGAGATTCAAGCTTGCTCGTAAGTCATTCAACCTCTTCCTGAACTTCATACTTATTCTAATGCTATAATGCATATTTTTTTGGTCTGCCCCTTATAGGATAAGGCTATTCAGGAAGTTTGATATTTTCTTTGCAGTTTTCTGTAGAATGTGGTCTTAACATGGCTTTATCTGCATTTTGTTTTTCGGATTCTGTGTCAAGGTGAACAACAGCCTGGTGTACCTCAATATCGCTTCAGAAAACGAGATAAAGTGCTCTTCTATGGAAGGAAGATGATGCGAAAGGTTTTACCTCTTTCCATTTCTGTCACAGTCAACAGTAATACACAAATATTTACAGTTGGTTCATATCAGTACTACAAATTAGGTAAACAGGCTCTTTATGTTTTTAAGGCAAAAATAATGCAGTGAAAATTTCTAATTTCCACATTTTCCCTGCTTCAAACTAAATGTAATCTTGAGACTGAGTGTTAGCACCTTGTTGCACCACTGCATGAAACATAGTAATAAATTTAACTTAGTAATAAATGCAAATCCTCATAGTATGAACTCTTTACATTTAGTCAAGCATTTTTTAAAATTATTTTCTCTATTGATAAGGTTTGCTGGTGTCTATAATAAAAACAAAATATATATTTTTGTTCCAGAAACGACAGGAAAGTTTAAAGTCATAAATGTTTTTATTTGTTTTTAAGGTACAGACGCTGTCCTCCATTCCTCCTTCCACCTCTACCTCGGTATCAAAGCAACCGCAGCGCATACGCAAAAGAACCAAAGTTCTAAGCTTAGCTCGCAAGTATGCTCCAATAATACCTACCAATAAATTCTGGGTGTGCAAGTGAAGCCTTGAAACAATTTTTCAGATTTGTTTAAGCTTTGTTTAGTGGAATTTGTTAAATGTTTGTTGTGCTTCAACAGAATCCTGAGGATCCGCAAAGATCCTCCCACCCTCCAGCCCAAGGAACCTCCTCCTTCCCTGCTGGAGGCTGACTTAACAGAGTTTGATGTGCAGAGCTCAAACCTGCCCTCCGAGGTCCTCTATATGCTGAAGAATGTCAGGTAGACAAATGTACAATGTTTCTTACAGATTTAGCCTCTCCTATTGCTTCTTTGGGTGTTTTTGTAACCAGGTTCTAATCAGCCTCCAACATTACTTGCAAAACACCTCAAGGTCTGGGATCACTACTTCACTACTTTTTAGTAATGTCCTGGTTCAAGGGATAAAGATAAAATAGATATTAAATGCACTGACACTTAATAACTAATTTGTCTTTGGCTGTAGATGATTATGGACTTCACACAGAGAATGGACACACAAACATATAGTAACTCTTTTCAAGAAAACAGTATTATTGAAAATGTCCAACAATCCATATTAAACTCCCATTTCCCACCCCAAAATACATATGACAATAAGATATGTTGTGGCCAGAAACTACATTTTAAGTTTTTCTGCAGCAATAGTCCCTTTAATTTAGTTGTGCACAACCCAGTACCTGTTTGAGCTCAAATTAAATGGAGAAAAAAAAAAAAAGTATCCAACACAATCCTCCAAATCCACAGGACGGAAAGACCTCACTGGTGAGATAGTGGAAATGGAAATCCAAACTCAGTCCAGTCCACGAGTTGGGCAATGTCCCCTACATTGGCAGTTGACGATGTTTACAGTAAAACGTTGTGATGGACGATGATATCGTTATCCGGGGGTAGTATCCACAAAGTTAGTCCAATGAGAGGATAAAGGAAAATGTAATAGTGTTAACTTCAACACCTTTTCTCTCTTGCTCAAGACCGCCGTGTCCAAGCCAAGGTGCAGAGCATGATCTTACCGCATGCTGGTATGTTACTAGTCCAGGTAGGGCGAGCTACTATACTGACAGGGAGAGAGATAGACTGTATCACTACAAATAGGTTGCACGTAAGGGAGGGGAGTAGCTTCCACTTAAGGAGCAGCACAGCGCAAAGCCCAACGCAAGTGTCTTTGCTAGTTTAAGACAGATGCAGTTGTCAATTTCCTGTCCTCTAGGATTAGCGTGTGTCTGACAGGGTGGGGGGCATGGCATCACAATGGTGACTCTCCTTAGTGATGCCAGTCAACAATCACAATGGACAATGATATCGTTCATCAACACAACCCTACAGTCAGCTGTCCATCACGTTCTCCCGCTACGGCTGGCAGAGTGGAAACACACAGCTCCTTCGTCACACCTGTGCTGTCTCTCTCACAGTCCGCCACACAGACCCACAGTACAGCTATGTTAACAGATAAAGGTTTTCAGAGACCACCATCAAACTAAGAAAAAATAGAATTCACTTTTTTAGGATATTTCCTTTTCTTTCAGAGCTAAATGTTTGCAGTTTCTCCCTCTGCAACAGGTTTAGAAAAGAACCAGTGTTGCGAAGCTGCCACCTAGTGGGCATTACCACAGTGTTTGCCACTGCTGAAAAATGTTGAATTTAAATGACTCATTTAAAACAAAGTGGCATAACCTGAACTATTTGTGTCTGATTAATAAGTGTGTTATGTGTTAGGCTATATTTGAAGGAATATTTTAGCTTCAGTTCTAATTAGCTAGGATGAATGTACAAAATGTCCTATTATGGTGACAAATATTGATCACACAATCTCATCATCCCTGCTTAAAAGTTTTAAACACAACCATCAGATTTGGGGTGGGTTACATTTTTATAATGTGTGTGTGTTCTGCAACTTGTTGTAGGGTCTTGGGTCATTTTGAAAAGCCCCTGTTCCTAGAGCTGTGTCGTCACATGGTGTTTATCGAGCTGCAGGAGGGTGAATGTCTGTTCAGGCCCGGAGACGATGACGACAGCATCTATGTGGTCCAGGACGGACGACTGGAGCTCTGCATTCATGAGAACGTATGTGGATAGTATGTTGATTTTCAGTTAATTTTCTTTTCAGAAAATCTTTGTTTTCACATTTTATAAAATATGTTTATATAATATATTACAGTCATTTGATCTATTGTTAATAGACAAAAATATAAAATAGAGACGAGAAGCTTTAAAATGTCAACAATCTACAAGGCTCTTGTTTTTTTTTATAGGCAGAGTGATAAACGTGAGTGAAATGTTTTAAAGTGCCCATATTATGCTCATTTTCAGGTTCATAATTGTATTTTGAGGTTGTACCAGAATAGGTTTACATGGTTTCATTTTCAAAAAACACCATATTTTTGCTGAACCGCACATTGCTGAAGATCCTGTTTTCACCCTGTGTGTTCAGGTCTCTGTTTTAGCTACAGAGTGAGATATCCCACTTCTATACTATCTTTGTTGGGAGTTGCACATGCCCAGTAGCTAGGTAAGATCACATCAGCTAGATAACTCGTTCTCCAACTTTGGTCAGTACAAGGCAGGATTAGCTGGGAGACTTCTTCTTAACTATATATATATATATATATATATATATATATATATATATATATATATATATATATATATATATATATATATATATATATATATATATATATATATATATATATATATATATATATATATATATATATATATATATATATGTATGTGTGGTTTCACAATAAAGTTTGAATAAAGACTGTCATTTCATCATTTGTGTTTTTCTGTTTTTTAGGATGGTACAGAACCAGTGGTGAAGGATGTAGCCCCAGGAGACAGCGTCCACAGCCTGCTCAGTATTTTGGACACAATCACTGTGAGCTCCTTATTTCTCCATCTGCACATCAGACTAACTTCTCCACTTCTGTCCTCTTTTGCCCTTTGATCTGTTTGTGTCCTCTCTCCACTGTTCATATTTCTACTCATGCTTCTCTCGTTAAGAGGCAATTCTTTTTAAACTTTCTGTTCAACTTAATTTTTTTGTCCATTACACCATATCCATCCATCCATCTTCATCCGCTTATCCGGTATCGGGTCGCGGGGGCAGCAGCTCCAGTAGGGGACCCCAAACTTCCCTTTCCCGAGCCACATCAACCAGCTCCGACTGGGGGATCCCGAGGCGTTCCCAGGCCAGGTTGGAGATATAATCTCTCCACCTAGTCCTGGGTCTTCCCCGAGGCCTCCTCCCAGCTGGACGTGCCTGGAACACCTCCCTAGGGAGGCGCCCTGGAGGCATCCTTACCAGATGCCCGAACCACCTCAACTGGCTCCTTTCGACGCGAAGGAGCAGCGGCTCTACTCCGAGCTCCTCTCGGATGACTGAGCTTCTCACCCTATCTCTAAGGGAGACGCCAGCCACCCTCCTGAGGAAACCCATTTCGGCCGCTTGTACCCTGGACCTCGTTCTTTCGGTCATGACCCAGCCTTCATGACCATAGGTGAGGGTAGGAACGAAAATTGCCCGGTAGATCGAGAGCTTTGCCTTCTGGCTCAGCTCTCTTTTCGTTCAACGGTGCGATAAACTGAATGTAATACCGCACCAGCTGCTCCGATTCTCCGACCAATCTCACGCTCCATGGTCCCCTCACTCGCGAACAAGACCCCAAGGTACTTAAACTCCTTCACTTGGGGTAAGGACTCACTCCCTACCCGAAGAAAGCACTCCATCGGTTTCCTGCTGAGAACCATGGCCTCAGATTTAGAGGTGCTGATCCTCATCCCAGCCGCTTCACACTCGGCTGCGAACCGATCCAGTGAGTGCTGGAGGTCACAGGCCGATGACGCCATCAAGACCACATCATCTGCAAAAAGCAGCGATGAGATCCCGAGCCCACCGAACTGCAACCCCTCCCGCCCGACTACGCCTCGATATCCTGTCCATAAATATTACAAACAGGATTGGTGACAAAGCGCAGCCCTGACGGAGGCCAACCCTCACCTGGAACGAGTCCGACTTACTGCCGAGAACCCGGACACAGCTCTCGCTTTGGTCATACAGAGATTGGATGGCCCTGAGAAGGGACCCCTCACCCCATACTCCCGCAGCACCTCCCACAATTTCTCCCGGGGACCGGTCATACGCCTTCTCCAGATCCACAAAACACATGTAGACTGGTTGGGCATACTCCCAGGCCCCTCCAAGATCCTTGCGAGAGTGAAGATCTGATCCGTTGTTCCACGGCCAGGACGGAATCCACATTGTTCCTCTTCAATCCGAGGTTCGACTATCGGCCGAACCCTCCTTTCCAGCACCTTGGAGTAGACTTTACCAGGAGGCTGAGAAGTGTGATACCCTGTAATTGGCACACACCCTCTGGTCCCCCTTTTTGAATAGGGGAACCACCACCCCGGTCTGCCACTCCTTAGGCACCGTCCCAGACTTCCACGTAATGTTGAAGAGGCGTGTCAACCAAGACATCCCCTCCACACCCAGAGCTTTCAGCATTTCTGGACGGATCTCATCAATCCCTGGGGCTTTGCCGCTGTGGAGTTGTTTGACTACCTCAGCGACTTCCACCAGGGAAATTGACGACAATCCCCCATCATCCTCCAGCTCTGCCTCTACCACAGAGGGCGTGTCGGCTGGATTTAGGAGTTCCTCAAAGTGCTCCTTCCACCGCTCTATTACCTCCCCAGTTGAGGTCAACAACGTCCCATCCTTACTGTATACAGCTTGGATGATTCCTCGCTTCCCCCTCCTAAGGTGGCGAACGGTTTTCCAGAAGCACCTTGGTGCCGACTGAAAGTCCTTCTCCATGTCTTCTCCGAACTTCTCCCACACCCGCTGCTTTGCCTCTGTCACGGCAGAGGCTGCAGCCCTTCGGGCCCGTCGGTACCCTGCAACTGCCTCCGGAGTCCTCCGGGATAACATATCCCGGAAAGACTCCTTCTTCAGTCGGACGGCTTCCCTGACCACCATATCTGTGTTTTATATTTTTGCTTTATTTATGCTTTGTTTTGTTTTTATTTCCTACTGTATGTTGTCATACTTTGTGTTGTTCCTCCATTAAGGTGACACATCTTTACTTACAGCTGCTACCTTTTGGGGTTCTTATGATGGTCACAAATGTGTATTTGATCAGTCAACATCTTGAATAAAAATCATTCAGAACAAATTTAATTGATTGGTTTGTCTTCAGTACAAAAAAATAAAACAAAGCTTCAAAAACCTTGTTGGAAATGGAACCTTTGATCATTAATTAAACATGTTAAATGATACAAATATGTATGATACAGATTTGTTCTACATGTTTAAAATGCCACAAGCACAAAGAACAAGTTCATATAATGAAATTGAGACGTAAAAAATGCATGATCTAATTCATTATTCCATGGACAATTCTAATAAGGTGGTAATTGGGTTTTAGTGACTGCGCCCTCTTTGCTTAATTTTTTTCCTTTTCAAACTGTTTTGTTCTGCATGTGCCAGGGTTATCCAGCTCCATATAAGACTGTATGTGCACGGGCTGCAACTCGCTCCACCATCTTACGTTTACCTGCATCAGCCTTTGAGTCAGTG
The DNA here is from genome assembly GCA_013375575.1 of Percina caprodes. Taxonomy (NCBI): domain Eukaryota; kingdom Metazoa; phylum Chordata; class Actinopteri; order Perciformes; family Percidae; genus Percina; species Percina caprodes. Next base: position 822,759 of record JABXJD010000049.1, on the reverse strand, counting down.
TTTAAGAAATACCCAGAGACACTTGTTCGCGTCATTCAGGTAATGTATTGTTTACCAGCAAATGTAGTTAAGCTTTTCCTTAAAACACATCTTGGAACACATCATTAGAACATCAAATATATTATTTGAATGATCTGATGTTTAAGTTCTGCTCTGTTTAACTCAGTGTTTGTTTTTGTATGTGTTGCAGATAATCATGGTGCGCCTCCAGCGAGTCACCTTCTTGGCATTACATAACTATCTGGGCCTAACCACTGAGCTCTTCAATCCGGTAGGAGGGAAATTAATTAGTGCACATATTTGTGTTTGTGCACAGTACACACACCGTCACACAGAGAGGCTCACATTGAATATCTAAGCACCAGTGGGTATGGATTTGTACATAAACAAGCACAGAAAGGCCCATATACACACTCAGTCACACACACATGCAAGCTAATTTCACACAACATTAAGCACAGTATCATAACTGATTCCTTCATAAAGCTCAGTGAAAATGATTATAACCCTTGCACAGAAAACGAGGAGGGCAGTAACCTTTACACCTGGCTTTGATGATGAACCAAAAATACTTTTTGCAAAAAAAAGCGTTCACTTTGCCAATTCCTGAAGGCTTTTATTCAATAGAATTTTATTTATTATTGTAGTCATAAGTCTTCAAACATCCTCAAATAAATGAATTAAAATTCAAACACAAAAATTCAAATACAATCAAATGTAAATAAGGAATTTTAAATCAAGACTGCAGTATGCAAGTTTAATTGGAAAACAATGTATCAAATTATTTCATACAAATAAGTTAAGAATGAAGAAAAATTTAAGACACATTTAAGAAAACCAATTTATTAAAAGTGCATTTTAAAATAACATTGATTGCAAATACAAAGACTTATAACTGTACTATGTAAAACAGTCACAGTCAAAATGAATGATACCTCTATTCAAAATGTTGAATTGGCCCATTGGTATTAGTGCATCCAATTTTAGGTTGCTCTGTAAATTATTCCAGAGAAATGGGGCAACATATTTAAAGTCTGTTTTACCGAGATAAGTGTTAACTGGAGGGATAAATAGTGTAAGCCAATCCTAGAGCTAGTGTTTTGAGTATGGTGTCTTTGGCTCAGGAGTGAAGACAGGTAGGGGGGAAATATACTGATACTGTTTCTGTGTATACATTTTTCCAGAAATTTGTAAATTTGCCCACAACCCAGTGATGATCTAAATGTGTACATCTTCCTGTGCTTCAAATCTATTATGCATAAACTATTTCATGGTCACTCAAAATTTAACTGTAGTCCTCCTGACTAACTGAATTGTGCACTTGTTTGTTTTGTTGACTAATGGACAGGAGAGTCAGGTGGTACCCTTGTCCAATATAAACAGTGTGATGGGAGAGGCGACTTCCGGGAAGATCACTCGGCGTTTGTGCTTCCAGGACGAGTTACACACTGGGACAATCGAGAGCCCCACAGAGACAGGTCACATACACAATTCTAAACACACACTGCACACAAATTTTGTTTGTTACTTTGTGTTGTGTTGAGACTTATCCAGTGCTGGCACTTAACAATAAACAGATGGTGTAAAGGACAGTTCTCCAAACAGCTACAGGAAGCCGCGATCCATCTCGATGCCCACTGCCGACTGCACAGGTAGGTCACGAACCCCCAATTTCCACCGGTTGCAGAACGACCGCGGATCCGCTCTGCTGTGTGTCGGCTCTGTGCTCCGCCATCCGTCAATACCCTCCAGCTCTAGATATGTTGCGGAATGGCTGCAGCCATGACTGACAGCTGAAGTCACGAGGACCCATAAGATCTCGCGAATTTATGTAGAATAGAACCATAAAACCATTAACAGGTTGTTTCCATAGGAGTAGAAGGTAAACAACTCTGTACTGTGTTTTCAAGGTGTAGTGCAGGTAAATATGATCTGCCGTGAGCACGGTCTATTTTATTTAGAAAATTACCCGGATGTTTTATTTCGTTTCTGTGCTCGACTTCCTGTCCAGCACTATCTGCCGTGTGCTGATTTGCTGCGGAGCTCTCTGGCGTCCGGCAAATATAGAAGCTCTGCATATCTGCTCTGGAGGGCTGTGGACTGCCGGAGCTAGGACAGAGTCAGAATGCAGTCGTTCAGTTTTTCACCAGTCAGTGAAAATACACACATTGACTTTAATGGAAACCTAATGACTCTGCCGCTGTCCCGGAGTGGATCCGGAGCCGTTCCGCACCCGGTGAAAATTGGGGTAACTTGGACATAAGCGATCACCAAATGGCACACGCACGTCTGAATAATTTTATAAAAAGCTAGGAAGCACAGACACACTCACCAACATACCTAAACGTCCTAATGCTCCTTTGTCCAGGTAATGACCTGAACATGGCTTGTGAACGAGCTCGAGTCACTATAGATGAGGCTCCATCCAGTCCTGTCACTCCCAAAGTAAGACTACTGCCAAGTCACTGGTTGGCTGTGTAGATGTTGCACTGTATCCCAGCATCCTCTGCATCTTATGCCGCTGCTTGTCTTGTTTTTTTTCTTATTAGTTGCTTTTCTTATGTCTGTTTTTGTAGTCCAATCTAAAGAAGAGTGTGACAATGCAGCACACACCCACTGAAGTGTTTCACTACACAGACAGTGGGGGGCACTCTGATGCCATCCACCTCAGTAAGAGCTGCACAATCCTCCAGGCTGCTAAGAAGGATCTGCTGGGAATCATCCAGCTACAGGTGACAGCTTGATACACACTTGCACACACTTGTTTGGGCTTGCGCGTCAGCCAAAGAGTAGTAACATTATGTTTTGAGTGGATGGCAAGTGCGAGATGCCGAAATGGATGCCAAAAAGATTCTGTATGGAAAGTTTACTTTTTAAAAGTTGCCAAATGATTCCATTGACAAGACCAAAGTGATCATTGTGTTTTGTCATTGATAACTGAGCTATCATCGCAGCACGTCCAGTCTGAAATACCACTTGATGGCCAAGCACACAGCTGATGCCAATTCTCCGCCCCCTTGTTTTTTTATTGATGGACAGTGTTACATTGTGTGAATGTTACATGTCAACACTACAGTAGGCTATATGCCAATGTTGTTTTCAATAAAAAAAAAAAATTTGCACAAAGCAAGCCAATCCACTTTTCATGTTAAGAGCATTAAAATGAGAAAAAATAATGGGACAAAAAGAAATCAAGGGACAATTAGAATAGATAAAAATGTGCGATTAATTGCGAGTTAACTATGACATTAATGCGATTAATCCTGATTAAATATTGTAATTGTTTGACGGCACTAATAAATAAGCAGTTATTCTAAATATGGTTTTGTTGCAGGACCCCAGTCTACTTGAGGGCAGAGTGACCCTCCATCAAGTCAAAGCTGGTTCTGTGGTGGCTCGCCAGGGAGACCAGGTTAGAACAACTTACAAAGCAATCACAACTTTCTTTCTGTTGCATGACACTGACTACGTTTCCATGCACATAATATTCCGGTTATTTGCCCTCATTCCAAAAAAAGCGATATTTCGACTAAGCTGTTTACGTGGCTAATGAAAGTGAATATTCCACTCATTCCCGTTTACATGTAGCAATGCAAAATAAGATTTTTTTTTCAAAGTTTACCAGCGGTGGTGGACTTGTTGGACCCTGCGAACACAGCGTCCATCTTTCATTCCTTCAACCAGCTTCTTGAAAAGGTCGTAATGATGTGTGTGCATATCCAAAAAACTATTGATATCCAAGTCTTTGATAATGTTTAAAAGTAGCTGTGTTCCTCCTCCTTACTAGGTCTTCAGCCTTGCAAACTATTGGCTGGTTGGTTTGTGTACAGCAACCATAGCAACGCACAGAGCTGACCATAAGCCGTAAACGGGCAAGAGGCTGTAAACTGTGGTAAAACCCCCGATTGAGGCGCATATTCTGAATGTGCTGTAAACATATCCAAAGAATGCCTCTAAAACCCAAATAATACCAGAATATCCCACGTCTTTATCGGAAAATTCTATGTTAAGGAAAAGCCCTTATTCGGAATATGCTGTTTACATGACCTGTATCAAATTCGTAATATTGTCATATTCGGAATAATAGTGGAATATTGATGTGCATGTTAACGTAAGGTTTAATGTAATGGGTTTTCCATGTTCGCTTGTCTTTTTTTTTTTTCTTTTTCTTTTTTTTTTAAACCACTGGAGAATGTAGAGGTATTGCAAGACAAGGTTCACTGAGAGAGCCGTGTGTCTTTTAATGCGATAAACGTCTTCTGTGGTATCGTCAACAACAAAAATGCAATTGCCTTAATTTATTGTATTCCAGTACGATATTGAAGCTCCTTTCTGTCACGTTCTCTTATACACTTGATCTAGTAGCATTTTCCACAAAAAAAAATTATTTCAACAGAGCAGCTTCCAGCCAGATATGTAGGACAAAGCACTAAACTGAGCCACACAAATAAATGAAATTTAGATAGATTTGAATCTTTTCTCTTTAAAATTCAGGCAGTTTGGTCTGTTCAGATGCACACACATTTTCTGACAACTTGTAATATCATGTAAGACCGTTGCAAACCATTAAAGTGCTGTTTTTTTTACTCAAGATAAACAGATTGTTTTGTTTGAAATACAAAAGTACAATTCATAACTTATCAATAATGAACTAATGCTGTTATAATTCCTGTGAAATACATCTTTTAACAACAAATCAATGTGTCCCATTAGCACACCTAAATCTTAGCATTCAGCCTTCAGGCTTTCAGATAAATATGTGCTCTTCTTCTCTCCTCTTGGTGCTTTAGGAGGTGAGCATCCAGTTTGTGATCTCTGGCCTCCTCCATGTTTACCAGCGGATGATTGACCGTGAAGAAGAGACACGTCTGTTTGTGACGCACCCCGGAGAGCTTGTTGGTCAACTTGCTGTCCTGACCGGAGAGCCCCTTATATTCACTGTTCGAGCCCAGCGAGACTGCAGCTTCCTCTCCATTTCCAAAACCCACTTCTATGAGTCAGTTACAAAAAAAATTAAAACTAACATAAAAAACATACTTACACTTAAGAAACATGTTTAAAATAACGGGATTGGTCTATCTTTTACCCTGTTTTTCTGTTGATTTTTGTCTATTCCTCAGGATAATGCGTGTGGAGCCAAAGGTAGTGTTGAACGTCGCTCACACAGTGGTGAGGAGGATGTCATCTTTTGTCAGACAGATAGACTTTGCTCTCGACTGGATGGCTGTGGAAGCTGGCAGGGCGGTGTACAGGTATTCTACTGATAACCTTGTATATGTTGGAAACAACAATACAACACAAAACATTAGTGTAAGAGCGGTCAATCAGTTTTAGATCCATTTCAAACAAGTCAACAGCGGAGGTTTTGGTTCACATGCTTGTTTGCACATTTACAGTAAATTAAAGTTATCTGTATATTTTTCAGGCAGGGAGAGAAATCCGACAGTACTTTCATAGTGCTGAGTGGTCGACTGCGCTCTGTGATCTTGAAGGAAGATGGCAAGAAGGAGCTGATAGGAGAGTACGGACGCGGTGACCTGATTGGAGTGGTAAGGACCATGATGGGAAAGACAGATGGTTGATGGTTGGAAAACTATAAATATCTAATATGTTTTTTACTTCCAGTTTTCTCATAACTATCAGTGACTGAAGAAAAACTCAGAACTCTTCATCCCGATATACAGTCTTAAAAAACATGCAGATTTAAAAATCCAAGACAATTGTGTCATTAACAGTAGTTAATCATCACATAACTCAGTATGTACAGTTGGAAAAAGCTGACAGGTGCTGCCAGTATGCTCTTCATAAACATGACCATAAGACCACACTCACTTGCAGTAAATAAAAACTCAACCAAGTATATCTTATGAATATTTAGGAGCAAAAAAGTGACTAAACACTAGCTGCAAGCTAGCGGAAATTGAATTTAAAAAACAAAAACATCAAAATAATACTGAATCTTTATTAACCTTATATACATTACATCATAGTTTACATTTACTTCTATTCCTTTATTCAGCATACATCATAAAATAAACACTTTGTCTCAGGCTCTTTTTGGGACTCAAAACACATTTAGATTAGAGTTGGCACCAGCATAACTATTGAATGTGTGGGGGTGTGCAAAATGCAGTTGTTTCGTCCTTACAATTTCACGTTTCAATTTTATCTTGAGTACCTCTAAACTATCCAGCATATCTATACATTTACCAAGAATATGATACATGAGCATATGTTTCCCATATTGGCCTTTATGAGTTTATGTCTAAAAGTGGATACTTATGCCAGGTTTGTGCTTTCATTTTGATAAACTATGTAAAACAAAGTCACTTTGTTACACTTCACCCACTTTCCTACTGGTTGGTGTGGCTGATCTCTGCCACGATGCTTCTAATAATACCTGGGTTGATGGATGCTATGGTTACTGTTACCTGGAGGAGGGAAGCTGTCATTGCAGCTCCTGCGATGGTGGCTAACATTCAGAGACATATTTAGCATGGCTGTGTTGACGTCAACTATTGATGATGAGATGGAAAGATCTTATTTATAGCGCTCAGTTTTTTTTTGTTTTTTTTTTTAGTATACTTTAACATAACTCAAACTCTTGGAATGAACAGTCATGGACTAATAATCTAACATAAAACTGATTTAAAGCTTAAATTACGCAACCCACTTACAAAAATGTATACAATTCCTGAAAGTATCTGTATCTTGAAGTGAATATTTAGTATTCCATTATGTCATGTGTTGTAATGATCTGGGTTTCTTTTCATGATGGACCTTTTTTGTTGTCTAGCCAAGTAAACAATATGCTGTGTCCTTTTTGTTTCTCTGCAGGTGGAGAGCTTGACCCATCAGAACAGAGCCACCACAGTGCACGCTGTACGAGACTCTGAACTGGCCAAGTTACCAGTAGGAGCTCTCAGCTCCATCAAGAGGAAGTTCCCACAGGTAGGGTGAACCTCAATGACATTTAAAATGTCAGCTGATGTGAAAACACAATTATTTGTGGTTAGTGTGTAGTGATGATGAGATTGAGCCTAACCCTTGACAATGACCATGTGAATAAATCATCATCATCTGGACAATAATGTGGGAAAGGGTTCCTACATGTTTTTTTTTAATGTAAAATATTTCACATAACTGATATTTTAAAGCATTGATGTGTACATGGTGAGGAGACTGCAGCTGTCTGTCTGAGTAACACAGTCTCTTATGTTGTGCCTGTCAGGTTGTAACCAGGTTGATCCACTTACTGGGACAGAAGATCCTCCAGCAGGTCAATGGTCCTTTGACAGGTGTGTGTCTACATGTGCAGAAACTATAGGGTTTGCCCCACTGGTGTTGGTATTTATTTCAACTCACTATTGAAGGGGAAATTTACTGATACGTATGCATGTCCCCAGCTCGCAGTTTGGCCGTTCGCACTCCTGGCAGTAAGTGGGATGTAGGGAACCCAGCCTCCAACCTCTCCACAGTGACAGTCCTGCCTGTATCAGAAGATGTACCTCTCACCGCCTTCACCCTGGAGCTGCAGCATGCACTCATGGCAATAGGTAAGAGGGAGAAAAAAAAAAAAAAGTACAGAAGCCCAAAGTTTCCTGAATGGATGTTTTACTGCCATTACGGCTTTTTGTAAACATTTAGACACCACACTTATAAATTAGGTGTAATGTGTCTGGTCATCTTTTATAATAGGTACTCCACGCTATGATATAATGGATTCTCCCCTGTTTTAGATGTCATGTTTTACTCCAATCCTTAATCTAAATGGATGGTTCCCTCAGGACAGCTTTTTTTCTCTGGTGTATGTGTGCTTTGAGTCTGGTTAGATAAGCAGATTCAGTTTAATGAAGTGAGGAATTGCGTTTTAATACAACAAAAGCATTTAAGGCCAGTAAGTGTGGTGACACACCTGGAGTATTTATGTGTTTACAGTATTTATTATTTTAAAATAAATATTTAGTATTTTAGGGAGTTGGTTACCTGTACTCTCAGTGCAGCTCCCTGCTTTTTGTTTTATTGTATTATTTTGATTAAAGCACTTCACCCACTTATGCTAGTCAATAGTCAAAATGTCTGGTTTAAGCACCTGTCTAATCCACTTGACTTAGACAGGTGCTTTAACCAGACAAATTGACAGTAACTGCTGTGATATTTAACACACAGGTCCCACTCTTTTGCTGACCAGTGATACTATCAAACAGCGACTTGGATTTGCAGCACTAGACAGGTATGTTTTGTTGCTGACTAAAATGTTTGGGAATGTGGTGTTGTCTTAAGCACCCCCCAAATTCATACTACTACTCATAACAACTAGTTGGCCAATTTAGATTTTTTTGCCTGGACTCTCTTGTCTTTCTCACTCACTCACTCAATAAATTCTGTTTAAGTATGCTTTATTGGCACAAAAGGAAAATGGATCTAATGGGTACTGCCAGCTAGGCAGTGTTGCCTGTCATTAATGGACTCCTTTTCTCTTCAGTGTCCATGAGTACCGCCTGTCGAGCTGGCTGGGCCAACAAGAAGACCTCCATCGCATAGTTCTTTACCAGACGGACTACACGCTGACCCCGTGGACACAGCGGTGCATCCGTCAGGCTGACTGCATCATTATTGTGGGACTAGGAGAGCAGGACCCTGCTGTTGGGGAGGTGAGCTGTTAGGGTTGGGTTACAGGGGAAGAAAGGTGAGAGGATAATTAGTTGCAAGCTATGGGTTTACGAATTATTTTTTTTGTTTGATGTGCTTAGGGTTGCTTAACTCATAATTTTTAAAACATCAAAAAATAGTGAAAAATGCCCATGGCAAGTTTCCAAAGTCCAAGACTACATCTTCAGATTGCTGGGTGTCGCCAACCACCACTTTATTGTAATTCAATTTACAATTACATAAGACAAACGAAAGCAACACATCCTCACATTTGAGAAGCTGGAATCAGCAAATGTTTGGCATTTTTGCTAATACTTTTTAAATATTTAAACTTTCTTTTTGGTTGCTTGTTGCGGCCTGAAAACAGTGCTATAAAAGCCGTAAAGGTGTGGACTAGACAAAAAAGTAATGAGCTGAAACTCACTATTAAGCTCAGCGATGCAGATGGTAGCTGCAGATTTGGGGGATAAATCTCTGTAGGTTCATCACAACAAGCTACTCTTTTTGCATTTTCACATTCTAGCCACTTAAAGGATATGGCTGACAAGGTTTTATATTTTTATAGTTTTCAAATTCCATGAAAAGACCAAAACCAACAATGTATTAGTTAGTCTCTCAATACTTTATGTCTGTGACTCTCATCCCTAGACAGACTGGGTCCTTCTGAAGACATGCATCTTAAAAAATGCTAAAAGTGAATTAAAACATCAATGTGTTAATGGTCTGTTACAGCTGACCATACATTTTCTAGCCTTGTTAAGTTTTTTTTCTCTCCAGAGAAATCATCACACCAATTACTTTTAACAGTAACCGTTAACATCATGCTCTTAAATCATGGTTATACCCAGGGGTTAACCAACTTAATGGTCACACCGGCTGTGAAAGGTTTGTATCTGACCTTTGGGCATATTGGCAAAATGAGCAAAGTGTGGATGGATGTTGTGAAAGAGAGGTGGTGTGCAAGAGAAAGGTGCCTGTCCAGCTGATGAAGAGTAGTTAATTGCCTTCCAAGGGAAAAATGGGCACAGAGAAAAGTAAGGAATGTATCCTTGTTTAACAGGAGATTGTGGGAGAAATGATTAGATTAGATTATACTTTATTTATCCCACAACGGGGAAATTTCCTTATTACAGCATCAGCATTATCTTCTATACAGCAAAAAACACACAAACAAGTAAACACACAAGAAATACAGGCAAAACAATAAACAATAATTATAAGGTAGACAGAAAGTAAGCAGAATGGCGTCAAATAAAGGTATTTTAAAGTATATTTTAAAGTGCGGCCATGATACAAGAAAACAGTGTAATATTGCAGTGTAAGTGACGTTAAAATTAAATTGAATGTGTAATTGGAGTAATAAAGCAAGAGTCGGTAATGGAAAGATCATTCAATATTTGCTTAAGCTCAGAATAAGTCATAGCTCTGGGTTTATATTTCAGAGCGCACACACCTTCTTACCTAGCACATACACTAAACCCTTAGCAGAGGGCCTGATGATTGAGTAACAGATCTTACCTTGATCTCAGACTGCTTTTTTTTTTTTTTTTTTTTTTTTGCACTTGAAAAAATGGGAACAAAATAAACTAAAATGTAATTAAGAGATTTGACTCTCAAATAATCTCCCATTTTGATCTTATTGCCCAACCGGCTATCCCTTATTACAGTGTAGCTCCTAACATAAAGTAGTATATTTCGGAATGTTGATTGTTGATGAGCCACTCTGGGGGGAAAAAAAGTGATGGGAATAAAATGTTCTAAAATTTACAGAAAAGTACAGTGCATCTCCTCCACAATCCTTCCTTACGACCAAATGTTTCCACCACAAAACAGAGGAAATACAAGGAGGGTCACACAACAAAAACACACCAAGAAGCAAGAATGATGTCTGCAGTTAAATGTTCTAAAATATCTGTGCTCAATGTCTTCCCTCTAGCTGGAGCGTATGTTGGAAGGAAGTGCAGTGCGTGCCCAAAAGCAGCTAGTGCTGTTGCACAAAGAAGATGGCCCCCCTCCCAAAGGAACTGTGGATTGGCTAAACATGCGAAGCTGGATCTCCAGGCACCTCCACCTCTCTTGTCCCCGAAGGGTCTTCTCTAGGCGGAGCCTGCCCAAACTGGTAGGAATGGAAAATATGAACAGAGTTGAACAGATGAGTGGTTTGTTATGACCCCCCTTCTGACTGTTCCCCTCTCAGCCTCTTATATATATTTTTTCTTTCTTATTTGACATCTACATATTTTCTCTCATCCATTCAATTCTTCTTCCACCACCTCATTCATTCCTCTCTACTTGTATTACATTAATTCCCCTGTTTTTCAGTTGGAGCTATATCAACGTGTGTTTGAGAAGCCAGCAGACCGTCACTCAGACTTCTCCCGCCTGGCCCGGGTCCTCACGGGCAATGCTATAGCTCTTATCCTGGGAGGAGGAGGGGCCAGGTAACGCCAACCTGCTCCCTGTCTTTCCAAACAGTAATTTTAAAAGTTCATGTCATAATTTACTGCATCTAGCACATTACCTTTTTATATAGAACATTTGAATTATGACACCTCTTCTGGGCTTAATCAATTTTATAATTGCACGAGCAATTATAAAAGATTAACCCCAAAGCTTTTTGGGGTTAATCTTTCTGTATTTTTGGGGGGTAAATGGTTAAATTTCTTTATGTGATCCCATGTTTATTTCTCCACCCTCCTGTTCAGGGGTTGTTCACAGGTGGGGGTAATGCGAGCTCTCTGCGAGGCCGGTATCCCAGTGGACCTCATTGGTGGCACCTCCATTGGTTCCTTGATGGGGGCGCTATATGCCGAGGACCGTAGCCACAGCCGCATGAGGATGAGGGCCAGAGAATGGGCAATGGTAAGAGTCAACGCCAGTAACAATGACACTAGTCTTGTAATAAATCCAAATGGCAAGTATGGGAAATATGAGAGCTGATAATATATTAATCTGTAGGCATTTCAAATGTTATCCCATAACCCAAAACATTAACAGAACATCATTAAAACATACTTTCAGAACATAGTCCCATGAGCCATTAGCACAGAGCACACGGCGTCTTGTCAGCCGTTACAATATTGTACACACAACTATGCTAAAGTTAAAGAATTCAAACGCCTGTGCCTTCCATGTATTCCCTGTATTAGCTTACTGCTTGTGTTGATATGACCACCTTCTCCACCTTGCATTCATTTACGTTTTGTGAATGTGCCTCTGAGGCACTGTGGCTGCTCTTTATGTCCATTTACTTTGGTTGTTATGGCAATCAAAGTTAGTGTCGGGAAAATGGGGTTGAGTGCATCGGGAGTGGACTAAAAATAATAATCTGATACATAAAATATAAGACAATGACATAAATTATATTTAGTAATTCAACATATGTATTCATGTTCATTTTATTTTTAATAAAAAAATGGAAACTAAGTGCAGTGCCGTCTTGGTTCAGAGTTGAACCAGTTGAAACCTGTGTTTTTAAGATGGCCATTATTATCCAACGATCTCTAAACAGCTGTCGGATCAAAACGTAAGGTTGTCAGGGCGACGTTACGGAACATATCCGCAACAAACGCTTCCTCATAGGAAACAACCACACAGACGGTGCAGAACGGATTTACCACAGATCATGTGTAGACAGCTTAATAGGCTATACTAATCTACCTCCCACGTTAACCTACTTGAACCTCCACCTCACCCGCTGCCTATGGACGGAGGAGGAGAATGGCAAACAAATCTCCCCGGACGGATTTGAACCATTGACGTTCTGTATCTTAGGCCCCCACAGTTGTTTTTAACCATTTTGAATTAACTTACAGTGCAGTTTTGATGTATCAGGAGCTTGATCAAACATCTTCAGAATGTTACACATCTGCTGACTGCAGAGCATGGAGAGACAGCCTAATTATGTCTAGAATTAATTAAATAATTATGACAAACAAGTGGTTTAAGTGGGATCATTTCGTAGACATTATTCTGTTTTGTGTAAGAGAAGCCAATTTCAAAAGCTCCCCTTCCACTTGGTCCAGTATGGAGAGAGGAATATTTTCCACCAATAGTAAGTTTCTGCTTGTGAGCCTGTCCTTGGGTAGGGGACTCTTTCTAACAGCATTTTTCTATTTTATTTTAATTCAGTTTAGACCTCCATTCTACTTTTTATATAACTAACCAAGCTGGGCTGATTAACCATCAAAAGTAACCGGTTGGTGTTGCACACACAGCCCTGGATGGTTTGCACATTAAGCTCATGAGAAAAACAGAGCCTTTTTAGTTATAATATGGAAATGATCCATGTCTTTAATCATGTGATCATCCATGACGGCTGATTTAAGACATCTACAGTCTACAGGCTGAACATGTGGTATGAGTCGTCTTCCCCCAGTGTATCCAGACCCCCCTCCTCTGGCTCTGTCTCTGATTATCAACCTTCCCTCTAGAAGCGGCTGCTCCATGCTTGTCCTTTGCAAAATCAAGACAGTTTGCTGTTGAAATGTTGATGCCTTTTTATCGGGAGTAAATTTAGCTTTTTAAGATTTTTCTAATTTCTACGAAAGCATGTGAATACACCAGGAGGAAGGAAAACCAATAAAAGAACCTTATTATAGCTTATATGTAGCACTGACAAAAACAATGAATGAAAATCCATCACGTTTTCTGTCAAATTACTCTTATAATTTTCAGGGATTAAATCTGATTCATAATGGAAAAAACAGATATTGCAATTGTGTAGATAAAAGAAGCCATTTGACTTTTATTTTCCCTCACAGGAAATGACATCCGTGTTTAAGAAGGTTTTGGATTTGACGTACCCAATCACATCCATGTTTTCCGGTGCTTCCTTCAACTCCAGCCTCAGCAATGTCTTCAATAGCAAACAGATTGAGGTGAGTTTAAGAACCCAAATATTACAATTAATTAGTTTCAGCTGATAAAGATGGTGATGGCGCAGGATAAGCAAATGCATCATGTGAACTTAATGTTTATCTTTTTGGATCTAACCTTTTGTGTATGCAGGACCTTCGGATCCCGTATTTCAATATTACAACTGACATCACTGCATCTGCCATGAGAGTACACACTGATGGTAGGCACAGTGTTTTGTTTCTTTGTGTTATTTAAAAGAACCCTTTGTTTTGGTTTGCTTAAAGTGTCAGTTTATTTAAATGACAAAAAAAGTTTTCATACCTAATGTGGTATTTTGCTATGTTAATTCTGTTTTAATCTGCCTTCTGCCACGACTGTCCTCATTTGTGAACTGACCCTCTTATTAGTCTTACTGATGAGTCTATTTTCTGTCGGTTAAGGTAATTTGCTTTTAATTAAATACAGTGCTTAATAAGCACAAAACTTGAGTTACCTGTGTGCCGTTTCAGGTTCTCTGTGGCGGTATGTTCGAGCCAGCATGTCTTTGTCTGGGTATCTGCCTCCTCTCTGCGACCCCAAAGATGGACACCTGCTGATGGATGGAGGCTACATCAACAACTTGCCAGGTGTGTTACACTTTCAGTCTTCAGTTTAAATAATTTATACCTGCCTAGGCATTCTTTCTCTCAGTGCCTTGACTATGTACATTTTTTACTATTCTAACACCTATGTGTGATAAATTATTTTTCTTTTTTTCCTTCTGTCCCACCTTGGTTTCCATTTCCTCCTCTTCTGTCAGCTGATGTGGCGCGCTCCATGGGGGCTAAAGTGGTGATAGCTATTGACGTGGGCAGCCGAGATGAAACCAACCTCACTAATTATGGCGACTCACTCTCAGGCTGGTGGCTGCTATGGAAACGCCTCAACCCCCTAGCTGAGAAAGTAAAGGTAATGGATTGATTAAAAATAAAGACAACAGACTGTGCAAGGATACGTTTTAAAAGTAAATGAGTTCTATGAATAACAATGAGGACATTTTTAGATGTGTTTTTCAGTGATGCAAATGTTCGTTTCCACACTTGCTACACTTATGGTCTTAGGTGTTAAACATGGCAGAGATTCAGACTCGGCTGGCCTACGTGTGCTGCGTTAGGCAGCTGGAGTCTGTGAAGAGCAGTGACTACTGCGAGTATATCAGACCTCCAATCGACAGATACGGAACACTGGAGTTTGGCAAGTTTGATGAGATTGCTGTAAGTTTAAGCAACAAATATCTGACAAATTCCCAAAAGGCATTGTGGGGTATGTTTTTAAATAATTTTGTTCATCAGTAGAGAAAATAATATTGACATGTGAGTGTTTGTGTAATGTAGGAAGTGGGATACCAGCATGGAAAGACTGTGTTTGACGTGTGGATTCGCAGTGGAGTGGTGGAGAAAATGTTGAAAGACCGACACCAGGAGGAGTTCTTCAAAACCCAAAGCAAGAACAATGTAAGGTTGGAAGGAGGGAAAACATATGGGAATGCTGTAGAATATATGACAACAGAGCCATTAAGGACAGTTCCATGTAAAGCAACAAGAGAGTCTGGGCCTAATTTTGATTTGTGGTTTAAGGTACAACTATAGAGTCTCATCACAACTCGGTGAAGTAGCTGAGAGGGGATATTTCTAATTTAAAATATCCTGCATTCATGGTTTAATCAAAGTTATTTAACAAAAACATGTAACAGAGTTGCAATGAAATACTATGTCTCAATCCTTTTTTTTGTTTTGATTGTTTTGAGTTTTACAATCAAACTGATTAGCTCAAAAACACTTCTCAGTAACTGCTCTTGCATTAGTCTCCAAATGTGCAAAAACAAAGCAAAATTCACATCTTCTTGAGTTTGGTCGGTATATCAATCTCATTTGCAGGCCAGTATGTTTAATCGACCACATGGATAATGGTTACATTTTCTAAAATATTTTGTAAATCGTTTCTACATTATGTCCTCATTGTCAGCTGCATTTCATCCATGATTTTAGCTTTCGACTACATTGCTGTTAAAGTAATAACGTTAAAACTATGCATCAGTCTGTTCTAAAAGTACAGAGAAACTAAACAAGGAAAGACACAGAATGCTCAAAAAAGAACAAGATATTTACCCCCAGTCTGAACAACATGAGGGTGAAGATTAAAAAAAAAATAGCTGGGTTGATATTGATATAGCCCCAAAGCTAAGAACCAACAAATGAACCTGAATTATTGTGGAGTTAAGGATGGAGCTGCAGCCATTGTTGCAGATTTTAAACTGTCCTATAAATAAATCCAATTTTCATACTTTAAAATAGTTATCCCACATAGGCAGCTAATGAGTGCCTTTTCTATTTTCAGTTGCTACTGTAGGATGCAACTCCTCAGGGGAAATAATGCATCTCTTACCGTGATGGAGTTTACATGGTGTGTTCTGTAATGTTGCACAGAATGCTGAACAAAACAAGAAGGCAACAAAAAAAGTTTGTTACAGTGGTTAAGATCCAGACCAGGCAGCTAGTGATTGATTCAATTA
Organism: Percina caprodes; assembly: GCA_013375575.1. Classification (NCBI taxonomy): domain Eukaryota; kingdom Metazoa; phylum Chordata; class Actinopteri; order Perciformes; family Percidae; genus Percina; species Percina caprodes. The sequence goes on along the minus strand of JABXJD010000049.1, from coordinate 806,696 downwards.
GTCGGTCAGTGATTATTAAATTGTTGAATGTGAGGCAATAGCCTGATTTGGTCTTAACCAAAATCTATATCTGCACAATAAAGTAACATCAAGGTCAATAAATCCAGTATAGAAAATCGATTCAAGAAATATTTTGAAAATGTGAATGACTTATCAGGCTATAAAACCAATTATTATATATTATATTAGCAATATAATTATTATCTTTACAAATCAAGACCATAATCTGATAATGACATAGCCTTAATTGTTACCTTAAAATCAAAAATTGAATTGTTGATTTGGAGAATTGTGATACCCCTAGTTATTTTTTACATGGTGGAGGGGCTGTCAATCTGGAAATGTGTGGACTTCTCCACATCCTCTTTTGGTGTCTTAAGCAAGCTACAAAAGGAAGTCACAATACAGCAGTTTAACAGTGTGGTATATGTGCACAATGTTGCCTAAATGGAGACAAAAATCCAAATCGGCTCTCTTCTCTTAGTGAAACTGCTAGCTGTTATTACATGTTTTCATTAACAATGTGCAGTGCACATGTACTGTATGGCGGAATACGTTAAAGTATTCTAACAGACAAGGTGTTGATGCCTGGCAGCATTACATGACATTTATGTTACATTATGTGTTTCTTTCAGGTGGTTACGTGTCCCAATGCTTCCTTTACTGATCTGGCAGAAATTGTGTCCCGAATCGAGCCTGTCAAACCTGCTCTGGCTGATGGTGAGAGTACTGACAGACACTTTCAGCTACACCCATGCTTATGTTTTCTTTAAACATGCACAACACAATGTCTACGAGAAGGCATGCTATTACTGTTTCTCACCCATGTTTGTCTTTCTCATGCTTGCTTTTTTGTTTTGTTTTTGGATGGGTTTTATTTTTCCTGTCATACTCTATTTGCAAATTAATCTGTTTAACATCAAGGACGAAATGGGATATGTGTTAGTAAACACAGGGTGCCTGCAGGGTCTAAAAAAGGATAAAAAGTTGATTCATCAATTTAGCAACAATTATGTATGTATTACATTTGGTAGTTTGTTTTCAGTTGGTATATTTGTCCAAAGATGTTGTTTGCTAAAGATTGCGTGGCTGTTTGGCATAGTTGCGTACATTTAATAATTGCATAGGCACGTAGTCAAATTCTGTGTAGTTTAATTATGGAATCGACTTTACTATGACTTTCTATATATTTTTTGTGACATCTTTGCCATACTGTGATTTCTTACAAAACTTTGACATACTATACTAAAACTTTTTTTTATATTTTTATGACATACTACCTTTTGTCTTTTATGGCAAACTGTACTATGACTTTTTGTTACCTTTTTATGACATACTATGACTTTTTAATTAAGATTCTATGACATACTATGACTTTTTATTGCATACTATACTATATTTTTTTATAAAAATGTTGACTTACATTACTATTTTTTTTTAATGACGTACTATATACTATAACAAAATTTTACAATATACTATGACTTTTTGTATTAAAAATAATCTAATTGAAATTTGTAATTGTTAAACAATTGTTAAAAGGTTTTCCTACAAGGTTAGGGTTACATCACTCACCCTATTTTTCAAGTCCTGCTTATCATTTCACTTGCAGCTATCTCTGCTTGAACTATGTGTAAGCCTGGTCTGAAGTGTGTGTAAGGTGCACACATTCTCACTACAAATTCTTCCTTTAAAAATTCCCAGTTTGTGTGGGAAATGGCGAATGCATGGTTTTTGTTAAGCGGGAACTCCTATGACATTACACTCAAGATCACAAAGTTTCATACATTACTTTTCATCAAAGTTTAAAGTTTATTGGTCAAATAGTCAAGTCAAATGTATAATATAGCACAATATCACAAATTTGCCTGAAGGGACTTTACAATATGTACAGTATAGACCCTCTGTCCTTGGAACCTTGCTAGAGGATGTCAAGCAGCTTCCAGGTGTCTCCAAACAGCTAAAGCCTGAGCCACATGACCTCCTCTCCACCATGAAACCTGGAAAGAGAACAGGCTACACACACACACACACACACACACACACACACACACACACACACACACACACACACACACACACACACACACACACACAGCAAAAATGAAGCACGCCATTCACACAGAAGAGAGAACTGGTTGTACACGTACATGTAGTGAAATCATTGATCTCTAATTCCTTTGCCATAACATATGTAAAAGATGATATTGATATAATGAATCAATACTATATATATATATATATATATATATATATATATATATATATATATATATATATATATATATATATATATATATATATATATAAAATCTCCTAATAAAGTGTGTTTATATATTTAAATCATATTTAACAACTACCTTAAGGGCATCCTAATACAGCAACCAATGTTGTTTCTCAGACATCTCTATCCTTCTTATTCTTCCTCTTCTTTCTATTTATAACTCATTTGTCATCCATCACACTCCCCTGTTTAGCTTCTCACAATTTTTCACATTGTTGCTTTTCTGATTCATTCACCTGCACACCCACTTTCATTTGTCACCTCTTCTACACCACGTATTCCAACTTATTCACCCACGATGTGCTTCTTTGCTTCCTGTCCTCCACTCCTTCCCTTCATCAGAGGAGTCAGACTACCACACTGACTATGAAGAGGAGGCAGTGGAGAGCGCTCTATCAGACATGGAGCTATACAATCGCTATGGAGAGCACACTGAAGGGGAGGAGACTGCTGACACGGTGCGACCCACTGCTTAAAAGACACATTATGGGGTTTCTTTTTGGTACAATATAGCCTATGCATTTTAGGCATGTCTAAAACAAGCATCTCATTGTAAATTTTTACCTTTGCAGTATACAGTGCACACTAAATTTAATACTTTCACTATTATTGGGCTCCATAACTACTTGTTAAATCTAGACGGAGCCAGGCAAATCCATGCTTGAAAGGTGATCAATAATACCGTAAAATATATCCTAAAAGTAATTAGAAGACACTACAGGACCTAATTAAACTAAAATGACATTTTTAAGTTCTATCAGCCAGGGCCTGAGAAAGTTGTAGGGCTATGACTTGACAAAAGAGAAGGGGAACCAATTTATGATGCAAAACCGAGAAAGTTTTAAAAAGAGGCATGAAGGTCAAGTGATACTAGACAGTAAAGCTGTTAGTACTTTTAAACTGCATGCCTTCTCCTACTGAATAAATCAAAGATTATACACATCTGTTACTCATATTTCTGATACAAACTGCAGTAAAAGGTTTAGTAAGAATGGATTGGTGGTGTCCAGAAACGGGCATTTAAAAAAAGAGATTTCTTGTCGGAGAGATATTAAGAGCAGGATGAACAGTTCAAACCAGATAATATTTGAGATTATTAAAGGATAGATCACCTTTTTATAAGTCTGTTCATATACCTTATTATTATTGTTGTTGTTGTTATTATTATTGTCGTCCCCCGTAATCATTCCTTCTGTTAATACTGGCATGTTTTAAGTCATGAGGTTGATGATGCTTCATAAAACAGAGGGAACAGAATACAATTACCAATAGAAAGCAAATGCATTGGACAAGGGTCATGTATCATAGTAGCCATGTTTTTTGATAGTGACCCATTCCGTGAGAGTCTAGTTCTTTACAGTTTAATTAGATGTGTAAAATGTTATTCAGATGAAATGTAACCCAACTCCTCATCCCTTCACTGATACATAACCTTACTTCTGATTCCCAGGATGAAGAGCTGGAAGGGAGAAGTGCATGCCACATTACCTCACTCACCAGCAGCCACCCCCAGTCTTCCACCGTCTCCGACAGTCCGTCAAACCAGGAAATCCTTTCCAAACAGTCCGTTAAGTGAAGACGGGTCTAATGAACTCTGCCTGATCAGGTCATCAGAATTTAACCTTCCTGTCTTTAACCCTCCAGTCTGTCCCACATTATGACTCAAAACCTGTCCCCTGCTGCTACGACTGTCAGCGTGACTGCGATTACCATTTTGCCCTCTGTAACGTGGCCTCGTTATCTGTGTGGTTGACATAACAAATGGACGGACCCTTTTAAAATAACTAAATACAGGCAGCTAGGATTACATTTACTCAGCTGCAAATCCTATGCATTCCTATTATACAGCCACAAATCTAATTATTTCTCATATTGAGATAGTCGAGCATACTCTCTGTAGCTTTACATGAATCGGTCCAGTGGAAGATGGGTTAAGATCTAGTATTTCCATGAAATATTTATTTCATGAAACTAGGTGAAAACAATGAATCTTTTTTTAATTACACTATCTGTAGACAGATTTGAGATAGTTAAAGAGTCAGTTCACCTAAATTCCCAAATAACACTCTTGTTATCTAGACATGCAGATAGTGTTGATATGATTTTGACATATACTTCTGCCACATAGTTAAGTTTACACCAAAAGAATTCAACAAAGAAAAACACTAAATGTTTGTTTTTTTGTCTTATAATTCACACCTTTTCAGACCACTAAAGATAATTTAAATTAAAGCAAACAAGGCAGATTCCCTTTTTGATGGGGTCACAAATATATATTACTTTGTTTTAAGGTGCCAAAAATGTCTGGGAGAAACCACTCTGAGTAATCTGCAGGACACAGTCAACGGTTTCTATCAGAACTGACTCCTCAGTATGAAGTTGACCCAGTGCAAATTGTTGAAAGTGAGGTCTGTGGTAGTTTCTGCTTCTAAATACTGATATGTTTCTTGAATTTTTAAAATGTAGTTTTTCAAGTATGAGCACCACAAGCAAAGGTCCATTCACCTCACTTGTATTTAAAGCCACCAAAATCTCAGAAACTTGGGCAAATAACACCAAAACTATCTACATGGCTAGATACCACTAGAGAGGTAAGTAAGACAAATACACTTTATCAACGCTTTTACACCACTTTATCTGGTACACTTGTACAATCTGCCTTAACATCTATTTTTACAAAGACATTGTTCGAAATGTGTAAATTCCTTTTTATGATGTTTATTACTGAGGTCATAGTGATGTGCTGGACTGCATTTAATTGAAAGGTGTTGCTAATTTTTTTCCATCCTCCCTATTGATGAACATGACTGGGCTAGAATACACGAGGGGGCTAGAATATTAAAAACACCCCTAAAAGATAATGCAGTCCAGTTATCACTACCTAAGACCTCAATGCTAAAACATTGAATTATCACCTTTTTTATGACACTTTATGGCAGAACAGTTGTATTGGATTGCACATTGTACCTAATAAAGTTGCAGTAACGTATTGCATTAAGTTTTGAACCTATCCTGTTTTATACACTCAGTCTATGTTATGATTCACATCAAGACTGATTTACAGAAAGATAGCAAAACAAGCAGTAATGGCCTCTATGGCCATGCCGGCCCAGTGTGCCAGGAACAGAGGGAAGTAATGATAGCAATCCATTTCAAAGCACTAGTTTCCCTCTCAGCTTGCAAAAGAACTCTGAAGCTCCACTCACCTCAACACAGTTCATTGAAAGGGGCTGAGAGCAGAAGGGACAGTTCTTCACAAGAACATGTAACTTGTCAAGAAATGTTTTCAAATTTTTTTTCCCAGTGATTTGGATCTAAATATTTTTTTGAAACTGCCATTAAGATAATCAGATTTCCGTTGCATTATTGCATACATAGTTTTATAGTCAAAAGTGAATAAATAGTCACATTTAAGCCAATAATGTGTACAACCTAAGCCCTAGATGATATTATGCACAAGTCACAACAGCTGGACAATCACTCCAGCAAGGCAATGCACAAATACACTAACAAATCGTTTTAATGTATAGCCTTGTGTAAAATGCCTTTCTGTAAGACACTTTAGAGTAAACTTAACTTAAATTATTGATAGGTTTGATATTTATTCTTTTCATTTTTGATGAATGTGATCTTTAGTCCCCCAATTGGCAGATTCATATTTTGGTCTATATAATGTTATTGTCAAAATTTCTTAGAGCTCAAGGGGACATCTTTTAATTGTTTTTGTCTGACCAACCGTCCAAAACCCAAAGATATTCAGTATACTAAAACAAAGCCTCACATCTGAGAAACTGGAACCATCAAATGTTTCTCATTTTTGCTTGATGAATGGATTGCACAATGAATAGAGTATCAAAGTCAGTAGGATTCTGTTGATTGACTAATCAGCCCTAATCGCCTTATAACCAGAGCCCTAACAATATTGCATAAAAACATTTTTGTTTCTTAAATAGTTATGATCAAAATATATACTAAGTGGGGACATTTTTGTTAATAAACTTCTCTGTGTTCCCTGGCAGACAAACTACGTATGTAAAAGGGATTATACTTTGATTGTACAACACATGATAAATTATATAAATATACCTGCAATAAGATCATATCAACCGGCCAATTTATCCGTCAGGCTCTAATCATTAGATTATCATTGCAACTTTTTATGATTTTATTTTCTTCCCACTTGATATAGCACCCTGCAAGCCTCACTGTATGAAGCTGTGATCTCAGCTAATACTGGTACTACAGTGCCTGCTGCCATACATGTGTAAACAGTAGGAGAAACCCTGTGATGGTAAACACTATGGGGATGCCATATGGTTTTGTGAAATGAAGTCTGGACACAGAATGTGTGAGTAAGGCGGAGAGGGAAACGTTTACTAATGTATTAATGGGCTTTGCACTAGTGTTTTCTTTTGTACTTTTGGGTGTTTTCCAAAAGCAGAACACAATGCATTTATGTCTGATAGAATGAATGTTTCGCTACTTTATTAAATTGGACATGGTATTGTGTGGATGTGGATGAAGTGCTTATGTAATGTGTGAAATGTGCCATGAAGTTAATGTTACAAAGACTTAGATGACCCATCCAGAAAAACAACCACTTGTGCCCTCATTTAACATTAGTGTACAATGATGAATGTTTGCCAGTAAGCCTGTACTGTAGGCCATCAATTATTTGTCAATATTTATGTTACTTGAAAAATATAGTTTTTGATAATTGTTACTAATAAACCACTGTTTGCTGTAGTATTCTGCATGTCTTTAATTTCCCAATAAGCCATCTGACTTCATAGTTTGCTATAGAAAAGAAACTACTTAACAATTATTTTCATATTTAGTTAATGTCGAAAAAAATCATGGAAAGTTTTAGGATGTGGAAAAGCCATGAAAAAGTTATAGTACAAGTCAAAAAGTCATAGTATGGGATATGGAAAGGTCCTTTTAAAAGTCTATAAAGAGGAATAGTATAGTATGTCAAAAAGCGTAAAAAAGTGTATTGTGTGCAAAAGTCAATAAAAAAATCTGTATAATACATGGAAAATTTAAAAGAAATTCAGCATTGGTGAAAAAAAGTCATAGTATACTTTGTCTAAACAATAATGGTATAGTATGTCAAAAGTCATAGTATAATATGTCAAAAAAGTCACAATATAGTATTTTGGATTAAAGTCATAGTATAGGATGTGGAAAAAAAGTCAATATGTCAAAGTAGTATTTCGAAAGATGTAATAGTATAGTATGTTGAAAAAGTGATAAAAAACATCATAGTATGTTAAGTTATTAAAAAATGTCTTAGTATGTAGAGAAACGTCAGTTTAGTATGTTGAAACAAAGTGATGAAGTCATAGTATAGAATGTCGAAAAAAAGTGATCAAAACGTCATAGCATGTCAGGAAACGTGATAAAATAAGTCATAGTATAGTATGTTGAAAAAAGAAGTCAGTATAGTCATGTAATATGTCGAAAAAAGTCAGTATAGTATGTCAAAAAGTAATTAAAAAAGTTAAAAAAAAAGTCATAGTACAGTACGTTTTAAAAAAAATAAATCAAAGTCATAGTATAGTATGCCCAATAAAAGTGATCAAAAAGTCATAGTAGGGTATAGCATGTCGGAAAAATTCACAGTAAAAATGTCAAATAGTCGTATGTTTAAAAAAAGTCATAGTATAGTACGTCAAAGAAAAATCATAGTATGTTAAGAAAAGTGATCAGAAAGTAAGTATGTTGGAAAAAGTGATAAAAAAAATAGTCAATATAGTTTTTCAAAAGTGATTTTAAAAAGTCATAGTATAACATGAGATGACAAAGCTCAGTGAAGTCAAAGAAAGTGATAACATAGTATGTTGAAAAAAAGTAATAGTATAGCATGTCATAAAAAGTGAATAACGTCATAGCATAGTGTCAAAGTGATTTAAAAAAACAAAAACTAATAGTACTGTATAGTCAAAGTGATCAGCCATAGTATAGCATGTTGAAAAAAGCAAAAGGGTAAGCGGGTGTCTACAAAGCGTAGCTCCTATGACGCCATTTTCATGCCACGAAGCACTCACCCGCCGTTGGCATTCCATTGACTGCCATTCATTTTGGTGCCGCTTTGCAAATAACTTGACATCTGAAGCGATTAAAAATGTAAGTTGTCCATTGTTGAAGAAACACAACAATGTATAAAAGGAATACCTCACGTTATGGCTCCGTAGCAGACGTTTTTGTAAAAATAGGCTAACGATTGTGTCATAACCAAGCATATTGTCAGGAGAAGCACACAGGCAGTTTTGACTGACATTAGCTGTTTAGGTTTAATTACTAATGTTAACTAGTGTTTTAGTTAACAATAATTAGCCTGTGCATTTGTTATCTCCTTACACAGACCTACGCCCACCATCTCTGCAAGATTGGGAATGATAGAGATTTCTCTTGGCACAGCTACCAGAAGACTTACCACTTTCAGACAGGTTGCTCACCTCACATCTACGTCGTCAAGCGCAGTAACGCAAACCACTCACCATGTGAGTCCTTCACTGGTCTCCGTCCAGAGCAACGGGATCTGTTGGTCCATTTCTTTAAATGTCTATGGGGGAAAAAATTCTTAGTATATCGAAATAAGTCATAGTAAAGTATGTTGAAAAAGTGATAAAAAGTCATACATACTAATGACTTTTTACAAACTTTTTATGTTTTTTTTTTTTTAACAGACTACACTGTCGTTCAACATAATACATGACTTTCTTCACTTTTTTGACATACTGTACTTTACTGTGACTTTTTAATCACTTTTTTGATATGCTTTACTATGACCTTTTTTATAAATCTTTTGAAATGCTATACTATGCTTTTTTTTTTTTGACATACTAAGACTTTTTTGTCTTACTATACTAAGACTTTTTTTTTTTTAGGTCAAATATACTAAATAATAAAGTTGTCTTTGTCATAAGAGAATGATTGGAAGACCGGAGGTTGAGTGTTCAAATCCTGTATGTTTTAGTAAGTTTTAAATTTTATCAATTTTTTTGACATGCTATACGATTACTTTTTGCAACATATTATACTATCACTTTTTTTGACATGCTTTACTGTGACTTTTATCACTTTTTTTGACATACTATAGGCCTTCTTTTTTTTACATACTTCGGTCAGATAGCTTAAAATTTTGAGGTCCAATATACTAAGTGAAAGAGACAAATATGCCAAAATAATATCTTCTGTCAGGTCAGATAGATTACAGTAATAAGAGAATGATTGGAAGACAAAAGGTTGAGTGTTTGAAAGCGAGTGTCTTTATGTAAGTTTAGAGGTCTTATACACCAAGGGAAAGAGACAAATGACACAAACCATAAATATGTAGCAGATAAAGAAGACAGAAGATAGTGTTCCAATCGTGAGTGGTGCAGTTACTTTCTAGACCTACAGGACTGAAGAATAGATGTAGAGAACAGTTATGTTCATGTCAGTTCCTCTTATCACTTCCTTCGACATACTATACTATGACTTTTAATCACTCTTTTTCGACATACTATACTATGACTTTTTTAATCACTTTTATGGACATGCTATGACTTTTATAATTTATTTCAACAAAATATACTATAACTTTTTTACTAACTTTTTTTTTTACATGACTTTCTTCAACATACTATACTATTTTCTTAGTTTTTTTTAGACATACTGTACTATGACTTCATCACTTTTTTTAAAATGCTATACTATGACTTTTTGTCACTTATTTTAACACGCTATACTATTACCTTTGTTGACTTACTATACTAAGGCTTTTTTTTTTTGGATAAATATACCAAGTGAAAAAGATGAATAAGCCAAACTAATAACCTTATCTCTCAGGTTGTATAACAGAGTAATAGGAGAAGGTTTGGAAGACAGAACATTGAGTGTTCAAATCCTATAAATTTTGATGACTATCACTTTTTTTTAATCAATTTTTTCGACATGCTATACTATGACTTTTTATCACTTTTTTGACATACCATACTGTCTTTTTTTTGACATACTATAGTATGTCTTTTTTTAAATCATTTTTTCTGACATTCTACACTATAACTTTCTATCACTTTTTTTTACATACTATGTCTTCTTTTGACATGTTATTGTATGAATTTTTATCACTTTTCTCAACTTACTGACTTTTTTCAACATACTAAAGTATGACTTTCTTCAACATGCTATACTATGTCTATTTTATCACTTATTTTGGCAAACTCTACTAAGAGAGTGTTCAAATACCATATTTTCCAATACCAGTATCTCTTATTTTAATCACTTTTTTGCTACATGCTATATTATGACTTTTTATCACTTTTTCAACATGCTATTACCTTTGTTAACTTACTATATTATTATTTTCAGGATAAATATACCAAGTGAAAAAGATGAATAAAATAATTGTTTCTCAGGTTGTATAGCGTAGAGTGATAGGAGAATGTTTGGAAAACAAAAGGTTGAGTGTACAAACCCTGTACGTTTTGAGGAGTATCACTTTTTTATCAATTTTTTTTGACAAACTATACTGTAACTTTTTATCCCTTTTTTGACATAGTGTACTATGTCTGTTTTCAACATACTATAGTATGACTTTTTTAAATTTTCAGGATAAATATACCAAGTGAAAAGATTAATGGACCTACAGCCTCTCAGGTTGTATAGCATAGAGTGATAGGAGAATGTTTTGAAGACAAAAGATTGAGTGTTCAAACCCTGTATGTTTTGAGGAGTATCACTTTTTAATCAATTTTTTTGACAAACTATACTGTGACTTTTTAATCCCTTTTTTGACATAGTGTACTATGTCTTTTTTTGACATACTATAGTATGACTTTTTTTTGACATGCTATACTATTACCTTTTTGACTTACTATACTAAGGCTACTTTCATAGGTCAACTATACCAAGTGAAAGAGACGAATATTCCAAAATAAAGTATTTGTCTGTCAGGTTGTATAGCTTAGAGTGATAAGGGAATGATAGTAAAGTAGAAGGGTGAGTGTTCAAATCTGGTATGTTTTATTATTTTTTAACTGTGACTTTTTTTATCACTTTTTCAACATACTATGACTTGTTTCTCAAGTTTTTAGACAGACTATACTATGACTTTTTATCCATTTTTTGACAGTGTACTATGTATTTTTGACATACTATAGTATGACTTTTTTCGACATGCTATACTATTACCATTTTTGACTTACTATACTAAGACTTTTCTTTAGGTCAAATATACCAAGTGAAAGAGACAAATAAGTCAAAATAATAAAGTATTTTAGGAGAAGTAGCTTAGAGTGATAAGAGAATGATTTGAAGACAGAAATTTGACTTTTAAATACTTTTATGTTTTGAGGACTACCGGTATCTCTTTTTTTAATCACTTTTTTCAACATGCTATACTACAACTTTTAATCACTTTTTTCGACATACTATACTATGACTTTTTATCACTTTTTTTCTACATACTATACTATGACTTTTTTATCACTTATCAAAATACATTACTATGACTTTTTTTATCACTTTTATGGACATGCTATGACTTTTATAATTTATTTCAACAAAATATACTACTGTATAACTTTTTTTTCGACATGACTTTCTTCAACATACTATACTAGACTATTTACTTAATTTTTTTTTAGACATACTGTACTATGACTTCATCACTTTTTTTTTAAATGCTATGACTTTTGACATACTCTGACTTTATCACTTTTTTCGACATGTTATACTATGACTTTTTGTCACTTATTTTGACAAACTATACTTTGAAATTTAATCACTTTTTTTGACATGTTATAGTATGACTTTATTCACTTTTTCGACACACTATACTATTACCTTTGTTGACTTACTATACTAAGGCTTTTTTTTTTGGATAAATATACCAAGTGAAAAAGATGAATAAGCCAAAAATAATAACCCTATCTCTCAGGTTGTATAACTCAGAGTAATAGGAGAATGTTTGGAAGACAGAACATTGAGTGTTCAAATCCTATAAGTTTTGATGACTATCACTTATTTTTATCAATTTTTTCGACATGCTATACTATGACTTTTTAACACTATTTTGACATACTATACTGTCTTTTTTTGACATACTATAGTATGTCTTTTTTTAATCACTTTTTCCGACATTCTATACTATAACTTTCTATCAATGTTTTTACTTTAACTTTTTTCGACATACTATATCTTCTTTTGACATGTTATGACTTTCTTCAACATGCTATACTATGTCTATTTTATCACTTATTTTGACAAACTATACTCTGACTTTTTATCACTTTTTTTTGGCATGCTATAGTATATACGTATACAGTTTTGACTTATCATATTAAGACTTTTTTTAGGTCAAATGTACCAAGTGAAAGAGACAAATAAGCCATAATAAGTCAATATTTAGCAGGTCATGTAGCTTTGAGTGATAAGCAAATGATTTGAAGCCAGAAGGTTGAGTGTTCAAATACCAGTAGCTCTTAGTTTAATCACTTTTTTGCTACATGCTATATTATAACTTTTTATCACTTTTTCAACATGCTATTACCTTTGTTAACTTACTATACTATTACTATTTTTTCGACAAACTATACTGTGACTTTTTATCCCTTTTTTGACATAGTGTACTATGTCTTTTTTCAACATACTATAGTATAACTTTCTTCAACATGCTATACTATGTCTATTTTATCACTTATTTTGGCATGCTATAGCATTTCCATTTTTGACTTATTATATTAGGACTTTTTTTTTAGGTCAAATGTACCAAGTAAAAGAGACAAATAAGCTATAATAAGTTAGTGTTTAGCAGGTCATGTAGCTTAGAGTGATAAGCAAATGATTTGAAGGCAGAAGTTTGAGTGTTCAAATACCAGTACATCTTATTTTAATAACTTTTTTGCTACATGCTATATTATAACTTTTTATCACTTTTTCAACATGCTATTACCTTTGTTAACTTACTATACTATTATTTTCAGGATAAATATACCAAGTGAAAAGATTAATGGAAATACAGCCTCTCCGGTTGTATAGCTTAGAGTGATAAGGGAATGATAGTAAAGTAGAAGGGTGAGTGTTCAAATCTTGTATCTTTCATTACTTTTTAAGGGCTATAATTTTTTAACTGTGACTTTTTCATCACTTTGTCGACATACTATGACTTTTTTATTTTTTAGACAAACTGTACTATGCCTTTTTATCACTTTTCAAAATGCTATGACTTTTTATCAATTATTTTGACATACTATGACTTTTTGTCACTTTCTCGACATAGTATAGTACGTTGAAGAAAGTCATACTATACTATGACTTTTTTCTCAATTTTTTAGACATACTATACTATGACTTTTTTCTCAATTTTTTAGACATACTATACTATGACTTTTTTCTCAATCTTTTAGACATACTATACTATGACTTTTTAAATCACTTTTTCAACATGCTATAGTTTGACTGTATCACTTTTTTTTTTTAAACTTACTAAGATTTTTTCCAACATACTATAGTATCACTTTCTGCAACATACTCTACTATCACTTTTTTTCGAAATGCTATACTATGACTTTATTCGACACACTATACTATGACTTTTTTTATCACTTATTTCAACAAACTATACTATGACTTTCGACATACTATGACTTTTTTCAACATGTACTATTGTATGACTTTTTTATCACTTTTTTCTACATGCTATACTATGACCTTTTTGACTTACTATACTAACACAATTTCCTTTATGGCAAATATACCAAGTGAAATAGACAAATAATGCAAAATAATGATGCAATCTATTAGGTCACATAGCTAACAATGATAAGAAAATAATTGGAAGTGTTTGAATTCTATGTCTTAATGTAAGTTTAGTGGTCTGATGCACTAAGTGAAAGAGACAAATGACAAAAACAAACGTGTGTATCAGATCAGACAGCTTGCGTGATGAGAGAATAACGAAGACAGAAAATAGAATGTTCCAATCCTGAGTGATGCAATTAGTTTCTACACTACAGGACTGAAGAATAGATTTAGGGAACAGTGTTTGTGTCAGTTTCTCTTATCACTTTTTGCTATACTATGACTTTTAATCACTTTTTTGACATACTATAACTATTTCATCACTTTTATCGACATACATTACTAGGATTTTTTTCGACATGCTATACTATGGCTTTTTATCACTTTGACATGCTATAACTATTTCATCACTTTTTTCAACATACCAAATTATGATTTTATCACTTATTTCGACATACTATGACTTTTGACATACTACACTACGACTTATTTCAACATATTATACTATGACAATTTTATCACTTTTTTCGACCTTCTATAGTATACTATGACTTTATCGCTTTTTTCAACATGCTATACTTTGACATTTTTCGACATGCTATACTATGACTTTTCATCCTTTTATTTCCACATACTATACTATTACAAGTTTCAACAAACTATACTATGACTTTATCACTTATATCAACATGCTATACTATGACTTTTTTTGACATACTATACAATGACTTTTTAATCACTTTTTTTGACATACTATACTATTACTTTTTTATGACTTTTTCAACATGCTATACTGTGACTTTTTAAATCACTTTTTTGGACATGCTATATTGTGGCAAGCCCAGGGCTGTGGGGTTTCCACATCACCAATTCAATAACAAAAGTCAGCACCAGCAGTACAGTTGAACAGAGTTGGGAAGTTTATTAAGGGTAATTTACAGCGTAGGATGGGGGATTTTCAACATTTCACCGTCCACAATCCGTTCTCGTCGTCGTCTATCCACAGGTAATTCACAAGCGGGTCCTCATCCAAAAGTGTTTGTTACACATGGGGGAAGGCAACCAGTCCAAGCCACACCAGTTAGTCACACAGTTTAGTTCAGCATTATTCTCACTACTTTTCAACACTGTCTCACTCATTCTTTTCTATCTCATCTCCTGGTTCTCTGTCCGTTAAACTGCTTGCTTCCCTCTTTATCCTCCAATCCGCTACACTCAATTAATCCTAGCCTCTCCTTGTTGGGGCAGGAAGTCCAACAAGCCAACAAGCAGCAAGCAATCTTCCTTCAATTACCACTCCCCTCACCTCTCACTGCAATCTTCCACAATACTATGACTTTTTTTCAACATACTGTACTATCACTTTTTTTTTCTACATACTATATTATGACTTTTTAGACATACTATGACTATCACTTTTGCCGATATATTTTGATTACTATACTTAATGATTTTTTCAATATACTATACTATGACTTATTTAACATACTATGACTTATTTCAACATTACTACAACTTTTTTTTTTTACATACAATACTATGACTTTTTTAATCACGTTTTTGAAATACTATACTATGACGTTTTTATCACTTTTTCAACCTGCTGTACTATGACTTTTATCACGTTTCTCAATATGCTATACTATGACTATTTTCTCACTTTTTTCAACAAACTATACTACTACTTTTTCAATCACTTTTTTCAACATACTATACTATGATGTTTTTATAATTTTTTGACATACTATGACTTTTTTTCAATATACTGTACTATGACTTTTTATCACTTTTTTGATATACTATTTGGCTTTTTTATAAATTTTTTATACATACTTTACTATTACTTTTTATCACTTTTTCAAAATGCTATACTATGACTTTTTTATCATTTTTCAGACATGCTATACTATGACTTTTTGATGAAAAAGCTAAAAAAGTCACAGTATAGTATGTTGAAAGAAGTGAAAAAGTAGAAATGTAGCATGTCGAAAAAAGTCATAGTAAAGTATGTCAAAAAAAGTGAAAATAGTCATTATGTAGTATTTTAAAAAAGTCATAAAAAAGTCATCGTATGTCAAAAAAAGTGATTAAAAAGTCATGGTATAGCATGTCAAAAATGTGATAAAAAAAGTCATAGTATAGCATGTAAAAAAAAGTGATAAAAAAGTCATAGTATAGTATGTCTGAAAAAGTCATAAAAAGTCAAAGTATAGTTGATAAAAGTGATGAAAAACCATAGTATAGGCGCCCAGATAGCTCAGTTGGTAGTGTGGGTGACCACATACAGAGGTTTACTCCTCTACGCAACGGGTTTGACTCTAACCTGCAGCCATTTTCTGCATGTCATTACCCCCTCTCTCGCCACATTTCATTCCATCAGCTGTCCTGTCATTTAAAGGCCTAAAATGCCCAAAAAATAATCTTTAAAATTTTAAAAAAAATCGAAAAAAGTGATAAAAAGTCATAGTATAGCATGTCAAAAAAAGTAAAAAATATAAATCATTATGTAGTATGTCAAAAAGTCATAGTATAGCATGTCAAAAGAGTGATAGAAAAGTCATAGTATAGCATGTTGAAAAAAGTGATAAAAAAGTCATAGTATTGTATTTTGAAAAGAGTCATAGAATGTCGAAAAAAGTCATAGTATAGCCTGTTGGAAAAGGTGATAAAAAGTCATATTATAGTATGTTGAGAAAAGTCTTGGTATAGTATGTTGAAAAAAGTCATAGTAAAGTATGCCGAAATAAGTCATGAATTATGATTCTGTTAATGATGGTGCTGCAACCTCAGAATGAGATTTAGGCCTAGTACTTCCTTGGCCGCAGGATTGCACCTTAATGAAATGGATTGTAGGTTCAATACCTAGTATGTAGGAAAAAAAAGTGATTAAAAAAAGTCATAATATAGTATGTCGTAAAAAATGATAAAGTAAAAAAAAAAAAAAGGCCTGAGTATGTCAAAAAAGTCATAATATGTTGAAAAAAGTCATAGTGTAAAATGTCGCAAAAAGTAATAAAGTCATAGTATGTCAAAAAAAAAGTCAGAGAAAATATCACATCAAAATGCCTCACAGAAGAGTAACAGTTCTTAGCAGAGCTAACAGATTTGGAGGGAGGTTTTCTTTGAGTTACATGAATCTGCTCAGTGCTGCTGTCCTGGGGCATATCCAAATGCGATGATACATTAATTACATTCACCTGAGGAAAATAAAGCATCAATAGGACAATAAATGTAAACCCATAGGGAAGCATTGGTGGCTCGATTGTTAAATGTCCTTTAGTGGCAGTAACCTGGCCTCAGCACTGGAGTCAGTGTGTATCTGTCCTGTTTAAGTTTCATTGTACAACAACCTTAATCTTTAGTGGTTTGCCCTGGTTTTTCATAGTAAGTGCCTGTTTGAATTTCAGCTCTGGTCCTTTTTGTCAAGTTTCCATTTCTCCAGCTACTGTAGAACAAATTCAGTATAATACAACAAAACCCTGTAACAATAAATCCTATCTAAATTTATGTTAAAATTGTTTTACTGTTAAATTGCATTGCATGATACTGAGAGGTGTTTCTAATATTGTGTCTACCCTAGAGAGCAGTGGATTGCAACCTTTTTAGCTTGTGACATCTTATGAGGCAGTGTCTACTGCACTTAAGACAACTCATCGCAGGTAATGGTCTAAGTGAGGACATGTAAGTGATTTAACAAATGATTTAATTTGAAGTATTTCAGAAATCTGAAGAGAAGAAATATTTAGTATTTCACAGAAAAAAACAGTATTGTAAATTTGACATTTCTTCCTTTTTTGTACCCTAATAAACATTATGTGAACCCTCAGATTTTTGAGGGGTCACATGATGGGGGAGATTTTTTGATAATGCATGTGGTTCAGCTTGGTAGCTTTACAGTTAAATGCCCAGTGGATGACATGCATTATAAAAACCTCTCAATATAATGTAAAACACTTTAACATCATGTCAAACTAAAGCCTTCTAAATGACCATGACATTGAATCAACAACAAAAAATAATGAAATAACCTTTCTGAAGGTATATCTGTTCAGGATGTGCCACTGCCTTGCTTTGGTCTGTACTGCAAACGAGATACGCTCAACTACCCCCACCAGAGACCATGAATAAGATCAAGTAAAGACCATGGATGGATGCAACCAGTACAGAAAGATGAGTACATTTAGGATTTTTTGAATTAGAGTTACCAACCATAGACTGTGATACAGACTGATTTTCTGTTATTTTGAGCACAAGGGAGAGTGCTCATATATATTATCATAAATGAAAAGCTATAACACCTGCCACACCCACCCACCCACCCACACAAACACACACACACACACACATACCCCAATGGATAATTAATCCCACTTTATTGATGTGTCCTACAATCGCCTACCCTCCCTGGGGAACGCAGACTTGCATCAGATAATTAATGAGCTTGCAGGGGGGAATTTAGGTCACAAGAAGGAAGAAGAAAAAAATCAATACATCACAGGGAAGAAAGCTGAGGTCCAACAAAATGGGGTGAATGAGTACAGGCTCCCAAGATATGCAAGTCTTTTGACATAAAGCCAAGGTTGACAGTAAAGAAGAGGTGCCATCGTGCTGGTCTGGTGGCGGACAATGACCCCACTCTGGACTGAATTACTGTGACAGGCAGAAAGAGATTTAGAGAGCCATTTCTTTTTTTTTAAATGAGTCAGGGGAAGTAGGGAGACAAGGGGAAGTTTCTGCCCTCAAACAGATGGACAGCTTGATTTATCAAAGGTCAAATTTAACGGCCCAGCGCCACATACTGTATATCTCTCTCTTTCCATCCACACACTACCACTCTTATCCTTCCCTTCCTCGCTCTCGTTCTGCTGTTCTCGTGCTCTTTCCTCTGCCTGCAGGCTTTTGGAAAAACTGGGACAAATAGGACTTAAACAGGTAAGTGGGTCACACCTTTTGTTGCCGTAGTGAAAGTACTTCTGTGATGTGTGAATACAAAAATAGAGTGTCAACACAGAGAGGTCCCCATACAAAAGTATATTAGTACCACTTACTGAACCTAAAAACATTACATGAATGTAATAATATAATATTTAATTTAGGAGCTGGTCACATTTTTATAAACTAAACAATTACACCCAAAAAATCAACAGATGAATCAGAAAAAAACACCATTGGTCATCCACCAAAGAATACCATATACACAAAAAGACACCATCCATTATTGATCTCCATCAACTCATTTGAATTTCTGTGTCGTACTGTAGCTGGTTAGTTATCACAGTGCTGAGACAGATGCAGGTAAACATCAGGAGGCATACACATACCCATTAATTCTTTGCAGCTGCTGGGTAACAATCTCACACACACACACACACACACACACACACACACACACACACACACACACACACACACACACACACACACACACACACACACACACACACACACACACACACACACACACAGCTATATCATTCCCGTTTCTTCTTATATTCTAACATTTTGACCGGAACCAAAATGGAACTAACCTAAGAAAGACAAAACATATGCCTTTTTACGTAAAATTATAGAAGATTGGAGGGAATAAGCTGAGTGGAAGCATTTTTCGAGACAGATGCAGTTTTAACAAATGTTAATTAGATGTGAGTTCAAGTTGGACTACACTTGGTATCTTCCACAAAAGCAACAATTCTAACTGATTTTGAGGCCTCACTGCTGAAATCATTCTGCTGCAGTCACTTCTCTTCACTACCCTAGAGTTCAGAGCTCCGTCACCACGCAGCTACCACTTGGGTAAATCTTCCCCTCTCAGCATGTCTCTGCCACCTAAAACATGGGACACTTTGTTCCAGAACAAAAGCAACAGCAGCCATATCGCAACATGCTCTCTTCTTAGTAAAAAAAGTTCCCAACAGATGATTTTCCAAACTGCAGCACCGGGTGTCATTTGAGGTAAACCAGTTAATTTTTGTGCTGCATAGAACAGCTGAGTAGAATTTGCATTTAATGAAGAATTATATTCACTGCATGGGAGCGTCAAAAGTGCACTCGACATTTGAGAGCTTTAGAACAAGATGTTGTCTGAATGTTAATAACTACTTTGGAAATCATTCCTGCTGAAAGTGGATCAAAAGGTGCAGAGTATTTTAAAGTGGGTTGTGTAATCCCTTTATTTTAACGTTTTCATCCCCTAGCTGTCAAAACACTGCAATTAAAAGTGCAAAGGGAACAAGCCAAAAGAGACAGATCCAGATTCCTCAGATGGCAAAATAATGCTACAGACATAAATGTCCAGGAAGTAGATCTGGCATAAGCATTTACTATTTAAACTATTTCTCAGTGTGATGAGTGACTATACTAAATTAGTACTGAACTAATTAATCGAATAGTCAATCAACAGAGAATTCATTAAGAACATGTTTTATAGTTGATTAATCATTATACCAACCATCCAACATTATTTCTCTGGTTTATATAGAAATGTAGTGTCTTGCAATAATTGGTTGGACAAAAAAGAAATTTGGAGATGTCATGCAATGTTTTCCACATTTTACCAACTATATGATTGATCAAAAATGAAATTAACCATCATTTGCATACCTAGTTCCAATAAAGCCAAAAACCACACTAGATTTTAGCTCATCCTAAAATAATTACAGCGTGTAAAATGACAGCAGAATGAAGCTTGAATCTTACTGCAAGTGGCAAAGCAACCAGAGAGCCGGATTTAGAAATCCCACCAAAATAATCACACATTGGTAACTTCAGATTTCCTTGTGCCGCGTACAAAAACTAAACGCCATGTGGATTTGATTTGTGTCAGAGATGCAAGCTCCAATAGAAGACAAAGTAATTTTTCACAAAAACCTTTTCAACAGCGTGCTTCATCTACTCTGGGCTCTGTAGGGTCCAGTAAATTAAGGTTGTCCGTTATCTCAAGATTTTTCCTTTTTGTTGTCTCGGTTTCAATCTGTCACAGGGTGAGTCAGACGATCACGGCCTCAGGCCTGTACAGGATGGAGCGATAAGCACAAAATGAGATTGCATGTTGTTCTAGTACAGACATTATTAACATGCAGCTGTTGCCTCCTCTTTTTTAAAAGCTGTTTTATAGTATGTGAGGACACAGAAGTGATGATTCACACATTACTTTACATAACACACATTTTACATCTCACACATAAAGTTAAGTAATGAAGCGAACAGTTACGGTAAATTTAACCCTTGTGCATACACTAGTGAAGTACTCACGTACATAACAAAAATTCAATCTGTGTGCACGACTGAACTGTTCTCATATACAGTACACCACTTTGACACCTTCACTTTACTGAAACACATAGTGTAAGTCAAATACTACAGATTACCTGATTTTCAACAACATGCTGAAATATGTGTGAAATATTTAGCCCACCTGTAAGCATTTTATTGTTGTGAGTGAGGGAATATTTCTAAAGTGCTATTGTCTGAGAGGAAATGTTTAATGGTTAAAATGTAACCAGGTAAACAGAGGACGTAGGAACAACAAGAAGACATTCGTCCACCACACAGGTTTCTACACTGACTATAATCACTAGGACACAAAAGGAAAATTCATCTGAAGGAAAATTTGATATAAAATAGTCAACAGTCAATTCTTTACTAGTATAGAAGTCAACTCTTTTCCTCCTCTTACTATATTACTATGGCTGTTATGTGTGTGCAAATGTCAGACAATAAACAATATGCCGCCCACATTTTCACGTTATCTATGATCTATCTATGATGTCTGTCAGCAACAACCTGTGTCATCAAAGAACAAAAAAATCCCCATTCACACACTTTTCTGGCCATAGGAAGACTTCTGAATACTTGCATCTCTACACTGTTAGGTTGTAATAGTTAATTATGATCCACACAAGAGAAGAAACCACTTTCATTTATTGAAATCTATTTATCAGGATGGTGAGCTTATCAAATAAAATTGGACAAAAATTAGCTACAATGAGTAGGTTATGTTTACACGCACACTAATATTCCACTACAATTGCCTCCAACATTTCTTATCGGTGCACTCATAGTTGATTTCTTTAACATCAACTTTCCATGTAGATGTACAGCAGAAAGCTTCAGTGTATGAGCTGAAAATGAAATCACATCCTCAACAGGTAGCATGTGTGGGTCTGAATATGAGTCTGCTGAATCCCAGTTAGGATATGGCTACAGATTTGTGTGTGGGAGTGCAGGTCCTGTGCGATGTAATACGTTAATAGACAACCTGCATCAGAGGTCAGGATAAAAACAAAGTTGCCGGTTGATCCAGCATAAGGTCTGGGCAGAGCTGTTGCTTTTTTCAGCTCTCTGCCGGGCTAATAATATCCTGCTAACGCTGAAGATTGGAAACACGAGGTGAGAGCACCTCGCTGCCCAAGTACGTCACCGGAGTTTACAGTTGCTAAAAAAGAATAACTTTTCCCCAGATACAAACAGGGTCATGTTTTTTTTTAAATTCGCACAACAGAAATATTCCTACATACTTGATAGAGGCTAAAAAAAGAGAAAATACAGAATGCAATGATGTGAATGACGTATTTTTCTCCAGGGTTTTACGGGTTTAGTTGTGTATTTTGGGGTTGGTTAGATTAATGAATGAAACATTTACAACAGGTCTGGTTACTTTTACTGTAGCGGCAGCACACAGTTAACAAAGTGGAAATGCAAAGGTTTTCTTTTTAATCTCATTGCCAATTTGGTTAGGTGGCTACAGGCCTTAAAATCATGAATGCTTATTTTTAAATGTCTATGCTTTTTCTTAAACAATACCAAGTGTATGAAAGTTCAGTTTCTTTGTCCACTTATTTCGGGCCATGTGAAGCTGGATTCTCTCCAAGCTTCCACTGAAGGATTGGCAAAGAAGAACTGCCTGATTTTTTTCAGTATATGAAACATCAGAAACCAGACCTCATAAAACTAGATCAGAACTGTGATTTCAGCAAAATTTATCTTTACTCATGACTGGAAGAAGTTCAACGGTGGAAAGGAGCAGAAAAGGAACTAAATGAAAAAGAGGATATTTTAAATGAGGCAGGAACTTGTATTGTTCACTAGAAGCATTGTGATTTTATTACAGTCTGTAAGAAAAGCTACCAATTTCCCATTAAAGCCTATAGTCTCACTTCTTCTAGTATGTATTTTGGTGACATTTTAAAAAGGCACAAATAACAAGGCTAAGAGTCAAAATGTCACCAACATTAGATCCAATGTTTTTCTACAGACTGTGTTAAATATGTTTCAGTGTCCAAATGTTCACACATCTGTCCCACTCTGTTGGCCAGAGCAATACTGTAAATACTGTAAATAACCCTAACCCTTTAGCATTGACCTTCCATTTTGAAACTGGGATCTGTGCGGGTGTAGGTGAGTGTTAAGGTCTAAGGGAGTGCACAGTCTGTCAGCACCAGGGTCTCCAATAGCTCACCCACCCAATCTTTTTTTTTTATTGAAGGAATTGCACAATACAGGTTACATATCAAACAATACATTTCTCTTCAGTTTTTAATTTTTAACAAACAGGAACAAAATTACCCTCACACACCCTTCCCATACCACTCTTGGCAGTTAGTGCATTCACACCACCACCAAAAATAAATAAATAATAAATAAATAAATAAATACAAAAAAAATTAATATTAATATTAATGTACATTCTCACAGCTATGCCTCAAAATTACATTAAACATACTAACAAAACAAGTACACCCACCCAATCTTCTGATGGCTGCTCGTTTATTACTTTCTAGTCTCGCGCTTCGCTCGGCTGTTAGTTCGATTCTGTGCTGGATGGGCTGTCACCACCAGCCCCCTTCCCTCCATGTTTACCACCTTTAGACACCATCATATCTTACTAATTCAGAAGTTTAACTTTTTCCTCTCTCCCCCTTATCCATTTCTCTCAATGCCCGTTTTTGTTGCAGGAAAACCCTTCCTCTTACAGTAAGTTTTCTCTCTCTCTCTCTCTCTCTCTCTCTCTCTCTCTCTCTCTCAATGTTTGCCAAATCACAGAGATATGAGGCATTTTGGCCGGGCTGCCCTCAGAGGCATTAAGCCACATTGAGTGAGAAACCAAGTCAGAAAGAAATTATCTTTCCCTAGCTGAGCAGCGAGACAGAGCAGATAGCTGTGACACAAAGGAGTTTAAATCAGATCAACATTCCCTTTGTCATCTCGCTGTCTGCCCTGTCAGTCTGTGTATCTATCTGCCCAGTTGTTATCTGTTTGTTCATGTGCATCTATTTTCTGTGTCATTATTCTGTCTATCTTTTCGACTATCTTCCTGCCTGTTTGATCAGTTTTGCCTGTGAAACCATAGGTTTCTGATATTTACTACATATAGTGGTATGAAAACCAGATATCACAATATTCTTAGCCAAATACATCAATTTCAATACTGGGACAATATTGTAGGGTTGACAATTGATGCTTTCACAAAGTATTTACGCAATGATATTTTAGATAAATAATCATCAATAATGTGAATATATTGACAAAGTGTGTACAGGCAAATAGAACAACTAGAACAGTCTGGTAAGTTCAGAAATTTCCATCACTTTACTGTAAAGCAGCCTTTAAAACTAGGAAAAGACAACACTTTTGCCATTTTATATTATCATATCCCAAATATCTAGTCTCATATCACAATATCAATATAATATCTATATATATTGCAAATATTGTACCAATCAATCTAGCTGATGTATTTTTACATGAGAAGTGAAAACTGCTGGTAGCGCTTCAGGAACATTCAGGGATCACCAAAGTCAGTAGGATTCATCCTCTGTGGACGTACCATCCCTAGAGCCATTCTGTTAGCATGGCCAAAAATGAATTATTAATTAAGTTTTTTTTTTACATGTGAAATGTGTTGTGCAATATCCATTTATTTAGGTAAGGTGTTGGTCAGAGACGTTCTTTAAGCATCGAGCAGCTATTTTGTTTTTAACAAACACTTTATCTTGGTTTAGTTTCCATCCATGTGTCACTTATTACATCAACCTGCGTGCCCATTTCTATCCTGTTTGTGGTTTTCTTTGTCTGTCAACTATTCTATGCCACATTCATGTATATTTGCCTGTATCTCCAGGTGCTTAGCCCACTGTTCGCCATGGTTTTGCAGGGAGGAGAACTGCAGCACAGACGCTTTCTGGTGCTTCGCATTCAGCTTCATCATGATGTCCCTGGAGCTACAGTAAATCACTAGCCTCCCTGCGAAGGACACATTGTTCCTGATGGGTTTTTGGTATGCGCAAACAGAGTTCTCAGAATAAAGGGCCAGTGTTTGTGATAAGGAAATCTATTGACTGATGTCTGGTGACTTCATTGAGCTTCAATTTTACACATTTAGCATCTCTCTCTCTTTTTCTCTTTCACATATACACAAAAAGTGAATGAATCAAGCAAGGGTACATTGGTCTATTTGAGTAAACAGCAACAAACAGGCGTCATAATTCATCATTTCGGGCTTTGGGAGGACAGCCAGTGCTAGTCTCCCATTCATCTGCAGTGTAACACTTCTGCAGTAGAGTTCCATTCACTCTGGGCAAAGCTTAAATATAGCCAGTGGTCCCACTAGATCTGCAAATAACACATTCATGCTGTTATAGTCAGAAATATTGACAAAATGAAACATTTTTTAACATGTTTCTGTTTGTGCATTTAAAGGCAACATCAAAGAGAAAATTAAGGGTGGGCGATCTGACAACTTTAGATCATGATCAATTTTGAAAGCGTCCACAATCTACTTTTCTTCACATCATCGTATTGACTACCACATCCAAGCTACGTGAACAAACCTAAACAGTAATGTAGCCAGGCTATGTTGGACAAATTACTTCAAGTGGCTCTTCCCTGGGTAACGTATTGTAAACAATGCAACGTGAGTTATAGTTAGCAGCATGGGCGGATGAGGAGCATGTGCCAAAAAACTCAACATCAGTGGTATGGAAATGGTTTGGCTATGCAGTCTCAGACAAGACAAAGTTACCTGTAAACTTATCACTGACCGATGCATTTGAGCAATCTAAAAAAACTCAACCAAAGCAGCAAGCACTATGTTAAGAGGTACTGTAATGGAGGTCACATCAGGGAAGAATATAGTGCCATTTAAAGTTGTTGACAATGTGGGATTTAAAATGCTGTTGAAACCTTTAGATCCTATGAGCTGCCGCAAATATTTTTCTAATCCCACCATCCAAATTTGTGAATGGCCAATATTTTTATAACTTATTGGCCAGTAAGATATTTCTCAGAATTTGAAAATACAATTTTCCTAGTTTTTTTTTTTTGAGTTGTGAGTACATTAAAAGTGTTATGATTATGTGATATTTTTAAAGGATGAATCCTAATTACTTTGGCGTTCTTCTGATATTTCATCTATAGCCAGCATCACGTCAAAATCACCTTAAAATGACAAAGAGTAGGGGCGGTCTCTAGCTTACCCAGCAAGAGTGTTTGCCCCATGTGGGCTGAGTCCTGCAGCAGCACGGGTTCCAATCCAACCTGCAGCCCTTTGCTGTGTGTCATCGCCCATCTCTCTCCCTCTTTCAAGTCTATTCACTGTCAGTTCATAATAAAGGCAAAGCCCCCCCCAAAAAAAAAAAGAAATTACAAAGAGTAAACTCTTGTGTGTGCGAAGGCAATTTGAATCCAGCACAGGAATGGCGGACTAAGCCACTAACAATGAAAACAATTTTATGAGGAAATAATTATAGAATATAAATACACTAAATGGCTATTGCTGAAAACATGGCAAACATAAAATCAAAATGGAGTTTGATACAGTACCATGAAAATATTAGTGATTATAATTTTGAAGAAATGCTTGGGTGCCTGGGTAGCTAACCTCGTAGAGTGCGTGCCCATATACAGAGGCATAGTCCATGATGCAACAGCCGCATGTACGGCTCCGACCTGTGGCCCTTTGTTGCATGTCATTTCCCCTCTCTCTCCACTTTCTAGTCTAGGCTGTCCTGTCAAAAATAATGGCCTAAAAATGCCACGCATAAACTATGCATAACCATCTTTATATGCAATCTGTAGACTATAACTGCTACATTGTAGCCAAAATACACATTAGACAGACAGAAATTCACATAATCAAGCTACAAAGTGAAACAGTTCAGTCCCTCTTTCACCTACTTCCTTGACCATGACTGTTATGATCTTCTCCTGCAGACGGCGCATCAACCTGTGCCCCTTTTTTCCGTTAAACATTAGCTATCTGTTTCTCAATTCTCCACTTTTATTCTCATTTCTTCCAATCTTTTCCACCTTCTCCTTTCCTCATTTTAAATCTTCTCCCCCTTCCATCAGCACTTTAACCAGCCTCTCCTTTACCTCTCAGAGAATCAAACAACTTCTCCTCAGCCAACCAGAGAGCGAAGGAATCTATTAAGCACAGTAGTGGAAATATGTCACCTTTGGAGCCGATGTTACGAGCGATTTAGTATAGAGGGAAGGGTGGAGAAGAGTAGCAATGGAAGAGGGAAGGTGTGCTGCAGTACCAAGGTGAGACAAGGTGGGGATAGACATGGGTGTCACGTACGAAGTACCCCCCCCCCCATACACACACACACACACACACGCACACACACACACAGAAAGGCCATTAGTCTCAGAGGTGTTTCTGGACCAGTAATGAGATTGGAGGACTGCCCTGCTAGGATTATATCACCCTTAACAACACCGTATATTTACCTGTTTACATTGCAGTGGACAGATATACATGACGTGTCGATTTCCTTTGACTTGATTTTTTTATACATGATGGGAATGTGTTGGCTTCATATTTTAATGTGGATCAAGTTTACTACCTAGAGCTGTAGGCTTCACTTGACTTCACTTACCCAATAAAGTGTATTGTGAGTGAAAGTAATTACATTTCAGACCCCATCCCCCTTTGTAATGTAACACTGTAAAAGGAGCCATTCACAGAAATGTTATAGTTACATACTGCTGTACTTAGTTTTGGCATATAATTCCTTTTGCATTTTGTGCATCCCACATCTCAGTGATATTAAATCTGTTCTATAAAGTGCTTTAGGGGCTCTAGCCAGGAGGGAACATCAATAAGAGAAGAGATTATTCTGTCAAATTAAATTTCTTAATCATTTATGGACTAAATTGTGTTATATCCTCTGAGCTAAGCTGCTTCCCAGCTAACAATGTTTGGTTCACAGAATGTTCTGGGAAAGTTTGTTTTTGGTTGCAGGAACGTTCCCTGAAGGTTAGGTTTGGTTGCGTTTTTTTTTAACGTTCTGAGAATGTTAGTTTTTGGTTACACTGAACATTCTCAGAACATTCCCCTAACGTTATCCTAACGTTGCAACCTTTAGAGAATGTTCCCCTAACGTTATCCTAACGTTGCAACCTTTAGAGAAAGGTTCCCCTAACGTCTGAAAAGTTTAAAGTGGAATGCTGAACATTTGCACTCCAGAATCTATCAGATTCATAGTTTACAA
Source organism: Percina caprodes (assembly GCA_013375575.1). NCBI lineage: Eukaryota > Metazoa > Chordata > Actinopteri > Perciformes > Percidae > Percina > Percina caprodes. Next base: position 778,127 of record JABXJD010000049.1, on the reverse strand, counting down.
TTCATCAACACCACATATTTTATCACTGCAAATGTATATTGGAATTAAAAACATATGCAAAATAATAGCTATAGCTGTACTAATGCAGTAAAAGTTACCGTTCCCTAATGTACAGCAGACCCAATTTAAGATAGTAGTATAATATTAATGTTAATCATATGATGTATATTTACATAATCACACATTAATATTTATATTATATTTCTATGACCTTAGCCACTGAGAAAAAAAGTCACACTCTTGCTAAAGTATCTCCTGACGTGTTGACGTTTACGGATTCAATTGGTTTAAGTCATTGGTTTAGTAGAGTGTGCATAAGGCCACCTACTGTTTTAACCACACCGTCAATAGAATAGAATTCTTTATTCTCAGACCATTCTCTAATAACTTTTGAATTTTTACTACCCAACCACACTAAAGTAAATAAAAGCAACTACACTAGATGCCTATCTGACAATGCTAAATTTAAGGAAGATATTCCAACAGTAATTCTGTTCTTTAATATAACAGAGGACCTTTATCTTAACTTTAGTCCCTCCCAAATTGATACATTTGTAGATGGTGCTACGACCTGCCTACAAACGACTTTAGACTCTGTTGCTCCTCTCAAAAAGAAGATGATGAAGCAAAGGAAACTAACACCTTGGTATAACTCCCAAACTCGCAAATTAAAACAAATCTTGCGAAAACTTGAAAGTAAATGGCATTCCACCAAACTGGAAGAATCTTGTTAAGATTGGCAAGACAGTCTGGAAACCTATAGGAAGACCCTTAGATTTCTACTCATCACTAATAGAAGAAAATAAGAACAACCCAAGGTTTCTTTTCAGCACTGTAGCCAGGCTGACAGATAAAGCTCTATTGAGCCATCTATTCCTATAGCTCTGAGCAGTGAAGCTTCTTTAATGATAAAATCATAACAATTAGAAATAAAATTCATCACCTTTTGCCTTCAATGGTTCACATTTAAATGCAATGGCACAAGAAAGAACAGCAAGACCTGACATAGACTGCTTCTGTCCTATAGACCTTCAACAATTAATGTCAAAGATCTCTTCAGCTAAGCCATCTACCTGTCTCTTAGATCCCATTCCCACGAGGGTACTTTAAGAAGCGTTACCCGTGGTTAACACTCCATTACTAGGGATGATTAATATGTCTCTATTATTAGGTTATGTAATGCGGTCATTTAAAGTAGCTGTGAAAAAAACCTCTCCTGAAAAAAATCCACCCTCGACCCTGAGGTCTTAGAAATCTATAGACCTAAATCTAACCTTCCCTTTATCTCAAAGATCCTTGAGGAGGTAGTCACTAATCAGTTATGTGATTTTCTACATAGCAATAGTTTACTTGAGAACTTTCAATCAGGATTTAGAAAGCATCAGAGCACGAAGACGGCACTGGTGAAAATTACCAACGACCTAACTGCTGCAGCCAAAGAACTTGTCTCTGTACTTGTTTTACTAGATCTTAGTGTTGCATTCAACACCATTGACCATACCATCCTGTTTAATGCCAACATTTAGTTGGCATTAAAGAAATCACACTAAGTCATATTTATCCGATCAATCTCAATTTGTTAATGACAAATCCTCCAAGTACGCTCAAGTTTGCCATGGCGTTCCTCAAGGCGCAGTACTTGGACAAATTCTTTTCTCCTTATATATGCTTCCTTTAGGCAATTTTATTAGGAAACACTCAATTAACTGTCATTATTATGCGGATGACACCCAATTATATCTATCAATCAAGCCAGACAAAACCAGACAGTTAGCTAAACTTCAAGCATGCATAAATGACATAAAATCCTGGATGACCAACAATTTTCTGATGTTAAACTCAGACAAAACTGAAGTTATTGTGCTTGGCCCTAAACACCTCCAAACTTCATTATCTAGGGATATTGCTACTCTGGATGGTATTGCCCTGGCCTCTAGAACTACTGTCAAATCTAGGAGTTATTTTTGATCAGGATATATCCTTTAACGCCCATCTAAAACAAACCTCAAGAACAGCCTTTTTTCATCTCTGTAACATTGCCAAAGTTAGGAACATCCTGTTTCAAAACAATGCTCAAAAACTAGTCCATGCATTTGTTACTTCCAGGCTGGACTACTGTAACTCTTTATTATCAGGATGCTCAAATAAGTCCCTTAAGACTCTCCAGCTGATCCAGAATGCTGCAGCTTGTGTTCTGACAAGAACTAAGAAGAGAGATCATATTTCTCCTGTATTAGCTTCTCTGCATTGGCTTCTCCTGACCTACAAAACTAAATGGTCAAGCACCATCTTATCTTGAAGAGCTCTTAGTGCCTTATTGTCCCACTAGAGCACTGCGCTCCCAGAATTCAGAGTTACTTGTGGTTTCTAGAGTCTCTAAAACTAGAATGGGAGCCAGAGCCTTCAGCTACCCAGCTCCTCTACTGTGGAATCAGCTTCCGATCTGGGTTCGGGAGCAGACACCGTCAATACATTTAAGAGTAAACTTAAAACTCTCCTCTTTGATAAAGCTTATAGTATAGTAGAATGAGGAGTCACAGCGCTCGCCTAGACCGGCGGGGGAGGGTATTTAGCCGCAGACACAGCACCCCTTCTCTGCTTCTCTTCATAGTCGTAAGATTAATTTGCCATATAATCAATACTATAATAAAACTAGAGGGAGGCAGAGCAGTACAGCCCGACCAGGCTCTTCTTTTTACCCTGTCTCTCTTAGCTATTCTGTATAGTTTTAGACTGCCGGTGGACTTCCTTTGACACACTGAGCTCCTCTCTCCTTTATCTTTCCATTTGTGTGCATCCATGTCCCAGAAATACTTGTTATTAACCTAGCTCTGGAGAGTCCTTCCCCAGAGTCCTTATGTTCTTTTCCCCCAGCACGTTTCCTAGGATCAGGGAGAATCCAAAATCATGGTTGCAGCTGTCACCATGGTCCTGCTACACGTCCTGCGATGCCCAGTTACATCCTACTATGCTCTGTGGTACCCTGCTACGTCCTGCTGTGCCTTGTAATGCTGTGCAGTGCCCTGCTATGCCATGAACTATTACAAATTAATATTAATAATAGTATTAATAATACTATTTCTAGTCATTGTTTCATTATGTTTTACTGTGACTGTAATTGTCACTATTCATTTCAACCCCAACCAGCCCATCAGACACCGCCTACCAAGAGCCTGGGTCTGTCCTAGGTTTCTTCCTAAAAGGGAGTTTTTCCTCGCAACTGTTGCACTTGTTGCTTGCTCTGGAGGGAAATATTAGAACCTTGTAAATTATAGTGTGGTCTAGACCTACTCTATCTGTTAAGTGTCTTGAGATAACTCTTGTTATAAATTCATACTATAAATAAAATTGAATTGAAATTGAATTTTGTCCTACAAGCCATGCATGTTATGTGTATTGGTCTAACTTGCACATTAATTTAAACTTTACTCTGTGTGCTACGTATGTGAATTAACAGCCTCTTCTGTCAGAAAGCACTGCCAAGGAAGAAGTCACTGCTTGACCTTATAGCTGAAGGAGCTTAGTCCTGCCTTTTTCTGCCTCACTGTTAGAAAGAGAGCCTGTTGTTGTTCAGGAGTGTACAGATGACAGAGCTGACAGTGATCGCTGCCTTTGTAGAGCAAAAGGCCAACTCATCACTGTCAACACCATGCAGAGCTGCGGCTGAAGCAATTCAATGTACAAACTAGGGAAGAAATTTTTGTATGCAGCCAATATCAAGTGTTGAGTCAGTGGCATCAAGAACTTTTTCCAAAAAGTAATAAAAAATAAGAATTACGATTTCAATATCGGTGAGATAATTGAGGAAAAGAGCTTAATTCTACTGGTTAAACAGATTCATTTAAAATTAAGACAATGATTAAATGATTCCAAGTGTCTGATGGGGAAGCCAGAGGGGTAGAAGATGAGGACTAAACAAATAAACAAGAAAAGAGTGAAGAACACAATGATAGAGGGGATAAAGGGGGGCGTTCAGGGTGATATCTAAGCTTTGCCATTCCTGGTGTGTCATGCCCTCATCATGCGAATAAATTAAGAACTGTTATCCTCCACATTATCTACGGGATTCCACGGCTCATTTATATCACTGCTGCCTGAATGTCACAGGGGTGGGGGTGGACAAAGTGACTGCGGGGATTCCCGTTAACCAGGGAGAATGACAATTACCATACAGCCACCCTTGCCCAGCAGAGATGAATGGAGAGATTGGAAGATGAGTCACTAAGAGAGGAACCCCGGTTTAGCTCTCTAATGAAGCTCATGTCCACCAGTGATAAATAATAAGGGCTGTCCTAAATCTCTGGGGAGTTCAGCAAGACGTGGAGGTAGGCAAGCTGCGAGACGCAGGTTCACTTTTTAAACACGGTGTGCACATGTCCGCCCCAGACATTGACACCCCCTTTGTCAGGGGTAGTCATACTCTCTCTCTCTTTGTCTAACATCTTATTTCATTAGCCTGTTTCATTTCCCCTGGCCCTCTCTACCCCTGTCTAATAAATTTGTGTTTCCCATCTGCCCACTTACTGTCCTCTATTTTGAAGTCTCTGTTCTCTCCTTTCTTTGTTTCTCCTTGGGCTTATTTAGGGTCAGCCATCTTTTTCCAAGACTCTGCCAAATGCTCTGTCTAGGTCATTCTCAACATTAGTATTCACAGCAGTCGTTTGCCTTAGTGGTTCTCCTTCCAGTTCAGGAGTGTGTCTGGTTTCAGCACCATGGAGAGCTACGCAGACTTTTACCTCCATATCAGGGAAGGATTTTTTTTTGTAGTTTTGGTGATCATTCCTTCGAGTTTTGAGAACAATTCAGTCACTGACTTAATTATAGGGGTGTGAAGGTGAGGTGGGGATTTACAACAGATGAAGAAAATAATGTCAGCTATGGAGGAGGACTGCCAATCACCGCTTTCATACATTATGTAGTTTTTAAAGACAAACATGTGGACAGTGAATGGAGCTCCAAAGAGGCCTGTATTAAAGAAGTCAGTCAGGAAAAACAAACTGTCAGCAAAGATGAACAGCAATCCAAAGTTAAAGGATAAATCTGGTGATATTCTACATGTTAGCCTTGTTTTTTGTTTTTAAGTAATATAATTTAAAAATATATATTTGTGATCCTTTTTAAAGATTTACTTCATCAGTGGGAAAGTATTTAGAGATGGCCGAAAACACTTTGGATACTGGAATACAAGAGATTCAGTATTTTAAGGAGTGCTTAAATTGACTTGCAAACTAATATGAGCCATCTTTGTACCAGTGTTTGCAATGTTGATTTAGTTACGTTTTGTCTTCACATTTTGTCTACCCCCTGCATGCAATAGTTATAAGACGCAAATCCAATACAAATGAACAGCACACTCCTCTGCCTGATGGTCAATATGAAATGTTAAAATGACAATGTCATTTTAAATGGAACAATTTGTCAAAAGCCATATTAACATAATTCCCAATTATTATTTAGACAGACCAAACAGCAAATTTAAGCTGCTGCTGGCAGCTTGTCTGCTCTGTTTAGTGGACAAGTACGAGGCGCTGACATCAAGTACAAATTTGGGTGAACGCTACAGTCAAAATCCATGATAGGGATCTGCTTGTATGGAAGCTTATTCCATGCACTGCCTGTCTACTTGTTGAAGTGCTTACGGTTCGTTTATCAGCTACAGTGAGAGTGTGTGCCACTGTAATTGTATTCACACAGGCTTCTTAGGGCGAGATTGATGTAGTGGCTAGTCCATGTATGCATAAGGGGAATGAATGTCTCTCGGCCGACCTTGTTTGTTAGTGTATTTGCCACTAGCTCTTTGGCTCCGAGAGGGTGGAGAAGCAGTGAAAACAGAATCGCTGCACCTGAAGAAATATGGTTCGGATTTTCTACGCTTATTTTGTGTGGGAGCAATATATTAGAGTTAGGTCAAGAATAGTCATCACTGTTTTTTAGTATTCTAGGACTTTACAAAGACAAAAACAATACTTGGCTTTAGGAAGCAGCAGGGGGGAAAGACAACCACTCAAACTGATTTGGAGTACATTTGCTTGCTTTGTACGAAAGATTTACATGTGTTATGAAGTTGCAGTAATATAATATGTCATATAATTTTGTGATATGTTCTGGTAGACAATGTAAACTGAAACTTGAAGCCTCCCTGGTTACCCCATTATACCTGACACAAACACACACACACAGCCCACTTTGTCCCTCCCACCCCATGGATTGCACTATCCATCATCTGCCCATGGAAATCTCTCCACCTCCAACAGCACACATTTCTGTGCCTTGCTTTCTGTCACTTTACAGCTGCTATCTATCTCTTCTCACCCGTCGTTGCTCTTTCAGGTGAGCAAGGTCCTCACAGCTATGCAGCAGCTTTTTGATTCCCTCTCTTTGAACATTGACACTGATTCTTGGCAAATTAACCATTACACTGATGTAGATGTCGACCTTTTCTTCTGTCCATTTTAATATTTGTTCACACAAAGTAATGCCGGCAGTGACACATTATTTTCTCTCTTCTCGCCATCTTTCTAACCGTCATTTGCCCTCTAAGATGCATTCCTCTTTGCTTTCTTCCCATCCCTGTCTTTCTTCTCCCTCATCTTCTGACTGCCTGCCTGCCTCAAGAGATTATGGTTTAGTGCAAAAGTCCTTGATGTTATTACAGAGTAAGATGTAACGTTTGTGTAACAAAAGTGCTACACAGCAGCATGGGACAGATTGATGCACAAATCAGAAGCCTCTTTGCTTGAAGGGTTAGAAAATTTTCTGAGTTTTTCCTTAATATATTTAAAAGCAGTGGCTGTGGTAATGGAGATATTAGTAAAACCACCATTTACATGGTTGTCCATTTCCAAATTTCAGGAGCTTATTAGTTATTCTTTAAATAAAAGAGATTCAACAGCCCTGCTAGCAGGTCTGTGAGGCTGTACTGAGGCAAAGCGGTGCTGTGAGCTCAATGCTAGTGTTAGCATGTAAACTTGCTTACAATCACAACGCTAACATGCTGATGTTTAGCAGGTATAACATGTATTATGTTTACCATCTTAGATTAGTGTGTTAGCATGTAAACGTTTGCTAATTTCTACTAAACACAAAGTACAGCTGAGGCTGATGGGAATAGTATTAGTTTTGTAAGTATTTAGACATGAAGCAAAGTATTGAACAAATATCCATTTTAATCAGATGTTGATGAAATACTCATGGATCAACAAAGTCCTAAGGATATATCATCTAGAGACCATGAATGTGTACAAAATGTGCCAATCCATCAACTTGGGTTTGAGCTAATTTACAGGATAATCAAAAATGTTGAACTTCTGGCACAATGTTGGATGAAAAGTCAAATGGTCGTCAAAGATATTTCACTCAAAACCAAAAACATTTTCCTGAGATATTTTAGTCTGGACCAAAGCGGTGGACTAACCGCTAGCATAAAAACTAAAGAAGTGCACACTACTGATAGAAATGAACACCTCACTAATCCAAACAGATATACTTACCTCCCTTGTTGGATAGGGAAGAAGAAAAGCTATAAAAGTAAGGTATGCAATTTGTAATAAATGTAATCTAAGAGCCACAAAAACAACTAAACGCAGAAAGGTTAACAATCCTACTACCAGTAAAATGTAAAATCTCAGCACATTGGACAGCCACGTCATACCAATCTCAAAAAAAGTAAATTTTATGTGACCCATAACTTGTCTTCATGTCTTCATATTGTGTATGAATAATTAAAAAATACTTGACTATGAAGCTTTGTGCAACCGTCCTCTTTTATGGTCATGAGACTTAATTAAGCGATTAAATATAGCAAATGAGATTATAATGCACTATCAAAGTTCATTACCAATGGGTAGCATCATTCTTTAATGCAGGTTCAGCCCTCTAAATCATCCTCCTTAAATTACACAGTATATTTAAAGAAAAAGGATTTTAAAATAATTCAGTGTTATTAAGATCCCGTTGGGGCGGTATCAACGTTTAATATTGTCTCACGTCAAGCCTTTCCGAGCTTTACAAGTCTTAATCCACTCCTAAGCTTTCCTACACCCCACTTTACCATCTACACACATATTCATCACCCCCATCCCTCATCTTTATCCTAAATTTTGATCAGCCTCCAAAAATAGGGCACACTTCATAGTTTTGTTTCACGTTTTCATTGTACTGATTAAATATCGGGTCTGCTTAAGAGGTAGGGTAGTTACCCTTTTTCAGAAGGGTAGTTACCCTTTTTCAAGAGGGTAGTTACCCTTTTCAGAAGGGTAGTTACCCTTTTCAGAAGGGTAGTTACCCTTTTCAGAAGGGTAGTTACCCTTTTTCAGAAGGGTAACAAATAATCAGTTACCCTTTTCAGAAGGGTAGTTACCCTTTTCAGAAGGGTAGTTACCCTTTTTCAGAAGGGTAACAAATAATCAGTTACCCTTTTCAGAAGGGTAGTTACCCTTTATCAGAAGGGTAACAAATAATCAGTTACCCTTTTCAGAAGGGTAGTTACCCTTTTTCAAAAGGGTAGTTACTTTTTCAGAAGGGTAGTTATCCTTCTGAAAAAGGGTAGCTAATCATTCGTTACCCTTCTTAGAAAGGGTAACTACCCTTCTGAAAAAGAGTAAGTGGCAAACACTTTGTATTTCGTTAAAGAGGTAAACCATAGAAATATGCCATTCACTTTACAAAGGAAGGAATGTGTGCTTGTATATGATTGGCCAACGCAGCACCTTGGCTAAAAATATACTGGTATATGGAAAAAAAAGGTTTTAATTTCATCACTGGTACATTAACAAAAGTTAAATTACACTTTTCACATTAAATGACTGTATACTGTAAACTGTATGTCAACTTGGTTCTATTGTTCATTAATACTGAATACATTTTCATTTCTCAACCAAATCAATATTTGAGAAAAATCTGATTGAGTGACTCTCAGGCGATTTGGCTAGCTGCTGTTAAAACATTGCAGACTTGAACATTGATCTGTTTTAGAATCAATCAAATGTGGCACGTGCTTGTCAGGGTCAGAGAAAACGTTTTGGGCAGATGTGGATTTATGGCTGCATGCATCTTTCTTGTCCTCCTATTTTCATTGCCTTTAATCTATTTTGTCATTACTTTCCTTACTCCTTTTCAGCATATTGTAGCACAGCAGTGTTTTCTGGTACCAGACACATAGCTGCACTCCTTTTATAGAATGATAAACATGAATCGCTTCTTTCATTCATCCTTGTGTCTCCCTTTCTCCCTTTCCTCTGCATGCTGCGCCCCCGCTCTCTTTGCTGTTCATTCGCCCCTTCTCTTTCCATCATCTTTCTCCTCCTGTTTGTCTGGCCTGTGTGAGGAGCTCCACCATCCTGTCCTCCCTCCATTCATTCATCCCTCCTTCCCTCATGCTCATCTGCAGTCCATTCACACACGTTCATCTAAGCTTCATCAGAGCTGCCTGGAATTATTTACTGCTTAATGGCCTACAGCAGCTCACATCAGCCCAGCGGTGCTTTGCCTTTATTTATTTTCATTCCTTTTGTCTTTGTGTGTGTGAAAAAGTGACTGTGTGCGTGTGCAAGAGAAGCACATTTTAAAAGATATAAAGCTCAAGGATGCCCTGCACATTGGAGCTGCTGGTGAAATGACCTGTGGTTTGAAATATTGACTGATTTGATGTTTGAAGGCTAATCGACCATTACTGGGTGATTCATCTGCTACCTGTGCATGGTGTGTGTGTGTATGCGTGTGCGTGTGTGTGAGAGAGAGTTAACACATCTTCTATACTGCTGGGACGTTACAGTACGGTATAGCCACCAAGCATTAGCATGAGCTACTTGTCAGTGTAGCACTTTGTAGTAAGCTGAATCGCTACTGAAATATCATAGCATGGATAATATAAATTCAGTCTTTACTGGATTACTGTGTTGCAAAGTGGCATGCAATTAATGAAAAGATGATGCAGTGTGGCAGAAAACCCCCCAAAGTATTACTGTTACTGAGTATAACTCCTTGATAATGTATGTTTTACAATTACTCTCAAACATCATCAGGACATCAAGTCATTGCAACTATTGCAAACAATGCACAACACAATGCAAAATTGTATTTGTACAGCATTGTGGATCCATGATTAAAGAGAGAAACCTCATAGGAGAGGATTACTAATAGATTGCTAATCAATAGCTGCACAGTAATTTCTCCTCTACAGATTCTGAGAGGTGCCCTTTGTGATCTGCCAGTCTCCTGCACTCTAATACTAATAACAATGGCTTGAAAAAAAAAAATTCAACAGCAGACAAAAACAGCACAGTCTAAAGCTATTGTTATCATGCTACTGGAAGTAATGCTCACAGAGCACTGCAGCACCTCAACCTCACTGCTCCCTCTGTCCTTGGCTGTGGATGGGAACCATTTTGATGGGGGTGTGTGCGTTTGGTGGGCTTTTTGCCAAAATTACCATATCCAGAACACAAGGCAATAACTAAATAACAACATGCAGATAATTATCCAAAAATGATGGATGAGGTTCCTACATGGACGGCACCAGTGTCCCTCACACAGCCCCCTCCTCTCTGTGATGATGGTGATATCACCGCCCCAATCCTACCATTGCATTTTCAGATCAATGAGAGAGAGAGAGAGAGAGAGAGAGAGAGAGAGAGAGAGAGAGAGAGAGAGAGAGAGTGTCTGTGTATTTTCATCCAAACGCTAACAGCTGTGCAGCTACCCCACGTACGTGCTCATATCCCATATCCGGAGAAACGGGGAGAAAGGGGGGGAGGCTAACGTTCCTCTTTATGTGCATCTTTTCCTCTGCAGACGCGTGCGTGACATATCTGCTCTCGGATTTCCCTTCAACTTTTCTTTTTTGTTGTTGCGGTTTTTATACTGTTTTCGTTGTCGCATTTCCTCCGTCCTCCGAGTCTTTGGAATGACCCGTTTTCCCGCCTGCGTCGTTTCCATGTCAGCATGGGAACTGCCGTGTCCAAAAGGAAGAATTTAAGAAACGATGCGATATCCTCTGTGGCAGCAAAAGTTAGGTGAGTGACACCCGAAGCTCTCCTCCTTTGTAACCCGTTATATATCAGCCTCAGAGAGGCAGTTGACAGGTATTTCAGCCTTCAGGTGCGACCCAAGCAAAGACCATGTGGGCCAGTTTGCGCTATCCAGGGTACAGCTACCTTCTTTGTAATGCGCAGAGAGGCTCTTTGCCCTTTTTGCACGTCTGCCGACTGTCCCGTCTAGCCTGGGGCGTGCTTCTGAGCAAATGTGTGCTTAAACCCCCCTCGAAACTGCACCTGTGATGAGAAAATGTAACCAACTATATGATAGGTTGCCCTATAATTCCATTAGATTGTGTTTCATTTGGACTAAATTAGCTGGAAGAGGATATTTACCCCTGGCGCGTCGGAGCTTTAAGTGCTGTGAATGAAGCATCATTGTGTAATGAAAGTCAGAGGCAAAGCGAGGGGTGTTGTGACTCACAGTAACCATTATACATTTTCTGACTTTGGCATCACCTAATAGAGACTATAATCTGCTGTGAATTTTATTTCTAATGGTAATTTAATCAAAAACGGCTTTCTGTCTGGCCGCAGGAGGCTTCTACCAGCGGACAAATCATCCAGTCAATTAATCAGTCACTGCAATCGAGTCAGTCGTTTGAAGTGATCCCCTATCACGGCCAGTTATTGGAGCGGTCACATAGGGCAGCACTGGTAAGCGGCTATTCATTTATTCAGCCTGGACAAAGCAGTGGGACTCAGACTGTTTGGCACGAGTCCAAGCCGTTAAAAGCTGTTAACGACTCACTTGTTCACTGTATCCAGCACCATGTTAAAGCTGTCTCCATCCTGTGATGTCTGCTAAGGTTGAGCTGAAGCTGCAGTTTGAAAAGAAGCACGTGTGACTGTGTCCATGTGTCCACAATTGAAGTGCGGACAGCTAGCTGCAATCTCGAGCAAGATCTGAATACAAATGTAGCCTTCCGTGCTTCAACAAGGCCCAGCTCTGGGACTTTAATTCAATAAATGACCTTGACTTGTGCAGACTCCAACGTCCACAGATGTGGTCCGATGTGCTATTACGTCATCATCTCAGCCAGTAGGCTGTCTTTCTTACATTGCAAAGCCTGTATATGTGAGCCTTCTTTGCATGCATTGCAAATATGTATGTGTGTGTGTGTGTGTGTGTGTGTGTGTGTGTGTGTGTGTGTGTGTGTGTGCGCGCCACATTGAGATGAGAATGTGGTAGTCATATACAATGGCAAGTGAGAGGGTGTCCTGGTCAGTTAGCCTACTGTAAGAGGAAGAGAGAGAGAGAAAGAGGGGGGGGGCTGTCTTCAATGAAACTACTGAAATACTATTACAAATCTAACACAACTGGTAACTATTGAGAATGACCCCCCCCCCCACACACACAGTTTACTTCTTCAGAGTTAATGGGAGAATGAACTCCCGTAGATGGAAAATGCAGCTAAATCACATCCAATATTAATAAGCCTTTCACCTGCAGTCAACCTCATGAATTTGGAAGCAAGCATTCAAAAGTGGGGTTTTTCTGCATCACTCCACCTCACACACAAACATATCTACGTGATCTACAGTCCCGCATGTGTGCATATACTGCTCTCTATTTCATCTACATCTCATCACTTCTTTTTCCCATTCTGTCTGAAGGGCACGCTGGACTGCAGCATCAGATCTATATGGACTTATTTCCATTACAGCCATTAAGTAGCATTGCACTTTAAACAGTTTACCTTTAAACAGTTTCTTTTTCCAATTTTTATTTAAAATTATCTGTTTTTCACTAACATACAGTAGTTACATTTAGTGCTTATCTTGTGTCATGCCAGAATAAACTTTATCAACATGAAAATTAAGCAATTGAATGCACAGCAGTGTCCCTCTGTGAAACATCTGGACTTATCTGCTTTGTAATTGTCGGGATTTAAAATTGTTTAAGACTTTTCCCTGTTTTTGCTGATTCAAGATTGTTTTTTGTTTAAATATCTGGTGATGCTGTAAAAGGTCAGTTTACTGCTATTTGGTTGTAACTCAGTTGCTGTTTATGTGAAATGGTTATGAAAAGGTTAGTATGTGCCTCTGTGTGCAGTCTACGGCATGGCATACCTTCATCTGCCTGCATGCTAGGAATTGTGTAATAGTTGAGGCACACACACACACACACACACACACACACACACACACACACACACACATACTTTTTTGCACATTTAGAACCCTACAGGCAATTAAATGCAGGTGTATGTGTATACGTCTGAGTCATCATCCTTTATCAACACATCCAAACATAACAACATATAAACATATTCATTTTTCTCCCTCTAAACACAAAAAGTCAAACACTCTTTTGGATCCTGAAGACCCACTACAGACTTTATTTACTCCGTTTCCCATCCATAAGGCCTAGAACTATGCACACAACACCATAATCTACTGTAATCTTAATAAAGTACCTACCTAACACCGTGATCTAATTTTAACCTAAACACAAGTCCTTATCCTAAAATACCCTCTTAAAGAAATTTAAGAAAATTGTGGTTGTGCAAACAAAGACCTGTGCCTTCCCAAAGCAAACAAAAAATAGCAGTCCTTTGTTTACACAATCATGTTTGTTCAGTGTTCAGTTGCAAAGCAAGAAACATCATGACATATATCCCACCTCAAGTATAGTCTTAATATTTGTAGAATTGAGCATACAAGCATCTGATTTTGATATGGGGGACTAGGGTTTGTATGCTGTTTTCTATCAGTGTTGGTTTGATTAAACCATGAAGACAATGTTTTTCCTTTCTTAACCATAAAGATTCCTCGGATGTACTGTACCAAATGGCATGGCAATCAGTCCCATGGTGGTCATGACATGCGACTAAAAACCAAAAAATGTTAACATACTAGTGGCGCTAGAGGTGAAGTCAGGGGATCACCAAAGTCAGTAGGTTTCAACCTCTCGGGGCCTGGACCAATGTTTATAGTAATCTACCAATAATTAGGTGTGTCTGATCAGAAAACGATCATAAGAGTCATTTTGGAAAGCATAGACAAATGACCTTTTTTGTCATTGGGGTATGAAGATTTGTTAGGAAACATTAAAGAGATACTAGCTTATTGTGCACTGTGTTCTTCTGTGCCTGTGTCATCTTATGCATGTTTATGGATTGCTGGTTATAAAACAGGTCACACTCGCCCCTCCAGCAGCTCATGAGAAGTACTAGCAAGTGACTGAGAGCGATGGGGTGAAAAAAGAGAGAATGAGATTACCTTCCATTTGCACATCAGAATTCTGCGACACTGAGTGAAAAAGCAAATGCTTTGATCTTTCTATCAACCAGAGGGGAGGGCTGTGCTGTTGTTCAGGTGAAGGGCTTCGGACAACAGCTATCACACAGCTGTGGGGGTGTGAAAGACAGCATGAAAGATTAAAAGATTAGTTTCTACAGACGGATGCAAATGTAATATTGTGTCTTAGTTTATTCGTGGCAGTCGGCAGGTGCAACTGTCTTTGTTGTAGAGCAGTTGGCACTTTGTTCATGGACCGAGAGGGCTGTTACCTAACTGGTTGAAATAAGTTCTTCAGAATCACTCAAGTTCAAAGGAAGGCTGTGTTTCTAATCATTCTTTGCAAATAACCTGCTTCATTACATACATACATACATACATACTGTATACACTGTATTTTTGATTTTCAGTAGTATGGCTCAGTGCATCTGTATTTGAGCATTTCTCCCCTCTCCTCTGTTCAATAAGACAGTGTAAGTCTTTTGCCATTAATATGCTAATTGAGGCAGGTTTTATTGATTACAATCTTAAGAATGATTAGGGCTCCAGCAGTTTTGTGTGATTGTCTGTGTCAGTCTGCTATTGCACATATTTATTCTATTTTGTATTTATTCTTAACAAAACAATCTCGACCAGGTCGAAAGGTAGATGTTAAAACTGTCCATTATTTTGAGCACTACTTCTACAGTGCAGTGACAACTCAGCGATCTTAATTTGACGATAAAGACCTTGCAATATGGTTGAAAGAACAGACCAGTAAGTGGACCTTGAGGGAAGATTGTTTTGTCAATTTCCAAGTCCAAACTGTACTGTGTACAATATTTATGTATTTTGATATTTTTACATTGTTTAGATTATTTTTTTACAATACGTTTTACTTTATCATTTTTCTTACTTTCCTCCATTTAAAAACAAAAATACAAAAAAAAAATGAAAATGTCAGACTTAGCTGGGAGATTCAAGGAGACAGCTTAAGTTAATGTTAGCTGCCCTAAAGCTGTCAGAGTTAGCTTTGACTTCATATATTACCTTCTAACAGCTGCATTCTCAGTAACGTGACAATCTGCAAGAAAAAGGTTGCTTATAAATCACTAAAATAGTAGTCACAGCACCATTTGGCTAAGTTATCAATGCCATTAGCATCGTGGCTAACACCATAGTTACTTAGTTTAAACAGTAAGAAACAGTTAAAAATAAAAAATAAAAACCGATAAAACACAGGAATAAAAGTTACAGTGCAGTATAAGAAATTAAACATTAATGAAATGAACATAATTTAAAGAAAGGCAACATCAAAAAGAAAGGTCTTCAGCATTGATTTAAAAGAACTGAGAGTAGCAGCGGATCTGCAGGTTTCTGGGAGTTTATTCCAGATATGAGGAGCATATAGATCCCCTTCAAGGCCAGTCTGATGTTCGGAGTTGCTCTAGTGGACAGAACGTGTAACAACAACCCAGCTGCTTATAGTGGCATTAACAATGCATAACCCTGAGTAGTGTAGTACATTTACAGTATATATAGCAGGCTGCATTTGAGCATTAAATATTCAAATATTAGAATATAAAAATAATAAATTAAATTAGAATGGTATAGATGAAGAGTTACAGCTCTAGTGTGTGTGTGTGTGTGTGTGTGTGTGTGTGTGTGTGTGTGTGTGTGTGTGTGAAAACCCAACTCAATTAGACCATCTAAGAGGAGGATTCAATTAAGGAGCATTAAGAGTGAGGAATCTCTTTGCTTGGCAGCCCATTGTTTACAGTGGAGAGACGCCTGGGGAGACATCAGCTCTGATGATATTCAGACCAGTGGGAGCACTGCCAGGGGAGTGATGGCCTCGAGCCGCTTGTCCTCTAAAGAGATACTATGGTCACAGTGTTAAACGGCATGAGAATCCACAGAGAATGGGCATGAGATGATTAAATAAGTGTCAATAATGAAATGAAATACTGCAGCGTAATACTGATGAAATGAAATACTGCAGCGTTATATTACAGTCACTAACTGTGCGCCTGTTCGTTATACTGCAAATACAAGGGCTTTCACCAGTAAGCCATAGACTCAATCATCTTTCTGTTACCTCATTTGGTGATAGGTAGTAACTTAAGACATTTATTTATAATAATAAAATTCTTTAATATTATCACTTACATTTAATGATGGTGCTTCTTACCTATTTGTCAAAAGTGTTATATTTATATATATATTTTTCTCTGTTCCAAATAATCTACCCATATAATTATCTTATTGAAACTGGTTCTTTGTTTTATATTTTAAATTTAATTACATTGACTTTACCCACAATCCACAGATTACATTTACTTTAATTTGTCTCCACTTGGAAAAGGTCAAAGTCCTCTGGTTTGTAGCGAAAGATGGTTTGCTTTGCATTTTACATACTGTATGTCAACAGGACAATTGAAGTCATACAAAAAAAAAAGTCAAATAAGTAGGGGTCTAAAAATACATTGATCTGGATTGATATATTGATTCAATGATCAACAATCTCATCTTTAAGATGTCCCTTTATTTTGAAATTCCAACTTTATATCTGTTTTTTCTTTAAAAAAAGTTTGTTTTTTATTTAAATGTCTGGAAGAGATAAGTAATATAATTGTCAAATCAAATTTTAGTTGCTTTTTGTTAGTTGATAAAAATGTAACTGTGATAAATGGGCATATGATATTGTCTCATAACAATTGCAAGCCATTGAATCGAAATCATATTGTGGCAAATATTGTCTTGTTGTCCAAAGAATCAATATAATCTAGTATTGTGATAAAATTTGTGATTTACACCCCTAATAAGAAAAGTATATACTAACACTGGAATAAGTAATGAGCAATGTTTCACCACCTGCATCCATTAGTAAGTACAAACTTAAAGAGACTAAAGAGATAAAGGGTATTTCTCAGTATTGCAATGTTCCCATCTGTCAAGTATCTAGTTATGTATTGTTCCGTCCAGATCCATTAAAAGAGATGAAGTGCTTATGAGATGTATGTCCCTGTTGAGGATTTGTTATGCGGCTGCTAAGTGGTTAAGGGAGTTTCGTGGTTTAGTGCTTAAGGAGGAGTGGAGTGTTTGTAATTGTGTCTGACTCATTCTTATGAAATGCTGAGTACACTACAGTGTGTGCTGAACTGTAGACCCAGACAAGAAGATAAATACTGTATGCTCAAGTTCACCCTCATTCAGCAGGAGCTTCAGGTTGTACTTTGCTCCCACAGTAGTTAACATAACAGAATTAGAGTTAATCTTGGAGAGGAGTTTGGTCCAAGACATTAGACTATATAACATCCTTGTTGCATGACATTGTAGTGGGAGACCGTCCTCCCAAAAGAGACAACAGCCTCAGGAGTTTCAGCAAATGATCAAAACGACTTTTGCCAAAGTAACAAAGCCTACTTTGTAGTAATAATGACTGTTGTCCATCGCGAGAAAAAAAAAAGGAAGTCAGGCGATGTTATCTTTTGAATGTCAAAGTCTGAATACAGAGGAAGTCGGGGTGGATGGGTCCATTCGGCCGGTCATCCGACCCACATGCACGAAAGACGTCACACGGGCATGCTGCTGTGAGCTAATGCATGCAAAGTATGGAGGCTCTGTTATCTGAACCAGCGTGAACCAAGATGCCCCCCACACAATTATTCCCTCCCACGTTGACAGCAGCAGCGCATAAAACTAGCTTCACTCCGACTGACAAAACAAAAACGACAGACAACTCAACTTAGTTCCCAGTTAAACTGTGACTTTCATTACTTTTCATCCTTTGCCCAACTGGGAATGTTGGTATTGGCAGTAAAATTATGAATACCACACAGTACAAGTCCTGCATTCAAATGTGTACTTGA